>CM056377.1:130161755-130362116 GCA_029718625.1 Synaphobranchus kaupii
CATCCTGTACTGAAATTATTTACATGCACACATACGACAGGCGATTTATACAAAGCGTTGATGGCATTATAAAATTTACAATCAATAACCAGAACACATCGGTTTATAAAGCCAAAAGGTCACTATTGATCCAGTCAAACGCTTTTTTTTTTGAAATCCACAAAAAAAGCAAACGTAGGATTCCAGTCTTGTAATCTGGCTCTTACCACAGAGGATACAGCACAAATGTGATCAATACGTGTCCTGTTTTTCCTAAAAACCATTCTGTTCATCAACTAGCAAACCATGAGTTTCAAGAACGTTAAGTCTATTATTAAGAATACCAGAATAGGCTATAACTTGTAGACGGTGCTGATCAGGCTGATGCCTCTATAGTATAACGGTACGTTACGGTCAACCTTTACAGATTTAGAGATGCCATTCTGAAATGTTTTGACAGAGCAGAATATCCAGCAAGTAAGTTAGTCTACTTATTTTAGTTCTACCTAATCGGTGATACTATGGCACGGTTCGTCACTTGCTGGCAATAATCTAACAAACTATTTGTACGCATCAATTAACTAGCCAAAAACAAAGCGCCGGGATATCCACTTTCATAAACCAGTTCATTCTAATTGAGGAACGGCACTGCCGATAATGCACAAAACAAAAATTTACAATTTCGTAAAAGCAGCAGCCACAGCAGAAGCTAAAACGTCACGCTTTCGTTAATCTCAGTTCCTCCTATTAGAAGAATTAATACAGGCTTACAAATGCTACTAAACGTACGAAAAACAAAGTTCTGTGGAGTTAGAATATTAAAAACAACAGCCTACCTGTGCACCTAGGTTCAGTAGACTGGCTAACTAGAGTAGGAATACCCGCCCGTAGGAACATCGGCACGAGTTTTAGGGTGCGCATGCGCATGAAGCCGTCACAATTTCAGGTGGTCTTCAGGATAAGAAATTTCAAAATAACAGTATAATGTAATCATTTAAACAGGTCATTAATTGTTTTAAAAAACGAACCGTCAAGGTGAATTCAATTAAGTTATTGTAACATTTACCCCTACAGAAGTGATCTTATATGGCACAGGAGCATAGCATAATTATTTTGGAACTGGGGTGGTGGTGGAGGTTGGGTAATGTCTGCTATAAAACCATTTGCAGGAACAGGGACAAGTTCATAAGAGTCAGGGGCTGGATTTGTAATGTAGTGTAATGTAATATAATGCAGTGTGGATGGCCTGTATCTCAGCGGTTGCAGGTTCAAATTTGGTTGTGGCCAATGCTGCTGTGTTCCGGAGCAGGATACTTGATCTGAGTCACTTCAGTGAAAAAAAAAAAAAAATGAATGTATGTATGTTTAAAAAACACTACCCCCTCTCTCCTCCATAGGGGAGTTCAGCAGGACTCTCTCTCTCTCTCCCTCTGGACACTAAGCTCGAACTCGTGCGGTGGATATGAGACTTCTCTTATCTCCCGGTCTTCATCACCAAGACTACAGTACCAAAGACCACTCTGCCAAAAGACCCAGACCCCAGATAGCCAAGACACCATGAGACCAATCGGTCAGACCATTGACCTAAAAGGCATATAACACACAAACGTACGATATAAGCACTCGCCTAAAGCCTGTTCTTAGTCATTTATGAAAATTTTTACTGTCTTCATCCAGGGCTTCTTACAAAGCTAATAAATCCACACATTCTGTAATCTATTTGGCCCGTTTAACAGATGCAACAGAAATTAAACTCCGCACAGAAAATAGGAAGTATGGAGAGTCTCTGTGGCGTAGTCTGTAGAGCGCAGTCCACATGCTCATTGCGAGCCGCGACGTCAGTGGTGCGAATCCAGTCATGCGACTTCGACTTCGTCGCATGTCTCCCCCCCCCCCCCCCCCCCCCCCCCCCCCCCACTGCGCTGTCAAATAAAGCTGAAAACCCCTAAAAATACAACTTTAAAAAAAAATCAGGAAGTATTTTTTTCACGCAGGGAGTCGTCACTGTGGAATAGCTTGCCGGGTCATGTAGAGGCAGAAACTCAGCAGGTTTTCAAGACCAGGCTTGATACGCTGCTGGATAATTTCTAATTTTTGTAGGTAAACGATGAGCACTAGCTACCCCCCTACCTATCATCATTATGTTATGACAAAACAAAAATAATTTATCAATAAAAAAAATTAAATCTATGTCCTGTGTCTGTGGCAGAATATAAAATTCAGATAGGAAGCAGCAGACTGCTTCAGACAGATTACTGTGCATTTTATGTCAGGCTCAAAGGTTTAGTGATAAAACTGAAAACGTATCTCTGGCAAAAAATGTGCTAATCATGAAAAAATGAGTGAATCTACTCAATTGTCACGCTCATTCTGCCTCAACCATCTTCAACACATTTTCTTCTGCTCCTCAGCTAAAGTGCAACCCATCTATCCACTTTAGAGCGTAGATCAGCAGTTATGAGGGTGCGCACTGTAGAGGAAGTGCAACAGGGTGTTGGCGCCCCCTTTAGGAGCCTAAAGGTACTGCGTGTCACTTACAAGTATAAAAGGAAGGTGCGATATTTCACAATCAGTGTCAGCAACCTGAGAGATTTGACGGAGTTCTAATGGAGAAAAAGTTCATTGCAATTGAGGTTTGATTGGAAAGACTCAAGAGCAGTGAGTATATTGATCAGAATCCATGGACTTTGCCCATAACCTTTTAAAAGAGTTTTTATGTTCTGCTGATTGTGTAAAACAGTAAGAGAAAGTGAAATTAAATCAAGCAGACTGTTAGAAGCCATTACAGGGAGCAAGATTAAGGAAAATATCATCCTGAAATGGCGACCAACTCGTCTCTCCTAGAAGAAGACCTCACCTGTCCAGTGTGCTTTGACATCTTCAAAGACCCCGTTGTTCTAAAATGCAGCCACAGCTTTTGTAAAGCCTGTCTGTGCAAGTGTTGGGAGGAGAACAAGGCAGGAGAATGTCCGGTTTGTAGGGTGAAAACTACAGAGGATCCTACTTGTAATCGGGCCTTGAAGAACCTGTGTGAGACATTTTCGAAAAACACAGTTACGAAACCAGCTTCTACGCCCGAATCACTCTGCAGTGTCCACGGCGAGAGACTCAAGCTCTTCTGCCTGAAAGACCAGCAGCTGATCTGCCTCATCTGTCAAACTTCAGAGAAACACGAAAACCACAAACTGCGACCCGTCCAGGAAGCAGCGCTGAAGTATAAGGTTTGGAAGTCACGTATATAAATCATGACATACACATATATTATCCGGTATTTGATTTATAAGAACAATAAATAACTCATGTCGACTCCTACTAACAAAGGCTGTACCTATATTGACAGTGCTAATGTTATGGTTTATAATAACGCTATAGCCTAGAGAATATTTGAGTAGCCAACGTTGCATGGGCACAGGTCGGCCCAGATTATACGGGCCATCTTACGCTGTGTTTTCCAGCACGAAGCGCTTCTCCCTCATTGATTGAAAGGTGTAGCTATTGTGCTGATGTCAACTTCTTGTTTTGTACCTTGATACAATTAATCATTCCTGGTCACTCGCTTACAGGAAATGTGTGCGTTTTAGACGGCTAAAACGCCAACTTGCGCCGTAGAGTGTTAAAGCATATGCCTATTTTGTCGCAGAATAGTGCTTCAAAACTCTTAACAATTTTAATCATGACGCCTACGCCTGACATTGTAGGTTCATTCCTGAAGTATAAACTCGTGTGATTTCAGGAGGAGGTGGAGAAAGCACTGGGACCCCTACAGGAGAAGCTGAAGGCCTTTACTAAAGAGAAACAGGAGAGTGATCGAGAAGCTGAGCTCATCAAGGTGCACTTTACAGCGGCCTGCTTAAATTTAAACAGGACATAGAAGTCTGCTTTACGGTTTAAGTCCATGGGACCTTGGGACACCCAGAAAAAATGTCTTTCTCACCACCCCCAAAAATAAATGCACAGAAGATTTTACATTTGTAGCCTACTATAGAATTTAAAATGTTTTTAAATCTCTTCCATGCATGAATAACATGACATATGCCAGTGTGTTCACTAAGGTCTTAGAAGTATAAATAAATAAATACATAATAATTTCATAATAATAAAATGCGCCGATTCTGCAGAAGTGGAATCCATAGGCTCTAGCTCACATATAACAGCTAGAAATTGTAGTACCCGGCACACACTTTTATTAGAAATTACCCGTCTGGTTTAGATGCAGCTGTCTTTACGCTCCAGATCACCAACATAACTTAATGTAATATTACGGCGCTTGCCAAAAACGTCGTAGGTGCAGCTATTACCAGACGATAATCAGACTATAACTTTAAAGAAAGGTTATACAACAGCCAATGTGTCGTTCCACGCAATCATAGTGGCGCGGCAGTAATAGCCTACTAGTGTTAATATAAAACTAATAGCACATAGCCTAACAAAGTTCGAATCTCAGCATGCTTTCAGCAGCATTTCATCCATAATAGGACATAAATCCAATATTGTAGGGTGACGGTCAAATTGCAACATTCATTTTCAACCTTCACTGCAACGTCACAGATTGACCATCAAATTGCAACATCATTACAACATAATATTTTTTTACGTTTTGAATTTAATGTTTAAAAAACTTCAAATTTAAACCAAATTTAAAACCCTCAAACTAACGTCAGGTTAGTAAAGTTTTTTACGTTATTTCAACCATAATACAATATAAAATGCCTAAGGGGTAATCTCGCAGTTTGGTGCTTGGGTCACTAGTGCGTTGCAGTCTGCGTGCTGCTCCAGTGCTTTCTGATGCTGTATTAGATTTTGTGCATTCTCCTCAGCCTGTCACACTGGCTAGTCTATTTTTACAGAAGTACTAAATGTTTCTTTCAGAACCAGGCCACATGCACGAAGATACAAATACAAGATGAGTTTGAGAAACTTCACAAGTTTCTGCAAGACGAAGAGGCAGCCAGGATTGCTGCACTGAGGGAGGAAGAGGAGCAGATGAGCCAGAGGATGAAGGAGAGGGCTGAAAAAATGACAAAAGAGATTTCATCCCTGTCAGAGGCGATCAGAGCCTTAGAGCAGGAAATGAAGGCTGATGATCTCTCTTTCCTGCAGGTGAGCAACGATTACTGTGTGAACTACACGTGTGTTCATTTGGAATACATGAATGTTAATGTGAGATACTTATGTTAATGTGAGATATATGTGTGGCTAATGTAAGATATGGGATATACACGTGTCAATGTGAGATATGTGTGTGTTAATGTGAGCCCTGCCCACAGAGAAAGATACACACCCCCACCCGCTGCTTCCACAGGCCTCGTTGTGACCGCGCAAGTCTTCTAGATACGATTGCAGGATTACAGACTGGCATAGCTAACATTACAGTAAAAATGTAATCTAAAAGTCCAGATAAAACAACAGAATCTTTTCTGTTGTTGCATAACACTGGGTTTGTGTAGCGTTAATTCGGACATCAAAGAATATTGGAAAGTTTAACACAATGTAGAATAAAGTCATCATTTTTAATATTTAGTCGCATATCCTTTGCATGCCATGACTTCTAGCTGGTGAACTGGCAAGGTCAATCTCTGTTGATTTCGTGATGTGAATCAATTCGATTGGTTCTACGATCTATGGTCATGAGCCACTCTGTTTTGAAAACTTGTCTTGAAAACAAAATTCGGGTTGAATCGCTGGTTTAAGACATAGACTGTATAAAAATATGGACAAAGCCACTGTGACGTCACCCATTGCCTTCCCACGGACTCGAAAAAACTGAATTGAGTCTCCGGATGCATTTTTCGCCGCCCGTTTGTACAAACTGCGTCTGCTCCGTGGAGCCGAAGAGGACTCAACCTGTCCCTCTGATTGGTCCTGAACAAATGTTAATACCCTGTCCAAACGACACAATATTTTAAAAAATCAGCACATGCACAGGCATTAGATGAAGGAAAGGCACCTATTGCAATTACATTGTTTTGTGGGGAAAATGTATTGACTGAGTATTTTGACCACATTGCTGCCATTGACTTACATGGTGAAAGACCTACACTGGAGCCAATCGCAGTGGCGCTAGTGAGCAACGGCACAACTGCCGCTCCCAGCCCAACCAGGAAGTGAGCTTCAAAATGAAAGCCCAGTCTTGGCCCCTTGGTTTGCAGACTTTGAGGGTATAAACAGTGCATGGTGGTGGATTTCTCTCAGAACCGTTCATTTTATGATTGCTACCAACTAAGCATGACCGTTCCCTGAGATACATGTGTGATAATCTGAGATATGTGTATGTAAATCTGAAGATATTCATGGTCATCACTGCAAATATAGAATTAGCTTGAAAAGTGATGTCAACATCTGACCACCAAAAACGTATTAGGTATGATAGTTGATAAACTTACCAATAATTTATGGAACCTATTGACGATATAATACTCTGTTTATTTCAGAACTACAAGTCCACAAAGAGAAGGTATGTAAACTCCTGCCTGTCTCTTTTCTATTGTACTGAACCCAAACCCAGTGCAGTACTGACTCCTTTGTTACTGACTGTGTCTTTTCTATTGTACTGAACCCAAACCCAGTGCAGTACTGATTTCTGTGTTACTGACTGTCTCTTTTCTATTGGACTGAACCCAAACCCAGTGCAGTACTGACTCCTGTGTTACTGACTGTCTCTTTTCTATTGGACTGAACCCAAACCCAGTGCAGTACTGATTTCTGTGTTACTGACTGTCTCTTTTCTATTGTACTGAACCCAAACCCAGTGCAGTACTGACTCCTGTGTTACTGACTGTCTTATCTATTGTGCTGAGCCCAAACCCAGTGCAGTACTCACTCCTGAATGTTGTTACAGAGCCCAATACAAAGTGTCAGATCCAGAGGAGGTGACAGGAGGGCGTATCGATGTGGCCAAACACCTGGGTAACCTGAAGTACAGAGTGTGGGAGAAGATGCAGGGGATTGCTCAGTACAGTGAGTATAGTAAATGTACTGTTGCACCTGTGAGCTCTAATTCAGCATGCATATCTATGAGCCTGTTTTAGACCACCAAATTAAGCATATCTGACTGAACAGAGGGAGTCTTCAGTAGGTCATGACCCTTCAAGCTGGAGCTTTTGTTCCAGACAGTAGGTCAGTCCCCTATGGTTCATTTAGACCTGAGATACATGCTCATAAAATCTAATTAATGACAAAATTGTGCAGCTCAGCTATTTAAGCATGTTTAGAAGTGGCTGCTTAACTGGTGCATTAGGGGGCGCTAGATAGATTTTTATTTCATGTAGAAAGGATCATGAGAGATGTATATTTCTAATTTTGAATTCGAATTTAAATAAATTGTCATTGGTCAATTTCACAATAATTTCTATGAGCTATGAGTTTGGAAATAAACAATGTTTTTCTGTAAATTTGTCCTGATCTCTGTATAACTAAAGACTACACATTCAATGGTCTTTCAATCGATAATGAATTACTACAAGAAATACTACATCATCCAGATCCTTATTAAAATTAGGCTTGAATTTTTAGCCTCTGCCATCTCCCTCATTTGTGTATTTAAACCGGTGTTGATCTGTTATTATCATGACCTGCCAAATTATTTGATTCAAATGTTGTTGATTAACACATAAAAACCCTTTAGGAAACAAATGGAATCCTGCAATTGTATTCTGTAATCCCAGAATAATTCAAGGAAAGCAGCTTTTAAAACAAAGTATCAGTAAACTAAAATAAAATACACAGGAGCTGTTATAATTTTGTATCACTGTCGGCTAGCTATTGGGATGGGGAATGTTTAATGTCCCATACAATATCTAACATTTAAAATACCTACTTATATTTTTAGCATTTAAAATATTCTTAATTGCACTGCCTACCAATCGAAAACATAAACTAAAACAGAATATTAAAAAAACTGAAAATGAATCTCTTTAACCAGAGCAAATTTACACTTTCCAGTGAATGGAATAAAGCCCCTCCCATATCTAAGAGAAGTACACAGCAAGACAAGCCTATACATCTCCGTAGAAACCACACACAACCTTGACTTAGCGTAGAAAACACACACAACCTTGACTTAGCCAAAAATGCTTAAGCAGGTGCTTAAGTCTGGCAAGTCTGAACAGTTTTTTTTATATGTGAGTAACAACAAAAGTCAAGTAAGCAAATATTTATTTTGAAACAGGAAACGACTCGGGAGATATTCGTAATTCATTTTAATTTTAATTAAACTTTTGTGATTTAATTCAACTTTAATAAGGTTTAATTTAACTTTAATAAGGATAATTTTAAGCATGACAGCACTAACCTCTCTCCCTCTCTCTCTAGCTCCTGTTATTCTGGATCCAAACATAAAATTGGATAATCTCATCGTTTCTGAGGATCTGACCAGCCTGAGATACAGTGGGGAGACAGAGCTGAGATCTGAAGATGATGAAGATGATGATGATGATGATGATGATGATGGTATTTTTGCGTTTGGATCTGAAGGTTTTTCCTCAGGGAAACACTGCTGGGACGTAGAGGTTGGGGATAATCCTGCCTGGTCGCTCGGTGTAGCTGAGAAACCATCTGATGAAGAGTCAGGGGAAATGTGGGCTATAATCAATGCTCATGGGGAGTATGCTGTAATTAGCAGTGCAGGGAAAGAGATTCAGCTGAAGATTAGAAGGATAGTGAAAAAGGTCAGAGTTCAGCTGGACTGGGACAAGGGGAGCTTGTCCTTCTCTGACCCCACTAACAACACGTCTCTGCACACTGTCAAACACAAATTCACTGGGAGGCTGTTTCCTGTGTTTTTTGTTGCCTCTGATTGTGTTCCTCTGAGAATCTGCCCGCTGCAGGTCTCTGTTACAGTGGGATAGCAGTGCTATGATTAGGACACAGATCAGAGTGCAGCCAATAGGGAGAGCAGGATGTGATCTTACTGTGTGTGATTACTGTAGTTTAGATTAACTATTAATATTCAACATCAACGGAAATCAGAGAATATACGTGTGTGTGTGTGTGTGTGTGTGTGTGTGTGTTTGTGTGTGTGTGTGTGTGTGTGTGTGTGTGTGCTTGTCTGTCTGTACATGGGTGTGATTTTCTATTGTTGTGACAACCAAGATGTGCTCAACTGCTTAGACTCTTTTTCAGTTGGAAATGCATATAATGGTATGTGAATGAATGACCTCTTTTAGATAACTTGCACACATGCAGTTACCTCTCTATGAGACGATATTAATGTATCAACTCTTGCTTATATGATTAAGATATGGAGATGATTGAAGAGAAAATAAAGAAACTGGTGCCTCATTGACTGAATATCTATCTATTTTAATTTGATCATTTTGAATATTTTTAAGTAGTAGAAATTGTAACAATTATATGTAGTTGTTTTAGATCTAAAGGTTTTTTTTTATATACTATTGCCTTGATTGTTTTTTCACAACGGAGTTTAGATGTGCATAAGTCTGAATGCAGAGAACCAAGCTGAGATATAGAAGACTTACCTGAATCAATCAATCAAACTTTATTTATATAGCACAATTTATGCAAAATATGCAATTCAAAGTGCTTAACATAAAGTGAAGATAAAATACAGGACATAACAAGAAAAGATACACAATAACAAATATATACACAATAAAACAAATATATAAATAAAAACAATATTTATTAAAATCATTAAGATGATTAAGTAAAAGCTTAAAAAGGTGGATAAAGTTAAAAAGGTGTATACACTAAAGGCACTAAATGCACTTACAAATGCAATTCCATGCAAATGCAAAACTCTCAATGACCTTCCCAATTCTCTGAATAGAGCCACCTTGTTTAAAGGCATACTATGCAGGATTTTTACCTTGAACATATTACTATATATATATATATATATATATATATATATATAAAATAACCATGCTCAATCATATCTATGATGCACTGGCAATCACTGTATTTGCACACTGAATCAGTGCTACTTTGCCTGTATTTCTTCTTCTAAGATGTGTTCGGGACGTTTCTGGGCGTGACGCACTTTTCTCTGTGGGGGGAGGGGTGGGTGTGGCTACAGAGCCTGTGGGGTGGGATCAGGTTTCAGCAGAGCGTTTGTAGCCAGCTGGCTACTGCAATGGTGAAGGTGAATAAGGACAGCGAAGCAAAACAACAAGCCAACGGAGCAAGTTCAAAAACCAGAGCCTTGGATTTGCTCAATAGTGACAGCTTAAGTTCATCAAGGGGATCTTGGATTTGCTTTTCTTCGATAGTGACAGCTTAAGTTCATCAAGGGGATCTTGGATTTGCTTTTCTTCGATAGTGACAGCTTAAGTTCATCAAGGGGATCTTGGATTTGCTTTTCTTCGATAGTGACAGCTTAAGTTCATCAAGGGGATGAAAATCGACACAGAGTCCTCAACTCGCCCAGAATTTATACAAAACCCGACTTCAACTATCTAACAACCTAACTGGATAGGTAGAGGTAGCGTTGCTAACAGGTCCAAAAGAGAACATGCCAACTCCACGGCGCTTTTCATCCACCCCCTCAGTAAACTTAAGGTGTCGCTATCAAGGAAAAGCAGTTCCAAGTTTGACTAAGAAAAATGCCAAAATAAGAAATGAATGCCAAAAATCCTTCTGAACATGTGGCTAAGAACTAATTAAGAATGAATCTGTTCTTATATGGCCCATTGTTTTATATTGCTTAAAGAACGATGTCATTGGAATTCATACTACTGAAAACTGACAATAAATTGTAATTGCTGTTACTGCATCCTTTCTTTTCCTAGGCCATTTTGATGCAACAAAGGGCTTAATGACCTTTTATAGACTGAAATGTGTGGAAACTTTATATTAGGTGCTGCGAAGAGTTCTATTAATCAGAGCCAAACTGTTATTAATATATTATATCTAATTCTAAACTGATTAGAAATATTCTTTTAAAGTTCAAGCTTACAAATAGCTGAAATACTTCTTATCTATGAGGGGCCGTTTAGGCCATAATTCATGTTGGACCTCTCACATACATATATTCTCTCTCACATACATATATTCTCACTCTCACATACATATATTCTCACTCTCACATACATACATTCTCACTCTCATATACATATATTCTCACTTTCACATATACATTCTCACTCTCATATACATATATTCTCACTTTCACATACATATATTCTCATAAGAGAATGTATGTATGTAAGAGTGATAATATATGTATGTGAGAGTAGAATGTATGTATGTGAGAGAAAGTATATATATATATATATACACTACTCACAAAAAGTTAGGGATATTCGGCTTTCGGGTGAAATTTCAGGATGAACCTAAAATGCACTATAACCTTTACAGGTGAAATTAATTTGACCTTCTCTAAACTTTTGAATGCACATGTCCAACTATTCAATGTTTCAGTACTTTTTGCACAACTTGCTGTTCTCTAACAAGGAGCTGAACGGCAAAATTCACAACAGGTGTTTGATCCATGAATCGACCAATACATTTCCTGGTTCAATTAGAATTGGTATTTAAACAGTCCTCTTCATCATGCTGTTCACATTTTGACATCATGAGACCGAGACGACACCCAACAATTGATCAACAGTACCTCGCCATTGCGAGGCTTCAAACAGGATGTTCTCAGAGGGAAGTGGCCACTGAGCTTAGAGTGTCACAGAGTGTCATCAGCAGGTTGCAACAGAGATACAGAGAGACTGGAAGAGTCACAGAAAGGCATAGAAGTGGCATAGAACGTCCTTTGGCCACATCCCACACTGATGACCGCTTCATTGTGAACAGTGCCCTGCGGAACCGGATGATGAATGCCACTCAACTCCAGGCACATTTAAGGGAGGTGAGAGGCACCCAAGTGTCACGTCAGACCATTCGAAACCGTTTACATCAGCGTGGTCTGCGTGCTAGATGACCTGCAAGGGTACCTGACCACACCACCAGGCACAGGCGTCATCGTCTTGCATGGGCCAGGGAGCATTTACGCTGGACGAGGGACCAGTGGGCCTCAGTGCTGTTCTCTGATGAAAGTCGATTCACGTTGAGCAGAAATGATGGCCGCCAACGATGTTGGAGACGTCAAGGAGAGCGCTATGCATCAGCCACTGTTGTCACCAGACGACCCTTTGGTGGTGGCGGTGTTACAGTGTGGGCAGGTGTGTCTAGTCAATACAGAACTGCCCTACACTTTGTGAATGGTACAGTGACAAGCCCATACTACCTGAATAACATCATTAATCCAGTCATTGTGCCCCTGCATGAACAACACAGGCCTAATTTCATCTTCATGGACGACAATGCTCCAGCTCATCGAGGTCGCATCATTAGGGAAAGGCTGCTGGAGACTGGGGTACCTCAAATGGAGTGGCCTGCACTTTCTCCAGACCTGAATCCCATAGAAAACCTATGGGATCAGCTGACTCACCGTGTAGAGGCTCGTAACTCTGTACCCCAGAACCTCAATGACCTGAGGGCCGCCCTTCAAGAAGAGTGGGATGCCATGCCTCAGCAGACAATAAGTCGACTTGTGAACAGCATGAGACGTCGTTGTCAAGCTGTAATTGATGCTCAAGGGCACATGACAAGTTATTGAGACATTGACATTTTTGTTGTGGTATACCCACCACTGTTGTTGGCTTTTGTTTCAATAAATTGTTTGAGATGAGGAAATCACCATTGCATGCTTCTACTTAAATGCCCTACTTTCATGATACGTTTAATATCACTGTAGCGTGAACTTACATTTTCCATAAATTTCACCCGAAAGCCAAATATCCCTAACTTTTTGTGAGTAGTGTATATATGGAAGGCACTTACATTAAACGGAAGTCACTTACATGAAACGGAAGGAAGTTAGTTTATGGAATTGTGATTGGCTCAGAAGCTGACTGGTACCATAGATATACAAACATAGATACCTCAGTTGCCCTATTCAAATCTTCACGGCCGCCAAATTAGGGCGGTCAAGATCTGTGTAAAAACAAACGGTACTGTATACAGGCACTTCACACCAGCGTTGCGTTGTGGGTATTATCGTCCTTTTTGCAGACACGCAAACTATAAACATTAACGGTAACGTTAAGCTGTTATGTTAAGGTGTAACCCAGTGGTGCAAATCCCAGGGGGGACGGGGGGGGACATGTCCCCCCCAATTTCTGAAAAACATGAATTGTCCCCCCCCAATAAAAATACCCTACAACGTTGTGGTTTATGGTGGCATGGTATGATTTGCATACGGGCAAAAAAAATCACTTTTGTGTCCCCCCCAATCTTGAGAACGGATTTGCACCCCTGGTGTAACCACCTTGATTGTGTTGGACTCATGCACCTGATACAAATGACCCCTAGTTTTGTCACACATGCAAACAAGAGTGGAACAGAACTGTAACCAACGGTGAAGCCTTAAAGAAAGACTGACCAAATAATTATGTTCTATGTTGTGCCTATTGAAGCACTTAATTGTTCAAGTTTTTGGGCGTTTTCAGCTCTTGGTTCTATTACTTTTTACTTATTATTTACCTTGTGTTTTCAACTTATCCCACAGGGATTTATGTGTGCAATCGTTTTTCTTAAATTACTTGAATGGAATATATTACTGGAATGTATCACTGCCACTTGTGGTAAGCCTACTACCAGTTGGACTGTGAACTTCATTGTAGGCTACTACTACCCCAAACAAATTATATTATCCATTTTGTACATTTCATGCAAGTAATTTCTTTTTTGCTAAATAAAGACATTCAGAACTGTATTCATTGTAGCCTACATCGTTTATTGCATTTCACACAACATTACACTCTAGCTACACTTGCGGTTTTCCATTAGAATCCACTATGCTCAATGTCATATTATGTAGGCTATAAGCCGTGAGCACAACGGATGTGGAAATGTTGTAATATTTTTTTACGTCTTACAGCCGATACCCATGCCATAGGACGCCTCTTTGTTAGCTCGGCGATCTGACTTCCACCACTTTGCTTCCAAGCTGGAAAGCTGTAAAATCGCTCTCCATTTGCGATTAAAACTGCATCCAAAGATTTGCAGCTATGGCCTAATACGGTTATAATAATCAGAGCTACCAAGATAATAATTAAGAACCAACCTCTACTGCTTTCTAGCAGCTTTAAACAATAAAATCACCATTAGCTCTGACAACATTTTAACAACTTATGCATGCATGATTGTTCCTTTTTACAGAACGTAGCCTACATAGCTACATTTTCAATATTAGTATCGCTGCAACGTTACACAGCGGCTGATGCGACATATATCTACATTTTTATATCCATGGCTGGTAGGCTGTTGTCATAGTAGCTACTGTTGTCCGTGCACCATGGAGGGGGAAGACCAGTAACGTTATTAGCCTCCAACCGGCAATCGGAGTAATGCATAAATATTACCGTCACCTGAAACAGTCGGTGCTTCTTGAGAGGCCAGCAGCATCAGCCCTGTAGCCTAGCCTACTCAGCGCCTTCTCACAACACAGCTGACAGCGAGATGAGAGCACTATTTACACCGTAATGTTCACTCCTGAGTGTAGGCTAATGTCCACAGACACACCTTGACTCTCGGCAGAGGAAAACGTAACAAATAACGTTAGCTTACTACTACGTTCATTCACTACGCAAACAGACCAGTGAACCGTTATAATTTGGTAATCATGTACTAGCTAATGCTAAAAAATAATCACATCACTTGCTAACGTTAGTTTGTTTAATGCAAGTCTAAGTAGCCAAGGCCGTTGCTATACGAAGCATTGCTTTTGTTAGTTAGTTAGCTAACGTTAGCAAGTGGTGTGATTATCTTTTAGGATTACTACATGGTTACGAAATGATAACGGTTCATTTGTCTGTTTGCACAGTGATTAAACTTAGTAGCAAGCTAACGTTAGTTGTTACCTTTTCCTCGACCGAGAGTCCCAGTTGCCAAAGTGTTGTGGAGTGTTATATCGTGCAGGATGGCAGACTGTCTCCGAGCAAGTCCAAGCTGACCTGCTGAGGATTCTTAAGGTAGCTACAGGCGCAGAATGACACAGCGCTGAACTGGCCTCAAGAGATGAGGACAATACACTGTCTGTTTTAGGCAGTGATAATATATTATGCATTACTCCGATTTCCTGTTGTAATAGCCTACATGTATCTGGTCTTCCCCCTCCACGATGCGTGGGAACTGAGCCTGTATGGCATATTATAGTAACAGTGCAGACGTAACTTAACAGGGCGAATGGGAAAATAAGGAATCCAGTAGTTGTTTATATCGATGGTACCAGCCAGCTTCTGAGCCAATCACGATTCCATAAACCAACTTCCTTCCGTTTCGTGTAAGTGCCTTCCGTTTCGTGTAAGTGCCTTCCGTTTCATGTAAGTGCCTTCCATATATATATATATACTTTCTCTCACATACATACATTCTACTCTCACATACATATATTATCACTCTTACATACATACATTCTCTTATGAGAATATATGTATGTGAGAGTGAGAATATATGTATGTGAAAATGAGAATATATGTATATGAGAGTGATAATGTATGTATGTGAAAATGAGAATATATGTATGTGAGAGTGAGAATATATGTGTGAGAGAATATATGTATGTGAGAGTGAGAATATATGTATGTGAGAGAATATATGTATGTGAGTGAGAATATATGTATGTGAGAGTGAAAATATATGTATGTGAGAGTGAAAATATATGTATGTGAGAGTGAGAATATATGTATGTGAGTGAGAATATATGTATGTGAGAGTGAGAATATATGTATGTGAGAGTGAGAATATATGTATGTGAGAGAGAATATATGTGAGAGTGAGAATATATGTATGTGAGAGTGAGAATATATGTATGTGAGAGAGAATATATGTATGTGAGTGAGAATATATGTATGTGAGAGTGAGAATATATGTATGTGAGAGAGAATATATGTATGTGAGAGAGAATATATGTATGTGAGAGTGAGAATATATGTATGTGAGAGTGAGAATATATGTATGTGAGAGAGAATATATGTACGTGAGAGAGAATATATGTATGTGAGAGTGAGAATATATGTATGTGAGAGTGAGAATATATGTACGTGAGAGAGAATATATGTATGTGAGAGTGAGAATATATGTATGTGAGAGTGAGAATATATGTATGTGAGAGGTCCAACGTGAATTATGGCCTAAACGGCCCCTCATACTTATCCGTGTTTATACATGATGAAACGTTCACAGAGTATGCAGCAACCCCTATAACAGTTTAACAGATTTTTTTATTTTACAAATGTACTAAAAAATCATTTGTAATACATGAGTAGAATCCTATGCAACTATTGAACATACTTCGATTATGAAGCATTTACAGCATTTTTCGTTCATGATCAACAAATCATTTACACATCATTAGTAATTATGCGTTCAAAAACAAGTGCATGTAGGTCTAACTATACATTTAATAACATCAGCTAATGTTGTACAAATTATTTAATAGCAGTTGTGTTTAGAATTGTGCTTATGAATCAGATATAAAGGTTGAACTACTGTCATTACGAATGATGAACTAATCAGATTAAAATATGTTACATGAATTATTAATCTCACGTTTTTATTATGCATATTATATGTAATGTCAAATGTATGATTAGTAACTCATTGTTCTTGTATAATTCATCATTAACTAATAGTTTGTTAAGGGCGTATAAACAATAGTTATTATGTGGTACCAGTGTTAAATAAAGTGTAAATTATGTAATTCAACTTCAGTTTCTGCTGGCACTAATTTCTGCCAATGCGGGGGTGCAGCCCGGCTCTGATAGGTTTATTCAGTAAGTGGGTGGGTCCGGGGCTTAGATGAGCGCCACGTAATTGGACGGGAACATTCCAAAACGCCCGTCGGAGCTGTAGCCCATCCACCAGCCCTGGTCAATCATGAGAATGCCCGTGATGATGTCATCAGAATTCAAGGAGATGTCCGCATCATCAACTACGAGGGAAAAGGAAAGTAAATAAAGGCTTAGCATCAACACAATGATGCATGCATGTACAGGCTTAACATCAACACAATGATGCATGCATGTACAGGCTTAACATCAACACAATGATGCATGCATGTACACGCTTAACATCAACACAATGACGCATGCATGTACACGCTTAACATCAACACAATGATGAATGCATGTACACGCTTAACATCAACACAATGACGCATGCATGTACACGCTTAACATCAACACAATGACGCAAGCATATACACGCTTAACATCAACACAATGACGCATGCATGTACACGCTTAACATCAACACAATGACGCATACATGTACACGCTTAACATCAACACAATGACGCAAGCATGTACACGCTTAACATCAACACAATGACGCAAGCATGTACACGCTTAACATCAACACAATGACGCATGCATGTACACGCTTAACATCAACACAATGACGCATGCATGTACACACTTAACATCAACACAATGACGCATGCATGTACACGCTTAACATCAACACAATGACGCATGCATGTACATGCTTAACATCAACACAATGACGCATGCATGTACACGCTTAACATCAACACAATGACGCATGCATGTACACGCTTAACATCAACACAATGACGCATGCATGTACACGCTTAACATCAACACAATGACGCATACATGTACACGCTTAACATCAACACAATGACGCAAGCATGTACACGCTTAACATCAACACAATGACGCAAGCATGTACACGCTTAACATCAACACAATGACGCATGCATGTACACGCTTAACATCAACACAATGACGCATGCATGTACACACTTAACATCAACACAATGACGCATGCATGTACACGCTTAACATCAACACAATGACGCATGCATGTACATGCTTAACATCAACACAATGACGCATGCATGTACACGCTTAACATCAACACAATGACGCATGCATGTACACGCTTAACATCAACACAATGACGCATGCATGTACACGCTTAACATCAACACAATGACGCATGCATGTACACGCTTAACATCAACACAATGATGCATGCATGTACACGCTTAACATCAACACAATGATGCATGCATGTACACGTTTAACATCAACACAATGATGCATGCATGTAAACGCTTAACATCAACACAATGACGCATGCATGTACACGCTTAACATCAACACAATGATGCATGCATGTACACGCTTAACATCAACACAATGACGCATGCATGTACACGCTTAACATCAACACAATGATGCATGCATGTACACGCTTAACATCAACACAATGATGCATGCATGTACACGCTTAACATCAACACAATGATGCATGCATGTAAACGCTTAACATCAACACAATGACGCATGCATGTACACGCTTAACATAAACACAATGACGCATGCATGTACACGCTTAACATCAACACAATGATGCATGCATGTACACGCTTAACATCAGCACAATGACGCATGAATGTACATGCTTAACATCAACACTGACGCATGCATGTACACGCTTAACATCAACACAATGATGCATGCATGTACACGCTTAACATCAACACAATGACGCATGCATGTACAGGCTTAACATCAACACAATGAGGCATGCATGTACAGGCTTAACATCAACACAATGATGCATGCATGTACACGCTTAACATCAACACAATGACGCATGCATGTACAGGCTTAACATCAACACAATGACGCATGCATGTACACGCTTAACATCAACACAATGACGCATGCATGTACAGGCTTAACATCAACACAATGACGCATGCATGTACAGGCTTAACATCAACACAATGACGCATGCATGTACAGGCTTAACATCAACACAATGACGCATGCACGTATCAGCGTACAGAAACCCTCCACAACCAGGCCTCTATTTTACATTACTGGCATTAAGCAGAAATAATATACAAAATATTGGAAACACCAGGAATGGGGGGGGACAGCTGCTATACATTTGCTCCCATTTCTCTTACCTATATTTTCTACACTTTTTTATGGTATGCCATGTATACATTTTAGTTTATGTCTTGTTTTTTTTATTTTTTTTATTAGCTTGATTATTGTCAAATAACACTAATTCATCAATTAAATGCTGCTTTTGTGTCAGTAATAAGAAGTAAGAACAAGAACACTTTAGAGCTAATGTAGAACAGAAACTGAAAGCAACCGGCTGCACAGCTGTGGGGAGTGAACACCTCTGCTCAAAGTGAAGTGAACAGCTGAATAAAATAGAAGATCATTGAAACTAGAATCCAACACTTGCACGTAACATGAGTCACAAATATGGCCCGATTGTTAATTAAAGGAATAATTAACAATGGGGCCATATTTGTGACTCATGTTATGTGCAAGTGTTGGATCACTCTACTACATAGAGGAGATCAACTCCAGTTGCTGGGGATCTAAATGTTTTCTGATTTCTTCTTATAGATTTGTTGAAGTGTACTCACTTATTACTCTTATAACAGCAACATGTAATACAGTACCAGTCAAAACTTTGGACACACCTACTCATAGAAGGTTTTCCACATTTTGGAATAGTAAAGACATCAAAACTATGAGATAACACAAATTAAATTATGCAAAAACCAAAAAAGGGTTAAACAAATAACAAATAAAAAAAAGTCTTATATTTTAGATTCTTCAAAGTAGCCACCCTTTGCCTTGATAACGGCTTTGCTCATTCTTGCCATTCTCTCAAACAACTTCTGTGGTAAACAGCTTGAAGGGTTTCTTCTCCTGACTTATTTTTCCATAGAGTTCAATAGGAAAATTTGTCAGGAGAAACAACCCTTCAAGTGATCCATCCATATCTTCTGCATATCTGGCAGCAGAGTGATGGTTTAAGGCTTGTTTGATATGTCAGTCCCTTGATGAAGTGTACTCATAACAGCAACATGTAATACAGTAGCAGTACCTAACATACTGCATCTTGTGTACGTACAGTACCAGTCAAAAGTTTGGACACACCTACTCATAGAAGGTTTTTTTCCGTTATTTTTACTGTTCTCCACATTTTGGAATAGTAAAGACATCAAAACTATGAGATAACACAAATTAAATTATGCAAAAACCAAGAAAGGGTTAAACAAATAAAAAAAGTCTTATATTTTAGATTCTTCAAAGTAGCCACCCTTTGCCTTGATAACGGCTTTGCTCATTCTTGCCATTCTCTCAAACAACTTCTGTGGTAAACAAGTGATGCCATCATGACTGTATAAAAGGATATCAAAAGACTCCTGATATCTTATTTCCAGGTACTCTTAGAAGCGATACTATAACCTCTGCATTTGAATAGATCTCTATGGGAATCTCTAAGTCATCAAGGGACTGACATATTAAACAAGCCTAGATATGCCAGATATGCAGAAGATATGGATGGATCACTTGAAGGGTTGTTTCTCCTGACAAATTTTCCTATTGAACTCTATGGAAAAATAAGTCAGGAGAAGAAACCCTTCAAGTTATCCATCCATATCTACTGTATTTCTGGCAGCAGAGTGATGTTTTTTTAATGATTTCTGGAGAACTGGCGTTTCTGATATTTTGTCCACCTCCTGTATTATCCATTTAAACAGGTACATGTACAATTCAGGTTAAGCACCTCGGGCAACTGTATAATGGCAGTGACCTGCCTGGGAATCGAACCTGCAACCTTCAGGTAACAAGCATAGCTCCCTAAAGATGAGACTAGACTGCCGCCACAAAACTGACCCACTGCTCATAGAGGGCACAGACTCACTGACCTGCTTGGTAGTCGTATATCGCCCTGGCGCAGATTTCCTGGCTGTCATCGTCCTCCTTGGCCGGCTTTTCCTCCTTGGGGGGTCCTCGAAAACGAGACCAAAGGAGCTGAAACAGGGGGCGCTTCTTGGGTTTAGGGGTTCTGGCCGTTTGTTTGTTCCAGCGACCTTTGGGGTCATGGTACCTCCGCACCTTTAAGGCAGAGGTAGGGGTGTGTGTGTGTGTGTGTGTGTGTGTGTGTGTGTGGGCAGCTGTAGGGGTGGGTGTGTGTGTGTGTGTGTGTGTGTGTGGGCAGCTGTAGGGGTGGGTGTGTGTGTGTGTGTGTGTGTGTGTGGGCAGCTGTAGGGGTGTGTGTGTGTGTGTGTGTGTGTGTGGGCAGCTGTATGTCTGTGTGTGTGTGTGTGTGTGTGTGTGTGGGCAGCTGTAGGGGTGTGTGTGTGTGTGTGTGTGTGTGTGGTGTGTGTGTGTGTGTGTGTGTGTGGGCAGCTGTAGGTGTGTGTGTGTGTGTGTGTGTGGGCAGCTGTAGAGGTGTGTGTGTGTGTGTGTGTGTGTGTGTGTGGGCAGCTGTAGGGGTGTGTGGGTGTGTAGGCAGCTGTAGGGGTGTGTGTGTGTGTGTGTGGGCATCCCTCTCCAAGATAAGAGCAACACCATAATCATCACTGCTTCTACCTTTATTTTGTGCACAGGCATAGGGTTCATTTCAAGGACAGCTGGATCTGAATTTGGAGACTGAGGGTTCGGGCCGTACCTTGCGGAGGTCCTCGTTGGAGCAGGCTACTTCTGGGACTGGACAGTAGAGATCTTCAGCAGAGGCGCCAGACTCCTCTGTTTCTAGCTGTGCATCTGCCAAATGAGAGCCGTTAGAGAGGAGCAGTTAGAGAGGAGGCATTAGAGAGGAGGTGTTAGAGAGGAGGTGTTAGAGAGAAGTTAGCATTTTGGTCCAAGACAACCGGCTGCACAGCTGTGGGGAGTGAACACCTCTGCTCAAAGTGAAGTGAAGAGCTGAATAAAATAGAAGATCATTGAAACTGGTCTAGAATCCAACACTTGCACGTAACATGAGTCACAAATATGGCCCCATTGTTAATTATTCCTTTTCAGTTAAGTTTTTCATTAATCACATTCCACTGTACTACATAGAGGAGATAAACTCCGGTTGTTGGGGATCTAAATGTTTTCTGATTTCTTCTTATAGATTTGTTGAAGTGTACTCACTTATTACTCTTATAACAGCAACATGTAATACAGTAGCAGTACCTAACATACTGCATCTTGTGTACGTACAGTACCAGTCAAAAGTTTGGACACACCTACTCATAGAAGGTTTTTTTCCGTTATTTTTACTGTTTTCCATATTTTGGAATAGTAAAGACATCAAAACTATGAGATAACACAAATTAAATTATGCAAAAACCAAAAAAGGGTTAAACAAATTAAAAAAAATCTTATATTTTATATTCTTCAAAGTAGCCACCCTTTGCCTTGATAACGGCTTTGCTCATTCTTGCCATTCTCTCAAACAACTTCTGTGGTAAACAAGTGATGCCATCATGACTGTATAAAAGGATATCACAAGACTCCTGATATCTTATTTCCAGGTACTCTTAGAAGCGATACTATAACCTCTGCATTTGAATAGATCTCTATGGGAATCTCTAAGTCATCAAGGGACTGACATATTAAACAAGCCTAGATATGCCAGATATGCAGAAGATATGGATGGATCACTTGAAGGGTTGTTTCTCCTGACAAATGTTCCAATTGAACTCTATGGAAAAATAAGTCAGGAGAAGAAACCAAAAGTCATCCATCCATATCTACTGTATTTCTGGCAGCAGAGTGATGGTTTAAGGCTTGTTTGATACGTCAGACCCTTGACGACTTAGAGCCATTTAGCCAACCATGTGTTCCACACTGTTCCAGTGTAATTTAAAGCTAAATCTAGTCCCACCCCCCAATTCCCATAGAGATCCATTCAAATGCAGAGGTTATAGTATCGCTTCTAAGAGTACCTGGAAATAAGATATCAGGAGTCTTTTGATATCCTTTTATACAGTCATGATGGCATCACTTTTTACCTGTGGAATACCTGTTTACCACAGAAGTTGTTTGAGAGAATGGCAAGAATGTGCAAAGCCGTTATCAAGGCAAAGGGTGGCTACTTTGAAGAATCTAAAATATAAGACTTTTTTAAAATTTGTTTAACCCTTTTTTGGTTTTTGCATAATTTAATTTGTGTTATCTCATAATTTTGATGTCTTTACTATTCCAAAATGTGGAAAACAGTAAAAATAATGGAAAAAACCTTCTATGAGTAGGTGTGTCCAAACTTTTGACTGGTACTGTATATGATTTATTAGCATTTCATCAAAACTATGAGAAAACACAAATTAAATTATGCAAAAACCAAAAAAGGGTTAAACAAATAAAAAAAGTCTCATATTTAAGATTCTTCAAAGTAGCCACCCTTCAAATGCAGAGGTTATAGTATCGCTTCTAAGAGTACCTGGAAATAAGATATCAGGAGTCTTTTGATATCCTTTTATACAGTCATGATGGCATCACCTTTTTACCTGTGGAATACCTGTTTACCACAGAAGTTGTTTGAGAGAATGGCAAGAATGTGCAAAGCCGTTATCAAGGCAAAGGGTGGCTACTTTGAAGAATCTAAAATATAAGACTTTTTTTTATTTGTTTAACCCTTTTTTGGTTTTTGCATAATTTAATTTGTGTTATCTCATAGTTTTGATGTCTTTACTATTCCAAAATATGGAAAACAGTAAAAATAATGAAAAAAACCTTCTATGAGTAGGTGTGTCCAAACTTTTGACTGGTACTGTATATGATTTATTAGCATTTCATAACTAACAGGCGGGCGGCACGGTGGTGCAGTGGTTAGCACTGTCGCCTCACCGCAAGAAGGTACCGAGTTTGAATCCCGGCCGAGGGCCTTTCTGTGCGGAGTTTGCATGTTCTCCCCGTGTCCGCGTGGGTTTCCTCCGGGTACTCCGGTTTCCTCCCACAGTCCAAAGACATGCAGGTTAGGCTAATTGGAGACTCAAAATTTCCCATAGGTATGAATGTGTGAGGTGAATGGTGTGTGTGACCTGTGATGGATTGGTGGCCTGTCCAGGGTGTATTCCTGCCTCTCGCCCAATGCATGCTGGGATAGGCTCCAGCACCCCCCGCGACCCTGACCAGCTTAGATAATGGAAGGATGACTAACAGGCAATTATGGTTGATTGGCATAAATATAAAGAAAAACAAGTCATCATATAAAATGTACACGTGGCACAAGATTCACCAAACAGCGTAGATAATCAGGTTAGGAAAAGAGGGTGAGGTTTAGTGGCAAGCATGTGGCAGCTGTTTTATGATTTCTGGAGAACTGGTGTTTCCAATATTTTGTCCACCCCCTGTATTATCCATTTAAACAGGTACATGTACAATTCAGGTTAAGCACCTCGGGCAACTGTATAATGGCAGTGACCTGCCTGGGAATCGAACCTGCAACCTTCAGGTAACAAGCATAGCTCCCTAACCATGAGACTAGACTGCCGCCACAAAACTGACCCACTGCTCATAGAGGGCACAGACTCACTGACCTGCTTGGTAGTCGTATATCGCCCTGGCGCAGATTTCCTGGCTGTCATCGTCCTCCTTGGCCGGCTTTTCTTCCTTGGGGCGTCCTTGAAAACGAGAGCGAAGGAGCTGGTACAGGGGGCGCTTCTTGGGTTTAGGGGTTCGGGCCGTTTGTTTGCTCCAGCGACCTTTGGGGTCATGGTACCTCCGCACCTTTAAAACACCAATCGGGACACTCTCCAGCAAGCACTTTCCCAGACTAGCCCTGAAACCAACGGAACGACTGATTAACTAATTAACTAACGATTCCACAGCTTAAGAGCCAGTAATGGGCTTTGGAAAGTCGCAGGCTCCACAAACGCTGCACTTTGGAAGGCTGCAGGTTGGACCCGGGGCTGTGCCATTAGCCACCCGTGACTGGTAATGCAGACATGCGGAAGGCCAACACAGGGTTTCTCAAAGCACTGCTGCATTGGATCCCCTCAGTAACACATGGAACACTCACAGCCTATCAGGCGTTAGGGGCAGGATCCATGTCCGCTGATTGGGGGAATGAGAGGCATTCTGTGTGAAGTGAGAGGCGAGCACACATTAGCTGTAGGGGTGTGTGTGTGTGTGTGTGTGTGTGTGTGTGTGTGCAGCTGTAGGGGTGTGTGTGTGTGTGTGTGTGCAGCTGTAGGGGTGTGTGTGTGTGTGTGTGTGTGTGTGTGTGTGTGTGTGGGCAGCTGTAGGGGTGTGTGTGTGTGTGTGTGTGTGTGTGTGTGTGGGCAGCTGTAGGGGTGTGTGTGTGTGTGTGCAGCTGTAGGGGTGTGTGTGTGTGTGGGCAGAGGTAGGGGTGTGTGTGTGTGTGTGTGTGTGTGGGCAGCTGTAGGGGTGTGTGTGTGGGCAGAGGTAGGGGTGTGTGTGTGTGTGTGTGTGTGTGGGCAGGTGTAGGGGTGTGTGTGTGTGTGTGTGGGCAGAGGTAGGGGTGTGTGTGTGTGTGTGTGTGTGTGTGGACAGCTGTAGGGGTGTGTCTGTGTGTGTGTGTGTGTGGGCAGCTGTAGGGGTGTGTGTGTGTGTGTGTGTGTGTGTGGGCAGCTGTACGGGTGTGTGTGTGTGTGTGTGTGTGTGTGTGTGTGTGGGCAGCTGTACGGGTGTGTGTGTGTGTGTGTGTGTGTGTGGGCATCTGTACGGTGTGTGTGTGTGGGCAGCTATATGGGTGTGTGTGTGGGCAGCTGTAGGGGTGTGTGTGTGTGTGTGTGTGGGCATCTGTACGGTGTTTGTGTGGGCAGCTGTACGGGTGTGTGTGTGGCAGCTATACGGGTGTGTGGGCAGCTGTACGGGTGTGTGTGTGTGTGTGTGTGTGTGTGGGCAGCTATAGGGGTGTGTGTGTGTGTGTGGGCAGCTGTACGGGTGTGTGTGTGGGCATCTGTATGGGTGTGTGTGTGGGCAGCTGTACGGGTGTATGTATGTGTGTGTGGGCAGCTGTAGGGGGGTGTGTGTGTGTGTGTGTGTGTGGGCAGCTGTATGGGTGTGTGTGTGGGCATCTGTATGGGTGTGTGTGTGGGCAGCTGTACGGGTGTATGTGTGTGTGTGTGGGCAGCTGTAGGGGTGTGTGTGTGTGTGTGTGTGGGCAGCTGTACGGTGTGTGTGTGTGGGCAGCTGTACGGGTGTGTGTGTGGGCAGCTGTAGGGGTGTGTGTGTGGGCAGCTGTACGGGTGTGTGTGTGTGGGCAGCTGTACGGTGTGTGTGTGTGTGGGCAGCTGTACGGTGTGTGTGTGTGGGCAGCTGTACGGGTGTGTGTGGGCAGCTGTACGGGTGTGTGTGTGGCAGCTATACGGGTGTGTGTGTGGGCAGCTGTACGGGTGTGTGTGTGGCAGCTATACGGGTGTGTGTGTGGGCAGCTGTAGGGGTGTGTGGGTGTGTAGGCAGCTGTAGGGGTGTGTGTGTGTGTGTGTGTGTGTGTGTGTGTGTGGGCATCCCTCTCCAAGATAAGAGCAACACCATAATCATCACTGCTTCTACCTTTATTTTGTGCACAGGCATAGGGTTCATTTCAAGGACAGCTGGATCTGAATTTGGAGACTGAGGGTTCGGGCCGTACCTTGCGGAGGTCCTCGTTGGAGCAGGCTACTTCTGGGACTGGACAGTAGAGATCTTCGGCAGAGGCGCCAGACTCCTCTGTTTCTAGCTGTGCATCTGCCAAATGAGAGCCGTTAGAGAGGAGCAGTTAGAGAGGAGGCATTAGAGAGGAGGTGTTAGAGAGGAGCAGTTAGAGAGGAGGTGTTAGAGGAGGTGTTAGAGAGGAGCAGTTTGAGGAGGTGTTAGAGATAAGGTGTTAGAGAGGAGCAGTTAGAGGAGGTGTTAGAGAGGAGCAGTTAGAGGAGGTGTTAGAGAGGAGGTGTTAGAGAGGAGGTGTTAGAGAGAAGGCGTTAGAGAGGAGCAGTTAGAGGAGGTGTTAGAGAGGAGCAGTTAGAGGAGGTGTTAGAGAGGAGGTGTTAGAGAGAAGGTGTTAGAGAGGAGCAGTTAGAGGAGGTGTTAGAGAGGAGCAGATAGAGGAGGTGTTAGAGAGGAGCAGTTAGAGGAGGTGTTAGAGAGGAGGTGATAGAGAGGAGGTGTTAGAGAGGAGCAGTTACAGAGGAGGCGTTAGAGAGGAGCAGTTAGAGAGGAGGCGTTAGAGAGGAGCAGTTAGAGAGGATGCGTTAGAGAGGAGCAGTTAGAGAGGAGGCGTTAGAGAGGAGGCGTCAGAGAGGAGCAGTTAGAGAGGAGCAGTTAGAGAGGAGGTGTCAGAGAGGAGCAGTTAGAGAGGAGGCGTTAGAGAGGAGCAGTTAGAGAGGAGCAGTTAGAGAGGAGGTGTTAGAGAGGAGCAGTTAGAGAGGAGGCGTTAGAGAGGAGCAGTTAGAGAGGAGCAGTTAGAGAGGAGGTGTTAGAGAGGAGCAGTTAGAGAGGAGGCATTGGAGCACAGCTGGTAGATGCTAGTCATTCCTCTCCTCAGTCTCACTGCACTTGAGTGTTTGCAGGACACGCCAGAAAAACATGCTTCTAGCCTTACATGCTGAATTAGACCCAGGTGTGACAAGAATTGGCCTCATTCACCAATCACTCTATGAACATATTTGATCTTAAGACTTTCTTCAAAACGTTTTTTGAAGAACAATCCCAATTAAGAAGACATTGTTGAATGCCAGAATGTTGATAAACACGTCTTAAAGAAAGTCTTAAGAACAAATTAGTTCATAGAATAGTTAGAGAATGTTACGGCCACTCCCTGAATGACGTAACATAAAAGGCGCAGAGACGTTGAGTTGCGAATAAAGAAAATATATTTATTTACACCAGGGGGGAAAAGGGATAGGGAGCGTATGGGTGCATGAATGCAGGTATGTATATGTATATATGCGTCTGTGAATGTAAATATGTGTAGCAAAGGAAATAGGTCAGTAGATGAAGAAAATACAGAAAACCCACAGTCCAACGAACTCGGTCGTAGACCGTGAAGGAGAGAAAAACCGTCTCACTCGGAAGCACAGGAACAAAAAGAACAGCAACTCCTGAAGGCTGGGCAAGCCAGTCTTTTAAAGGCGTGGGCCAGGTGACTCCAATCAGCCAATTACCTCTGGAGGAGGGGAAAACAAGACCGCACAGCAGTGGTAAGACAGGCAGCCGTAACAGAGAATGAGGCCCATTGACAATAACTCACTGTTCTGAACAATCTCTTCCATCTTCTCCCACACTCTGTACTTCAGGTTGTCCTTGTGTTTGATCACATCAATATGTTCTCCTGACACCTCCTCTGGATCTGACACTTTGTATTTGGTTCTGTAATAACATTCAGGAGTCAGTACTACACTGGGTTTGGGTTCAGGACAATAGAAAATAGACAAGCAGGAGTTTACATACCTTCTCATTGTGGCCTTGTAGTTCTGAAGTAAAGTATTAGATAGTCAGTAGGTTCCATAAATTGATGGTAATACACATGTACAGTATGTCACATTAACACACATGTATCACCCATGAACACACGTGTATCTCACACAAACACACACACACGTGTCTCACATGAACACATGTATCTCACATTAACATACATGTATTCCAAATGAACGCACATGTAGTTCACACAGTAATCAGTGCTCACCTGCAGGAAAGAGAGATCATCAGCCCTCATTTCCTGCTCTAAGGCTCTGATCGCCTCTGACAGGGATGAAATCTCTTTTGTCATTTTTTCAGCCCTCTCCTTCATCCTGTGGCTCTTCTGCTCCTCTTCCTCCTTCAGTGCAGAGATCCTGGCTGCCTCTTCATCTCGTAGAAACTGGTGAAGTATCTCAAACTCTTCTTGTATTACCATCTCTATGCATATGGCCTGGCTCTGAAAGATACATTTGATAATTCTGTAAAAATAGTCTATCCAGTCTAACAGGATTCAGAGGGTGACATTACATCAAAGAATGTGATCGGGCACTACAGGAAAAGCAAAAAAATAAGGAGTGGGGAGGAACCGGCAAGAGTAGGTTTGTCAAAACTCGAAACACCTTCTTCAATTGCATGAATGCAATACACATAATCCTAAAATCATTCGTTCACTGAACCAAATCACTTATTCACAATGACACAACATACCATCAAAGTATTAGCATTTCAAAATGCAATACACACATTACATATGATGTGACTGTCTTTTCATTTCATTACAATGCATCTAACTATCAATTAATCCAACTGCTCAATATGATAAGTAAAGATAAGTAAAGACAAAGTGTTGTCAAAGATTCGAGTTTGATCTACATTATTCTGTTGGGTAATTTTCTTTCGATTTATTTTTAGAGGGTGATGGAGCTGGATGCTGCAGAGAACCACCACAAATTCCTCTTTGTGGACGAGGCAGGCTTCAACCTGGCCAGAGGTCCCAACTGTTTTTACTGTATTTTTAGTTTGTCACTTTGTAGCTATACTTAATGTATTATTTGTTGCTATGATTCAAACAAACCTGTTGTAATTGTATTTTTTAAAATAAATTCAGATTTTGTTCAATGATTCCACTCTGTTCTACGGTCTCTACTATTCCCTTTATTTAAAACCACAAAAAGAACCATACTGAAACATGTATCAGGTATCTTGTACTACAATATTAAAGGATTGTAAAAACCACTAAACAGTGAAGCCATCGGTATCTTGTGTGTGATCTAAACTAATGTTCCTGTAGTATTTCATGATAAATTAGTTATTTGAACCAATGATTCTGAAGTGCAAGATTACGTCAAAGATATTCATTTGAACATAGGACAGGTTGAGTTACAAGTGCTGAGCATTTTGAGTGTTGTGTCTAAGGTTTTGAAATTTGAGCATAAACTTGTGAGCTGAGCGCCAAAGTGATTGTAAAAAAAAAAAAAGTATTATCCTATCAGCCTGATAATGTGTGTTTCTATAGTTGCAGCATGGCTTGCAGTGGTCTCCTTTTTTTTGACTGACAACTGCGATGAGCTACCCATAGCTTCACTAACCTTGCCTAGACCCACCCAAGGGGCCAAAACTGGGGGTGTGTCGCAATACTCGAAAAATGCATCCTCTTTCCTCCACTACCACCTCCGTGCCCCGGAAAACCGACCTTTGTGTTTTAATATGATGTTGCTGATTACATATTAATTAATGTCTCGACACAAACCACAATTTCAGGTACATTGTATACTGTACTACTTGTACTTTCAGGCAGTTTTGCATACTTCCGGGTAGGAGAGGAGTGGAGGAAAGGAGGAGGAGTGGAGGAAAAGACGTGAAGAGTGAAAAATATTGGGACACACCCCGAGCTTCGCTGTTGATTTCCTGGTCTTGTTGAGAGCATTGCTCTCTGGCGCCAGTGTGGTTGGCTCCAGTATTGCAGTATTGGTCTTTTAGGCCACTTTTCAATGCAAGTCAATGGTACCAAATACGGTCAAAATACAAGTCTATAGCCTACATTTTTCCCATGAGAACATGTAGTTACCATAGGTACCTTTTCTTTGACTAATGTCTCCCCTCGTGCCGATTTGTCAAGTTATTGCGTCTTGGACAAAATTTTATATTTTGTGGATCAATCCGCTACAACTTGCAGCACTTCCTAGTTACTGAGCGTCAGTGGTATCTCACGGGCTTAGTGGACGAACAGGACCCGGCCTGGAACCAAATAAGGGTCCCTGCGCAGTCTCTGGCTCCAATTTTTGTACAACACGGCAGTACTTCTGTGGCTTCAAAAAGCTTTTCACAAACCCAGGGAAGGGGTGATGTCACTTTGCCCATATTTTTCTACAGTCTATGGACCCACCCCACCCACCAAAAATCAAAGAAGTAATGTTAACTGTCTCACAAGCCAAAATGTACTTGCTCAAGACATGCTCCATGTTTTACTCGCATCAAAAAGCAAAAGAGTAACATTTGATGTTTTAGTGGGCAAGACTTGCCGGGGAATAGCGAAGGTCCCAGTGGAAACGGGGACAAAAGGCTTAAAGAGACACACCTGCTTTTCTTTATCGTCCTCTTCACCTGTTTCCGCTCTCACTCAAACACACAAATACTAAGATAGGTATTCCACAACAAGTTAAGTATGAAATTGTGAAACAATTCAGCCTTCTTTGGTGATGTCCAAACCCAATGCTAGCGAGCAAATGTCTACAAACAGCATGTCAAAGCATAGCCTACTATAGAATATCTGACTAAGCCCTGAACAAAAACAAATATGGGAAAAATTGGAAAAACTTGAATTGAACATAAAAGATTGCCAAAATAACTGAAAATAGATGAGTGGTGGTGCAGATGCTTAAATAAGATGCTTAAAGGGTAAGTTCGCTATTTTGGACCTTGGACCCTATTTGCGGTCTGTCTTCCATGAACCTGACACATTGAGTCCATTTTTTCGCTGATCGGTCCAGTATTGAGTTCGCTACAGATTTCCTGTAGGCTCTCACTGGGCTACAATAGAAGTCAACGGGGCAATTATAAATTTTATGGAAAAACAACGATAAATGTGCTTTCATGTACAATAAATGAGACGGGAAGCTCAGGGTGTATTGGTACCGGTCTCAGTATGCTCTCCTGTGAAATGTATCTCAATCCGAACATTTTTACGTGCTTGGCATGGCTTGGAAGTAAGCATTTCTCTGTTGCTTGTTTTCGCTGCTCCCGCGGAGTACTATGTGTTGGGGGTAGGGGAGCGGGAAGGTGTGCCGGCCGTTTACGAAACTATCTATGTGAGCAGTCTGCGTTTGTTTACCTGCAGCAACGTAGGCTACAATTTCCACAAAAAAACTTGGATGATGGATTACTATAATGATTACGAAGACGAAGAATTCGATTTGACTGACGTTACTGGCTACAGATTTGAGCCACAATACACGGACACGGAACTACAAGAGATGAATGATAAGAGAGCAAGAGAAGAGAGAGAGGCTGAAGTTGCGCAGGTAATGTTATCCGAAGTCAGTGCGAGGTAGTGCGGTCGGAGAAATAGTTCTGTTTCAAATGGAACTGTTGTTTCAACGTTCGGTTTGCGTTTGCAATAGCCTACATTTCACAGGAGAGCATACTGAGACCGTAAGAATACACACTGAGCTGTAAAAGCACATTTATCATTATTTTTCCATAACATTTATAATTGCCCCGTTTACTTCTATTGTAGCCCAGTGAGAGCCTACAGGAAATCTGTAGCGAACTCAATACTGGATCGATCAGCGAAAAAATGGACTCAATGTGTCAGGTTCATGGAAGACAGACCGCAAATAGGGTCCAAGGTCCAAAATAGCGAACTTACCCTTTAAACACACTGATGATAAATGAGTCTCGCAAACGAGTTCGCAGAGCAAGTTCTGTAGGAGAACCTTCTGTAGGAGAACCATGGTCGGCTAGAAATCACACGTCACATACTCAACCAATCACATGCACACACCCTCTAATGGAGCGCCCTTTTTAAGCCAAGAATCCGTTCTAATAATAATAATAATAATAATACCTTGCATTTATATAGCGCCTTTCACGACACTCAAAGCGCTTACAGTGACGAGGGGGAAACTCACCTCTACCACCACCAATGTGTAGCACCCACCTGGGTGATGCAGCGGCAGCCATTTTGCGCCAGAATGCTCACCACACATCAGCTGAGGTGCAGAGGGAGAGAATGATTATTAGCCAATTAAACTGGGGGATGATTAGGTGGCAGATTGAAAGAGCCAGGTTGGGAATTTAGCCAGGACACCGGGGAAACCCCTACTCTTTGCGATAAGTGTCATGGGATCTTTAATGACCACAGTGAGTCAGGACCTCGGTTTAACATCTCATCCGAAAGACGGCATCTCCTACAACGCAGTGTCCCCATCACTGCACTGGGGCATTGGGATTTATTTGACCAGAGGGAAGATTGCCCCCTACTGGTCCACCAACACCACTTCCAGTTCTCTCTGTACTGCTTGAATGCTGATGCGCTGCTCTTTGTTTACTTATGGCTTGTGTTAAAAACATTTTTGCTGTCCCCCTCCACCACCCCAGCTTCCATCTGTCGTTTGGATATGCTTTAGTATGGGGGGTTTCTGGTCATCTCCTGTTTAGCGGAGGGAGATGCCCGTGCTCCGGAGCAGTACTAAAGCAGATCCATTAACCGCCAAACTAAAATAATTATGCAGCACTTTCATTCATTAAACATGTCATTTAAATACTTGAGTTGTCCTGACAGAAATTGAATTTAGCCATCCTAAATCTCTTAAGTGTCAGGTACTTCCCTGATGTTTGGAACAAAGGACTCATAACACCCTTATATAAAAGTGGAGACAAATCTGACCCAAATAACTACAGAGGCATCTGTGTGAACAGTAATCTGGGGAAGGTTTTCTGCAGTATCATAAACAAAAGACTCACAAAATTCCTTATGGAGCACAATGTATTCAGTAAAAGCCTAATTGGATTCCTACCAAATTATGGAACATCGAATCATATTTTCACCGTCCTCACCCTAATTGACAAACATGTTCACCAAAACAACAGCAATATGTTTGTGTAATGGGGACGTGTGAGGTCGGAGGAGCCAAACGCAGCAAGGGGATTCGTTAAGCCCTAAGGCCACTAAGGCGGGATACCCCGCAGATAACGGAGGAGACAAGACAAGTAATTAAGTAATTAAACAGCCAGCAATAATGAACGCCCTGCCTCAGTAATGAGGCGCAAGAATAGGCGAGTTGCACAAAAGGTACAAATAAAACATATAACCAACAAACACTGAAAACTAATGCGAATTAGAAGACAGGAGGCAAAAGGAACGGAGATCTAACGTTGCAAGGCTACTCTGAGACTCGCAGTCAATCTTCCCCACAGGAAGACATGCACCGACAGACGAAACAGAACTACAGTTCCGAACAAAATCGTCAAACTCCATAGAAGGATAAAAGGCACACAGGGACGAAAGGACAGCTGCACCGGAATTATCGGCTAACTGACTAACACGAGTATAGAGAATAAAGGCCCTGCCTCTTGGTAAAGAGGAATGTAACGAGAAGGCGAAGGAACAGAGATAACGTTCCGTGGCTAGTTTCATAAGCTTGCAGTCACATGCATAAATAAAGGGGTAAACTCCCGTTCTCCCAGGAGGGAGAAACATTTTACAGGAGAGCCAACGGAGCACCGCAGTCCCATAACTTTACTAGCAAAATGACTAGCTTAAATAGAAAACACACACCCTAGCCTCTCGGTAAAGGGAAATGTAACGAGGCGAGGGAACCAATAATTAAAGTTCCAAGGCTATAATGAGGCTCGCAGTCACACGCAAACATGTCCACAACATCGCCCAATCGTCCCCACAGGAAGACATGCACCGACAGACGAAACAGAACTACAGTTCCAAACAGAATCGTCAAACTCCATATAAGGTAGTGTTGCACGGTACACCGAAACTTCTTTCGATACTTAAAAAAAAAAAACGGTTCAGTATTAGAATTTTCCGACGTTCGGTACTTTAAAAAAAAAAAATTATATTATTCTTTTTTTTAATATAATCTTTTTTTTCTTTTTCTTTTATGTAGCTGCAATATTTCCCTTACCGCAGAATGCTGGAATGATCAAAATAGCATCTGGAAAAACCCTTGCCAAAACAGCTTCGGTTTCCCGTTAGGCCTAATTAAATTTTCAATGGCAGCGCTGATATTATGAGGGTGTAATTATAGTTTCCGCCTCTACGCAAAATGGCGCACTTTCGTCCGTTTCGCTATCTGACCAGAACTCTTACATTTTAGTGTAGAGTAAAAGCTAATACTGCAGAGGCAGGAGTTTGATTCTGCCTGTTTTTAAGGACTGATTATGGATCAGCACTATGGATGAGTCTCAAAAGCAGCTCTACAGTGCTGCAAAGATAGCTGATCCAGAAACAGTCCTTAAAAACCGGTAGAAACAAACTCCTTGTCCTGGGTTTAAGTTGTATAGTTCTGAATATCATTTGTGAAGCTAAGGGGGGTTTATTGTATATAAGTTCTGTTTTAAGTTTATTAATATTATAAATAACTAATATTTATTTACCATAGGCCTTTGTGAGCAAATGTTATTTTTGCTCAGAATGGAGAAATGCACCACTTTGTTACCAACACCCTCCCCATGTGTGCGACGACTCTCCGTACCCCCGACCTGCGCGATGATACTACCTCGGCCCCGCACGCGCGTTTGATGACACTGTGTACGCGCAACAACACTGGTAGTTTCGAGGGGCCTACCACCCGGCCTGAAAAAAAATCTAGGGGAAACACTGTACTGTATGTGACTATTCTGAAATAAATGTATTCTGTAGCAAATTTCTGAATGATACAGCTTCTTCTTCAGTTCGAATTTAAAACCATGGATGTGCAGGGAATATTTTTTTAGATATTGACATTTAAATAAAACTAGTAGAAACGAGGAGGAAATTGCCTCTGAAGGGCCAAAGTAAATAGGGTTAAGGTCATTTCAGTAGAGGTACCGAGTATCGAATCAGTATCGTTTCAGTTTCAAGTACCGTTTCAGTATCGAGTATCATGATACTAAACCTGGTATCGGTATCGAAGTCAAAATTTTGGTATCGTGACAACACTAATATAAGGATAAAGGTACAAGACATGCGTCGACAGACGGAACAGAACTAAAGTTCCTAACAACATCGTCAAACTCCATACACGGATAAAGGCACACAGGGGTGAGAGGACAGCTGCACCGGAATTATCGGCTATCTGACTAGCGCAAGCTCAAACAGTAATACAAGCCCTGCCTCTCAGTATGAACAAATGAAACGTACCAAGGCTACTAACTGGCTCCCTGTAACACGGAAATGAGTAGAAGCTAAAACGCCAGGTCTCTCAGCAAGAAAACCAATCACAGGCGAAAATGGAACAAAGAACTGCTACTCTATACCTCTAGGAGCTAAGTAACTAAAGAGCCAGCAAGAAATAAGCCCTGCCTCAGCAATGAGACGCAAAAGTAGGCGAGTAGCCCAAATGGTACGGATAACTCACAGCCAACAATACACCACAGTACAAAACAATAAACAAACACAATGAACAATTAATCTTGAAGCCCCGAATGAAGGAAATGGAAGGCTTATATAGCTCACCGGCATTACATTCCAGCTGTGAACATTGATTAACTTACTCCGTGAAAAGAAATCAGTTCTATGTGAGGTTAGACGACCCCCTTTACATGCGGTAAAGAAGAGTCACCTCAGTCAGCTGGTCCTGGGAGTCAGTGAGGCAAACACTAGCACTACTAATAATAAACATCCCCAGGACAGTAACTTCCTAGCCCAGAGAATTTGACCCAACACAATTATAATTAAACAAAAAGAAAAATACTTGACCTATTGGACAGAAATGTATTTCACTAGTGGCAAATTATGTTAGAGCTTGACATAAACAGAGGGATAACCAGTGAGTGCATTTGCCTATATTTTGTCCGTACACTGCATGTCTAGATCCATGTTCATGTGTTCAATTGTCCTGTGCTTTGGCAACATAACATGTACTGTATCTTATCATGCCGATAAAGCATTTGTGAATTTGAATTTCAGTGAGATGGCAGAAGGAGGAATAGAGTATAGAAGGAGGAAGGTGATAAAGTGATAAAAATTAAAAAGTATATAAAAATAATAATTAGAGAATCATAAAATGGGAATGAGGGAGGAAGAAATGGAAAGGAGGGGGAAACAAATGCAAATTAAGCAATATGAAAAAAAACTGATAATAATATACAATAATAATTAAAATGACTAAGTTCAATTAAAAATAAGTAGTCCCCCAAAGTGGAGGTATTCATTGGGATGGCAGGTATGCCAAGTTACGGCTTGGGGGCATGCCCCATAACTAGACAGCACCAAGAGTTTGGCACTTTTCAGGGTTTCCTACAGAAGTAACCACAATGACCACAGACTCTCAGCCCTTAAAAACATTAACTTCTGTATGTTCTGACCTCATGTAACCACACAGCATTCAGATACAACTTCACACATCCACACAATAAAGCCCCAATCTTGGGTTATTTTGCTCTTCTTCTTCTTCTTCTTCCCATTTTTCCTGCCAAACTGCCTGCCTCCGTCACGATGTTATCCAATGGGGAGAATTATTCTTTGAGGGTATGGTCTGTATACCTGCTCATCAAGCTTATCACCCAATAAAAACGCTTCATACTAATGTTTTTTAATGTTAATACAGCTAATGGCTTCACACTTTCCAAGACGTTACTGTGGCCTAATGGATAGAGGTGCTGTCTCTCACACAGAGGATTGTGGGTTTGAGCCCAGCAGGGCACATGTTTATTTTCCACAAAACAATGTGCAACTGTTAAGTACTTTTCATTTATTAGACTGTTATTATTTTCACATTAACACATTTTTATTGCAAAGGCAAAAGAGGTTTCCAATATTAACTGTTCAATGTTTCACTTGTATTTCACTTGTACTATATCACACCCTCCCCAAACCGGACACTCGGCCTTGTCTGGTTTGGGGAGGGTGTTAAGTTCTGCTCTTGTGGTCATGACTGACTGACTGTGGAAACCGAACCTCAAAGTACCCTTGCCTCGGCCAAAATTTCTTTATTCATTAATTTCTTCACTTCAGCTCTGTTCACTTTATCCTTTTCACACATAACACAATGTCACCATAAAATTAACTACTAGGAAAATTAAGTATTTATGATAATAGCCTACATTAAGAATTGATGATAACCTCCTTTAAGCTGCAATCCATCAAGTGATTGGATTTATAAACCACCAATTCCCCAAACATATCTGATTCATGGTTAGTCACTTAAAAAGAAAAACAACAATAGCCTCCGAATGTGGCTCTAGTCTATGCTACTCTGCAGATAATCTAGCTTTCTGAAAACACTTTTAATTATAATAATAATAATAATAAGAAGAAGAAGAAGAAGAAGAAGAAGAAGAAGAAGAAGAAGAAGAAGAAGAATCTCTGGTATGTACTTTCTTAGTAGTATCTATTATTTTTTTTCTGGCTAAGATTCCTGGGAAATATGCGTTTTCCAATTAAGCTTGTTAGCCAACATTACTGTTGCCAGAGAAACGTCAGTCTGCTTCTAGTCAGGAAGCAGATACAAGCTAGGCTACTAGGAAGCGAATCAACATGCATTATAGCCTACATTCATTGCACTACAGAAAACTAAACTAAACCTAGCTGTCCGGAACCAAAACATTTCCCGCAGGTAACGTTCTACACTACCGGAAAAAAAATGCGAAGGAATTCTGCTGTGCTTATGAACTCAGTAGCTCGCTTGCTAGCTTGTAGCCCACACATGGAAGGTTGGAGTTATGCATCCGGCAATCCAGTGTTGAATAGCCTAACGTTAAATGTATTACATTTTCTATAGAATACTAATAGCCCTATTTTAAAACTGTATTTCCATATTTTACTGATGCAAACTATTTAGGCTGCACTAGCTATTTAGGCTGTATGTCTTTCAGCTAGAATGTGTTTGCATCTAGCCCCTTGTGCATGCATGTCTCCATATAGACTTGGTTAATTAATTTACATGCTTCTTCATGCATTCTTCCATAGCTCAGGTGGTGCTCTTCATTGTATTTCATTGCACATTAAATACTGCTCATCTACAAACTCTTTTAATGTAATTGTGTGCTGTCTGTAATAGGATAACTGTTCTCATTCTTGTCAATAGAGGGCATTATGGTTACGCGAATGTCTGCATACATTTCTTTGGAATGCATGTCTCTCTCCATGTTTATCTTCATGCATCATTCATCATTAGTTAGCTATAAAAAATAAGTGATATCAGATCAAAAACGTCTACGACGTAAAAAAAAAGCCAAGTTACTCATGCATAGCCTACATAGCGCTGTCTATAAGTCCTTAATTCCAACTTGCAAAAACTAGGCCTGCCTTTAAAAGTATTGATATCAAAATGTGGCCAAGTTACAACTAACAATATTGCCTATTGTAGCTCATACTAAATAAACTAGCTCTATTCCAAAGCAATGCTATCCAAACTTTCCTAAATTATTTAATGCAACTTGGCCCTGTGTTTCTTCATCTTACCATTTCAAGAGAATGTGGTCAATGAAACTGTATGTGCCACATCAAACTGCAAAATGAAAATAATTTATAGTGGAAATACTCTGATTCAGATGTGTTGTACCTAGAAATTAAACAGAAAAATTACTACACTATAGGGCATGTTTGAACAATTGTCTGAATCCACTGCTGTGGGTCTATGAAAAGCACAGAATGAAAAAAAAATATTATTATTATTATTATTATGTATTTATTGATCTATTTATTTGGATTTCTATCAAAACCTGTGTGGTCCTACAGAGCATAGATATCCTTGTGTTCACAAAATTCTTTTTGCAAATATCATAAATATGATTATGTTAAGAAAATTGGTACTATTACTTATTTGCCACCATCTGACCCACAAACATGTTTGGATATGTTTGTAAAAATGCTATATGTAGGCCTACGCTATTTTCTAGGTTAAAATATTACTCATTTTTATCTGCATCTATTTAATAATCACCCCTTTCTCTATTGTATATGTTTCTTGATATAAATGTCTGTTTGTGAATTGTAAATAATTCTGTAGCAGCAGTTAACATTTTAAAACCTGTACATTTTCTAAAGTAAACTTGCCAACAAAGTACAACCATATCCTTTCTGGAGTGTAATTATTCATCATCTGTCAAAAACATTCATTGAAATCATATGTTGTTCCATGAGGCACAATCTCTTCACATGCAAAGATGAAGAAACACAGGGCCAAGTTGCATTAAATAATATAGGAACGTTTGGATAGCATTGCTTTGGAATAGAGCTAGTTTATTTAGTGTGAGCTACAATAGGCAATATTGTTAGTTGTAACTTGGCCACATTTTGATATCAATACTTTTAAAGGCAGGCCTAGTTTTTGCAAGTTGGAATTAAGGACTTATAGACAGCGCTATGTAGGCTATGCGTGAGTAACTTGGCTTTTTTTTTTTTTTACGTCGTAGACGTTTTTGATCTGATATATAATACATGAATAAAAACAGGATGCAAATGCAAAAACCATGTTTTTCTGTGCTTTTTTGGGGGGAAATTTGAAAGACATTTTTCTGGATGATCCAGAATCCAGGTACAAGGCCTTAAACCCTAAAACAGACTTGCTTCTATGTCCTGACTGAGTTTAAATTTAAGCTGTCCACTGTACCTTGATGAACTCAGCGTCTCGATCACTCTCCTGTTTCACTTCAGTAAAGGCCTTCAGCTTCTCCTCTAGGAGTCGCAGTGCTTTCTCCACCTCCTCCTGAAATCACATGAGTTTATGCCTGTATTTCAGGAATGAACCTACAATGTCAGGCGTAGCCTACCCACGATTGAAAGAAATAGTTTTGACACACCAGTCTGTGACACTCCACCTAAATCACACAGATTTGTGGAAATAAAAAATTGTTCATTATGTTTTAACATGCACTCAACAATGGAACTTTGCGTTTTACCGGTCTAAAACGAACACGTTGTCATAAAATTTCTTCTTACCGTGAAAAACGACGACATCGGACAGATGTTAAGGTAAACACGGCGGCACTTTCGCCACAAGTCAGCAATTATACCCTCTTTGAAAACAAAAAAACAAATGAATATAAAAAGGTTAGTCTGTTACTGCATACCCGTTTTTGCTAAAGCTGCATCATAGCTATGATAACGCGGAGCTGTCAAAACTATAACAGCACGGAAACCCTTTAAAAAAAACAAAATAAAAACCGTAGTTAGGCTACACGTAGCCTATGGCTATGACAAATTAAGGACTAAACAAGCCACATTTTAGTTAATAAAACTCAAATAAGCTAATTTAGATATCCAGTGAGCACAAGTGGCATACAGAACTAGTTTACTTTTTTTTAGCAGCATTTTTTTGTAAGTATAAACCGTAAAGTCCGTCTCATTACCCAAAAACATGGCTGAGGCTCCCTTCACTCAGTTTTCTTTTGTACTAACTGACTGTTGTCCATTAAATTCAGCTGAATATGGCTCTCTGCCAGAAGCTGGACATCGAGAGGAGCTTCTGCGCACCTTACCATCCACAGACCAGTGGATTGGTTGAAAGAATGAATGGGACAGTGACAAAGTAATGTGGACTTGACACTAACCTGACCTTGACACATTTACACCACTAAATGGTACTATAGTCACTGTGTTAAGTATTCTATTTTGGTATTGTATTAAGCAGTGTGATTTGGGTCACACATCGCAATCATAAGCTATGCTTTACAATCGAAATAGTATTTCATAACAATGTCAATATGTTTCAAAACTCTCACCAAATTGGTGGATGAGAATACTTGGAACTGGGACCTCAGTGCAGCCATGTTTTGCTTGTGCACCAAAGTACAGATCACCACCAAGCACTCCCCATTCTACCTCATGTTCGACAGAGAAGCCAGATATCCATCTGAGGTCCCAGAGACTTTTGGAGTGAGTAGCTAGGTCTCTACATTTCCTTCACTCTAACTTATAGCTAACAGCATTTTCTCTCAATTCAAGGTAGCTGAGAATATAGAGGAAATGGTGGCTACAAAAGTTTATAAGTACTAAAATGGACTATACTTTCTTAAAATAGGTGTAATAGCCTTTCAGCTTTATCGGACAGCACAGTGTAGAGACAAGAGGAAAGGTCGGATTCGAACCAACAATGTCGCAAAGAGCACGGGAATACTGGTTAGGCCGCGCTACAGACTGCGCCACGGGGAGACACGCCAGAAAGGTATACTTTGGCTCATACTTAAATAAATAAATCAAATAAATTGTATTTTTTTTAAAAATAGTTCGGTTTATACTTACAAAAAAATGCTGCTAAAAAAAAGTTAACTAGTTCTGTATGCCACTTGTGCTCACTGGATATCTGAATTAGTTATTTGAGTTTTATTAACTAAAATGTGACTTGTTTAGTCCTTAATTCGTCATAGCCATAGGCTACGTGTAGCCTAACTACGGTTTTTATTTTGTTTTTTTTAAAGGGTTTCCGTGCTGTTATAGTTTTGACAGCTCCGCGTTATCATAGCTATGATGCAGCTTTAGCAAAAACGGGTATGCAGTAACAGACTAACCTTTTTATATTCATTCGTTTTTTGTTTTCAAAGAGGGCATTTCCCGGTATAATTGCTGACTTGTGGCGAAAGTGCCGCCGTGGTGATAGATTTACCTTAACATCTGTCCGATGTCGTCGTTTTTCACGGTAAGGGCTAGAACCCACCAGACGCGCAAGCACAAGCGCACGCACACGCGCACTGCTGCGCTTCACTTCCACTCCCATGTTAACGAATTGCCGCGATTCTCATCGGCCACGCACGCACGGCAGGCGGGCGGACGGCTCGCGGGCGTGGAGCTGATTTTTCCGCACCGAGCGGAATTTTTTGGCCATCCGCATGCGCAATCTCATAGAAATACATTGAATATGTTCAATATCTGCATTATATCACCACATTTTAATGTTTTGCAACCTACTAATAGTTTTACAATTGTTATAAATTATTTTAATACATATTATATTTTAATATAGGCCCTAATGAAAATGGGAACAGAGACAATCACCATTGTCCATTGTGGGATGAATGAAGTGAAATCAAGGCATACATTTTGCATATAACCAGTTATTCTCGTTTTATAATGATTTTTCTTTATTATAGTATGCATACACACACACACACACACACACACATATATATATATATATATATATATATATATATGTTCAATGAATTAACCCTATGCTTACTTCTGTTTTTATTATACTGATATCACTGTATCGATTTAAGGTACTACATAATCAAAATAGCTGCTAATTCTGCTAAAATTAAATGTTTAGAACATGTTGATTACTGTCTTAAATAAATAAATAATATTAAACTGACTTTATAAAGGAGGCATTGTCTCGTTTGCTACATTTAGCTTTAAAAAACAACATTCTATATAGTTTAGATATGTGTTTTAATATAATCAAAAGTGTGATCAAAGTAAAGTGTGATCAAAGCAGTTAATGGGGTGTAGCTACCCACATTCTTCTCCTCAGGAGCATTTGGAGCAAGAGGTAAACCGTAATTGCCTTCTTCATATTTACAACTCGTATTGAAACAAACAAAAAAACTACTATATTAATATTGCGAGATAAGGTAATCACTCAACTGATTTCGTTATAATTACATAATTACATTAGCTATAGGCTACGAAGTAAAAATCAAAACCCATTATCAAGCGAAGCTCAAAATCCGGAATGTGTTTCTATAGCGCGTCTCTGTCGTTCACGAAAAAGCAAAGCGTCCGTGTGCTCTTGCGCGTCTGGTAGGTTCAGTTCTGCGCAAATCTGCGCGCGGAATAAGCGTCTGTGCGCTTGCGCGTCTGGTGGGTTCCAGGGGTGAGAATAAATTTTATGACAACGTTTCCAGGTATGATTAATAGCCTAATAATATCAAGCTACAAAAACGGCGTCTCTATGATTAGCGGTTCATGCGGGAAAATATAGTTTCTAATGTTTTATATGAATATGGCCTGTAGCTACCCGTCCCGTTGTATAATTGGAGCAATCCTTTTGCAATTTCCCGATACGTGTTGCGGGGGGGGGGAAACAGACGGAATTTCAACAGGGTCCCATGTAACCTACTTCTCTACATCGTTGTGATAGGATAAACCACAGCATTAGCGCTGTCAAAATAGAGTCTTTGTGAAATGTGAACAGTAGTCGTTAATGTTCTAATAAATCAAATACTGGATAATATATTTATATGGCATGATACAAATGTCTTTCAAACCTTATACTTCAGCGCTGCTTCCTGGACGGGTCGCAGTTTGTGCTTCTTGTGCTTCTTTGAAGTTTGGCAGATGGCGCAGATCAGCTGCTGGTCGTTCACACAGAAGAGCTTGAGTTTCTCCCCGTGGACACTGCAGAGTGATTCGGACCTAGAAGCAGGTTTCTCAATCTTACTTATTAAAAAGGTCTCACACAGGTTCTTCAAGGCCCGATTACAAACAGGATCCTCTGTAGTTTTGTCCCTACAAACCGGACATTCTCCTGCCTTGTTCTCCTCCCAACACTTGCGCAGACAGGCTTTACAGAAGCTGTGGCTGCATTTTAGGATGACGGGGTCTTCGAAGATGTCAAAGCACACTGGACAGGTGAGGTCTTCCGGGAGAGACGAGCTGAAAGCCATTTCAGGACGGTCTTTTCCGCAACTTTCGCCCTAGTAGCCTAATCAATCAATAAACTTTTTATTGTCCGCGGATGGAAATTTTCTTTGCAGGCAGGTATACAAAGGTTAAAACGACACTGACAACATTATACACAACAGTCATAAAAGTACAGACACTTAACAGACATGAGATTAAAAAACAAACAAGAAACACTTGACCATAAAGTGCATAATCTGGGCATAACCAGTTATCGATATTTGTCAATATATAGCATTATACAGCGCTTTAATAGGTTAAATAAAATAAAAAAGGCAATCCTAACAAGAATGTCATCAAATTAAGCACATAAAAGCAGAGTCATTACTTGTGCGTGTTCAGCAGATTAATGGCGGTAGGGATAAAGGAGTTTCTTGTTCTATTGCTATTCTATTTGGGTACTCTGAATCGATGCCCAGATAGAAGGAGCTCAAATTTACTGTATAAAGGATGGTCGTGGCAATCCAGAATGGTGTTGGCCTTACGTACAGTTTTTTTGTGGTATATGTATTTCAGTTGTTTCTGCTGTGCACCAATGATTTTGCTAGCAACCTTCACTATCCTGCACAGTCTGTCCCTGTTGCTAGTGTTCAGATTATTGCTTCTTACGCTCTATGATTTAATTTCTCTTGTTTTACAAAATCGGCAGAAAATGAAAAGTAAAAAACTTATGGGAAAATGTTAATGGTTTCCGATCCAAATACTCGATGCTGTTTCCGAACGCACTTTTATTGCAATATGTTTTGTAATAATAATTATCTTGAAATTGTCTCCCTTTGAACGTCTAATCTCTCCGGTTGTTGAAACTGATCGTGAGGACTGGTACCTGTTTTCAATTGGGCCGAAACACAAAACTTTTAGCCTCCTGAAGGGGGCGCCACCACCTTGTTGCACTTCATTTACCGCAGTGGTTCTGTGTACGCTGGTTTTGGTTCCATCCACAATTGCGATCCCAGATTTTTAACAACTGTTGATTTTCCATAATTAGCTGCTTTTCATGTATAGAGGAATTATTCACCCTCTCAACCCAATGCTTTAGTGTGCACACTCTTTACTATCTGCTTTAGTGTGCACACTCTTTACTATCTGCTTTAGTGTGCACACTCTTTACTATCTGCTTTAGTGTGCACACTCTTTACTATCATAGCATAGAGGTCATTTTTATATATTCTTTCATGATTAATATTTATTTGTCACAATGTCATGAAGTTTTTTATTTTTTTTAAATGGTGAAGTCCAAGGGGGTGTTTGATGATACAGCATCTTTGTAATTGGGTGTCTTAGAATAACATTTAGAATAAGCAGCCTTTTTCAACATTGAAAAGGAAAAAAAGCTGTACTTACATGAATGAATGAAATGTGGTTCAAACCAGTTCTCCAGCCTGACTCGCTGTTGTTTTGTTTACAGGAAGCACTTGTGATCGCGCAGAGGAGCCTGTAGGTTAAATTGGGGGCTGTGAACATGGCCGAGGACAGATGTGATTAGAAAGGACATTATGTCGGGGTGAGCTGCAGTCTGTATGCATCCCAGCAGCTTTCAATTGTCTTTTTATTGTTTCTTTTTTAAAATACACTTACATTTAAAACATATTTCCTCTGAAAACCACAGAATGGTAACTGATATACAAAGGACACACAAAGGTTGTTTTTTAATTGACATAAATCACAAGACAAAACTGAGAAGTGTCAAAAGCACATAAGAAAAGGAGACACAGGGTAGTGTGGACAAACTGGTCATAAACACAACCAACTCAAGTTCAAATCAAACCTACATTCTCTCAGTCAACAAGGAAATATGGCTCCTCATGACTGCAACTGGGCAAGGAAGCAGAGGGAACAGAAGAAATACAGGAGCTGAGCATTTGATTACTGTAAATAATCCATGGCAAGAATCTCCTCTCATAGCTACTCTGCATCCTTTTCAGATTTCATATATTTATCTCTGCACTCAAACAACCAGACACACCTAACTGATCTCTGCACTCAAACAGCCAGTCACTCCTAACTGCTCTCTACACTCAAACAGCCAGTCACTTCTAACTGATCTCTACACTCAAACAGCCAGTCACTCCTAACTGCTCTCTACACTCAAACAGCCAGTCACTCCTAACTGCTCTCTGCACTCAAACAGCCAGTCACTTCTAACTGATCTCTACACTCAAACAGCCAGTCATTCCTAACTGATCTCTACACTCAAACAGCCAGTCATTCCTAACTGATCTCTGCACTGAAACAGCCAGACACAACTGATCTCTACACTCAAACAGCCAGTCACTTCTAACTGATCTCTACGCTCAAACAGCCAGTCACCCCTAAAAAGGAAATGAGGAAAAATAAGCCCAGAATGTAAACCTAGCTTATATCCTATATCCAAGGCACACTTATAAAGAGGAGGAAAGGCAAAAAATAAATATATAAAAAGTCTTTAATAAATCGGCATGGGGCCATGTTGCATTAAATCATTTAGGAAAGTTTGAATAGCATTGCTTTGGAATAGAGCTAGTTTATTTAGTGTGACCTACGTTAGGCAATATTGTTTGTTGTAACTTGGCCACATTTTGATATCAATACTTTTAAAGGCAGGCCTAGCTTTTGCAAGTTGGAATTAAGGACTTATAGACAGCGCTCTGTAGGCTATGCGTGAGTAACTTGGCTTTTTTTTACACAGGAGACATTGTTGATCAGGTGCAGATTACAACTCTTAATGCATGATGTCCACTTCAGTGGACAGAAGGTTTTTCATATACAATACAAGAACTACTGTAATTTTTTGTTACAAATATAACTAATTCTGCTCCTTGCATCTTCCCTAATAAGAATATATTTTTTTAACATGCTCTGTTCACTAGGAATAGAAGGTTTTCACAGCTACACCAGAGGGAGTTTGTATGTTTCCACCTCCACCTGCCATTTTGACCTTCACTGTATCAAAACTAGAAAAGTCAATAAAATGTAACAAGATGGAGCATATCAAAATTTAGCCAAAGGTGCAAGGAATATGCTCTGATATTTTTTGGAGATCACAAATGTTTTTGACTATGTTAAAATACACTTTGAAAAGCCTATCCACTGTGGACTGTGCATGCAATGTGCATGAAAGGGTTAATTCCTCTTGGGTTCCCTTGAAAATAATAAATGAATCATCCAATCATCCAAATATAACTATTTAGTATAAATTGCCATATAACTCCACTTTCTCTCTCTGTGGGATTAGATTTAGCTGTAAATTACTCTGGAACAGTATGGAAACACATGGTTGGCTAAATCGCTCTAAGTCATCAAGGGTCTGACTTATTAAACAAGTCTTAAACCATCACTCTGCTGACAGATATGCAGTAGATATGGATGGGTAACTTGAAGGGTTTCTTCTCTTGACTTATTTTTCCCCATAGAGTTCAATAGGAAAATTTGTCAGGACAGGAGAAACAACTGTTAAAGTGATCCATCGATATCTACTGCATATCTGGCGGCAGAGTGATGGTTTGAGGCTCGTTTGATACCTCAGAACCTTGATGACTTACAGCCATTTTACCAACCATGTATTCCATACTGTTCCAGCGTAATTTACAGCTAAATCTAGTCCCACCCCCCAATTCCCATAGAGATCCATTCAAATGCAGAGACGTTATACACTGCCTGGCCAAAAAAAAAGTCGCACACTCTAATGTGTCGTTGGACCGCCTTTAGCTTTGATTACAGCGCGCATTCGTCGTGGCATTGTTTCGACAACCTTATGCAACGTCACAACATTTATTTCCGTCCAGAGTTGCATACATTTTTGGCTGAGATCTTGTATTGACGACGGGAGAGTCGAACCACTCCGTAAAGTCTTCTACAGCACATCCCAAAGACTTTCAATGGGGTTAAGGTCAGGAATCTGGTGGCTCATTCATGTGTGAAAATGATTCCTCATGCTCCCTGAACCACTCTTTCACAATTTCAGCCTGATGAATCTTGGCATTGTCGTCCTGGAATATGCCCATTGATGGGATAACCTGGGCATTCAGTACATTCAGGTACTCAACTGACGTAATTTTATTGCTGCATAACGTTGCTGAGCCTAGATCTGACCAATTGAAGCAACCCCAGATCATAACACTGCCTCCAGAGGCTTGTACAGTGGGCACTATGCATGACGGGTGCAATGGCGACTTTTTTTTTGGCCAGGCAAAAAATGTAGTTTCGCTTGTAAGAGTACCAGAAAATAAGATATCAAGAGTCTTTTGATGTTGCTGAGTCACATACATCAGGAAGTCATGGCATGCAAAGGATATGTGACCACATATTAAAAATGATTACTTTATTCTATATATAAACATAGGGGTGCCAATAATTGTGGCACACGTGGTTTTGTTAATAATAATAATTTATTTTTTATTATAATAAATTAACTTCAATTGAAGGTTGGATTTTTCTAATTTTTTCAGTGTGACATTAAGCTAATTCACCAAACGGTGAATTTTTTATAACCCCTTTTACTCATCTTTACCAGGGGTGCCAATAATAGTGGAGGGCACAGTATATTCTTTGATTTCTGCTGGTGCTGTAAGACTCCAAGAGTTTGTAGAAAAAGGCACGAGGCAGGAAGTGTAAATAATCAGTGTTCTTTATTCTGCAGAACGGGAGTCAGTTCACGCAACCAGATGATTGGTCAAAGTCCCACAGAGGGGCAGTGCCTCTGGGCATTTATAACATTCATATCACATCATTCCTGTTTACGTCCAGCATTGACAAATCATCACTTGTTACGTTTTACTGGTCTCCCAAATAAAGTTAATGAGATTAGATTTGTCGTGTTAGAGAGTGTCAGATTGATAATACTCAATTCAGAATATCTTTATTTATTAAATTGGAATTCATTTGTTTAATTAACTTAAAGGGTAAGTTCGCTATTTTGGACCTTGGACCCTATTTGCGGTCCGTCTTCCATGAACCTGACCCATGAAGTCCATTTTTTCGCTGATCGGTCCAGTATTGAGTTCGGTACAGATTTCCTGTAGGCTCTCACTGGGCTGCAATAGAAGTCAACGGGGCAATTAGAAATGTGCTTTCATGTACAATAAATGAGACGGGAAGCTCAGGGTGTATTGTTACCGGTCTCAGTATGCTCTCCTGTGAAATGTATCTCAATCCGAACATTTTTACGTGCTTGGCATGGCTTGGAAGTAAGCATTTCTCTGTTGCTTGTTTTCGCTGCTCCCGCGGAGTACTATGTGTCGGGGGTAGGGGAGCGGGAAGGTGTGCCGGCCGTTTACGAAACTATCTAGTTGAGCAGTCTGCGTTTGTTTACCTGCAGCAATGTAGGCTACAATTTCCACAAAAAAACTTGGATGATGGATGACTATAATGATTACAAAGACGAAGAATTCGATTTTGACTGACGTTACTCGCTACAGATTTGAGCCAGAATACACGGACACGGAACTACAAGAGATGGATGATAAGAGAGCAAGAGAAGAGAGAGAGGCTGAAGTTGCGCAGGTAATGTTATCCGAAGTCAGTGCGAGGTAGTGCGGTCGGAGAAATAGTTCTGTTTCAAATGGAACTGTTGTTTCAACGTTCGGTTTGCGTTTGCGATAGCCTACATTTCACAGGAGAGCATACTGAGACCGTAAAAATACACACTGAGCTATAAAAGCACATTTATCGTTGTTTTTCCATAACATTTCTAATTGCCCCATTTACTTCTATTGTAGCCCAGTGAGAGCCTACAGGAAATCTGTACCGAACTCAATACTGGACCGATCAGCGAAAAAATGGACTTCATGGGTCAGGTTCATGGAAGACGGACCGCAAATAGGGTCCAAGGTCCAAAATAGCGAACTTACCCTTTAAAATCAATTACAATTCAATGTTTTGGAATCACTGTACAGGGATCACCCTCAGTTGCCCTGTTAGGGGCTCAGCACTCTGAACACTGAACCCAAGTAACTATAGATCACCCTTTATCAATCTTCACATGTAATATAGTTATGTGAGGGAATTCACCATCTGCACTTATTGAATTCAGATGTCTGTATATGACTTTGTTAGTGGATCATTCCATCAGCGTGAGAGAGGAATCTCTCTACAGTGAATTTACCGTGTACAGTAAGATCACACCCTGCTCTCCCTATTGGCTGCACTCTGATCTGTGTCCTAATCATAGCACTGCTATCCCACTGTAACAGAGACCTGCAGCGGGCAGATTCTCAGAGGAACACAATCAGAGGCAACAAGAAACAAGGGAAACAGCCTCTTAGTGAATTTGTGTTTTAAAGTGTGCAGAGACGTGTTGTTAGTGGGGTCAGAGAAGGACAAGCTCCCCCTGTCCCAGTCCAGCTGGACTCTGACCTTTTTCACTTCCTTCTTAATGTTCAGCTTAATATCCATAGTCTTTCCTGCAGTGCTCTTTACTCTATATCCCTCATCAGCATGAACTATAGCCCACATTTCCCCTGACTCTGATTTGCCTGGCTCCTCTTCATCAGCTGATTTCTCAGCTACACCGAGCGACCAGGTAGGATTATCCCCAACCTCTACATCCCAGCAGTGTGTCCCTGAGGAAAAACCTTCAGATCCCAATGCAAAACCTTTAAGGATGACATCATCAGAACTCGGCTCTGTCTCCCCACTGTATATCAGGCTGGTCAGATCGTCAGACACGGTGAGCTTATCTGATTTGATGTTTGGACTCAGAACAACAGGAGCTGAAGAGAGAGAGAGAGAGAGTGAAGGTTAGTGCTGTCATGCTTAAAGGGGAATTCCACCCAAAAACAACATTAACCTTATTGAACAGATCAACTAATTAAGTCTTTCTTTGTGGGTGGCAAAAAAAAAAATCTGTACTGAGTTATTTGAATATAAAGTTGAAAATTTGGTAGAGGTATACGTCAAAATGGCGTATACCTCTACCACTTGCTCTTTTTGAAAGACTACAGTGTTTTCAAGTGGGCGTGTAAATTACATAGGAAGTAGACGGAGCCAGCGAGGGAAGAATTGCATCTCAACTGTTCTGAATAGGGACCGAGATGATCAAGCTAGCTATCAAGCTAGCTATCATTGCTATTTTATTATAATGTCAGAAAATTACATTGATAGGCTACGTTATTTCCTAAAGATGTTTTGGCAAACTAAACCAAACAGGACTCGCCTGCTGTCAGTTAGAGTGGAGCTCCTCCGGTATTCCCGGATTCCCTGTAGCCCTCATCTTCCTCTGCCTTATTGAATCACCCGGTAAGGAACCATGTCAACTAACGTTACATTATAATCCATGACCATTAAATAGACTAACATTAGCTAGCTGACCATAATTGAACGGTTTCGCTTTGAGCATTCGATTACAGAAGCAATGTATTTTTTTCTGGGCTAGTGCGTTAGCTGGTGTTAGCGTTTTTTCTGTTACATTGCAGTCATTGGAGTTGGCAAGGCTTTCTCTCTCTATGGGCTTTGGTATAACTCTTAAATTAGTGCAGTGGCGTCATTTGGGTATGGCAGATACTCTTGCGATACCCTAGCCTCCGGTTTCAAAAAGGCGATTCGGGCGCGGCTTCTCTGCTGTCCTGCTACTCTGCCTGGAGAGGGAGAGCGCACCTTCCTGATCCCCCGTCCCAGTAAAGGTCAGGCAAAACACTAGCAATAGCTTAAGGCTTACCCATTATGCTACTACTATTGAAATATTTTGCTCATTCGTTCAGAATTGGCGTTTGATTCCTGCAAATCACTTTTGCCAGCATGTTAATCTATCCTGCTAACACTAGCTAACTGTTAGTTTACCAGCAACTAGCTAGCTAGCAGACAGCAAAACTTTACTGGTGAGTCCTGAAAATCTTGCTTAAAAAACTTGTGTATATAATTAACATTAATCTAATGTGTGAATTGTTGTATTGCTGCAAGAAGGGAATAGGAAAAATGAGCTACGACTACATGCTATCCAGCAACAAGTGCATAGAGCAGAGACTTATTATGGTGCGTTCCATTTTAACTGGGAAGTCTGAATTTCCGAGTTCTAAGGCAAGTACCTGGTACATGCGCAGTAGTTTTGGGCGATATCTCTGCTCTCACTACAGGTAGAAAGTTGGCTGAGAGCTCAGTTTAATCAGGAGGAGAGCTACTTTTCTACAAACCAAGCATCAGTTTTTGGTGGAATTCCCCTTTAAAGTGATCCTTATTAAAGACATACTGGTGATGAATTAAGAACATCTCTGAGTCGTTTCCTGTTTCAAAATAAATAATTGCTTACGTTACTTTTGTTGTTACTCACATGCAAAAAGACTGTTTACAGTATGTGTGTTTTATAAGGAGATATGCTGACTCCCCTTGCTGTGTATTTATCTTAGATATTACATGCGCTGGAAAGTGTACATTTGCTCAGGTTAAATAAATTTTTCATCTTTAAAAAAAATATATTATTTCCGTTTTAGTTTATGTCTTCGATTGGTACGCAGTGCAATTAAGAATATTTTAAATGCTTAAAATATAAGGATGTCAGATATGTTAAAAGTTAGACATTTTAGAACTTGAACGAAATTGGAACATTACACATTCCCCATCCCAATTGCTTGTCTAGTCGACATCATCAAAGACACTCAATAATAATAATAATTTATTTTTAGTTTACTGATACTTTGTTCTAAAAGCTGCTTTCCTTGAATCATCCTGGCATTCCAGAACACAATTACACCATTTAATTTGTTTCCTAAAGAGTTAATGTGTTAATGAACAACATTTGAATCAAATTACATTGCATTACATTACATTCATTTAGCAGACGCTTTTCTCCAAAGCGACATACAATAAAGTGCTTACCAAAGGTCAATGAAGCAACTACAAAACAGATCAGACAAAGCACATCTCTCTCATAACGTAGCAGCTATCCATAGTAATGAACATTGAATATAGTACACTACACACAGTAAGCTAATATAGTACACACAGTAAGCTAATATAGTACACACAGTAAGCTATGGGTAAGTCTCATAGCCTCTCATAACGTAGCAGCTATCCATAGTAATGAACATTGAATATAGTACACTACACACAGTAAGCTAATATAGTACACACAGTAAGCTAATATAGTACACACAGTAAGCTATGGGTAAGTCTCATAGCCTCTCATAACGTAGCAGCTATCCATAGTAATGAACATTGAATGCCTGCACCAACAGTTAACACCGGTTTAAATGTACAAATGATGGAGATGACAGAGGCTAAAAATGCAAGCCTAATTTTGGCAAGGATCTGGATGATGTAGTATTTCTTGTGGAAATTCATTAATTATCGATTGAAAGAACATTGATTGTGTAGACCTTAATTATACAGATATTAGGCATGTGCCTATATGACTTTTTCATGGTACGGTAATCTTGGCCAAAACTATCACGGTGCACGGTATTATCTCGGTAATTTTAACCCCTTCATGCAGTGGCCATCTTTTTTTAGGTGCCGGCGCCTAAGTATATTTCATATTTTAAAAAATGTAATATGTCAAATTAATATTTCATACGTCAACTTCGGTTTCATACTGATTATAAGTGTTTAATAAAGCTCTGTTCTGCAAAGTTTATTTTAATCTGTGCCTCTGAGGCATAATATTTGAAAAATATGAAACCCACGCGTAGAATGTACAGTATTGGTCGTAGCACCCTCGTCAAATAATCGCATTCCAGAGAAACAACGGTAAAAAATACATTTGTGCACGCAAATCACGTTGTATTAAGTTAATAGTGGATTTATGTCGTGTTTTTATATTTTCTTCCGAGCAGCACTAACCAAGCCCCCGGAAGTGTGATCTGAAGTGTCACTGACAGCGTTTCTTAGAGCAAGTGGAGAAGTCAGTTTCTCAAATATTGAAAGAAACGCTGGGCGGATAGATTGTATATTGCTGTGAGCAATATAGCGATCTTGCATCCGAGAAAGCTAGCTACATGACCATGTTCAATGTAGCCTACAATGTTCGCTGGCATCTAAATCTAAAACAGATACGTACTAGCTAGCTTTCTCTATCCGTCGTTTCTCTGAATATGTAAGGAATTGACTTCTCAATTAATGTATTTGCTCACATTGAGAAACAGTCTGCAGCTCTGAACCACTTGTCTACAGTCTACAGTGGGAACGAGGCAAACTTAGTGGGTGGACCAAAGCAATTTGATTGACAGATTGTGCTCGTTGGGAAATCAGTAAATATATATGAAAATAAATAAGTAAATAGGGAAATAAATTGGGAAATATATATGGAGATAAATAAATGAATATATTAGAAAAGATATTAGAAAATAAATTTTAAAATAAATGTAATAACTTAAATTAATTGCACGTACATTTACATTTCTATATTAATTCCCAGATTTATTTATTAATTTCCAAATTGTTGTATTTATTCATTTTTATATTCCCACATATTTATTTATTATTTAATGTATTTATTTATCATTGTGGCACTCTCGGTGTTCCATATGGAAACGGTAAAAATAAATAATTCTGCAGTGTCATCACCCTAGCTGTTTATTACAGAGATTTACCGTGAATCCGGTTACCGGCACATGCCTAACAGATATTAGGACAAAATTAGGACATTTATTGTTTAATTCCAAACTCATTCATAGCTGATAGAAATCATTGTGAAATTGAACAATGACAATATAATAATATGTCATTGTTCAATATGACAATATAGAAATATACATCGCTAATTCAAATTTCTGCAGGAAATAAAAATCTATCTAGCGCCCCCTAGTGCACAGCTTAAGCACCCACTTCTAAACATGCTTAAATTGCTGAGCTGCACAATTGTGGAATTAATTTGATTTCATGAGCACGTTTCTCAGGTCTAAATGAACCATAGGGGACTGACCTACTGTCTGTCACAAAAACTCCAGCTTGAAGGGCCTTCACCTCTTTTCAGTCAGATGTACTTAATTCAATGTAAAACATTCTTCGAGCCATACAGGTGCAACAGTACATTTACTATACTCACTGTACTGAACAATCCCCTGCATCTTCTCCCACACTCTGTACTTCAGGTTACCCAGGTGTTTGGCCACATCGATACGCCCTCCTGACACCACCTCTGGATCTGACACTTTGTATTGGGGTCTGTAACAACATTCAGGAGTCAGTACTGCACTGGGTTTGGGTTCAGTACAATAGAAAAGAGACACACAGTAACACAGGAGTCAGTGCTGCACTGGGTTTGGGTTCAGTACAATAGAAAAGACACAGTCAGTAACACAGGAGTCAGTACTGCACTGGGTTTGGGTTCAGTACAATAGAAAAGAGACAGTTAGTAACACAGGAGTCAGTACTGCACTGGGTTTGGGTTCAGTCCAATAGAAAAGAGACAGTCAGGAGATTACATACCTTCTCTTTGTGGACTTGTAGTTCTGAAGTAAACAGAGTATTATATCATCAGTAGTTTCCATACATTAGTGGTAAGTTCTGATCACAACAAATATCATACTTAATATGCTTTTGGTGGTCAGATGTCAACTTCATTGTTCAAGCTAATTCTGTATTTGCAGTGATGCCCCTGAATCCCATACTGAGACACATGATCTTCAGATTAACACACACATATCTCACATTAACCCAAATGTCTCGCATTAACACACTGTATCTGACACACGTTATCTCACATTAACACATACAGTATATCTCACATTACCACACATGTATATCACATTACTACATGTGTATCTCACATTAACATTCATGTATTCAAAATGAACACACGTGTATTTCACACAATAATCAGTGCTCACCTCCAGGAAAGAGAGATCATCAGCCTTCATTTCCTGCTCTAAGGCTCTGATCGCCTCTGAAAGGGGTGAAATCTCTTTTGTCATTTTTTCAGCCCTCTCCTTCATCCTCTGGCTCATCTGCTTCTCTTCCTCTCTAACCACAGCGATCCTGGCTGCCTCTTCAACTCGCAGAAACTTGTGAAGTTTATCAAACTCATCTTGTATTTGTATCTTCGTGCATGTGGCCTGGCTCTGAAAGAGACATTTAGTACTTCTGTAAAAATAGACTAATGTGACAGGCTAAGGAGAATGCACAGACTAATACAGCATCAGAAAGCACTGGAGCAGCACACAGACTGTAACGCACTAGTGACCCAAGAACCACACTGCGATATTAACAACATAGCTGCTTTCTAGAGCTTTAAAGCTTGTAATTCACTTTACAGTTTTTCTCAATTGTTTACACACTAAAATTGGTGTTATGACCCTAGTAAAAAAACATTAAGTTTATGTGTCAAAAGAAATAATACATTTCAAACAATTCTCCTGTTTTTGGCCCTGTGTTTCTTCATCTTTGCATGTGAAGAGATTGTGCCTCATGGAACAACATATGATTTCAATGAATGTTTTTAACAGTTATAATAATAATAAGTGAATAATTACACTCCAGAAAGGATATGATTGTACTTTGTTGGCAAGTTTACTTTAGAAAATGTACAGGTTTTAAAATGTTAACTGCTGCTACAGCATTCTTTACAATTCACAAACAGACATTTATATGAAGAAACATCATGTACAATAGAGAAAGGGGTGATGAATAAATAAATGCAGATAAAAATGATGATGATATTTGCAAACAGAATTTTGTGAACACAAGGATATCTATGCTCTGTAGGACCACACAGGTTTTGATAGAAATCCGAATAAATAAATCAATAAATACATAATAATAATAATAATAATAATAATAATAATAAATTTTATTCATTCTGTGCTTTTCATAGACCGAAAGCAGTGGATGCAGACAATTGTTTAAACATGCCCTATAGTGTAGTAATTTTTCTGTTTAATTTCAAAGTGTAACACATCTGAATCAGAGTATTTCCACTATAAATTATTTTCATTTTGCAGTTTGATGTGGCACATACAGTTTCATTGACCACATTCTCTTGAGATGGTAAGATGAAGAAACACAGGGCCAAGTTGCATTAAATAATTTAGGAAAGTTTGGATAGCATTGCTTTGGAATAGAGCTAGTTTATTTAGTGTGAGCTACGATAGGCAATATTGGTAGTTGTAACTTGGCCACATTTTGATATCAAGACTTTTAAAGGCAGGCCTAGTTTTTGCAAGTTGGAATTAAGAACTTATGGACAGCGCTATGTAGGCTATGCGTGAGTAACTTGGCTTTTTTTACGTCGTAGACGTTTTTGATCTGATATCACTTATTTTTTATAGGTAACTAATGATGAATAATGCATGAACATAAACACGGAGAGACATGCATTCCAAAGAAATGTATGCAGACATTCGCTTAACCATAACGCCCTCTATTGACAAGAATGAGAACAGTTATCCTATTACAGACAGCACACAATTACATTAAAATAGTTTGTAGATGAGCAGTATTTAATGTGTAATGAAATACAATGGACAGCACCACCTGAGCTATGGATCATGAAGAAGCATGTAAATTAATGAACCAAGTCTACATGGAGACATACATGCACAGTGGGCTAGACGCAAACACATTCTACCTGAAAGACATACAGCCTAAATTGCTAGTACAGCCTAAATAGTTTGCATCAGTAAAATATGGAAATACAGTTTTAAAATAGGGCTATTAGTATTCTATGAAAGACATTTAACGTTAGGCTATTCAACATTGGATTGCCGGATGCGTAACTCCAACCTTCCATGTGTGGGCTACGAGCTAGCAAGCGAGCTAGTGAGTTCATAAGCACAGCAGTTAGGCTATTCAACACTGGATTGCCGGATGCGTAACTCCAACCTTCCATGTGTGGGCTACGAGCTAGCGAGTGAGCTAGTGAGTTTCTGCACAGCAGAGTTTTTTTTCCGGTAGTGTAGAACGTTACCTGCGGGAAATGTTTTGGTACCGGACAGCTAGGTTTAGTTTCGTTTTCTGTAGTGCAATGAATGTAGGCTATAATGCATGTTTATTCGCTTCGTAGTAGCCTAGCTTGTTTCTGCTTCCTGACGAGAAGCAGGAAGTAACGTTGGCGAACAAGCTTAATTGGACAACGCATATTTCCCAGGAATCTTAGCCAGAAAGAAAACAGTAGATACCACAAAGAAAGTACATACCAGAGATTATTCTTATTATTCTTATTATAATTAAAAGTGTTTGCAGTAAGCTACATTATCAGCAGAGTAGCGTAGACTAGAGCCACATTCGGAGGCTATCTATTTATTTATAAGTGACTAACCATGAATCAGCTATGTTTGGGGAATTGGCGGTTTATAAATCCGATCGCTTAAAGGCTTGCAACTTAAAAGAGGCTATCTTCAATTCTTAATGTAGACTATTAACCTAAATTCTTAATTTTCCTAGTAGTTAATTTTATGGTGACCTTGTGTTATGTGTGAAAAGGATAAAGTGAACAGAGCTGAAGTGAAGAAATTAATGAATAAAGAAATGTTGGCCGAGGCAAGGGGTTTCCACAGTCAGTCAGTCATGACCGCAAGAGCAGAGCGTAACACCCTCCCCAAACCAGACAAAAGCGAGCGTCCGGTTTGGGGAGGGTGTGATATAATACAAGTGAAACATTGAACAGTTAATATTGTAAACCTCTTTTGCCTTTGCAATAAAAATATGTTAATGTGTCAATGTGAAAATAATAACAGTCTAAGAAATGAAAAGTACTTAACAGTTGCATTGTTTTTGTGGAAAATACACATGTGCCCTGCTGGGCTCAAACCCACTATCCACTGTGTGAGAGACTGCAGTTTTAACCACTAAGCCACAGTAGCTTCTTGGAAAGCATGAAGCCATTAGCTACATTAACATAAAAAAACATTAGTATGAAGCGTTTTTATTGGACGATAAGCTTGATGAGCAGGTATACGGACCATACCCTCAAATAATAATTCTCCCCATTGGATAACATCGCAACGGAGGCAGGTAGTTTGGCAGGAAAATGGGAAGAAGAAGAAGAAGAAGAAGAAGTGGAAGAGGAAGGAGAAAAACGGCAAAATAACCCAAGTTTGGGGCTTTATTGTGTGGATGTGTGAAGTTGTATCTGAATGCTGTGTGGTTACATGAGGTCAGAACATACAGAAGTTAATGTTTTTAAGGGCTGAGAGTCTATGGTCATTGTGGTTACTTCTGTAGGAAACCCTGAAAAGTGCCAAACTCTCGGTGCTGTATAGGTATGGGGCATGCCCCACCAAGCCGTAACTTGGCGGATGGCATACCTGCCATCCCAATGTGTGATGTATGTAAGAATATGTGGCCTGATCAAGACTAATTTATTTTTGGTTTTACTTTTACATTTTTTGTTTACTCCCAGTAGAGTAGTTTTTTTTTAATTATTTCATTGTGTTTGTATGAGTGTGTGTGTGTTTGTTTTTATTTTACATTGTCTACTCCCAACACTTTTGTAATTTGGAAAAATAAAAAATAACAAAACCATCTCACTGTTTTTTTTTTTTGTATATTTGAGTTGGCCAGTACACTCAAACAATACTGATGCCTAACTAACATAATGGCAATAGTGTCTTTCATTGTTTACACCAGTGTGTAATTGGCATTTAGAATTTGTATTCATTTGTTGACTAGTGCTTATTATTTGAAGGAAAAATGTCATTTTGGGATGAGAGTGTATGGTTTTGAAAATAATGCTTGATTTTGAACAGAGAAGTATGAAGTTCTGCAGAAAGAGAATCGTGTGGGTTTTGTGTTTATAATTTTGAAAAATTTGTTTTAATTTCAGAAAATGTGTCTAAACAATTGGAGAAAAACTGTAATAACTAAAACGTTTGTTTTTAAGAAGTTTGATACTCCCAAAACCCTGGTGGCAGTTAGCCATAAACATTTACATGGGTGTGGTTTATCACAAAAATGCATAGATAATAACTGGCTTGTGTGAGGATATTCAGGAGACATATTCACAAACACATGAAGGGCTCTATTTTCAAACCAGTGCAAGGGGACGGTATAGTCAAACGCAAGCTTGTTGACAGCATCAACGTCTTAAAACTGGCGCTATGGCGTTTCTCAGCAATACCGCTAGGATCAACAAATTCTCAACATAACATCCTTTCGCTTGCGCTGCAGTGGGATGGGTGGCGCTGTCTGGGGCGTGTTCTAAAATACTTTCGGCTCAGTGACAATTTGAACCAACGAAAACCCATTGCGTTATGATCAGCTGGAACCACCTCTTAGCGGCAACGCAATAGACTCTGGCAATTTGGCAACTTATTAGTCATGTAGTTCTACGTAGTGTCTATAGGTGATGCCAACATTACACTTCCATTTAATGAACAAATAGCCTATAATTATTATTAATTAATTAATTTTAATTTAAACTACTAGAATAAAACAGGATAGCTTACAAGAAACTTGCGATCATGTAGGCCAATAGCCTATAATATATAAATTACACATTGACACAGTTGAATCATAAGCCTACCATTTGAATCATAATTATGCCTACATCACCTAATGTAGGCTAATTAATGCATTCGCCACCTCCTCCCGTGCCTTCCGAACTTCTGGGAGACGAGGTGGTGTGGATTGTGATCCATGAATTACTACAGTCCTAGCCTGTACTTCTGTTGCAAGTATGTCTGATTCCTGTGCGGAAAATCGCTCTTGTCGTTGACGGTCCAGTGCGTTTGGGTTGCTCATTATGAAATTGCATGGAGCGATTGCGTTCCAACTGGCTTTTTTTAAAGCATGAGAACAACAATTTGATTGGCTACCATAGAGACACACCTTGGACATTTAAACCCAGCCTTTTAGCAATACCGCCATCAGATGCGCCAAGATTGCCGTCATGAAATTACCAAATTTCTCGCCGACACGCCCTCAGAGCGATACCGCCAAGCGCTTACTCTTGTGTTCACCATTGCGTTTGGTTTATTAAAATAGAGCCCGAAGACTTCAAATCTTAACTGTTACCCCATCAAACCACTTGGTGGTGCCATAGGGCTCCATATAAAACACTTAAAGTGAGACTATGCAGTTTTCCCCCATATTTGTTGTCACAACATCCTTGGCCCTGCCCACAGAGAAGGAGAAATACCCCCACCCCACAGACATCGTTGTGAACGTGAAAGTCTGCTAGATACGGGATTACAGACTGGTATTAAACATTACAGTAAAAAGGTCATCTAAAATTCCAGGTAAAACAACAAAATCTTTTCTGTTGTTGCAGAGTTGCTGCATAACACTGAGTTTGTGTAGTGTTAGTCTGAACCAGGCATTAAACAATAGAAATTTAACAGCATTGGCTGTTTACATGTAGAGCAATATTGCAGCAATGTTGCAGAGGGTTGTAGCAGGAAGGTTTCTTGTAACCTTTGTCTGGGGCTTTTTGTAAAATATTTCTAAAACTCCCATCTTTTCCTGTTGAAATTAGAACTATTGGCAGAAGCAAGACATTCTAGGCTGAGAGGTACCGGAGTGAACTGGAGCTTGCAGAGTGGTGACGTTCTAATAGTGCTCATCACTCTAATTAAATTACGTCCTGCTTCCCCTCCTCGCTCGCTCCCGCTCACATACTCTGCCCCACCCGCCTTTGAGAATCAGATGCACTCCATCGCCCCGGTATGCAGGCCAACCTGCATGCTCCAGAACAATATCCGCCGTGCCCTTGTCACATGTTCCTCACTGGCTGCATACAGGCGTCAGAACTGAGCTAGGCTTGCCTAGTCTTGTTGAAGGCCTACTTGCCTTGGGAATGTGTTTAAACTCACTGAGAAGCTGCAGGTGACAGGTAAGTTTCTCAATAATAAAGCTATCAGTGAGGTTGTGCTTTGCACGATTATAAATTATGGGAAACAACATTTCATGGTATAATCATTTTCTGTTATCCCTGTGCTCCCAACGCACCAGTTCGCCTACATTTCACGAAACAACCTGGGAAACGTACATTTACCACATGTATGAACCCCATCGACGCGGAACGTTATATGTGTTTTCCCCCAAACACTTGTCTAAGTAAAAAGTTTATTTTTTTGTATTTATTTTTTATTTCCAATTGTCGACAGGGGAACTGTTTTCTGCGTATATATAGTTAATGTGTAGTTCAGCTAGCCAGTCATAACAGAATCAGTGGAAATGGTGGGGCTAATCCGGTAGCGAGGCGCAAGCACATACTGCAAGTAGGCATTTAATTTCTAGGCGGATATTTGTCTTAATAGAAGCAGACTTTATTATTGGAAATGAGCTTAGACAAGCGCTTGGAGAAAAATGTATTTTTTAAGTTCCTTGTTGATGGGGTTTATATACGTGCGAGAGTACATTTTCCAGGTTGTTTCGTGAACTAAATGGAGAAGAATGGGAAGTCAGGATGAGACCGAAATAGACTGGCACAAGATTTGGTTCGTTCAGATCACTGGGCAAACAGAAAGCGATTCTACTTCGTTCCTGAAGAAACACCTGTGGTAAGGAAACTATAGAGCTTAAGTCTTAAAGAAGTGAAATGCCCCTTAAAGGGTGACCATTGTGTAACCATAACTTTTATATTTCCCTATAGCTCCTTGAGGCCCAGGCCTCTGTGTTATTTCCCTATAGCTCCTTGAGGCCCAGGTCCTCTGTGTTATTTCCCTATAGCTCCTTGAGGCCCAGGTCCTCTGTGTTATTTCCCTATAGCTCCTTGAGGCCCAGGCCTCTGTGTTATTTCCCTATAGCTCCTTGAGGCCCAGGTCCTCTGTGTTATTTCCCTATAGCTCCTTGAGGCCCAGGTCCTCTGTGTTATTTCCCTATAGCTCCTTGAGGCCCAGGTCCTCTGTGTTATTTCCCTATAGCTCCTTGAGGCCCAGGTCCTCTGTGTTATTTCCCTATAGCTCCTTGAGGCCCAGGTCCTCTGTGTTATTTCCCTATAGCTCCTTGAGGCCCAGGTCCTCTGTGTTATTTCCCTATAGCTCCTTGAGGCCCAGGTCCTCTGTGTTATTTCCCTATAGCTCCTTGAGACCCAGGTCCTCTGTGTTATTTCCCTATAGCTCCTTGAGGCCCAGGTCCTCTGTGTTATTTCCCTATAGCTCCTTGAGGCCCAGGTCCTCTGTGTTATTTCCCTATAGCTCCTTGAGGCCCAGGTCCTCTGTGTTATTTCCCTATAGCTCCTTGAGGCCCAGGTCCTCTGTGTTATTTCCCTATAGCTCCTTGAGGCCCAGGTCCTCTGTGTTATTTCCCTATAGCTCCTTGAGGCCCAGGTCCTCTGTGTTATTTCCCTATAGCTCCTTGAGGCCCAGGTCCTCTGTGTTATTTCCCTATAGCTCCTTGAGGCCCAGGTCCTCTGTGTTATTTCCCTATAGCTCCTTGAGGCCCAGGTCCTCTGTGTTATTTCCCTATAGCTCCTTGAGGCCCAGGTCCTCTGTGTTATTTCCCTATAGCTCCTTGAGGCCCAGGCCTCTGTGTTATTTCCCTATAGCTCCTTGAGGCCCAGGCCTCTGTGTTATTTCCCTATAGCTCCTTGAGGCCCAGGTCCTCTGTGTTATTTCCCTATAGCTCCTTGAGGCCCAGGCCTCTGTGTTATTTCCCTATAGCTCCTTGAGGCCCAGGTCCTCTGTGTTGAGGGAGGAGGAGAAATCATCCGAAATCATCTTGGCCCTCTCTCGTCCAACATAACAACAAGCTGTAGACATCCGGGATATATTTCTCTAGTCTTAACCTTGATAAGCATGTCAAGTCAATATGCAGTTATGTTTCCTCCAACTGCAGAGACTTTCCAAAATTAAAGCATTTCTATCTTTTAAACATTTAGAAATTGTTACACATTCTATTATTTCTTTGTGCCTTGACTACTGCAACTTGTTTTACTCATGTCTAAGTTTCCAGAACATTTCTAAACTACAATTAGTGCAAAATGCTGCAGCTAGGCTCCTGACGGGTACTAAGAAAAAGGCAGCGCATTACCCCAATTTCCATCTCCACATCAGGATTGATTTTTAAATTTAATTAATTACTTTTAAAGCCCGCTTAACTGGCTCCTTATATTTCGGATCTTTTAATTCCCTATGAGCCAAGGTGCAGCCGGAGGTCCTCAGGAAAGGCTCTTTTGGTTGTTCCACAGTCTAGGCTGAAAACAAAGCCAAAGGGTGATCAAGCTTTCTCCATCAGGGCTCCGAGACTGTGGAATGACCTGCCCAAGGAGATCAGGCAAGCAAATTCACTTTTTATTCTTTTAAATCGCTTTTAAAAACACACTTATTTTACTTGATCTTTTAATTGTTATTTCCTTTTACTGTATTTTATCTCCCAGATTATCCAAAAGTTTGTACTGATTTGTACGGGGCATTGCTTTGTATTAATCATTACTCACTGTATTCTACTCTATTTCTACCCGGCCATGCATTCTTTGTTTTATTAATTTTGATTATTTTATGTTCTTTTAATATTGTAATACTGTTCACATTCATATTCGTATTCATTTATTCCATTTAGCTCTTTTTGTAAAGCACTTTGTAACTGTGTTTTTACCTGTGGGCTATATAAATAAAATTCACATAAGTTATTATTGTTATTAGCAATTGTTAATTTGATGTAAATTTTAGTTGGTCATTATCTTACATTTTCAGTAAATTTTTGTGGTGGCAGGGGGATGGGGGGGGGGGTCGGGGAGTCTGGGTGAGGTGGGAGAAGGGGGGGGGTGGTAGGGCAGCTGAGGGAGGTAATTGGTCGGTTGGGATGTCATTCAAGGCCATGTTTCACGGGGCTTTATAGGCATTTCACAGTAATGTGGGACAAGACGAACGGAAATTTTCAGACATGTGGACCACTATGTCTACACATAAATGTGTACGGAGATTCCTGTGGAGTGTGCAATTCATTTCTGGTGATTTGTGGCGATACACGGAAGTGTACTGAAATTACATGAGGTGTGCACGGTACCCGGAAATCTCCGGAATGTGAAATGTGCGCGTTCAATGTATTGTGCGTTTCCGTACTCATTTATGGAGATAAACTGGATGGAAACAAGCCTCTTCGTCCTGTTATCAGAGGTGTATAATCCAAGGATCAGAAAGTAAAAGTCCTGCCATGTTTTTCTTCCAGCCATGAACTCAGCCAGCTGATTTTACTAATTAGTTCTACCTACTGGCTGAAGAATTGGAACAAAATACTGGGAAGGACTTTTACTTTCTGAACCTGGATTTTACATCTCTGCCTGGTGTGCAAGCATGGAAGAGATTTAAACATTTTAAATGGGTGGGGATATTTTTCGGGATGTCCCAAGATGGACCCAAGCCATGGACTTAAACCCTAAAACAGACTTGCTTCTATGTCCTGTTTAAATTTAAGCTGCCTGCTGTAAAGTGCACCTTGATGAGCTCAGCTTCTCGGTCACTCTCCTGTTTCTCTTCAGTAAAGGCCTTCAGCTTCTCCTGTAGGGGTCCCAGTGCTTTCTCCACCTCCTCCTGAAATCACACAAGTTTATACTTCAGGAAAGAACCTACAACAGGGGTCTTCAACCTTATCCGGCAAGGGCAGGTGTGGGTGCAGGCTTTTGTTCCAACCAAGCAGTTACACACCTGATTCTACTAATCAAGGTCCTTAGCAAAGAGTGATTGATTAGTAGAATCAGGTGTGTAACTGCTTGGTTGGAACAAAAGCCTGCACCCACACCGGCCCTTGGAGGATAAGGTTGAAGACCCCTGACCTACAATGTCAGGCGTACTCACGATTAAAGGTTTTTGAGTTTTTCCAGCATTTGAGTTTCAATTATTTAAACAATCAGACATGGCGGACTCAACAATGCGAGTTTCAGATGTCTAAAACGCACACATTTCCTGTAAGCAAGTGACCAGAAATGATTAACTGTATCAAGCCTGTACAAATCGGCCAGCACCGGTCCCGGGGGCCTGCAGGGTATGCTGGTTTTAGTTTTTGCCTTAATATTGGCAACCAGTTCAGACCCAAGAAACCAGGGCTGCGTCTCCATAGTGGAAAAATGCCACCTTTCCTCCTCCACTACCACCTCATCTCCTCCTTTCCTCCACTACCACCTCCTCTACTCCGTGCCCCGGAAACGGATCTTTGTGTTTTAATCTAATGTCGCTGATTACATCTTAATTGCGTATTAATGGTTACATATTAATTAATGTCTCGACGCAAACCGCAATGCCATGTACATTGGATACTGTACATGCAAATACTTGTACTGAAAACGTTCAGGCAGTTTTGCATATTTCCGGGTAGGAGTGATAGTGGGGGAGTGGAGGAAAGGAGGAGAGGAGTGGTAGTGGGGGAGTGGAGGAAAGGAGGAGAGGAGTGGTAGTGGGGGATTGGAGGAAAGGAGGAGAGGAGTTGTAGTGGGGGACTGGAGGAAAGGAGGAGAGGAGTGGTAGTGGGGGAGTGGAGGAAAGGAGGAGAGGAGTGATAGTGGGGGAGTAGAGGAAAGGAGGAGAGGAGTGGTAGTGGGGGAGTGGAGGAAAGGAGTGGTAGTGGGAGTGGAGGAAAGGAGGAGAGGAGTGGTAGTGGGGGAGTGGAGGAAAGGAGGAGAGGAGTGGTAGTGGGGGAGTGGAGGAAAGGTGGAGAGGAGTGGTAGTGGGGGAGTGGAGGAAAGGAGGAGAGGAGTGGTAGTGGGGGAGTAGAGGAAAGGAGGAGAGGAGTGGTAGTGGGGGAGTGGAGGAAAGGAGGAGAGGAGTGGTAGTGGAGGAAAGGAGGAGAGGAGTGGTAGTGGGGGAGTGGAGGAAAGGAGGAGTGGTAGTGGGGGAGTGGAGGAAAGGAGGAGAGGAGTGATAGTGGGGGAGTGGAGGAAAGGAGGAGAGGAGTGGTAGTGGGGGAGTAGAGGAAAGGAGGAGAGGAGTGGTAGTGGGGGAGTGAAGGAAAGGAGGAGAGGAGTGGTAGTGGGGGAGTGGAGGAAAGGAGGAGAGGAGTGATAGTGGGCGAGTAGAGGAAAGGAGGAGAGGAGTGGTAGTGGGGGAGTGGAGGAAAGGAGGAGAGGAGTGGTAGTGGAGGAAAGGAGGAGAGGAGTGGTAGTGGGGGAGTGGAGGAAAGGAAGAGTGGTAGTGGGAGAGTGGAGGAAAGGAGGAGAGGAATGGTAGTGGGGGAATGGAGGAAAGGAGGAGTGGAGTGGTAGTGGGGGAGTGGAGGAAAGGAGGAGAGGAGTGATAGTGGGGGAGTGGAGGAAAGGAGGAGAGGAGTGGTAGTGGGGGAGTAGAGGAAAGGAGGAGAGGAGTGGTAGTGGGGGAGTGGAGGAAAGGAGGAGTGGTAGTGGGGGAGTGGAGGAAAGGAGGAGTGGTAGTGGGGGAGTGGAGGAAAGGAGGAGAGGAATGGTAGTGGGGGACTGGAGGAGAGGAGGGGTAGTGGGGGAGTGGAGGAAAGGAGGAGAGGAATGGTAGTGGGGGAGTGGAGGAAAGGAGGAGAGGAATGGTAGTGGAGGAAAGGAGGAGAGGAGTGGTAGTGGGGGAGTGGAGGAAAGGAGGAGAGGAGTGATAGTGGGGGAGTGGAGGAGAGGAGTGGTAGTGGGGGAGTGGAGGAAAGGAGGAGAGGAGTGGTAGTGGGGGAGTGGAGGAAAGGAGGAGAGGAGTGGTAGTGGAGGAAAGGAGGAGAGGAGTGTTAGTGGGGAAGTGGAGGAAAGGAGGAGAAGAGTGGTAGTGAAGGAAAGGAGGAGATGAGTGGTAGTGGGGGAGTGGAGGAAAGGAGTGGTAGTGGGAGTGGAGGAAAGGAGGAGAGGAGTGGTAGTGGGGGAGTGGAGGAAAGGAGGAGAGGAGTGGTAGTGGGCGAGTAGAGGAAAGGAGGAGAGGAGTGGTAGTGGGGGAGTGGAGGAAAGGAGGAGAGGAGTGGTAGTGGAGGAAAGGAGGAGAGGAGTGGTAGTGGGGGAGTGGAGGAAAGGAGGAGTGGTAGTGGGAGAGTGGAGGAAAGGAGGAGAGGAATGGTAGTGGGGGAATGGAGGAAAGGAGGAGTGGTAGTGGGGGAGTGGAGGAAAGGAGGAGAGGAGTGATAGTGGGGGAGTGGAGGAAAGGAGGAGAGGAGTGGTAGTGGGGGAGTAGAGGAAAGGAGGAGAGGAGTGGTAGTGGGGGAGTGGAGGAAAGGAGGAGTGGTAGTGGGGGAGTGGATGAAAGGAGGAGTGGTAGTGGAGGAAAGGAGGAGAGGAGTGTTAGTGGGGAAGTGGAGGAAAGGAGGAGAGGAGTGAAGAATATTGGGACGCACCCCAGGTGTGGTGAATTAACTCTGTTATTGGCTGCTTTAATTGTTATTGGCTGCTTTAATTGTTATTGGCTGCTTTAATTGTTATTGGCTGCTTTAATTAAGTACCGAGTAACAACGAAAACCAGCATACCCTGCGGCCCTCCAGGACCAGGGTTGAGAAATACTGGCGCTAGCACAATTGCTACGCCTTTCAGTCCAGACGTGTCAGATTTTACGTCTGTGTGGGAGAAGCGCTTCGTGCTGGAAAACATGGCGTTTAAGCCCAATTTGTTTATATGAATATGGCCCGTATAATCTGTCTGGGCCGACCTGTGCCCATGTAGCCTAGGCTACTCACACTTCTCTGTGCTATAGCGTTGTTATAAACCATAACATTAGCACTGTCAATATACAACCTTAGTGAGCAGGAGTCGACATGAGTTATTGTTGTAATAAATCAAACACCGGATAATAAATTCATATGTCATGATTTAAACGTTTGTCTTTCAAACCTTATACTTCAGCGCTGCTTCCTGGACGGGTCGCAGTTTGTGGTTTTCATGTTTTTCTGAAGTTTGACAGATGTGGCAGATCAGCTGCTCGTCGATCAGGCAGAAGAGCTTGAGTTTCTCCCCGTGGACACTGCAGAGTGATTCGGACGGAGAAGCTGGTTTTGAAAAGGTCTTCCAGTTTGACGCCATTTCAGGATGATCTTTTCTTCAACCTTGTGTCCTGTAATGGCTTCTTACAGTCTATGATTGAATATTACTTTCTCTTACTGTTTTACACAATGAGCAGAACAAAAAATCTCTTTAAATGTATGTGCAAAGTCAATGGATTCTGATCAATATACTCACTGCTGTTTCCAATCAAACCTCAATTGCAATATGTTTTCGTAATAATAGTTCTTCTGAATTTTTCTCCATTAGAACTCCCTCTAATCTCTCTGGTTGTTGAAACTGATTGTGAAAACTGGCACCTGTTTTGTTATACTTGTTACTGTCACACAGTACTTTACTTCTGAAGTATAAGAAGTGCACACCCTCTTTGCCGTTGGTCTACTCTCTGAACTTGATATACAGGCTTTGGTTTAGCTGAGCAGCAGCGCAGAAGACATTTTATTCATTTCTTTTTATGATTCATATTTTTGTCATGATGACAAATGTTTTTAATTTTTTAAAAATAGTGTCGTCCAAGGGGGTGTTTGATGATAGAGCATCTTTGTGTTTGAGTGTTTTTTGCATGACATTTAGAATAAACAGCATTTTTCAACACTGAAATGTTTTATTTACATGAATGAATGAAAAGTGGTTCAGACTGGTTCTCCAGCCTGACTCCTCACTGTTGTTTTGTTTTACAGGAGGCGCAGAGGAGCCTGTAGGTTAAATTGTGGGCTGGGAACATGGCAGAGGACAGCTGTGATTAGAAAGTACAATCTTTATGCATCCCAGCAGCTTTCAACTGTCTTTTAACTGTGTTTTTAAAATATGCTTATATTTAAAAAAATATTTACTCTAAAAATCACAGAATGTTAACTGACATACAAAAGACACACAAAGGTTGTTTTTTAATTGACATTAATAGAATAGAATAACTTTTATTTTCCCGTTAGGGAACTTCAGTTGTAGCGCCAGCAACAACAAAAAGGCAGACAGTGGGGCAGACCCACAGCACACAAACAAACATATCAAATAAAGACATTCAATAGAATCATTTCATTAATCAAGTGAATTAAAGTGGAATACAGCCATGCTGCCATGATTAAAAATAGCCCCCGCTGTCCCAAGATGTCCAGTGGCATTAAGCAGTCCAACACACAAACTGTGCCTCCTCCGTACACGCAGTGTTGCGGTCTCTGTCGAAACGGATCCACCAAACTGCGTCAACCTTCCCAGTCGTCGCCTCACTCCTCCCCCGCATTATCTTCTCCTTCCCTTCCCTGGTTGCCTTTTGAAGATTTCCTGCACTCCCGGATCAGTCCCGACATCTTCAACTCCGGTGAAGACCGATGGTAAACTTTTGTTGCTGCAGATCCAACGGACATTCCCAAGCATATGTTGTGAATGCGTCTCCATGGTGACGACCACAAACAAAATTATATCGACTAGACAATTCGTCAATATTATAAAAATGAGCAGCAGGAGTCCCCAGCCCGCTGCCCCGTCCCACAACTGACACAGAGCGCATGAAAAAAAACAAAAGAAAAAAGCCAGACACAATAAAATACATTTAAATTAAATACATTTAAATTTGCAGAGGTACAGCCTTACTACTTTTAATCTGATTAAGCAGATGGCCATTCTAATTCTCAAAGAGAAAAGCACAATGGGCCCAAAGTGGACCCCAATTGGTCACACTATCACTTAGATGTAGAAGTAAATGAACATTGAAGCTAATGTTCTCTTTCCCGTAAAGACATTGAAAGCCCCACAAGTGCATCATGGGCATGTGCAATTTGTTCCTCTGTGACGTTCTCAAGCAAAATGCTTATACCTTCAACAAGCAAAGCCCAATGGGTAAAGTATTTGTTAGGTCGGGTGTCTTTCAACACTGGAAGGCTGAAGTATAAAAGCCAAGTTTGCCATTCATGGGCTTTCCAAAACTTTCTCAGTGTAATTGAACGTGGGAGTCTTGAGAATGCATTTGGTGGCAAAATGGATAAAAGTTGGCTATCAATTCTGTCTGTTTCGATGCCCACGTACCATGCATTTGTATGGTTTTTGGAGTCAAACCATAGACTGGCTACTTCTCTGCAAACACCCAAAAGCACACAGTGCATGTAATCCGGAACCATAGCATTGATCAAATCAAAAAAAGGCAAACTTGCAAGAACAGAAGGTCCTTTAATACCTAAGAGGGCCTCTCCCTCCTGCAGAGCAGCCTCACCCAATTCAAAAGTTGTTTTGTGGTCTCTCTTTTCTGGCAATTTATCAGTGCAGGTATACACTCGTTTCATTCCATTGCTTTTCTTCAATTGTTATCCTGGATGAAGGCAAAAGCTGCACCCATATAACCCATTGAACTGTTTTAAGTTTTGCACTATTTGTCTTGCAATAGGGTCACATACACCACACAATGCATAGACTTTCACACTTGTACTTGATTTGTTCTTCAGAAAGACTCACACATTCTTCAACAAAAGGCTTGAAGAAACATTGCATATGTGGTTTATGGGAGCCAAACCATAAGCTGCAGAGACGGACGTGCTTATCCCTCATATGCGGTGGTCTTTCATTAACAGAGCAGAGAATTGGCCAAATACTGAACTGGGATGAATTAAAGACAGGTACCCCATCACAATTAAAGGTCAAAGTTAACAATGAGTTGTCAGTGCAGGTTTCCCTAAGTGCCACATACAGTACATACTCCATCTGCAAAATCACTGATCTCACCATTATTCTGTCTTCCTGAGAACAACAAAAAACCCATCCCTTCAAGATCCAGAAGATCCTTAAGCTGGGATTCTAGGGGTATATATATAAAGAAATGCCCACTTTCGGTGCTTTCCTTGACAGATACCTCAGCTGCACAGACCCCACAGGACAGTACTTTGTCAATGGTATCTGGGACACCCAAGTACTCACCACAAGACTTACAATAGTGATGAAATTGTAAAACATCAAAATACCTGCTAATGGGTTCTCAAATAAATACTTGCTAGGATATGCTTGTGTTCCTCCAAGTAACTAACAATATTGCCTATCGTAGCTCACATTAAATAAACTAGCTCTATTCCAAAGCAATGCTATCCAAACTGTCCTAAATTATTTAATGCAACTTGGCCCTGTGTTTCTTCATCTTACCATCTCAAGAGAATGTGGTCAATGAAACTGTATGTGCCACATCAAACTGCAAAATGAAAATAATTTATAGTGGAAATACTCTGATTCAGATGTGTTGCACTTAGAAATTAAACAGAAAAATTACTACACTATAGGGCATGTTTGAATAATTGTCTGCATCCACTGCTTTGGGTCTATGAAAAGCACATAATTAATAAAAAGTATTATTATTATTATTATTATGTATTTATTGATTTATTTATTTGGGTTTCTATCAAAACCTGTGTGGTCCTACAGAGCATAGATATCTAGATATCCTTGTGTTCACAAAATTCTGTTTGCAAATATCATAACTACAATTATGTTAAGAAAATTAGTACTATTACTTATTTGCCACCATCTGACCAACAAACATGTCTGGATACGTTTGTAAAAATGCTATATGTACGCTATTTTCTAGGTAAAAATATTACTCATTTCTATCTGCATTTATTCATTCATCACCCCTTTCTCTATTGTACACGATGTTTCTTGATATAAATGTCTGTTTGTGAATTGTAAAGAAATCTGTAGCAGCAGTTAACATTTTAAAACCTGTACATTTTCTAAAGTAAACTTGCGAACAAAGTACAACCATATCCTTTCTGGAGTGTAATTGTTCATCAACTGTTAAAAACATTCATTGAAATCATATGTTGTTCCATGAGGCACAATCTCTTCACATGCAAAGATGAAGAAACACAGGGCCAAGTTGCATTAAATAATTTAGGGAAGTTTGGATAGCATTGCTTTGGAATAGAGCTAGTTTCAATACTTTTAAAGGCAGGCCTAGTTTTTGCAAGTTGGAATTAAGGACTTATAGACAGCGCTATGTAGGCTATGCGTGAGTAACTTGGCTTTTTTTTTAAAAACGTAGACGTTTTTGATCTGATTGATTATACTGCTCGATGAGTTGATTGGGTAGATTCATTTAAAAATATTGTTTGTTATGTAAAGTACACACTTCTCAACATTAAGACTGTTTGCAAGACATATTCCCATGTACAAACACACACGCCTATATTCTCTGATTTCCGTTGATGTTGAATATTAATAGTTAATCTAAACTACAGCAATCACACACAGTAAGATCACATCCTGCTCTCCACTATTGGCTGCACACTGATCTGTGTCCTAATCATAGCACTGCTATCCCACTGTTACAGAGACCTGCAGCGGGCAGATTCTCAGAGGAACACAATCAGAGCCAATGCCAAACACAGGAAACAGCCTCCCAGTGAATTTGTGTTTTAAAGTGTGCAGAGACGTCTTGTTAGTGGGGTCAGAGAAGGACACCCTCCCCTTGTCCCAGTCCAGCTGAACTCTGACCTTTTTCACTTCCTTCTTAATCTTCAGTTTAGTAGTCTTCCCTGCACTGCTCATAACTTTATATTCCTCATCATTATGACCTATAGCCCAACGTTCCCCCAACTTAGCCTCTCCTTTCTCAGCTACTCCGAGCACCCAGGCAGGATTATCCCCAACCTCTACATCCCAGTAGTGTGTCCCTGACAAAAAGCCTTCAGATCCCAAACCAAAACTTTTAAAGATATCATCATCATCATCATCATCATCATCATCATCTTCAGATCTCAGCTCTGTCTCCCCACTGTATCTCAGGCTGGTCAGATCCTCAGACACGGTGAGATTATTTGATTTGGTGTTTGGATTCAGAACAACAGGAGCTAAAGAGAAAGAGAGAGAGAGAGAGAGAGAGAGAGAGAGAGGTTAGTTCCACGGTGCTAAAAGTGGGTCTTATGAAAGAGAAAACAAAAAATAAATAAACAGAAAATATGTGAACTCGAAATTCTAGTGAATGAGGAATTACGAATACCTCAGAGTTGGTTTCCGTTTCAAAATGATGATGTTTGTCTAAATATTCCCATTTTAAAAGGCTGAGAATTTTAAAAATAGAGCAATGCACTGTGGATCTTGTTTAGACTATTGAACCTGCTTAAGCATGCAAGGGTACGTTGAGGTTCGGGTTCCACAGTCAGTCAGTCATGACCGCAAGAGCGTAACACCCTCCCCAAACCAGACAAGAGCGAGCATCCGGTTTGGGGAGGGTGTGATATAGTACAAGTGAAATACAAGTGAAACATTGAACAGTTAATATTGGAAACCTCCTTTGCCTTTGCAATAAAAATACGTTAATGTGTTAATGCGAAAATAATAACAGTGTAAGAAATGAAAAGTACTTAACAGTTGCACATTGTTTTTGTGGAAAACAAGCATGTGCCCTGCTGGGCTCAAACCCACAATCCACTGCATGAGAGACTGCAGTTCTAACCACAAGGCCACAGTAGCTTCTTGGAAAGCATGAAGCCATTAGCTATATTAACATTAAAAAACATTAGTATGAAGTGTTTTTATTGGACGATAAGCTTGATGAGCAGGTATACGGACCATACCCTCAAATAATAATTCTCCCCATTGGATAACATCGCGACAGAGCCTCGCAGTTTGGCAGGAAAAATGGGAAGAAGAAGAAGAAGCGGAAGAGGAAGGAGAAAAACGGCAAAATAACCCAAGTTTGGGGCTTTATTGTGTGGATGTGTGAAGTTGTATCTGAATGCTGTGTGGTTACATGAGGTCAGAACATACAGAAGTTAATGTTTTTAAGGGCTGAGTGTCTGTGTTCATTGTGGTTACTTTTGTAGGAAACCCTGAAAAGTGCCAAACTCTCGGTGCTGTATAGGTATGGGGCATGCCCCGCCAAGCCGTAACTTGGCGGATGGCATACCTGCCATCCCAATACTGACGGATCAAAAGATCAAAATGACCATGTAGGAATAGGAGTGTATATTTCACAATTTAAAATACACATAGGAAAGAGAATTTCTGATAAATTATCAGTTTATACAGCTGAGATGATGGCAGTGATTGTTAGTCTCCAATGGGTGGAAGAAGTGAGACCAGACAGGGTGGTGCTGTGTATTGATTCTGCAGCAGTTCTTTTTAGCCTACAGACGATGAACTCAATTAGGGAAGACTTAATATATGAAATGTTTCAATGTTTATTTAGAACGCAGAGAATGGGAATAGAAATAATATTTTGTTGGGTACCTGCACATGTGGGATTAGAGGGTAATTAATTTGCAGACAGGATGGCAAAAAAGATCACTAAATATGACGCACATAATTAATATAGCATTTGGAATAGGGGAAGGTAAAGCATTAATTAAAAAGAAAATATTGGAATGCTGGCAGAAAAAATGGGACGAGGACAGTAAGGGTAGAACATACTATAGGGTACAAAAGTCCGTTAGAGCACAGAGTGTTAAAGGGTGAAGCAGAAGAGAGGAGGTATTTATATCCAGATTAAGATTTGAACACACTGGTTTAAATAAAACTTTATTTTTATTGGGTAATGTAAATTCACATGTTTGTGCACATTGTAATATAACTGAAAACACTGAACACGTTATTACGTTATTATTGTTATGCATTGTATCAAATATAAAGAAGAAAGGGAGCGGTTGCAACAAAGGGTAAGAGAGGTTGGACGAGGTTGGGATTTGGAAGGGATACTAGGAACAAATGGAGATAAGGTGTGGGAAGTACAGAGAGGGATAATAGAGTTCCTAATAGGCACAGGTTTGTTTAATAGAATATAGAATTTTACTTTACACTTATAATTTTATTTATTAACTTAATTTAATATTATAGAATAAAGAAAAAAATATATATATACGTATATATATATATATTTTTTCTTGGAATCCTGATCTACATACTCCGGTACGGTAGGTGGCGGTATGCACCTAAAGTTGGTACTGCAATCCGCCAAAAAACATAAAGAAGAAGAACAGCAGACCCTGCGGCTCTCCAGGACCAGGGTTGCCTACCCCTGCCCCAGCTACTTGCCCCATTGAACTCCATTGAAACCCACAGATAAGCTGTGGATAAAAGGTACATTTCTTGATCAGTGAGGTTGTGCACAATTATAGATGATGGGGAAACAACCTTCCAATAAGATCTGAGTTTAAAAATGGTGAACCTATCATTTAGTTATCGTTAAGTTAGGTGAATAATTTTGCGCAATTAACTTGATTTTATTTGCACAGGTCTGAATAAAACCATAGGCCAGTGGTTCCCAAACTCGGTCCTGGGGACCCCCTGTGTATGCTGGGGCCCCCCTGTGTATGCTGGGGGCCCCCCTGTGTATGCTGGGGGACCCCTGTGTATGCTGGGCCCCCCCCCTGTGTATGCTGGGGGACCCCTGTGTATGCTGGGGCCCCCCTGTGTATGCTGGGGGGCTCCCTGTGTATGCTGGGGACCCCCTGTGTATGCTGGTTTTCGTTGCAACCACAGTTGCAATCCCAGAATTTTAACAAGCTGTTGTTTTTTCTTAATTAAGTACTTTTCATGTTTAAAGGAATTATTCACCCTCTTAAGCCACATTATATCAGAAATATCTATGCATGCCATGTAGAATAAACACCCCATGTTCACATTGTGCTTATTGTGCTATATTGCAACAATTACATAAAAAGAGTTACAAATGTATGTATTTTAAGTGAATCAATAGGCTCTTAATTGGGTGGTTGAACACGTGTTTAAGTTTACATTTTTCCTTAAGCTTATTAACACAATGCAGGTTTGGCTTGTTAGCATTTGCTTTGTGTTTGAATTCATTATCATCTACCAATGGTTAGTTTTAGTGCCCACACTTTCACCAATTAGGAGCCTATTGATTCAACTCAGTCTTTAAATTGATCAGTTAAATAATTTTCTTTTTCTTTTTTCTTTTTATATTCTCTTTTAAAGAATATAGCACAATAAGCACAATGGGGTGTTTATTCTACATGGCATACATGTAGCCATTTCTGATATAATGTGGCTTAAGAGGGTAAATAATCCCTTGAAACATGAAAAGTACCTAATTAAGAAAAACTAACAGCTTGTTAAACTTCTGGGATTGCAAGTGTGGTTGAAATGAAAACCAGCATAAACAGGGGTCCCCAGGACCAGCATACACAGGGGTCCCCAGGACCAGCATACACAGGGGGGCCCCAGGACCAGCATACACAGGGGGCCCCAGGACCAGCATACACAGGGGGGCCCCAGGACCAGCATACACAGGGGTCCCCAGGACCAGCATACACAGGGGTCCCCCAGGACCAGCATACACAGGGGGCCCCAGGACCAGCATACACAGGGGGGCCCCAGGACCAGCATACACAGGGGTCCCCAGGACCAGCATACACAGGGGGGCCCCAGGACCAGCATACACAGGGGGCCCCAGGACCAGCATACACAGGGGGGCCCCAGGACCAGCATACACAGGGGTCCCCAGGACCAGCATACACAGGGGGCCCCAGGACCAGCATACACAGGGGTCCCCAGGACCAGCATACACAGGGGGGCCCCAGGACCAGCATACACAGGGGGGCCCAGGACCAGCATACACAGGGGTCCCCGGGACCAGCATACACAGGGGGGCCCCAGGACCAACATACACAGGGGGGCCCCAGGACCAGCATACACAGGGGTCCCCAGGACCAGCATACACAGGGGTCCCCAGGACCAGCATACACAGGGGTCCCCAGGAACAGCATACACAGGGGGGCTGAGGACCGAGCTTGGGAACTACTGCCATAGGGGATTTCCAACTCTCTTGCACAGAAATCAACAGCTTGAAGAGTCATGACATACTGAAGACTCCCTCTGTTCAGTCAGATATGCTTAATTTGTTGGTCTAAAACAGGCTCATAGCTATGCATGCTGAATTAGAGCTCACAGCTGCAACAGTACATTTACTATACTCACTGTACTGAACAATCCCCTGCATCTTCTCCCACACTCTGTACTTCAGGTTACCCAGGTGTTTGGCCACATCGATACGCCCTCCTGACACCACCTCTGGATCTGACACTTTGTATTGGGCTCTGTAACAACATTCAGGAGTCAGTACTGCACTGGGTTTGGGTTCAGTACAATAGAAAAGAGACACACAGTAACACAGGAGTCAGTGCTGCACTGGGTTTGGGTTCAGTACAATAGAAAAGAGAGTCAGGCAGGAATTTACACACCTTTTCTTTGTGGACTTATAGTTCTGAAATAAACAGAGTATTATATTGTCGATAGGTTCCATTAAGTATTATAATAAATCACAACAACTGTTATACTTAATATTCTGTATTTGCAGTGATGACCATGAATCTCATACATACTGTATATCTCCCATTAACACACATGTATCCCACATTAACATTCATGTATTCCAAATGTAATGTATTTCACACAGTAATCGTTGCTCACCTGCAGGAAAGAGATATTATCAGCCTTCATTTCCTGCTCTAAGGCTCTGATCGCCTCTGACAGGGATGAAATCTTTTTTGTCATTTTTTCAATCCTCTTTTCAGTCTGGCACATCTGCTCCTCTTCCTCCCTCAGTGCAGCGATCCTGGCCGCCTCTTCATCTCGCAGAAACTGATGAAGTTCCTCAAACTCCTTTTGTATTTGCATCTCTGTGCTCTGGGCTTGGCTCTGAAAGAGACATTTGGTACTTCTGTAAAAATAGACTAGCCAGTGTGATCAGGTAAGGAGAATGCACAGACTCAAATACAGCATCAGGAACGGTTCTTTAATGCAACATCTATCACTTAGACTGCATGAAGCTGAGCGATAGATAACACTAAATAGCACGTGAACAGAGTATACAGTCTTCATACTGTAATCAGACCTGGGTAAACTAGTCTTAAAATAACTATTATTTGAATTTCTTTCAAATACACAAACGGAAAAGTTTGAAATACACAAAGGGAAAAGTTTGAAATACACAAAAGGAAAAGTTACTTGGAAAAAAATCTGAATACAATGTTACAAAAACTATTTAGTATTTGACTGCACTTAAAAATGTGAACTTTTGAGTACTTTTGCACACTATTTGAATACAGGTCTAACACTGACTTTCCCCCCGAAATATTTGAATACAGATCACAGAGAATGACTACTTGAAAAATACAGAGAGGACTACATTAAACTATTTGAAAATATTATTTGTGACATCATTTACCTTGAAACAATTGAAGTTATTTTGAGGAACTACTTTTTAGAGCTACAGTGAGCACCATAATTCATTGGACAATGACACATGTTTTGTTATTTTGGTTCTGTACTCTAGCACTTTGGGTTTGAAAGGATACAATGACAATGAGGTTGAAGTGCAGACTGTCAGCTTTAATTTCAGGGTATTTTCATCCATATTGGATGAACCGTTTAGAAAGAGTTTTATAATAAATGTATTTCTCCCTTTTTAATTCCGCAGAGCATTTGTCCTTGATGACTACGAAAGCTTATTTTCTTGGGATGTGATGTGATGGTATTCTCATTCTCTTTTTCTTTTAATTTGAGGAGAATTTACCCATGGGACAGGGGTCTGCCATCTTTGTATTTTAGTTTTGTTTTGGTATATTATCTTTTCTTGTTTGTCCTGTATTTTATCTTGATTTTATAGTAAGCACTTTGAGTTGCATTTTTTCAATGAAATCCATTTTTCTGGATGTCCCAAGATCCCAGTTCATTGCCTTAAACCCTAAAACAGACTTGCTTCTATGTCCTGAGTTTAAATTTAAGGTGGTCGTTGTAAAGTGCACCTTGATGAGCTCAGCTTCTCGATCACTCTCCTGTTTTGCTTCAGTAAAGGCCTTCAGCTTCTCCTCTAGGGGTCGCAGTGCTTTCTCCACCTCCTCCTGAAATCACATGAGTTTATATTTCAGGAATGAACCTTACAACATCAGGCATACCCAGGATTGAAGGAAATAGTTTTTGAAGCACTATTCTGTGACGCTCCCCCAAATCACAAAGATTATTATTATTTTTTTAAAAGGTGTAAGATATGGCACTCCACCATGGAACTTAAAACAAACACGTTTTCAGGAATGATTAATACTATCGTAAACACACGAAGAACAATAGCAACGTGTGTCAGAATGTCCGTCTGTGTGAGAAAGAAGTGCTTCATGCAGGGAAAATATGGCGTTTAATGTTTTATATGAATATGGCACATGGAATACACATTTGTTTGAGAAATCCTTTTGAAATTTCAACATAGTCCCATGTAGCCTACTCACACTTCTATAGTGTCGTGATAAACCATATCGCTGCCAAAATAGAGCTCTTGTTTGTGGGCAGGAGTCAACATGAGTCATTGTTCTAATGAATCAAATACCGGATAATATATGTATTTTTCATTAAATAAATACGTGTATTTCAAACCTTATACTTCAGCGCTGCTTCCTGGACGGGTTGCAGTTTGTGCTTCTCGTGCTTCTTTGAAGTTTGGCAGATGGCGCAGATCAGCTCCTCGTCGTTCACACAGAAGAGCTTGAGTCTCTCGCCGTGGACACTGCAGAGTGATTCGGACGGAGAAGCTGGTTTCTTAATGCTGTTTTTCAGAAAGTCCTCACACAGGTTCTTCAAGGCCAGGTTCGGAGGAGGAAATTCTGTGGAGGACCTCCTGCAAATCGGACAATCCCCAGAGCGCAGCTTCTTCCAGAACTTCTGTAGACAGGCTTCACAGATGCTGTGGCTGCATTTTAGGAGGACGGGGTCTTTGAAGATGTCAAAGCACACAGGACAGGTGAGGTGTACCTCAGACCAGCTGGACGCCATTTCTTTTCCTGGGTAACCTTTGTTTTCCTCCGTCATGCACGCTGTAATGCCTCCTAACAGCCTCTGATTTAACTTGTCTTACAGTAGTACCCTAAATAAAACCCCAATGTAATCCATAGGATTGAAATCTAAATAGTCATTACTATTAGCAAACGCACCTCTGTTTTAATAACTGTTCTAAGATTTTCTCCTTTAAAACTTTGGTCCATCAGATTTCTCTGGCAACAGATTGTGAACGTTCCCACCCCAAGTACGGCAGTGTAGTATAATCGGCAAGGAACTGGGCTTGTAACCGAAAGGTTGCAGGTTCGATTCCCAGGTAGGACACTGCCGTTGTACCCTTGCAGTGAATTGCTTCAGGATATATCCAGCTGTATGAATTGATAAATGTAATAAGAAGTAGTGTAAGTCGCTCTGGATAAGAGCGTCTGCTAAATGCCTGTAATGTAATGTAATGTAAAGTAGTGACCCTGGGCGTGAATGCTTGTCAGGCCCCTCCCTTGCCGGAAAAAAATAGCATGAATTCGCCCCCCCCCCCCCACCCCCCCAAAATAAATCTCACCAACAACAAAGCCCGTTTCTGCCTCCGGTAAAATTACTCAGCAAACGCCCTTTACCCCGTTCTCTACGTTCTCTTCAAGACTCTTAGGAATGTCATAGATTCTAAGGCACCACCTTCTGCTGCAATTCCACCTGCTAGAGGGCAGAGAGTGACATCACAAGGGTTAACATTCCACCATTCATTTCAATGGGACAAAAATTACCTTTAGAATGTGAATCAACCTTGCCTCGTTCACCTTGTGCTCCATCTCAGTTCCGCCCTTCTCTGCAGAGGCTCATATTTCCACTTTTAATTAGCAAGCGCAGGAATGCGTTTCCCCGATTCCTCTCTTATCTTTTATAGATCAAACTTCTGTTACCATGACGTCAACGGTAAGGTTTAGCCTTGTGCATTAGATACTAGCTACCTAAACTTAATGGAATAATAAAAAAAAAATTGTTTTGTTCAAGTACAAGTCGTAGACATGTAACTGCCATCTAATTTAAGCTTTACTGTGAGTCTACCCTAACCTTGCTCCTCAGCTTGTATAGTTGCGACCGTTCATGCCGCCATCTTGGCCAGGCCCCCAGGAATTCTGCCATTGCTACTGGTAAAAAAGGTGGCTGCAGAAAAAAAGAGGGAAAGAATAACATGAAAGAAAGGCCATACTAGACGACACTCAAAAAATCTACCAACACAAGAAGAATCTTTGCAATTATAACTACAAACCCAGTGGGATATGATTGATGAGGAATAGGCTAAAGGAGATTATAACTACAAACCCAGTGGGATATGATTGATGCTAAAGGCTAAAGGAGATTATAACTACAAACCCAGTGGGATATGATTGATGCTAAAGGCTAAAGGAGATTATAACTACAAACCCAGTGGGATATGATTGATGCTAAAGGCTAAAGGAGATTATAACTACAAACCCAGTGGGATATGATTCATGCTAAAGGCTAAAGGAGATTATAACTACAAACCCAGTGGGATATTATTCATGCTAAAGGCTAAAGGAGATTATAACTACAAACCCAGTGGGATATGATTCATGCTAAAGGCTAAAGGAGATTATAACTACAAACCCAGTGGGATATGATTCATGCTAAAGGCTAAAGGTGATTATAACTACCAACCCAGTGGGATATGATTGATGAGGAAAAGGCTAAAGGAGATTATAACTACAAACCCAGTGGGATATGATTCATGCTAAAGGCTAAAGGAGATTATAACTACAAACCCAGTGGGATATGATTCATGCTAAAGGCTAAAGGAGATTATAACCACCAACCCAGTGGGATATGATTGATGAGGAAAAGGCTAAAGGAGATTATAACTACAAACCCAGTGGGATATGATTCATGCTAAAGGCTAAAGGAGATTATAACTACAAACCCAGTGGGATATGATTGATGCTAAAGGCTAAAGGAGATTATAATTACAAACCCAGTGGGATATGATTGATGAGGAAAAGGCTAAAGGAGATTATAACTACAAACCCAGTGGGATATGATTCATGCTAAAGGCTAAAGGAGATTATAACTACAAACCCAGTGGGATATGATTCATGCTAAAGGCTAAAGGAGATTATAACTACAAACCCAGTGGGATATGATTCATGCTAAAGGCTAAAGGAGATTATAACTACAAACCCAGTGGGATATGATTCATGCTAAAGGCTAAAGGAGATTATAACTAAACCCAGTGGGATATGATTCATGAGGAAAAGGCTAAAGGAGATTTTAGGTCTAGAATAGAAATGGTGGGTGAAGAGAGTGAAGAAAAGGACTGGTGAAATGACATCAGCACCAAACTAATGATCAACAATATCCTATTACTGAAAACCTGAAATCCCAGATGGTGTAGATTCCTTCTGTTAGCCATAATGTGGCTAACGCTAGGAAGATTGATGATGACTTTAAACTCTTGCATGACAAGGACTGATAATAGAAGGAAATAAGACTGTGATTTAGCTGATGACACCATATTTGTAAAAGAAATGAATAAATAAATAAGTCTTCAGGTCTGTTAATGACTTCTCCCTGGTTTCAGGTTTAAAAATTAATATTGATAAGTCTTTTGGGAGTTCATAAGAATTATGAACTCTTCAAAATTACACAACAGCCCTGTCAAAGGCTCTGTCACTCATCTAGATACAGTTTTGTGAAAGGACCGTCACTGCTGGGGAGACCCAAGGACTGGCTCTCTGAAGGGGGGAGAATAATACCTGCTGCCGCCATTTTGTTAATCTTTACCCCCCCCCCAGTGTCGCAGTGTCGGGGGGAGGAGCCTGCCTGATGGGCGTGGCTGCGCCCGTGTTTATGTGGTGCTTGGTGATGCGTGTCCGAGTGCATTCCCTGTCTGTTCCGCAGCTGCAGTGTGGGTCATGTGACCTTTCGATAAGGACGATATCTGGCCTCCTTATCTATGCGTCACACACTTCAAAAACATCTACGCTCTGCTGTAGCAGAACACACTCCAATCCACAAACACACACACACCTATTGTATGACTAATTGCTCATTTATTCTATTGCCCAGAGAAAGAGAGGGAGACAGAGCGAGAGGGAGACAGAGAGAGAGGGAGACAGAGCGAGAGGGAGACAGAGAGAGAGAGAGAGAGAGGGAGAGGGAGACAGAGAGAGAGAGAGAGAGAGGGAGACAGAGAGAGAGGGAGACAGAGAGAGGTATTTGCAGACACAGGCAGATTTTCCCAGGGCATGACGGGAGGTCCTTCCTTCGCTGTGGTTCTGGTTGAGTTTAGGACAATTGGATAATGGATAATTTAGGAAAGTTTGGATAGCATTCCTTTGGAATAGAGCTAGTTTATTTAGTGTGGCTACGATAGGCAATATTGTTAGTTGTAACTTGGCCACATTTTGATATCAATACTTTTAAAGGCAGGCCTAGTTTTTGCAAGTTGGAATTAAGGACTGATAGATAGCGCTCTGTAGGAGTAACTTGGCTTTTTTTTTTGACGTCGGAGAAGTTTTTGTACACTGTGCGTCCAAAGACACTTACAATTGATCCGATTTAAACTTTTCAAGTTTCCCGAGAATATAATTAATGGCTAATGTGACAACGTATACATTTTTGAAATCATGTGCTTCGTGTTACCAAAATAATAATAAAAGATTTAAAGCAAGATTCATTTTATTTTTTATTTAATGTGTAATACACTGCCTGGCCAAAAAAAAGTTGCATACTCTAATATTTTGTTGGACCGCCTTTAGCTTTGATTACAGTGCACATTCGTCGTGGCATTGTTTCGACAACCTTATGCAACGTCACAACATTCATTTCCATCCAGAGTTGCATTCATTTTTGGTCGAGATCTTGTATTGACAACGGGAGAGTCGAACCACTCCATCAAGTCTTCTCCAGCACATCCCAAAGACTTTCAATGGGGTTAAGGTCAGGACTCTGGTGGCCAGTTCATGTGTGAAAATGATTCCTCATGCTCCCTGAACCACTCTTTCACAATTTGAGCCCAATGAATCTTGGCATTGTCGTCCTGGAATATGCCCATTGATGGGATAACCTGGTCATTCAGTACATTCAGGTACTCAGCTGACTTCATCAGTGTATATTGGCCACATTTTGATATCAATACTTTTAAAGGCAGGCCTAGTTTTTGCAAGTTGGAATTAAGGACTTAGGCTATGCGTGAGTAACTTGGCTTTTTTTTTTACGTCAGAGACGTTTTTGTTCAGATATCATTTATTTTCGGTAGGTAACTAATTCTGAACAGTGCATGAAGATAATGACATCGCGAGAGACATGCATACAGAATAGTACATGCATTCCAAATAAATGCATGCAGACATTCGCGTAACCATAACGCCCTCTACTGACGAGAATGATAACATTTATCGTATTAGCGACAGCCCACAATTACATTAAAATAGTTTGTAGATGAGCTGTATTTAATGTCTAATGAAATACAATGAACAGCACCACCTGAACTATGGGTCATGAAGAAGCATGAAAAAAAACAAAAAAATTTTCCGGTAGTGTAGTTTAACGTTGTCTGCGGGAAATCTTTTGGTACCGGACCATGTAGCTAGGTTTAGTTTAGTTTTCTGTAGTGCAATGGATGTAAGTCATGTTGATTAGCTTCGTAGTAGCCTAGCTTGTACCTGCTTCCTGACTAGCAGCTGACTGATGTTTATCTGGCAAAACTAACGTTGGCTAACAAGCTTAATTGGACAATGCATATTTCCCAGGAATCTTAGCCAGCAAGAAAACAATAGATACTACTAAGAAAGTAGCCTACCAGAGATTATTCTTCTGATTATTATTATTATTATAATTAAAGGTGTAAGATACATTGTCTGCAGAGTAGCGTGTTCGGAGCTAGAGCAATGTTCGGAGGCTATAGTAATTTTTGACTAACCATGAATCAGATATGTTTAGGGAATTGGAGGTTTATAAATCCGATCTCTTAAGGGATTGCAGTTTATAGTAGGTTATCGTAAATTCTTAATTTTCCTAGTAGTTAATTTTATGGTGACATTGTGTTATGTGTGAAAAGGATAAACTGAACAGAGCTGAAGTGAAGAAATGAATGAAGACATAATAAAGAAATGTTGGCCGAGACGAGCATTGAAGGTTCGGTTTCCACAGAGTCAGACATGACCGCAGCGCAAGAGGACAGCAGGCTCCGCACAGACGAATATTTTTGTCGGCATTTGTGTGAGATTAAAACATGTAACCAATGGCACAGTTATTTATAGAATTTATTTTTTACATTAATGCAAGAACACGATGTTAACCAGATGATATTCTACGCTGAAACCTTTTTCTTTGCTTGACAAATGGCTATGGGATGCCTGTTCCCATAACGTTAGCTAGCCTATTGCATTACTGTCGTGGTGTACAGTGACTGAATTGTTTAACTAACAGGCTACAAGTGAACAGTTAATATTGTAAACGTGTCTTTGCCTTTGCAATAAAAAAACATTCTTGCATGAAAAAACCAGAACATGTGCACACTGTTTGAGTCCAAAATGAAATTACACTTTAATATCAACCGGGCGAGGTACGAACCCACGTCTCTGGCAATACTAAGGCTTGACGCTAACCAGAAGACCAAAGGGGTACAGTCACGTGATATAGGCCATTTGTCAGTGTCGGTTTGACTTTCACCATTTCGCTGTAGTAAGTGAAATATTCAAATATTCAAGTGAAATAGGCTAGAAGTGAAACATTGAACAGTTAATATTGGAAACGTCTAAAAATAATAACAGTGTAATAAATTAAAAGTATTTAGCAGTTGCACATTGTTTTTGTCGAAAATAAATTTGTGTTCTGTTGGGCTCGAACCCCCAATCCTCTGTGTAAGAAGCAGCAACTGTAACCACTAGGCCACAGTAGCTTCAAAGAATACACAAAGCCAAATAGTGGTTTTGTCTGTGATGTGTGCATATTTGAAGCATTTTTATTGGGCAATAAGCTTGGGAGAGCCGGTATGCAATGTTGTTATCCAATGGGGAGAATTATTATTTGAGGGTACGGAGGCAGGCAGGTATTGAGGGTCTCTGGATATATAATAACCCAAGTTTGGGGCTTTATTGTGTGGATGTGTGAAGTTCTATCTGAATGCTGTGTGGTTAGATGAGGTCAGAACATACAGAAGTTTATGTTTTTAAGGGCTGAGAGTCTGTGGTCATTGTGGTTACTTCTGCAGGAAACCCTGAAAAGTGCCAAACTCTCGGTGCTTTATAGTATGGGGCATGCCAAGCCGTAACTTGGCGGATGGCATACCTGCCATCCCAATTAATAAAACTGACAGTGCTGATGTCATAATTAAGCTGAAAGTGATGATGTCTAACTGGTACGCACGCACGCACGCACGCACGCACACACAACTCTATCACACACACTCACACTCACACGCACACACACACACACACACACACAACTCTATCACACACACTCACACACACACACACACACGCACACACACACACAACTCTATGACACACACGCACACACACACACACACAACTCTATCACACACACGCGCACACACACACACACACACACACACACACACACACAACTCTATCACACACACGCACACACACGCACGCACGCACGCACGCACGCACACACACACACACACACACAGACATAAAACTCTTTCACACACAGACATTACTTTTTTCCCAGAAATATCTAACCCCAACAGCTAACCCAGGCTCACCCCTACCCAGAGATAGTCCTGGTTTTTGCTCCATCCAAACCTATAACTACATAACTGCATTAATTTTAATTAATCAGGTGTAATGAACGCAGGTGACCGTGTGCTGGAGGCATTCAGAATATTCAGGCTCAGACTTTTAATCATCTGAAAACTCTCAAGCTCGAATTGAACAAAAACCAGAAGCATGTAAGAAATGATGATTCCGGTTCCGCTGTTGTTGGAAAGTAAACAAACTCTTAATTCCGTGACCTGGCAGTCGCAAGGAGACCGTCAACGATTAGTGGCAGAGCATCACACCAAACTTTCGGTTCAGGGAGTAACTGAACCACCATGTACAAGTCCTTTGTCCGTAGGTGACAGAAATGTGTATTCTGAATGTGCATTCTAATGTATTGCATTAATTGCCAGACCAGGGCTCCACAACTGATTGATTTTCTAAAATAAAGCAGCATCAGCATTCTGTTACTGCCAGAGTCCAAGGCTGTGTACCGTTTACTGGGCTGAATCCGTTTCTGGATTTCATGGCAGCTTCAGCTCTTGCTAGCTGTACACTAGCACTGGTTCACCAGGGTTGCCAGACTGGGAGATTTTCCCCTAAAGGTAGGGGATTTTAAAAATTCATGGGGGGAGAAAAAATGTATGGGAGTCAATGATATATGGGGGATTTTAAAAGGAGGTATGGGGAGAAATTGTGAGAAAATTGTATGGGACTCAATTGAAGATGGGGGATTTTCAGAATTTGTTTGGGGGGAAATTAATTCAGGCATCTGGCAACACTGTGGTTTACTCGTAGATTATTCTGTGACACAACATTCCATACAGGGGCACACCATCAATGCTAATCAGCCGCCGTTCAATTCATACAGCTAAAATGCAAATCAGCCGCCGTTCAAAACATACAGCTAAAATGCTAATCAGCCGCCGTTCAAAACATACAGCTAAAATGCTAATCAGCCGCCGTTCAAAACATACAGCTAAAATGCTAATCAGCCGCCGTTCAAAACATACAGCTAAAATGCTAATCAGCCGCCGTTCAATACATACAGCTAAAATGCTAATCAGCCGCCGTTCAATACATACAGCTAAAATGCTAATCAGCCGCCGTTCAAAACATACAGCTAAAATGCTAATCAGCCGCCGTTCAATACATACAGCTAAAATGCTAATCAGCCGCCGTTCAAAACATACAGCTAAAATGCTAATCAGCCACCGTTCAATACATACAGCTAAAATGCTAATCAGCCGCCGTTCAAAACATACAGCTAAAATGCTAATCAGCCGCCATTCAATACATACAGCTAAAATACTAATCAGCCGCCGTTCAATACATACAGCTAAAATGCTAATCAGCTGCCGTTCAATACATAGGCCTACAGCTAAAATGCTAAGCAGCTGCCATTCAATACATACAGCTAAAATGCTAATTGAATAATTAAGGGTTCTCTCTCGTATCTCTCATATTACACCCGGCGCTGGGCTCATTATAACGCCTAGCGCCCATGTCATTTAAATACCATGTATTCTTGCGCCCATTGCAAGTGAACTGGGCGTGTTGGTCTTAAGATGAGGAGTGGCCATGATCATTTTTGGCGTATTGCTATGTTGAGCCAACAGAAAGCGCTTGCGCTAAAACCACCACAAACCTGGTCTAGGGCCCTATCTTGGCGATCTTAGCGCTTGGTCTAAGCGCATGGCGTTAAGTGCATTTAGGGGTGTGTCCAAGTCCACTTTTGCTATTTTGACGGCGTGTTTTTTTAGCGCTATGCACAGCGCAAAGTGCAAATGGGCTGAACCTAGTCTCTTCATTAATTATAGGTGTGTCTTGGAAGTAGGATGCAATAAACCAATCAAAATGTCATATCCCATTCCCTTTAAAAGCTTGCTTTTCCACCTTTGCGGATTGCTTGTAATGGCGAAACAGACATGCTCGTGCGTGTGTTGTGCGAGCAAGGAATAGGCTATATGGATCAATAGTATGATCAATATTATTCGGACTAACCATTATGACGCGTTTTGATATACACAGTAATAATCTTTAACATTAGGGTTTAACACTGGCACAGGTTCCTGGTAATTCCCGACAGCGCTGTTATTTTACAAAATGTATGCGGTTACATTTTGTTAAAAGCACTTGCAACAGTTGAGAATAAGCTTCCAATGGCTTCCGTCTCACCTTAAAAAACGTCAAATTAGCCTGCTTGTTTAAAGAATTTTGTTTGTTTATGCAATGAAGCATTGTCAAGCATCAATTCCATGAGGCTGTTCTCATGGAGTTCTCGAAGTTCAAGCTTCATCCCGAAGTTCATTACCTGCATTCTAATATTGATTAATAACATAAATATCGTTATTTTGCCTTAATGATGACACTAAATACAATAAAGCTGTCAGGTTGGCAACCCATAGGTTTGGGTTAGCGGCGCTTAGCGCCGGGTGTAAGATAGGGCCCGTTAACTGTCAGACGTACTGAGCTGACATACTTCCTGTGTGGAGAATGAGGGCAAATGGAATTAAATTCATAATAAAACCATTGACCTTGGGAGAGGGGTCTTCCAATGAAAGAGCCAGCATGTGCTGTGGTTGGAGAACTGGGATGGGTACAATGATTTTGAGAGAGCTAATATTGTTTCCACTGCTCGTGAGGTGATTGGGTAGATAAATGTTAAAATATAGTTTGATATGTAACGCACACATTAGAACATCTCAACATTAAGACAATGTTTGGCAAGACATATTCTCATGTACAAACACACACACACACACACACACACCCACATATATTCTCTGAATTCCGTTGGTGTTGAATATGATAGTTAATCTAAACTACAGTAATCACACACAGTAAGATCACATCCTGCTCTCCCTATTGGCTGCACTCTGATCTGTGTCCTAATCATAGCACTGCTATCCCACTGTAACAGAGACCTGCAGCGGGCAGATTCTCAGAGGAACACAATCAGAGCCAATGCCAAACACAGGAAACAGCCTCTCGGTGAATTTGTGTTTTAAGGTGTGCAGTGACGTGTTGTTAGTGGGGTCAGAGAAGGACACCCTCCCCTTGTCCCAGTCCAGCTGAACTCTGACCTTTTTCACTTCCTTCTTAATCTTCAGTTTAGTAGTCTTCCCTGCACTGCTCATAACTTTATATTCCTCATCATTATGACCTATAGCCCAACGTTCCCCCAACTTAGCCTCTCCTTTCTCAGCTACTCCGAGCACCCAGGCAGGATTATCCCCAACCTCTACATCCCAGTAGTGTGTCCCTGACAAAAAGCCTTCAGATCCCAAACCAAAACTTTTAAAGATATCATCATCATCATCATCATCATCTTCAGATCTCAGCTCTGTCTCCCCACTGTATCTCAGGCTGGTCAGATCCTCAGACACGGTGAGATTATCTGATTTGATGTTTGGATTCAGAACAACAGGAGCTGAAGAGAGAGAGAGAGAGTAGGAGGTTAGTTCCGTGGTGCTAAAAGTGGGTCTTATGAAAGAGAAAACAAAAAATAAATAAACAGAAAATATGTGAACTCAAAATTCTAGTGAATGAGGAATTACGAATACCTCAGAGTTGGTTTCCGTTTCAAAATGTTTATGTTTGTCTAATTATTCTCATTTTAAAAGGCTGAGAATTTTTTAAATAGAGCAATGCACTGTGGATCTTCTTTAGACTATTGAACCTGTTTACGCATTTTTGACGAAGTCTAAGGAGGTAAACAGACTCATCTTATCTATGGTTCTATATCTATTTTTTGTGCATTTAAGGATATTCTAGATGCTCAAATATGTCAGACATGTTAAACGTGAGATATTTTAGCACTAACTAAATTTTAATATTACACACTCCCCATCCCAATAGCTAGCTTTAGTCCCGTTGACGTTATCAGAGACATGAAACCTTAATATCACCCGAGCATTTTTTTGGATTTTTTAAGTTTACTCAAACTTTGAGATTCCAGAATACAATTACATGATTCAATTTGTTTCCTAAAGGGTTAATTACATGTAAATCAACAAATTAATCTAATAATTTGACAGGTCTTGATCATGGTCAAACAATGAGGTTTTATAGGCTATCAGGTTTAATTTAATTAATTAGGTGTTTCTGAAGATCTGTTCTCTTGGCTACATCCACGTCAGAATAAAAGAGAAGCTAGCTCACAACGACGCTGTGTTTGTCTTCTTCCATGAGGCTGCTGCTGGATCTAGTGCGGAAGGTTACAAATGGTTGGGATGTAATGCGCCAATTGAAAGAAGTAGTTCCAGCTTAAATGTGATATTTTAAGTTTTTTTTAACTGTTTTTCAAAAAGTTCTGGATAAACATACAATACACAAAGAGATGTGAGAGTATACAGTCAGCTTCCCGTATACTGTGAGTTTTCCTTCTAAAAGGAGATTTATCATTGTTTTTGAAGGCCTAGTTCAGGGGTAGGGAACCCTGGTCCTGGAGAGCCACAGGGCCACTGGGGACCCCCTGTGTATGCTGGTTTTCGTTGCAACCACAGTTGCAATCCCAGAATTTTAACAAGCAGTTTTTTTTCTTAATTAGGTACTTTTCATGTTTAAAGGAATTATTCACCCTCTTAACCCACATTATGTCAGAAATAGCTATGCATGCCATGTAGAATAAACTCTCCATGTTCACATTGTGCTTATTGTGCTATATTGCAACAATTACATAAAAAGAGGTTACAAATGTATGTACTTTAACTGATCAAATTAAAGACTGAAGTGAATCAATAGGCTCCTAATTAGGTGGTTGAACACATGTTTAAGCTATTTCATAATTTTTCTTTAAGCTTATTAACACAATGCAGGTTTGGCTCGTTATCATTTGCTTTGTGTTTGAAATCATTATCATCTACCAATGGTTAGTTTTAGTGCTCACACTTTCACCAATTTGGAGCCTATTGATTCAACTCAGTCTTTAAATTGATCAGTTAAATAATTTTCTTATCTCTTTTAAAGAATATAGCACAATAAGCACAATGGGGTGGTTATTCCACATGGCATACATGTAGCCATTTCTGATATAATGTGGCTTAAGAGGGTAAATAATCCCTTTAAACATGAAAAGTACCTAATTAAGAAAAACTAACAGCTTGTTAAACTTCTGGGATTGCAAGTGTGGTTGAAATGAAAACCAGCATACACAGGGGTCCCCAGGACCAGCATACACAGGGGGCCCCAGGACCAGCATACAGAGGGGGGCCCCAGGACCAGCATACACAGGGGGGCCCCAGGACCAGCATACACAGGGGGGCCCAGGACCAGCATACACAGGGGGGCCCCAGGACCAGCATACACAGGGGGGCCCCAGGACCAGCATACACAGGGGGGCCCCAGGACCAGCATACACAGGGGGGCCCCAGGACCAGCATACACAGGGGGCCCCAGGACCAGCATACACAGGGGGGCCCCAGGACCAGCATACACTGGGGGTCCGAGGACCAGCATACACAGGGGTCCCCAGGACCAGCATACACAGGGGGGCCCAGGACCAGCATACACAGGGGGGCCCCAGGACCAGCATACACAGGGGGCCCCAGGACCAGCATACACAGGGGGGCCCAGGACCGAGCTTGGGAACTACTGCCATAGGGGATTTTCCAACTCTCTTGCACAGAAATCAACAGCTTGAAGAGTCATGACATACTGAAGACTCCCTCTGTTCAGTCAGATATGCTTAATTTGGTGGTCTAAAACAGGCTCATAGCTATGCATGCTGAATTAGAGCTCACAGGTGCAACAGTACATTTACTATACTCACTGTACTGAACAATCCCCTGCATCTTCTCCCACACTCTGTACTTCAGGTTACCCAGGTGTTTGGCCACATCGATACGCCCTCCTGACACCTCTTCTGAATCTGACACATTGTATTGGGGTCTGTAACAACATTCAGGAGTGAGTACTGCACTGGGTTTGGGTTCAGTCCAATAGAAAAGAGACAGTCAGTAACACAGGAGTCAGTACTGCACTGGGTTTGGGTTCAGTCCAATAGAAAAGAGACAGTCAGTAACACAAGAGTCAGTACTGCACTGGGTTTGGGTTCAGTCCAATAGAAAAGAGAGTCAGTAACACAGGAGTCAGTACTGCACTGGATTTGGCTTCAGTACAATATAAAAGACACAGTCAGTAACACAGAAGTCAGTACTGCACTGGATCTGGGTTCAGTACAATAGATAAGAGAGTCAGTAACACAGGAATCAGTACTGTACTGGGTTTGGGTTCAGTAGAATAGAAAAAGAGACAGTCAGGAGATTACATACCTTCTCCTTGTGGGCTTGTAGTTCTGAAATAAAGACAGTATTAGATAGGTCAGTAGGTTCTGTGTATTATTGGTCAGTTCAAATCACAACAACAGTCATATGTTACACAGTATCTCACATGAACACACGTCTCACATTAACACATATGTATTCCAAATGAACACACGCGTATTTCACACAGCAATCGGTGCTCACCTGCTGGAAATCAGCCTTCATTTCCTGCTCTAAGGCTCTGATCGTGTCTGAAAGGGATGAAATCTTTTTTGTAATTTTTTCAGTCCTCTCTTTCATACCCTGGCTCATCTGCTCCTTTTCCTCCCTCAGTGCAGCGATCCTGGCCGCCTCTTCATCTCGCAGAAACTGATGAAGTTCCTCAAACTCCTTTTGTATTTGCATCTCTGTGCTCTGGGCCTGGCTCTGAAAGAGACATTTGGTACTTCTGTAAAAATAGACTAGCCAGTGTGATCAGGTAAGGGGAATGCACAGACTCAAATACAGCATCAGGAACGGTTCTTTAATTCAGCTTCTATCACTTAGACTGCATGAAGCTGAGCGATAGATAACACTAAATATCACGTGAACAGAGTATACAGTCTTCATACTGTAATCAGACCTGGGTAAACTAGTCTTAAAATAACTATTATTTGAATTTCTTTCAAATACACAAAGGGAAAAGTTTCAAATACACAAAGGAAAAAGTTACTTGGAAAAAAAATCTGAATACTATGTTACAAAATCTATTTATTATTTGACTGCACTTAAGAATGTGAACTTTTGACTACTTTTGCACACTATTTGAATACAGGTCTAAAACTGACTTTCCCCCTGAAATCTTTGAATACAGATCACAGAGAATGACTACTTGAAAAATACAGTATGATTTTTCAGGGAGGACTACATTAAACTATTTGAAAATATTATTTGTGACATCATTTACCTTGAAACAATTGATGAAGTTATTTTGAGGAACTACTTCTTTAGAGCCACATTGAGCACCATAATTCATTGGACAGTGACACATGTTTTTGGGTTTGAAAGGATACAATGACAATGAGGTTGAAGTGCAGACTGTCAGCTTTAATTTCAGGGTATATTCATCCATATCGGATGAACCGTTTAAATAGAGTTTTATGATAAATTTCTCCCTTTTTAATTCCGCAGAGCATTTGTCCTTGATGACTACGAAAGCTTATTTTCTTGGGATTTGATGTGATGGTATTCCCATTCTCATTCTCTTTTAATTTGAGGAGAATTTACCCATGGGACAGGGGTCTGCCATCTTTGTATTTTAGTTTTTTTTGGTGTATTATATTTTATTGTTTGTCCTGTATTTTATCTTGATTTTATGGTAAGCACCTTCAGTTGCATTTTTTCAATGAAATCCATTTTTCTGGATGTCCCAAGATCCCAGTTCATTGCCTTAAACCCTAAAACAGACTTGCTTCTATGTCCTGAGTTTAAATATAAGGTGGTCGCTGTAAAGTGCACCTTGATGAGCTCAGCTTCTCGATCATTCTTCTGTTTCGCTTCAGTAAAGGCCTTCAGCTTCTCCTCTAGGGGTCGCAGTGCTTTCTCCACCTCCTCCTGAAATCACATGAGTTTATATTTCAGGAATGAACCTTACAACATCAGGCATACCCAGGATTTAAGGAAATAGTTTTTGAAGCACTATTCTGTGACGCTCCCGAAAATCACAAAGATTATTTTTTTATTTTTTTAAAAGGTGTAACAGATATGGCACTCCACCATGGAACTTAAAACAAACACGTTTCCAGGAATAATTAATAATATCGTAAACACACGAAGAACAATAGCAACGTGTGTCAGAATGTCCGTCTGTGTGAGAAAGAAGTGCTTCATGCAGGGGAAATATGGCGTTTAATGTTTTATATGAATATGGCACATGGCATACACATTTGTTTGAGCAATCCTTTTGAAATGTCAACATAGTCCCATGTAGCCTACTCACACTTCTATAGTGTCGTGATAAACCATATCGCTGTCAAAATAGAGCTCTTGTTTGTGGGCAGGAGCCAACATGAGTCATTGTTCTAAGGAATCAAATACCGGATAATATATGTATTTTTCATTAAGTAAATACGTGTGTTTCAAACCTTATACTTCAGCGCTGCTTCCTGGATGGGTTGCAGTTTGTGCTTCTGGTGCTTCTTTGAAGTTTGGCAGATGGCGCAGATCAGCTCCTCGTCGTTCACACAGAAGAGCTTGAGTCTCTCGCCGTGGAGACTGCAGAGTGATTCGGACGGAGAAGCTGGTTTCTTAATCCTGTTTTTCAGAAAGTCCTCACACAGGTTCTTCAAGGCCAGGTTCGGAGGAGGAAATTCTGTGGAGGACCTCCTGCAAATCGGACAATCCCCAGAGCGCAGCTTCTCCCAGAACTTCTGTAGACAGGCTTCACAGATGCTGTGGCTGCATTTTAGGATGACGGGGTCTTTGAAGATGTCAAAGCACACAGGACAGGTGAGGTGTACCTCAGACCAGCTGGACGCCATTTCTTTTCCTGGGTAACATTTGTTTTCCTCAGTCATGCACGCTGTAATGCCTCCTAACAGCCACTGATTTAACTTGTCTTACAGTAGTACCCTAAATAAAACCCCAATGTAATCCATAAGATTGAAATCTAAATAATCATTGCTATTAGCAAACGCACCTCTTTTTTAATAACTGTTCTAAGATTTTCTCCTTTAAACTTTGGTCCGTCAGATTTCTCTGGCAACAGATTGTGAACGTTCCCACCCCAAGTAGTGACCCTGGGCGTGAATGCTTGTCAGGCCCCTCCCTTGCCGGAAAAAAATAGCATGAATTCTCCCCACCCCCCCAAAAAAAATCTCACCAACAACAAAGCCCGTTTCTGCCTCCGGTAACATTACTCAGCAAACGCCCTTTACCGCGGTCTCTACGTTCTCTTCAAGACTCTTAGGAATGTCATAGATTCTAAGGCACCACCTTCTGCTGCAATTCCACCTGCTAGAGGGCAGGGAGTGACATCACAAGGGTTAACATTCCACCATTCATTTCAATGGGAGAAAAATTACCTTTAGAATGTGAATCAACCTTGCCTCGTTCACCTTGTGCTCCATCTCAGTTCCGCCCTTCTCTGCAGAGGCTCATATTTCCAGTTTTAATTTGCATGTGCAGGAATGCGTTTCCCCGATTCCTCTCTTAATAGATCAAACTTCTGTTACCATGACGTAAAAGGTAGGGTTTAGCCTTGTGCATTAGAAACTAGCTACCTAAACTTTATAGATTTTTAAAAAAAAAGATTAAAAAAAAAAAAAGAAACCTCAGCGGGTGGATTTATTTATTTATTTTTATTTTATTTATTTTTTTAAGCCCACCACCACCCCCCCTCTTCGGAGGACAACTTTCTTTTTTAATTACAATTGTTATAACTTAAAAGCAACAAAATAATGTCACCTCTCTGAGGGAGGGAAATAACAGAGAGACAAAACAATAAAGACCTAATAGGGACTGACAAGGGAAAAAGTGGGTACATAACAAGAATAAGACAGACAAGACAGGAACACAATAACACAAAACAAAGAAGAGACGGACAAACAACTCTTTGGGTTGTCAGCATTTGTAGTTAATGGGTTGTCAGTATTTGTGATAATTAATGGGGAAGTTAATGGATTGTCAGTATTTGTGATAATTAATGGGGAAGTTAATGGATTGTCAGTATTTGTGATAATTAATGGGGAAGTTAATGGATTGTCAGTATTTGTGATAATTAATGGGGAAGTTAATGGATTGCTGTAGGGGCTATGAGACTATGAGAGGAGTGTGGGATAGTAAAATGTGTGTATGTGTAAAAGGTTATGTTTATACAGTGCATCCGGAAAGTATTCACAGCGCTTCACTTTTTCCACATTTTGTTCTGTTACAGCCTTATTCCAAAATTGATTAAATTCATTTTTTCCCTCAAAATTCTACACGCAACACCCCATAATGACAATGTGAAAAAAGTTTTTTTGAGATTTTTGCAAATTTATTAAAAATAAAAAACTTAAATTTCTCATTTACATAAGTATTCATAGCCTTTGCTTTAATGTATTTTTAAAGTATTACATTTCATATTTGGTCGCATATCCTTTACATGCTGTTACTTCCTGAAGTCTGTGACCATCAACATCAAAAAAACTGTCGATATCTTATTTTCAGGTACTGTTACAAGCGATACTATAACCTCTCTGCATTTGAATGGATCTCTATGGAAATTGGGGGGTGAGACTAGATTCAGCTGTAAATTACACTGGTACAGTATGGAACACATGGCTGGCTAAATGGCTGTAAATTATGAAGGGTCTGAGCTATCAAACGAGCCCCAAACCATCACTCTGTTGCCAGATATGGAGTAGATGTGGATGGATCACTGCAAGGGTTATTTCTCCGGACTCATTTTCCTATAGAACTCTATGGGGAAAAAAGTCAGGAGAAACAACCCTTAAAGTGATCCATCCACATCTACTCCATATCTGGCAACAGAGTGATGGTTTGGGGCTCGTTTGATAGCTCAGACCCTTGATAACTTACAGCCATTTAGCCAGCCATGTGTTCCATACTCTACCAGTGTAATTTACAGCTGAATCTAGTCTCACCCCCAATTTCCATAGAGATCCATTCAAATGCAGAGAGGTTATAGTATCGCTTGTAACAGTACCTGAAAATAAGATATCGACAGTTTTTTTTGATGTTGATGGTCACAAACTTCAGGAAGTAACAGCATGTAAAGGATATGCGACCAAATATGAAATATGATACTTTAAAAATACGTTAAAGCAAAGGGTATGAATACTTATGTAAATGAGAAATATTAGTTTTTTATTTTTAATAAATTTGCAAAAATCTCAAAAAAACTTTTTTCACATTGTCATTATGGGGTGTTGTGTGTAGAATTTTGAGGGAAAAAATGAATTTAATCAATTTTGGAATAAGGCTGTAACAGAACAAAATGTGGAAAAAGTGAAGCGCTGTGAATACTTTCCGGATGCACTGTATGTGTGTGTGTATGTGTGTATGCGTGTGTGCGGTATGTATATGCCTGGCTTTGGTATGTGTTGGGTGTAGTCAGTGGGTTGATTGATTTATTGCATTAAATAATTGATATGTGGGTTCCATGTTTGCTCAAAGTTTGCTATTTGGTTATTGGCAGAGGTGGTCATTTTTTCCATTGATATGTATTCTGTGAGAAGATTGGTCCAATGTGTGATGTTTAATTTTTTCCTTGATTTCCAGTTCAAGAGGATGGTTTTCTTGGTGATAGTTATGGCAATGAGTATTACTCTATTGATATGGTTTGGATGGGAAACTGTTGATAAATCACCTAGAAGACACAGAGACGGGGTTAGTGGAATTCGGCAGCCCAAATATAGGGATATTTTATTGGTTATTTCCTGCCAGAAGCGTTGAACAGGTGGGCAGTGCCAGATGGCGTGAAGGTAGTTGTCTTGTGTGTTTTGTGTACATTGTGAGCAAATATCTGAATTAATGAGACCCATTTGGTGCATTCTTTTTTGTGTGAAGTGTACCCTGTGGATTATTTTGTATTGAATGAGTTGGAGGTTAGTGTTGTTAGTCATACTAGTTTACTTACCCTGAAACGGTAAGTCACGGAAAGGAGGCGAGCAGGTGGATTTATCCGACTCTGTTTTAGCATCTGTGTTTAATAATGATGTGTCATTTTTGAAAATTCCTCAGTGTCCAAGAGCGGAGGTATCGATGGAGGTCAAACCACAGATTTTTGATGTAAGAGAGGAAATCAAAGATAGTAGATTGTCTGTCGATTTTCCCTCGGTTAATCTGCCCGTCACTCGTGAACAACTTATTGTTGCCCAACAAAGTGACCCATCTTTGTACAAATGTTTTAATATGGTTGTCACTCCGGAAGCTGCGAAAGAAAAGTCTGTGGCTTATTTCTTGGAAAATCTCTGCTTTTGTAACCCCTGATGATTTCCTACAATATAATGTCCTAGCTTTCGGAATGCATAATGCACCCGCCACCTTTCAAAGGTTAATCAACGTTGTATTAGCAGGTGTTCCTAATTCATAGTTTTCAGTCACGTGACTGCTGCGGAGCCCTGGCGGGCAAAACAACGTTCCAGAATGCGGACGGACACTGGAAACCCCATAGAGCTACCGGCAGAAGCCTGTCAAATTTCCTTCTTTTGCAACACACGTGTGTTTAGATCACCTGTCAAAAGACGAAAAACAAAGATACGCAAACAAACTAAGCGTCTTAGGTACGTGTGACCCATATACAGCACCCGCTGCTTTATTTCAATTATTAAAAACCGCGAAGTCGCTGCTGTACTTCGGTGACGTTTATCTTGTGGAGAATCCATCCCCTTACACTGCCGCGAAGATGAAAGCGTACAAAAGTACAGAGTTATCTGTACTTTCGATCTGGATGGGTCAATAATGCTGTTGTTTGGGAGGTGAAGGATAATATTACATTCTTCATCGTCAAAGCGAAGGTGAGTGCTAATTAGCTAACGTGAGCTACCTAACGTTGCTTGCATGGGTGGTCAGTGTAACGTTAGTCAGCTAACGTTACTGCAGTTAGCTTTTCTAGGGCAGTAATATTTTGGTTAAGATAACACAACATATTGTGACATACATGTAATATAAACTTTTTTCCATTGTCAGGTAAACCATTCCTACAGCTTAAATGACCCGCCATTGACAGCCTGGGTAGCTGTAGAGAAGGAGGGATTCACAACATCCTCCTCTCTGGGTTTTCCTTGTCAGACGGGATTCTGTACAAACACAATCCAGGCTTGTCTCCTCTTCGGTTAATGCATCCAATTGAACAACAACTATCCGGCATTTTGGCAAACTTTTGGGAAAAGCGGAGTTGTCGTTGGCGGGCAGTGGAAGGTGGTCGGCTTTTTGCCCGCCAGGTGGGCGTTCCCATAGGGCTGTGACATCACGTGAAAACTATGAATTGCAACGCATACCTCGATGACTTGGTGATATATGCAAATACATGGTCAGAACACGTCTTGAGACTTGTGTTTGACAGGTTAGCAACGGCTTCGCTAACTGTCAATCTTGCCAAATGTGAATTTGGTAAAGCGACCATCACCTACTTAGGCAAGCAGGTTGGTCAGGGAAAAGTTTGTCCGCTAAACACAAAGATTATGGCCATTACCAGTTTTCCCCGCACCCACGAATAAACGTGAGTTGCGAAGGTTCATAGGAATGACTGGGTACTACCGTAGTTTTTGTAGAAACTTTTCTTCGGTTGTAGCTCCATTAACCAGTTTACTCCGCTCTGCAAGACAGTTTGTTTGGTCTTCAGATTGCCAGCATGCTTTCGAGTCTGTTAAAGCCTTGTTGTGCAGTGCTTACCACTCCGGACTTCACGCTACCATTTAAATTAAAGGTAGACGCCAGTGCATTGGGAGCTGGAGCTGGAGCTGTGCTGCTTCAAGAAAGCACAGACGGACTTGATCACCCCGTTTGTTTGTTTTTCTCGGAAGTTCACAAAGCCTCAGCTTAGATACTCCACCATCGAGAAGGAAGCGCTAGCATTGTTGTTGGCTTTACAGCACTTTGAAGTATATGTTGGGTCTAGCTCTGTTCCTGTAGTGGTTTACACTGACCATAATCCTTTGGTATTTCTGTCACGCATGTACAACAATAACCAGCGATTAATGCGCTGGTCCCTCATCGTCCAGAATTATAACTTGGTTATTAAGCACAAAAAGGGGATTGATAATGTATTAGCCGATGCATGTCACGCGCATGAAATGTAAAGAAAAAAAAAAAAAAGTATTTGTATTCTCCCTAATCATTTTTGTTGGTCTTGTTTTTGGAACTAACTTAATAAGTTTGTTCTTATGGGTGGGAGTGTTACGTTCCACGTGTGTGCCTGTCTCTCTCTCGTTCTTCTGTCATTTTCTGCAGGAGTCCATCACCATTGGTCCAATCTGCTGTCTATCATCATTACACCAATACCTATATGTCCCGCCTCCACCAATCAGAGCTCCACACCACTCTGGCTCCTCCAATCAACGGCTACCCCTCTTTATTTAAACCCATGACTTCCGGTTTTTGCGGTCTGCCATTTTTGTTGTATTTTTCTTCCTGCTTACCCCTTACGACTTGTTTGCTACCCTTTTTGTTATTTGAACTGTTTTGTCTTGTGTTTTGTGTGGCCACGATGAGGACTTAGGACAGGGTAAGAGAGAGGCCTCTGTATACTTGCACACATAGTTTTGAGTACTGTTTAGAGAAATTAGTTTAGGAGTGATTCCCACCCACTGTATTTCTATTTGGTTAGCTAGAGTAGAGAGTTAGGTTTTGTCTTGGTTGTGTATATACGTAGGTACCTCATTTAGACAGCATTTCTCTTTTTGGTTTCAGCTAGCATTTTTTTGTTTTATTGAGTTATTTTTGTTGGCAACACTCAGGTCCCCTGACCTCAGTTGTGTGTCTTGTGCTTTGTCTTGTGTGTACTGTGAATATTGTAAATAATGATATATATATATATATATCACCAGTAAAAAGCCTTTCACTTGGCAGTCCGGTTTTGCAGTACTTTATTATTCTTGCACAATTGCACTACACTTAATATCACCCGGTCACAAGTAAATATGCTACACACCCCAGGTACCCCTAGACCAACAACCCCAGATCATAACACTGCCTCCAGAGGCTTGTACAATGGGCACTATGCATGACGGGTGCAACGGCGACTTTTCTTTTTGGCCAGGCAGTGTATATTGGCCACATTTTGATATCAATACTTTTAAAGGCAGGCCTAGTTTTTGCAAGTTGGAATTAAGGACTTATAGATAGCGCTCTGTAGGCTATGCGTGAGTAACTTGGCTTTTTTTTTTTTACGTCAGAGACGTTTTTGTTCAGATATCATTCATTTTCGGTAGGTAACTAATTCTGAACAGTGCATGAAGATAATGACATCGAGAGAGACATGCATACAGAATAGTACATGCATTCCAAATAAATGTATGCAGACATTCGCGTAACCATAACCCCCTCTACTGACGAGAATGATAACATTTCTCATATTAGCGATAGCCCACAATTACATTAAAAGAGTTTGTAGATGAGCTGTATTTAATGTCTAATGAAATACAATGAACAGCACCACCTGAACTATGGGTCATGAAGAAGCATGAAAAAAAAAAAAAAAAAGTTTTTCCGGTAGTGTAGTCTACACACACACACACACACACACACACACACACACACACACACACACAAAACTCTTTCACACACAGACATTACTTTTTTCCCAGAAATATGCTTTCAGAGACAGCTTTGCAGGGGTGCGGTCAGGGTGGTGATGTGCGTCTTTTACCCAACACGACTGCGAATTGCACCAACCCATCTGCTACGACTCATTTACCCAACATGACTGAGGCTTTTCTAGCTTCTCACCCCAACAGCTAACCCAGGCTCACCCCTACCCCAAAAACCTGATTTTGTAAAATCACCTCTAATATACAGAGCAGCAACCCTGGTCCTGGAGTGCCAGAGATAGTCCTGGTTTTTGCTCCATCCAAACCTAGAACTACATAACTGCATTCATTTTAATTAATCAGGTGTAATGAACGCAGGTGACCGTGTGCTGGAGGCATTCAGAATATTCAGGCTCAGACTTTTAATCATCTGAAAACTCTCAAGCTCGAATTTAACAAAAACCAGAAGCATGTAAGAAATGATGATTCCGGTTCCGCTGTTGTTGGAAAGCAAACAAACTCTTAATTCCGTGACCTGGCAGTTGCAAGGAGACCGTCAACGATTAGTGGCAGAGTGTCACACCAAACTTTCGGTTCGGGGAGTAACTGAACCACCATGTACAAGTCCTTTGTCCGTAGGTGACAGAAATGTGTATTCTGAATGTGCATTCTAATCTATTGCATTAATTGCCAGACCAGGGCTCCACGACTGATTGATTTTCTAAAATAAAGCAGCATCAGCATTCCTCTGTTACCGCCAGAGTCCAAGGCTGTGTACCGTTTACTGGGCTGAATCCGTTTCTGGATTTCATGGCAGCTTCAGCTCTTGCTAGCTGTACACTAGCGCTGGTTCACCAGGGTTGCCAGACTGGGAAATTTTACCCTAAATGTAGGGGATTTTAAAAATTCATGGGGGAGAAAACATGTATGGTAGTCAATGATATATGGGGGATTTTAAAAGAGGTATGGGGAGAAATTGTGAGAAAATTGTATGGGACTCAAATGAAGATGGGGGATTTTCAGAATTTGTTTGGGGGTAATTAATTCAGGCATCTGGCAACACTGTGGTTTACTCGTAGATTACTCTGTGACACAACATTCCATACAGGGGCACACCAACAATGCTAATCAGCCGCCGCTCAATACATACAGCTAAAATGCAAATCAGCCGCCGTTCAAAACATACAGCTAAAATGCAAATCAGCCGCCGTTCAAAACATACAGCTAAAATGCTAATCAGCTGCCGTTAATACATACAACTAAAATGCTAATCAGCCGCCGTTCAATACATACAGCTAAAATGCTAATCAGCCGCGGTTCAATACATACAGCTAAAATGCTAATCAGCCGCCGTTCAAAACATACAGCTAAAATGCTAATCAGCCGCCGTTCAATACATACAGCTAAAATGCAAATCAGCCGCCGTTCAAAACATACAGCTAAAATGCTAATCAGCTGCCGTTAATATATACAACTAAAATGCTAATCAGCCGCCGTTCAATACATACAGCTAAAATGCTAATCAGCCGCCGTTCAAAACATACAGCTAAAATGCTAATCAGCCGCCGTTCAATACATACAGCTAAAATGCTAATAAGCCGCCGTTTAAAACATACAGCTAAAATGCTAATCAGCCGCCGTTCAATACATACAGCTAAAATGCTAATCAGCCGCGTTTAAAACATACAGCTAAAATGCTAATAAGCTGCCGTTAATGCATACAGCTAAAATGCTAATCAGCCGCCATTCAATACATACAGCTAAAATACTAATCAGCTGCCGTTCAATACATAGGCCTACAGCTAAAATGCTAATCAGCTGCCGTTGAATACATACAGCTAAAATGCTAATTGAATAATTAAGGGTTCTCTCTCGTATCTCTCATATTACACCCGGCGCTGGGCTCATTATAACGCCTAGCGCTCACGTCGTTTAAATACCATGTATTCTTGCGCCCATTGCAAGTGAACTGGGCGTGTTGGTCTTAAGATGAGGAGTGGCCATGATCATTTTTGGCGTATTGCTATCTTGAGCCAGCAGAAAGCGCTTGCGCTAGAACCACCACAAACCTGGTCTAGGGCCCTATCTTGGCGATCTTAGCGCTTGGTCTAAGCGCATGGGGTTAAGTGCATTTAGGGCGTGTCCAAGTCCACTTTTGCTATTTTAACGGCGTGTTTTTTAGCGTTAAGCACAGCGCATGGTGCAAATGGGCTGAACCGAGTCTCTTCATTAATTATAGGTGTGTCTTGGAAGTAGGATGCAATAAACCAATCAAAATGTCATATCCCATTCCCTTTAAAAGCCTGCTTTTCCACCTTGGCGGATTGCTTGTAATGGCGAATCAGACATGCTCGTGCGTGTTTAGTGCGAGCAAGGAATAGGCTATATGGATCAATAGTATGATCAATATTATTCGGACTAAACATTATGACGCGTTTTGATATACACAGTAATAATCTTTAAACATTAGGGTTTAACACTGGCACGGGTTCCTGGTAATTCCCGACAGCGCTGTTATTTTAGAAAATGTATGCGGTTACATTTTGTTAAAAGCACCTGCAACAGCTGAGAATAAGCTTCCAATGGCTTCCGTCTCACCTTAAAAAATGCCAAATTATCCTGCTTGTTTAAATAATTTTGTTTGTTTATGCAATGAAGCATTGTCAAGCATCAATTCCATGAGGCTGTTCTCATGGAGTTCTCGAAGTTCAAGCTTCATCCCGAAGTTCATTACCTGCATTCTAATATTGATTAATAACATAAATACCGTTATGTTGCCCTAATGATGACACTAAATACAATAAAGCTGTCAGGTTGGCAACCCATAGGTTTGGGTTAGCGCCGCTTAGAGCCGGGTGTAACATAGGGCCCGTTAACCGTCAGACATACTGAGCTGACATACTTCCTGTGTGGAGAATGAGGGCAAATGGAATTAAATTCATAATAAAACCATTGACCTTGGTAGAGAAGTCTTTCAATGAAAGAGCCAGCATGTGCTGTGGTTGGAGAACTGGGATGGGTACAATGATTTTGAGAGAGCTAATATTGTTTCCACTGCTCGTGAGGTGATTGGGTAGATAAATGTTAAAATATAGTTTGATATGTAACGCACACATTAGAACATCTCAACATTAAGACAATGTTTGGCAAGACATATTCTCATGTACAAACACACACACACACACACACACACACACACACACACACACACACACACACACACACACACACACACACACACACGTATATTCTCTGATTTCCGTTGATGTTGAATATTAATAGTTAATCTAAACTACAGTAATCACACACAGTAAGATCTCATCCTGCTCTCCCTATTGGCTGCACTCTGATCTGTGTCCTAATCATAGCACTGCTATCCCACTGTAACAGAGACCTGCAGCGGGCAGATTCTCAGAGGAACACAATCAGAGCCAATGCCAAACACAGGAAACAGCCTCTCAGTGAATTTGTGTTTGACAGTGTGCAGTGATGTCTTGTTAGTGGGGTCAGAGAAGGACACTCTCCCCTTGTCCCAGTCCAGCTGAACTCTGACCTTTTTCACTTCCTTCTTAATCTTCAGTTTAGTAGTCTTCCCTGCACTGCTCATTACTTTATATTCCTTATCATTATGACCTATAGCCCAACGTTCCCCCAACTTAGCCTCTCCTTTCTCAGCTACTCCGAGCACCCAGGCAGCATTATCCCCAACCTCTACATCCCAGTAGTGTGTCCCAGACAAAAAGCCTTCAGATCCCAAACCAAAACTTTTAAAGATATCATCATCATCATCATCATCATCATCATCATCTTCAGATCTCAGCTCTGTCTCCCCACTGTATCTCAGGCTGGTCAGATCCTCAGACACGGTGAGATTATCTGATTTGGTGTTTGGATTCAGAACAACAGGAGCTGGAGAGAGAGAGAGAGAGAGAGATCATTTTTTAATTTTAAAACCCCCTTTATTTGGGCAGTAATTCTTTCAATGCGTTCAATGCATTAACAATTTCTCAAAAAGAATACTAAGAAACCCTATTACAACCAACCAAAACGAAAAAAAAAACAAAGTTACATAATATCACAAGGTAAAAGAAACAGATTAGAAATTAATCTCTAAACTGCCATCCTCCTCGTCGACTGAACACAAAACACTTTGCAGTCCCCAGATGTTCACAAATTGTATCAAATCCCCCACCAGTTTATAGTAGGAGTATTCTACCCTCAAACGGGCAGCAACTATACCCTTAAACATTTCTATTACGTCCACAGAGCCCATGTCACGAATACAATTTTTCCTGGTCTTCCAGATAGCCAGTTTTTCTGTGCCACATAAATAATTAATAAGCACACTCTGTGTGTCTTGTCTTGAGTGAGTATTTAGGCCCCATTATAAAAAGTTGAATTGTAAAAATAACCCCTAATGAGGAAACCCATCTCTTGAGTAGATCCATCAAAACTCCCAGCCTTGGACACTGCACAAACAGATGTTGAAGACTTTCAGGAACTAAGCAAAACGGACACCCATCCCCAACGCTAGGATCTAGGTGGGCCACATGTCTGTTAGTAGCTATCGCCCCATGTATTACCCTCCATTGGAGGTCAGCCGTCCGCTTTTCAATGGGAGGCTTGTACAGGGACCTCCAATTGCCTTTAGGTGGAGGGTCTGAGCCAAAAAACTCAGCCCACCTGGTTGCCCTCATCTCCGCCAGCCTCTCTGCATGCAGTACTTTGACACAGATGGTGTACAGTGCCTTCTTCCCCACACCACTAAAGTCCCCTAGTATAGGTGTCTTAAAGGACAGAATGGAGTCCCCATCCTCCTGCCATTCCCCCACAGCAGCAGTAACACCCAGGGAAGGGAGGACGTATCCCTCACTCTCCAGCCACTGCTCAGTTCTGTCAGCCACAAAAGCTCTCTGAGAGCCCGTAAGGGATCCCAAGGCTTCTGCCACTACCTGGTTCATTATGCGGAGTGATCTGACACCAGTCCAGCAACCTCAGTCCTCAGGCAGATGACCCAGCTTCACGCACTCCACAACCACCAAAGAGGAGCGTAAACTGGACGACATTAAAGTTTTCTTTTCAGAAAGGGTTGTGAAACAGCGGCTCCTCAAACAGCCACCATCCTGGTCTCTCATCCACTTTCCTGGCCACTGTGAGGACACGCCAGGCCTCCAGCATGGACTCATAGAAAGGAGTCAGGCCTGTGAGGTCCACCCCTTCCAGTCGCATCAGGAACAAGTGCTTGTCCAGTCCCAAACGAGCAGCCCTCCTCAGGAGAGCGCAGGCTGTGTCTGTCCAACTGTGGTTACTGCTATACAGCAGCCTCTGTGCTGACTGCAACCGGAAAGCGGCCACTCTAGCAGTTATGTCGATGAGTCCTTGCCCACCTTCCTGCACAGGTAAGTGCACTGCTGAGGCCCGTATCCAGTGTTGACCAGAACCAGAAAAAATTCATAAGCCGTCGCTGAACAGCCTGCAGTACACTCCGCGGAGGCTGCAGTACTACCAGGCGGTGCCACAGGGCTGAAGCGGCTAAGTTATTTGCAACCAGAACCCTCCCCCTGTAGGACAGCTGGGGGTAGCAGCCAATGCCATTTAGACAATCGGGCACTCACCTTCTCCTCTATCCCCTCCCAGTTCTTTTCTTGATAGTCAGAAGAGCCTAAATACACACCCAGTACTTTAAAACTATTCCTGCCCCACTGTAGGCCACCCGGTAACGGTGGCACCTTCCCTGTCTGCCACTGCCCTGCCCACAATGCCTCTGTTTTGCCCCAATTCACCTTAGCCGAAGCAGACTTTTGGTATAGATATAAGCTATCTACCAGAACCTGAACATCATTATGATTATTAATAAAAACTGTGACATCATCTGCGTAAGCAGACAACACCACACCTGGACACAGTGCACCATCTGGCAAGTGAAAGCCGGTCAGTCTTGCCCGTAAACAAGATAGCAGTGGTTCTATTGCTAATGCATAGAGTTGCCCAGATAGTGGACAACCCTGCCTGATACCCCTATGCACAGAAAACGGTCGGCTTAGTCCCCCCCCCTACCTTTAACATGCATGAGGCATCTGCATATAACAGACTCAGCCATGCTAAAAACCCATTCCCAATACCAAAGGCTCTTAGTGTTTTAAAAAGGTAATTGTGATCAACGCGATCAAAAGCTTTCTCCTGGTCTAGTGAAATGAGGCCAATGCCACAATTGGACACTGCACATAGGTCCAGTGTGTCTCGTATGAGAAATAGGTTATCCATGATGGACCGATCCGGGATGCAGTACGACTGATCAGTGTGTATCAAGGAAGCAAGATGAGTCTTTAGCCGATTTGAAAGGCACTTGGACAAGATCTTGTAATCTGTGCATAAAAGGGCTACAGGCCTCCAATTATTTAAAAGACAAAGGTCGCCTTTCTTGGGTAACAGTCAACACAGCACGACGACAGGATGCTGGCAAAAAACCCTCCTGAAATGACTCACAGAACACTTTAAGAAGATCCCCACCAACACAATGCCAAAAGTGCTTATAAAAATCTGATGGTAACCCGTCCAGTCCAGGGGCTCGCCCTGAAGAAAGCTGCTGAACAGCAGTAGTGAGTTCCTGCAACGTAATTTTAGAATCCAGTTCTTCCTTCTGCTCGGGTCTTACCTGCGGTAGCCTTTGCAGGAGCTGAGTGGTGCACTCTGGGTCACAGTCCTCCGCGCTGTATAGTGCAGAATAAAAATCCACAGCAAGCCGGCGCATCTCCCCGCTGTCTGTTGTGAGGCTTCTGTCTGGCCGACGTAGGGAGACCATTTGCTTGGTTTTTGCATGGGTTCTTTCAAGATTAAAAAAGAACGCACTAGGGGCATCCATGTCTTTTATGTTGCAAAACCGTGACCTAACCAGTGCCCCTTTAAATCTCTCATTAAGGAAAACAGCCAGCTCCTGTTTCCTCTCCTGGAGTGCTCTGTCCAGGCCAGGATCATTTTCCTGAAGCATCCTCTGCTCCATAGCCATAATGTCCTCCTCAAGTGCTTTCACTACACCCCTCACCCTTGCAGTAGAGAAGCTACTATACTGCTGATAGAAAATCTTCACTTGGGTTTTCCCAGCCTCCCACCATTGCCTTAAATTTTCAAAGGTGTTTTTCTCTTTCCGCCATCTTTCCCAAAACCTTACAAACTGTTCACAAAAGAAAGCATCTTTCAATAATTGTGTATTAAAATGTCAATATGTCTTACTTCTTGGAGCAGACGCAACCCTTACATTTAAAACCACTAGTTGGTGATCAGTAAAACCCACAGGTGTAATTGAACATTCCATAATTCTGTTATTAAAAGTATTAGATACATAAAATCTATCTAGTCTTGCAGCGCTTAAACCATTGCCAGATACTTTAAGCCATGTGTACTGTCTAGCCATGTTATGTTTGGTTCTCCAAACATCTGTGAGATCAAATTCTGTCAATAGCCTTGACAGACAGACTGCAGATGGAGGGTGAGATTCTTCTCCAGTGCGGTCAATTGTAAAGTCTAAAGTACAGTTCCAATCTCCTCCTATTATAATAACTCCCTCCCCACTGCACTGCCGCAGCACACCCTTCAAATTGTTAAAAAACTGTCGTCTTTCCTGAACAATATTTGGAGCGTAAACATTGATAAAAAAGAAATCCTTCCCCTCAATATCCACCTCTACCATCACAGCCCGCCCCTTTACTATCTCTACCATCACAGCCCGCCCCTTTACTACCTCTACCATCACAGCCCGCCCCTTTACTATCTCTACCATCACAGCCCGCCCCTTTACTACCTCTACCATCACAGCCCGCCCCTTTACTATCTCTACCATCACAACCCGCCCCTTTACTATCTCTACCATCACAGCCCGCCCCTTTACTACCTCTACCATCACAGCCCGCCCCTTTACTATCTCTACCATCACAGCCCGCCCCTTTACTATCTCTACCATCACAGCCCGCCCCTTTACTATCTCTACCATCACAGCCCGCCCCTTTACTATCTCTACCATCACAGCCCGCCCCTTTACTACCTCTACCATCACAGCCCGCCCCTTTACTACCTCTACCATCACAGCCAGCCCCTTTACTATCTCTACCATCACCGCCCGCCCCTTTACTACCTCTACCATCACAGCCCGCCCCTTTACTACCTCTACCATCACAGCCCGCCCCTTTACTACCTCTACCATCACAGCCCGCCCCTTTACTATCTCTACCATCACAGCCCGCCCCTTTACTATCTCTACCATCACAGCCCGCCCCTTTACTACCTCTACCATCACAGCCCGCCCCTTTACTACCTCTACCATCACAGCCCGCCCCTTTACTACCTCTACCATCACAGCCCGCCCCTTTACTACCTCTACCATCACAGCCCGCCCCTTTACTACCTCTACCATCACAGCCCACCCCTTTACTACCTCTACCATCACAGCCCGCCCCTTTACTATCTCTACCATCACAGCCCGCCCCTTTACTACCTCTACCATCACAGCCCGCCCCTTTACTACCTCTACCATCACAGCCCGCCCCTTTACTACCTCTACCATCACAGCCCGCCCCTTTACTACCTCTACCATCACAGCCCGCCCCTTTACTACCTCTACCATCACAGCCCGCCCCTTTACTACCTCTACCATCACAGCCCGCCCCTTTACTACCTCTACCATTACAGCCCGCCCCTTTACTATCTCTACCATCACAGCCCGCCCCGTTACTACCTCTACCATCACAGCCCGCCCCTTTACTACCTCTATCATCACAGCCCGCCCCTTTACTACCTCTACCATCACAGCCCGCCCCCTTTACTACCTCTACCATCAGAGCCCGCCCCTTTACTACCTCTACCATCACAGCCCGCCCCTTTACTATCTCTACCATCACAGCCCGCCCCTTTACTATCTCTACCATCACAGCCCGCCCCTTTACTACCTCTACCATCACAGCCCGCCCCTTTACTATCTCTACCATCACAGCCCGCCCCTTTACTACCTCTACCATCACAGCCCGCCCCTTTACTACCTCTACCATCACAGCCCGCCCCTTTACTACCTCTACCATCACAGCCCGCCCCTTTACTACCTCTACCATCACAGCCCGCCCCTTTACTATCTCTACCATCACAGCCCGCCCCTTTACTATCTCTACCATCACAGCCCGCCCCTTTACTATCTCTACCATCACAGCCCGCCCCTTTACTATCTCTACCATCACAGCCCGCCCCTTTACTATCTCTACCATCACAGCCCGCCCCTTTACTATCTCTACCATCACAGCCCGCCCCTTTACTACCTCTACCATCACAGCCCGCCCCTTTACTATCTCTACCATCACAGCCCGCCCCTTTACTATCTCTACCATCACAGCCCGCCCCTTTACTATCTCTACCATCACAGCCCGCCCCTTTACTATCTCTACCATCACAGCCCGCCCCTTTACTATCTCTACCATCACAGCCCGCCCCTTTACTACCTCTACCATCACAGCCCGCCCCTTTACTACCTCTACCATCACAGCCCGCCCCTTTACTATCTCTACCATCACAGCCCGCCCCTTTACTACCTCTACCATCACAGCCCGCCCCTTTACTACCTCTACCATCACAGCCCGCCCCTTTACTATCTCTACCATCACAGCCCGCCCCTTTACTACCTCTACCATCACAGCCCGCCCCTTTACTACCTCTACCATCACAGCCCGCCCCTTTACTATCTCTACCATCACAGCCCGCCCCTTTACTATCTCTACCATCACAGCCCGCCCCTTTACTACCTCTACCATCACAGCCCGCCCCTTTACTACCTCTACCATCACAGCCCGCCCCTTTACTACCTCTACCATCACAGCCCGCCCCTTTACTATCTCTACCATCACAGCCCGCCCCTTTACTACCTCTACCATCACAGCCCGCCCCTTTACTACCTCTACCATCACAGCCCGCCCCTTTACTATCTCTACCATCACAGCCTGCCCCTTTACTACCTCTACCATCACAGCCCGCCCCTTTACTACCTCTACCATCACAGCCCGCCCCTTTACTATCTCTACCATCACAGCCCGCCCCTTTACTACCTCTACCATCACAGCCCGCCCCTTTACTATCTCTACCATCACAGCCCGCCCCTTTACTACCTCTACCATCACAGCCCGCCCCTTTACTACCTCTACCATCACAGCCCGCCCCTTTACTACCTCTACCATCACAGCCCGCCCCTTTACTACCTCTACCATCACAGCCCGCCCCTTTACTATCTCTACCATCACAGTCCGCCCCTTTACTATCTCTTTTGTAGATAAAATGGTAAAATTAAGACTAGGAGAAAAAATAACAGCCACCCCAGCACTAAAATTTGTCCCATGACTAAGCACACACTGCCCTTTCCATCACATTGCCCACTCAACTTCATTGTTCAAATCAGTGTGCGTTTCTTGGAGAAAAATTACATTCAGGTTCTTCTGTTCTATTACCTCTAAAATACTAGCCCTTTTAACCCTATCCCTACCTCCACTGATATTTAGAGATCCCACCCTTAGATTTTCCATGAGATTTGAAAAAAAAGAAGCGACAAGGACAGCCAGAATAAAGTTAGATAGCAAAAAAGACACCATGTGATGCATGATCATTTTGATTTATTATTTTTTTCACATCAACGCTTTTTTACCACCAGTTCGACCATGCCTAATCATCGTTACGTATTTACTCAGACGAAAACGCTTTCGTTTGCTCAGTTCATCATACCCAACGGCTTTTTGGAGTGTAGATACTGACCGAATGAACGTTTCTCTATCCGGAAAGAAATCTGTTAGATCCACTCCGGGCCTCCTATATGTCTCATCTAAGAAAGCATTCAATTATTTTAAAGAATAGATGGATGAACCTGTAGCCACGTCATCCTGCGTTAACTGCACATCTGCCAGTGACTCGCAGTCACTCATATCCTCTTCATTAAACTCTACAACTACTTGCAAGTTTGTATCAACCGCACAGCTGTCATGTCCAGCGAGTTGTTCTTCCGCACCCGTGCTTGTCATCAGGTCGTTAGCTAGAGGAGCTGCTGTTTCTATCTGCCTATTTATCGGTGTATCACCACCCTTAACCTGCGACTGATCTGCCGCGGTCGCTATGGCTGCCTCAATGTTACGTGTCGGCTCCGTACCCTCAACCGGTAACATCTTTCTTTTTTTAGGTGTACTTTCTGATTGTAGCTCAGCCGAACTCTCCGCTGACTGCATAGAGCTCAACGGCAATCGTTTGACTTCCGCAGCTATTGAGTTCCCAGTATCGCTGGAGTCAGAAACTACCTGTGAGTTTGCGGGCTGACTCTGCTCTGCCTGAGCTGGGCCGCCCCCTCCGTCAGTGGAAGCTTGAGAAACAGTCCTAGTCGGGCCGGACATGGTGTTTTCCGCCGTTGTTTTGGACATTGTACTCTAATATGGCCAAAATCACCACATAAGAAACAACGGGGACTACCTGAGGTCGCATAAATCATGTAAGTCTTATTTTCGTGTTTAACACGCAACGAGATATCCAATGTTTGTGCCGGTGAGTCTAAAAACATGTACACTTGGCGTCTAAACGACATCACATGTTTTAGTGCAGGGTTTTTACATCCCAGAGAAATCGTTCTGAGTGAGCTGGCAAACTTACCAAAGCGTAACAACTCGCGTTGGATAATGTCATTTGGGATGAAAGGCGGCACATTCGAAATTGTTACCCTGACTGAGGGCGGAAATAATGGCGTCACTTGTACAAACATTTCATTTATAATAATCCCCGTTTAAATCAAACTATTAACCAGTTTTTCTTCCTTCAAGAAAACAACAACTGCTTTATTCATACGTGAAGCCGACATGATATCAGCAGGCTTCACTCGTTTGCCCACCGCAAGCAAAACATCTTCCACCGTAACATTCGGCTCAGGTACACACCTAAAGCCATGATGGAGTGTTAGGGACGACGCCTCTTCCTGAGACGCCATCCCTACCTACAAACTCTCCCCGAACTACTAATAATAAAGTCTAAAAAAAACCGTTGACTACTAAAAATAATTGTACTAAATCATGCAAAGAAAAGGAAACCAAAACAAAGGGGAAAAAGGACAAGAAAACCAAGCTCTGTCTCCCACACACCAACCCCCAGCATGCAATGCGAGAGAGAGAGAGAGGAGGTTAGTTCCACGGTGCTAAAAGTGGGTCTTATGAAAGAGAAAACAAAAAATAAATGAACAGAAAATATGTGAACTCGAAATTCTAGTGAATGAGGAATTGCGAATGCCTCAGAGTTGGTTTCCGTTTCAAAATGATTATGTTTGTCTAATTATTCCAATTTTAAAAAGCTGAGAATTTTAAAAATAGAGCAATGCACTGTGGATCTTGTTTAGACTATTGAACCTGCTTAAGCAAGTCTAAGGAGGTAAAAAGACTCATCTAATCTATGGTTCTATATCTATTTTTGTGTGCATTTAAGGATATTCTAGATGCTCAAATATGTCAGACATGTTAAACGTGAGATATTTTAGCACTAACTAAATTTTAATATTACACACTCCCCATCCCAATAGCTAGCTTTAGTCCTGTTGACGTTATCAGAGATATGAAACCTTAATATCACCCGAGAATTTTTACTCAAACTTTGAGATTCCAGAACAGAATTACATAATTCAATTTGTTTCCTAAAGGGTTAATTACATGTAAATCAACAAATTAATCTAATAATTTGACAGGTCTTGATCATGGTCAAACAATGAGGTTTTATAGGCTATCAGGTTTAATTTAATTAATTAGGTGTTTCTGAAGATCTGTTCTCTTGGCTACATCCACATCGGAATAAAAGAGAAGCTAGCTCACAACAACGCTGTGTTTGTCTTCTTCGATGAGGCTGCTGCCGGATCTAGTGCGGAAGTTTACAAATGGTTGGGATGTAATGCGCCAATTGAAAGAAGTAGTTCCAGCTTAAATGTGATATTTTAAGTTTTTTTTTAACTTTTTCAAAAAGTTCTGGATAAACATACAATACACAAAGAGATATGAGAGTATACAGTCAGTTTCCCGTATACTGTGAGTTTTCCTTCTAAAAGGAGATTTATCATTGTTTTTGAAGGCCTAGCTACTTGCCCCATTGAACTCCATTGAAACCCACAGATAAGCTGTGGATAAAAGGTACATTTCTTGATCAGTGAGGTTGTGCTATGCACAATTATAGATGATGGGGAAACAACCTTCCAATAAGATCTGGGTTAAAAAATGGCGAACCTATCATTTAGTTATCGTTAAGTTAGCTGAACTGCTCAGGTGAATAATTTTGCGCAATTAACCTGATTTTATTTGCACAGGTCTGAATAAAACCATAGGCCAGTGGTTCCCAAACTCGGTCCTGGGGACCCCCTGTGAATGCCGGGGCCCCCCTGTGTATGCTGGGTCCCCCCCTGTGTATGCTGGGGGGCCCCCTGTGTATGCTGGGGCCCCCCTGTGTATGCTGGGGCCCCCCTGTGTATGCTGGGGCTCCCCTGTGTATGCTGGTTTTCATTGCAACCACAGTTGCAATCCCAGAATTTTAACAAGCTGTTGTTTTTTCTTAATTAGGTACTTTTCATGTTTAAAGGAATTATTCACCCTCTTAAGCCACATTATATCAGAAATAGCTATGTATGCCATATAGAATAAACTTCCCATGTTCACATTGTGCTTATTGTGCTATATTGCAACAATTACATAACAGGTTACAAATGTATGTACTTTAACTGATCAAATTAAAGACTGAAGTGAATCAATAGGCTCCTAATTAGGTGGTTGAACACGTGTTTAACTTATTTCATAATTTTTCTTTAAGCTTATTAACACAATACAGGTTTGGCTCGTTATCATTTGCTTTGTGTTTGAAATCATTATCATCTACCAATGGTTAGTTTTAGTGCTCACACTTTCACCAATTTGGAGCCTATTGATTCAACTCAGTCTTTAAATTGATCAGTTAAATAATTTTCTTATCTCTTTTAAAGAATATAGCACAATAAGCACAATGGGGTGTTTATTCTACATGGCATACATGTAGCCATTTCTGATATAATGTGGCTTAAGAGGGTAAATAATCCCTTTAAACATGAAAAGTACCTAATTAAGAAAAACTAACAGCTTGTTAAACTTCTGGGATTGCAAGTGTGGTTGAAATGAAAACCAGCATACACAGGGGGTCTCCAGCATACACAGGGGGCCCCAGGCCCAGCATACACAGGGGGTCCCCAGTGGCCCTGTGGCTCTCCAGGACCAGGGTTCCCTACCCCTGAGCGGGGTAGTGTGGTTGAAATGAAAACCAGCACAGGGGGCCCCAGGACCAGCATACACAGGGGGGCCCCAGGACCGAGCTTACACAGGGGGACCCAGGACCAGCATACACAGGGGGGCCCCAGGACCAGCATACACAGGGGACCCCAGGACCAGCATACACAGGGGGGCCCCAGGACCAGCATACACAGGGGGGCCCCATGACCAGCATACACAGGGGGGCCCCAGGACCAGCATACACAGGGGGCCCCAGGACCAGCATACACAGGGGGGCCCCAGGACCGAGCTTACACAGGGGGACCCAGGACCAGCATACACAGGGGGGCCCCAGGACCAGCATACACAGGGGGGCCCCAGGACCAGCATACACAGGGGACCCCAGGACCAGCATACACAGGGGGGCCCCAGGACCAGCATACACAGGGGGGCCCCATGACCAGCATACACAGGGGGGCCCCAGGACCAGCATACACAGGGGGGCCCCAGGACCAGCATACACAGGGGGGCCCCAGGACCAGCATACACAGGGGTCCCCAGGACCAGCATACACAGGGGTCCCCAGGACCAGCATACACAGGGGGGCCCCAGGACCAGCATACACAGGGGTCCCCAGGACCAGCATACACAGGAGGCCCCAGGACCAGCATACACAGGGGGGCCCCAGGACCAGCATACACAGGGGGGCCCAGGACCAGCATACACAGGGGCCCCCAGGACCAGCATACACAGGGGGCCCCAGGACCAGCATACACAGGGGGCCCCCCAGGACCAGCATACACAGGGGGGCCCCAGGACCGGGTTTAGGAACTACTGCCATAGGATATTTTCCAACTCTCTTGCACAAAAATCAACAGCTTGAAGAGTCATGACATACTGAAGAGTCCCTCTGTTCAGTCAGATATGCTTAATTTGTTGGTCTAAAACAGGCTCATAGATATGCATGCTGAATTAGAGCTCACAGGTGCAACAGTACATTTCCTATACTCACTGTACTGAGCAATCCCCTGCATCTTCTCCCACACTCTGTACTTCAGGTTACCCAGGTGTTTGGCCACATCGATACGCCGTCCTGACACCTCCTCTGAATCTGACACATTGTATTGGGGTCTGTAACAACATTCAGGAGTGAGTACTGCACTGGGTTTGGGTTCAGTACAATAGAAAAGAGACAGTCAGTAACACAGGAGTCAGTACTGCACTGGGTTTGGGTTCAGTCCAATAGAAAAGAGACAGTCAGTAACACAGGAGTCAGTGCTGCACTGGGTTTGGGTTCAGTACAATAGAAAAGAGACAGTAACACAGGAGTCAGTACTGCACTGGGTTTGGGTTCAGTACAATAGAAAAGAGACAGTCAGTAACACAGGAGTCAGTACTGCACTGGGTTTGGGTTCAGTCCAATAGAAAAGAGACAGTCAGTAACACAGGAGTCAGTACTGCACTGGGTTTGGGTTCAGTCCAATAGAAAAGAGACAGTCAGTAACACAGGAGTCAGTACTGCACTGGATCTGGGTTCAGTACAATAGATAAGAGAGTCAGTAACACAGGAGTCAGTACTGCACTGGGTTTGGGTTCAGTACAATAGATAAGAGACAGTCAGTAACACAGGAGTCAGTACTGCACTGGGTTTGGGTTCAGTACAATAGATAAGAGAGTCAGTAACACAGGAGTCAGTACTGCACTGGGTTTGGGTTCAGTACAATAGATAAGAGAGTCAGTAACACAGGAGTCAGTACTGCACTGGGTTTGGGTTCAGTACAATAGATAAGAGAGTCAGTAACACAGGATTCAGTACTGCACTGGGTTTGGGTTCAGTAGAATAGAAAAAGAGACAGTCAGGAGATTACATACCTTCTACTTGTGGACTTGTAGTTCTGAAATAAAGACAGTCTTAAATAGGTCAGTAGGTTCTGTGTATTATTGGTCAGTTCAAATCACAACAACAGTCATATGTTACACAGTATCTCACATGAACACACGTCTCACATTAACACATATGTATTCCAAATGAACACACGTGTATTTCACACAGCAATCGGTGCTCACCTGCTGGAAATCAGCCTTCATTTCCTGCTCTAAGGCTCTGATCGTGTCTGAAAGGGATGAAATCTTTTTTGTCATTTTTTCAGCCCTCTCCTTCATCCTCTGGCTCTTCTGCTCCTCTTCCTCCCTCAGTGCAGCGATCCTGGCCACCTCTTCATCTCGCAGAAACTGATGAAGTTCCTCAAACTCCTTTTGTATTAGCATCTCTGTGCTCTGGGCCTGGCTCTGAAAGAGACATTTGGTACTTCTGTAAAAATAGACTAGCCAGTGTGATCAGGTAAGGAGAATGCACAGACTCAAATACAGCATCAGGAACGGTTCTTTAATTCAACTTCTATCACTTAGACTGCATGAAGCTGAGCGATAGATAACACTAAATATCACGTGAACAGAGTATACAGTCTTCATACTGTAATCAGACCTGGGTAAACTAGTCTTAAAATAACTATTATTTGAATTTCTTTCAAATACACAAAGGGAAAAGTTTCAAATACACAAAGGAAAAAGTTACTTGGAAAAATAAATCTGAATACAATGTTACAAAATCTATTTAGTATTTGACTGCACTTAAAAATGTGAACTTTTGAGTACTTTTGCACACTATTTGAATACAGGTCTAACACTGACTTTCCTCCTGAAATATTTGAATACAGATCACAGAGAATGACTACTTGAAAAATACAGTATAATTTTTCCGGGAGGACTACATTAAACTATTTGAAAATATTATTTGTGACATCATTTACCTCGAAACAATTGAAGTTATTTTGAGGAACTACTTTTTAGAGCTACAGTGAGCACCATAATTCATTGGACAGTGACACATGTTTTGTTATTTTGGTTCTGTACTTTAGCACTTTGGGTTTGAAAGGATACAATGACAATGAGGTTGAAGTGCAGACTGTCAGCTTTAATTTCAGGGTATTTTCATCCATATCGGATGAACCGTTTAGAAAGAGTTTTATGATAAATTTATTCCTTTTTAATTCCGCAGAGCATTTGTTCTTGATGACTATGAAAGCTTATTTTCTTGGGATTTGATGTGATGGTATTCTCATTCTCTTTTTCTTTTAATTTGAGGAGAATTTACCCATGGGACAGGGGTCTGCCATCTTTGTATTTTTATTTTTTTTGGTGTATTATATTTTCTTGTTTGTCCTGTATTTTATCTTGATTTTATGGTAAGCACCTTCAGTTGCATTTTTTCAATGAACTACATTTTTCTGGATGTCCCAAGATCCCAGTTCATTGGCTTAAACCCTAAAACAGACTTGCTTCTATGTCCTGAGTTTAAATTTAAGGTGGTCGCTGTAAAGTGCACCTTGATTAACTCAGCGTCTCGATCACTCTCCTGTTTCGCTTCAGTAAAGGCCTTCAGCTTCTCCTGTAGGGGTCCCAGTGCTTTCTCCACATCCTCCTGAAATCACACAAGTTTATATTTCAGGAATGAACCTTACAACATCAGGCATACCCAGGATTGAAGGAAATAGTTTTTGAAGCACTATTCTGTGACGCTCCCCCAAATCACAAAGATTATTATTATTTTTTAAAAAGGTGTAACAGATATGGCACTCCACCATGGAACTTAAAACAAACACGTTTCCAGGAATGATTAATAATATCGTAAACACACGAAGAACAATAGCAACATCTGTCAGAATGTCCGTCTGTGTGAGAAAGAAGTGCTTCATGCAGGGAAAATATGGCGTTTAATGTTTTATATGAATATGGCAAATGGCATACACATTTGTTTGAGCAATCCTTTTGAAATTTCAACATAGTCCCAAGTAGCCTACTCACACTTCTATAGTGTCGTGATAAACCATATCGCTGTCAAAATAGAGCTCTTGTTTGTGGGCAGGAGTCAACATGAGTCACTGTTCTAATGAATCAAATACCGGATAATATATGTATTTTTCATTAAGTAAATACGTGTATTTCAAACCTTATACTTCAGCGCTGCTTCCTGGATGGGTCGTAGTTTGTGCTTCTGGTGTTTCTCTGAAGTTTGGCAGATGGCGCAGATCAGCTCCTCGTCGTTCACACAGAAGAGCTTGAGTCTCTCGCCGTGGACACTGCAGAGTGATTCGGACGGAGAAGCTGGTTTCTTAATCCTGTTTTTCAGAAAGTCCTCACACAGGTTCTTCAAGGCCAGGTTCGGAGGAGGAAATTCTGTGGAGGACCTCCTGCAAATCGGACAATCCCCAGAGCGCAGCTGCTCCCAGAACTTCTGTAGACAGGCTTCACAGATGCTGTGGCTGCATTTTAGGATGACGGGGTCTTTGAAGATGTCAAAGCACACAGGACAGGTGAGGTGTACCTCAGACCAGCTGGACGCCATTTCTTTTCCTGGGTAACCTTTGTTTTCCTCAGTCATGCACGCTGTACTGCCTCCTAACAGCCTCTGATTTAACTTGTCTTACAGTAGTACCCTAAATAAAACCCCAATGTAATCCATAGGATTGAAATCTAAATAGTCATTGCTATTAGCAAACGCACCTCTGTTTTAATAACTGTTCTAAGATTTTCTCCTTTAAAACTTTGGTCCGTCAGATTTCTCTGGCAACAGATTGTGAACGTTCCCACCGCAAGTACGGCAGTGTAGTATAATCGGTAAGGAACTGGGCTTGTAACCGAAAGGTTGCAGGTTTGATTCCCAGGTAGGACACTGCCGTTGTACCCTTGAGCAAGGTACTTAACCTGAATTGCTTCAGGATATATCCAGCTGTATGAATTGATAAATGTAATAAGAAGTTGTGTAAGTCGCTCTGGATAAGAGCGTCTGCTAAATGCCTGTAATGTAATGTAATGTAATGTAATGTAAAGTAGTGACCCTGGGCGTGAATGCTTGTCAGGCCCCTCCCTTGCCGGAAAAAAATAGCATGAATCCCCCCCCCCCCCCCCCCCCCCCCCCACCCACCCCCCCCAAAATAAATCACACCAACAACAAAGCCCGTTTCTGCCTCCGGTAACATTACTCAGCAAACGCCCTTTACCGCGGTCTCTACGTTCTCTTCAAGACTCTTAGGAATGTCATAGATTCTAAGGCACCACCTTCTGCTGCAATTCCACCTGCTAGAGGGCAGAGAGTGACATCACAAGGGTTAACATTCCACCATTCATTTCAATGGGACAAAAATTACCTTTAGAATGTGAATCACCCTTGCCTCGTTCACCTTGTGCTCCATCTCAGTTCCGCCCTTCTCTGCAGAGGCTCATATTTCCACTTTTAATTAGCAAGCGCAGGAATGCGTTTCCCCCGATTCCTCTCTTATCTTTTATAGATCAAACTTCTGTTACCATGACGTCAACGGTAGGGTTTAGCCTTGTGCATTAGATACTAGCTACCTAAACTTAATGGAATAAAAAAAAAAAAAACCTCAGCGGGTCGATTTTTAAAATTGTTTTATTCAAGTACAAGTCGTAGACTTGTAACTGCCATCTAATTTAAGCTTTACTGTGAGTCTACCCTAACCTTGCTCCTCAGCTTGTATAGTTGCGACCGTTCATGCCGCCATCTTGGCCAGGCCCCCAGGAATTCTGCCATTGCTACTGGTAAAAAGGTGGCTACAGAAAAAAAGAGGGAAAGAATAACATGAAAGAAAGGCCATACTAGACGACACTCAAAAAATCTACCAACACAAGAAGAATCTTTGGAATTATAACTACAAACCCAGTGGGATATGATTGATGAGGAAAAGGCTAAAGGAGATTATAACTACAAACCCAGTGGGATATGATTCATGCTAAAGGCTAAAGGAGATTATAACTACAAACCCAGTGGGATATGATTCATGCTAAAGGCTAAAGGAGATTATAACTACAAACCCAGTGGGATATGATTGATGCTAAAGGCTAAAGGAGATTATAACTACAAACCCAGTGGGATATGATTCATGCTAAAGGCTAAAGGAGATTATAACTACAAACCCAGTGGGATATGATTGATGAGGAAAAGGCTAAAGGAGATTATAACTACAAACCCAGTGGGATATGATTGATGCTAAAGGCTAAAGGAGATTATAACTACAAACCCAGTGGGATATTATTCATGCTAAAGGCTAAAGGAGATTATAACTACAAACCCAGTGGGATATGATTCATGAGGAGATTTTAGGTCTAGAATAAAGATGGTGGGTGAAGAGGGTGAAGAAAAGGACTGGTGAAATGACTTCAGCACCAAACTAATGATCAACAATATCCTATTACTGAAAACCTGAAATCCCAGATGGTGTAGATTCCTTCTGTTAGCCATAATGTGGCTAACGCTAGGAAGATTGATGATGACTTTAAACTCTTGCGTGACAAGGACTGATAATAGAAGGAAATAAGACTGTGATTTAGCTGATGACACCATATTTGTAAAAGAAATGAATAAATAAATAAGTCTTCAGGTCTGTTAATGACTTCTCCCTGGTTTCAGGTTTAAAAATTAATATTGATAAGTCTTTTGGGAGTTTTGGGAGAATTATGAACTCTTCAAAATTACACAACAGCCCTGTCAAAGGCTCTGTCACTCATCTAGATACAGTTTTGTGAAAGGACCGTCACTGCTGGGGACACCCACAGACTGGCTCTCTGAGGGGGGAGAATAATACCTGCTGCCGCCATTTTGTTAATCTTTACCCCCCCTCGCAGTGTCGAGGGGAGGAGCCTGCCTGATGGGCGTGGCTGCGCCCGTGTTTATGTGGTGCTTGGTGATGCGTGTCCGAGTGCATTCCCTGTCTGTTCCGCAGCTGCAGTGTGGGTCATGTGACCTTTCGATAAGGACGATATCTGGCCTCCTTATCTATGCGTCACACACTTCAAGAAGAAGGCCGGAGCCGTTTTTGTCGATCTGACGGCTGCCTATGATACCGTATGGCACCGCGGCCTCACCTGCAAGCTGCTCCGCCTGCTGCCGGACAGGCACATGGTCAGTATGATCCTGGAGCTTGTCCGAAATTGCAGCTTTAACCTTACCACCGGTAGCGGACAGCAAAGCAGGTTACGACGCCTCAAGAACGGCGTCCCCCAGGGATCTGTCCTGGCCCCCCTCCTCTATAATATCTACACTTATGACTTGCCTGATACAGTCTCGCGGAAGTATGCCTACGCGGATGACCTCGCGTTGGTGTACTCCGCTGGAGACTGGCAGTCATTGGAGGGGACTTTGAGCCAGGACATGCAGACACTAGTGGCATACCTCTGGAAATGGAGGTTGAAGCTCAGCGAGGCAAAGACGGTGTCGGCGGCCTTCCATATTAACAACAGGGAGGCTAAACGTGAGCTCCGAATATATATTGGCGGAACACCCCTGCCATGCTGCGCTGAGCCAATCTACCTCGGCGTGACATTGGACAAGTCGCTCACGTTTCGCCGACACCTTGAGTCACTGCGCAAGAAGTTAACATCTCGTGTGGCATTGATGAGGCGACTAGTCGGGTCAGGCTGGGGCGCCGACGCAAGAACATTGCGTACGGCAGCCCTGGCCCTTGTTTACTCGACTAGTGAGTACTGCGCACCGGTATGGTGTCGCAGTGCCCACACCCGCCTCATCGATACGCCCATCAACGAAGCCTTGCGCATCGTGACAGGATGCCTGCGTCCCACTCCCGTGGACAATCTTCCCATTCTTGCAGGCATCCAGCCCGCTGGGCTTCGCCGCGCGGGAGCCACAGCACGTCTCGCGTGCCGGGCCATGGAGCCAAACCATCTGCTCCACGAAAGGCTCGCTGTAATTGCTGAGCCTCCCCGGCGCCTTAAGTCGAGACACCCATTTGTGCCTGCCGCACAGGAATTCCTGCAGCAATGCAGTGATCTTAACATCAGTGCGGCACGGTGGGCGGATTACATCTGGAGCACGGAGTGGGAGGAGAACACCTCTAGACTCCGTGACTTCATCCCAGACGTCGGTTTTCCCCCTATTGGGGTGGACCTGCCTAGACTGGCATGGGTGAGGCTTAACCGCCTCCGGACCGGCGTTGGGCGCTTCCGCTCACCGATGCACAGATGGGGCTTGGCTTCTTGCGCAGCCTGCGAGTGTGGCGCGGAGGAACAAACCGCAGACCATGTCATCCTGGACTGCCCGATTTATCGGGCACCCAATGGGATGCATGGTCTGTCGGTTCTGGATGATGACACGGTGACGTGGCTACTGGAGGTGTGCCCTGAAATATAGTCCGGGTGAACCCCCCCCTAGGCTCGGGGTGGTAAAAGGATAGCCCCTCGGCCCCGAGCCTGGGGATGTGGGACAAAAAGATCCTACCCAAACGAAGAAGGAAGGAAGGACACTTCAAAAACATCTACGCTCTGCTGTAGCAGAACACACTCCAATCCACAAACACACACACACTTATTGTATGACTAATTGCTCATTTATTCTATTGCCCAGAGAAAGAGTGGGAGACAGAGCGAGAGGGAGACAGAGAGAGAGAGGTATTTGCAGACACAGGCAGATTTTCCCAGGGCATGACGGGAGGTCCTTCCTTCGCTGTGGTTCTGGTTGAGTTTAGGACAATTGGATAATGGATAATTTAGGAAAGTTTGGATAGCATTGCTTTGGAATAGAGCTAGTTTATTTAGTGTGGCTACGATAGGCAATATTGTTAGTTGTAACTTGGCCACATTTTGATATCAATACTTTTAAAGGCAGGCCTAGTTTTTGCAAGTTGGAATTAAGGACTGATAGATAGCGCTCTGTAGGCTATGCGTGAGTAAATTGGCTTTTTTTTTTACGTCAGAGACGTTTTTGTTCAGATATCATTTATTTTCGGTAGGTAACTAATTCTGAACAGTGCATGAAGATAATGACATCGAGAGAGACATGCATACAGAATAGTACATGCATTCCAAATAAATGCATGCAGACATTCGCGTAACCATAACGCCCTCTACTGACGAGAATGATAACATTTCTCGTATTAGCGACAGCCCACAATTCCATTAAAAGAGTTTGTAGATGAGCTGTATTTAATGTCTAATGAAATACAATGAACAGCACCACCTGAACTATGGGTCATGAAGAAGCATGAAAAAAAAAAAAAGTTTTTCCGGTAGTGTAGTCTAACGTTGTCTGCGGGAAATCTTTTGGTACCGGACCATGTAGCTAGGTTTAGTTTAGTTTTCTGGAGTGCAATGGATGTAAGTCATGTTGATTAGCTTCGTAGTAGCCTAGCTTGTACCTGCTTCCTGACTAGCAGCTGACTGACGTTTATCTGGCAAAACTAACGTTGGCTAACAAGCTTAATTGGACAATGCATATTTCCCAGGAATCTTAGCCAGCAAGAAAACAATAGATACTACTAAGAAAGTAGCCTACCAGAGATTATTCTTCTGATTATTATTATTATAATTAAAGGTGTAAGATACATTGTCTGCAGAGTAGCGTAGACTAGAGCAATGTTCGGAGGCTATAGTAATTTTTGACTAACCATGAATCAGATATGTTTAGGGAATTGGAGGTTTATAAATCCGATCTCTTAAGGGATTGCAGCTTATAGTAGGTTATCGTAAATTCTTAATTTTCCTAGTAGTTAATTTTATGGTGACATTGTGTTATGTGTGAAAAGGATAAACTGAACAGAGCTGAAGTGAAGAAATGAATGAAGACATAATAAAGAAATGTTGGCCGAGACGAGCATTAAAGGTTCGGTTTCCACAGAGTCAGACATGACCGCAGCGCAAGAGGACAGCAGGCTCCACACAGACAAATATTTTTGTCGGTATTTGTGTGAGATTAAAACATGTAGCCAATGGCACAGTTATTTATAGAATTTATTTTTTACATTAATGCAAGAACACAATGTTAACCAGATGATATTCTACGTTGAAACTTTTTTCTTTGCTTGACAAATGGCCATGGGATGCCTGTTCCCATAACGTTAGCTAGCCTATTGCATTACTGTCGTGGTGTACAGTGACTGAATTGTTTAACTAACAGGCTACAAGTGAACAGTTAATATTGTAAATGTGTCTTTGCCTTTGCAATAAAAAAACATTCTTGCATGAGAAAACCAGAACATGTGCACACTGTTTGAGTCCAAAATGGAATTACACTTTAATATCAACCAGGCGAGGTACGAACCCACGTCTCGCGCAATACTAAGGCTTGACGCTAACCAGAAGACCAAAGGGGTACAGTCACGTGATATAGGCCATTTGTCAGTGTCGGTTTGACTTTCACCATTTCGCTGTAGTACAAGTGAAATAGGCTAGAAGTGAAACATTGAACAGTTAATATTGGAAACGTCTAAAAATAATAACAGTGTAATAAATTAAAAGTATTTAGCAGTTTCACATTGTTTTTGTCGAAAATAAATTTGTGTTCTGTTGGGCTCGAACCCCCAATCCTCTGTGTAAGAAGCAGCAACTGTAACCACTAGGCCACAGTAGCTTCAAAGAATACACAAAGCCAAATAGTGGTTTTGTCTGTGATGTGTGCATATTAGTTTGAAGCATTTTTATTGGGCAATAAGCTTGGGAGAGCCGGTATGCAATGTTGTTATCCAATGGGGAGAATTATTATTTGAGGGTACGGAGGCAGGCAGGTAGTGAGGGTCTCTGGATATATAATAACCCAAGTTTGGGGCTTTATTGTGGGGATGTGTGAAGTTCTATCTGAATGCTGTGTGGTTAGATGAGGTCAGAACATACAGAAGTTTATGTTTTTAAGGGCTGAGAGTCTGTGGTCATTGTGGTTACTTTTGCAGGAAACCCTGAAAAGTGCCAAACTCTCTGTGCTTTATAGTATGGGGCATGCCAAGCCGTAACTTGGCGGATGGCATACCTGCCATCCCAATTAATAAAACTGACAGTGCTGATGTCATAATTAAGCTGAAAGTGATGATGTCTAACTGGTACGCATGCACGCACGCACGCACGCACACACAACTCTATCACACACACTCACACGCACACACACACACACACACACACACACACACACACACAACTCTATCACACACACTCACACACACACACGCACACACACACACACACACACAACTCTATCACACACATGCACACACACACAACTCTATCACACACATAACTCTATCACACACACTCACACACACACACGCACACACACACACACAACTCTATCACACACATGCACACACACACAACTCTATCACACACACACACACAACTCTATCACACACACGCACACACACACACACACACACACACACAACTCTATCACACACACGCGCGCACACACACACACACACACACAACTCTATCACACACACGGCACACACACACACACACACACACACACACACACACACACACACACACACACACACACACAGACATAAAACTCTTTCACACACAGACATTACTTTTTTCCCAGAAATATGCTTTCAGAGACAGCTTTGCAGGGGTGCGGTCAGGGTGGTGATGTGCGTCTTTTACCCAACACGACTGCGAATTGCACCAACCGATCTGCTATGACTCATTTACCCAACACGACTGCAAATTGCACCAACCCATCTGCTACGACTCATTTACCCAACACGACTGCGAATTGCACCAACCCATCTGCTACGACTCATTTACCCAACATGACTGAGGCTTTTCTAGCTTCTCACCCCAACAGCTAACCCAGGCTCACCCCTACCCAGAGATAGTCCTGGTTTTTGCTCCATCCAAACCTATAACTACATAACTGCATTCATTTTAATTAATCAGGTGTAATGACCGTGTGCTGGAGGCATTCTGAATATTCAGGCTCAGACTTTTAATCATCTGAAAACTCTCAAGCTCGAATTGAACAAAAACCAGAAGCATGTAAGAAATGATGATTCCGGTTCCGCTGTTGTTGGAAAGCAAACAAACTCTTAATTCCGTGACCTGGCAGTCGCAAGGAGACCGTCAACGATTAGTGGCAGAGCGTCACACCAAACTTTCGGTTCAGGGAGTAACTGAACCACCATGTACAAGTCCTTTCTCCATAGGTGACAGAAATGTGTATTCTGAATGTGCATTCTAATGTATTGCATTAATTGCCAGACCAGGGCTCCACGACTGATTGATTTTCTAAAATAAAGCAGCATCAGCATTCCTCTGTTACCGCCAGAGTCCAAGGCTGTGTACCGTTTACTGGGCTGAATCCGTTTCTGGATTTCATGGCAGCTTCAGCTCTTGCTAGCTGTACACTAGCGCTGGTTCACCAGGGTTGCCAGACTGGGAAATTTTACCCTAAATGTAGGGGATTTTAAAAATTCATGGGGGGAGAAAAAATGTATGGGAGTCAATGATATATGGGGGATTTTAAAAGGAGGTATGGGGAGAAATTGTGAGAAAATTGTATGGGACTCAATTGAAGATGGGGGATTTTCAGAATTTGTTTGGGGGGAAATTAATTCAGGCATCTGGCAACACTGTGGTTTACTCGTAGATTACTCTGTGACACAACATTCCATACAGGGGCACACCAACAATGTTAATCAGCCGCCGTTCAATTCATACAGCTAAAATGCTAATCAGCCGCCGTTCAAAACATACAGCTAAAATGCTAATCAGCTGCCATTAATACATACAGCTAAAATGCTAATCAGCCGCCGTTCAATACATACAGCTAAAATGCTAATCAGCCGCCGTTCAATACATACAGCTAAAATGCTAATCAGCCGCCGTTCAATACATACAGCTAAAATGCTAATCAGCCGCCGTTCAAAACATACAGCTAAAATGCTAATCAGCCGCCGTTCAATACATACAGCTAAAATGCTAATCTGCCGCCGTTCAAAACATACAGCTAAAATGCTAATCAGCCGCCGTTCAATACATACAGCTAAAATGCTAATCAGCCGCCATTCAAAACATACAGCTAAAATACTAATCAGCCGCCGTTCAATACATACAGCTAAAATGCTAATCAGCCGCCATTCAAAACATACAGCTAAAATACTAATCAGCCGCCGTTCAATACATACAGCTAAAATGCTAATCAGCTGCCGTTCAATACATAGGCCTACAGCTAAAATGCTAAGCAGCTGCCATTCAATACATACAGCTAAAATGCTAATCAGCTGCCGTTGAATACATACAGCTAAAATGCTAATCAGCTGCCGTTGAATACATACAGCTAAAATGCTAATCAGCTGCCATTGAATACATACAGCTAAAATGCTAATCAGCTGCCGTTCAATACATAGGCCTACAGCTAAAATGCTAATCAGCTGCCGTTGAATACATACAGCTAAAATGCTAATTGAATAATTAAGGGTTCTCTCTCGTATCTCTCATATTACACCCGGCGCTGGGCTCATTATAGCGCCTAGCGCTCATGTCGTTTAAATACCATGTATTTTTGTGCCCATTACAAGTGAACTGGGCGTGTTGGTCTTAAGATGAGGAGTGGCCATGATCATTTTTGGCGTATTGCTATCTTGAGCCAGCAGAAAGCGCTTGCACTAAAACCACCACAAACCTGGTCTAGGGCCCTATCTTGGCGATCTTAGCGCTTGGTCTAAGCGCATGGCGTTAAGTGCATTTAGGGCGTGTCCAAGTCCACTTTTGCTATTTTGACGGCGTGTTTTTTTAGCGCTAAGCACAGCGCAAAGTGCAAATGGGCTGAACCTAGTCTCTTCATTAATTATAGGTGTGTCTTGGAAGTAGGATGCAATGAACCAATCAAAATGTCATATCCCATTCCCTTTAAAAGCTTGCTTTTCCACCTTGGCGGATTGCTTGTAATGGCGAAACAGACATGCTCGTGCGTGTGTTGTGCGAGCAAGGAATAGGCTATATGGATCAATAGTATGATCAATATTATTCGGACTAACCATTATGACGCGTTTTGATATACACAGTAATAATCTTTAACATTAGGGTTTAACACTGGCACAGGTTCCTGGTAATTCCAGACAGCGCTGTTATTTTAGAAAATGTATGCGGTTACATTTTGTTAAAAGCACTTGCAACAGTTGAGAATAAGCTTCCAGTGGCTTCCGTCTCACCTTAAAAAACGTCAAATTAGCCTGCTTGTTTAAAGAATTTTGTTTGTTTATGCAATGAAGCATTGTCAAGCATCAATTCCATGAGGCTGTTCTCATGGAGTTCTCGAAGTTCAAGCTTCATCCCGAAGTTCATTACCTGCATTCTAATATTGATTAATAACATAAATACCGTTATTTTGCCTTAATGATGACACTAAATACAATAAAGCTGTCAGGTTGGCAACCCATAGGTTTGGGTTAGCGGCGCTTAGCGCCGGGTGTAAGATAGGGCCCGTTAACTGTCAGACGTACTGAGCTGACATACTTCCTGTGTGGAGAATGAGGGCAAATGGAATTAAATTCATAATAAAACCATTGACCATGGGAGAGGAGTCTTTCAATGAAATAGCCAGCATGTGCTGTGGTTGGAGAACTGGGATGGGTACAATGATTTTGAGGGAGCTAATATTGTTTCCACTGCTCTTGAGGTGATTGGGTAGATTAATGTTAAAATATAGTTTGATATGTAACGCACACATTAGAACATCTCAACATTAAGACAATGTTTGGCAAGACATATTCTCATGTACAAACACACACACACACACACACACACACACACACACACACCCACCCACCCACGTATATTCTCTGAATTCCGTTGGTGTTGAATATGATAGTTAATCTAAACTACAGTTATTACACACAGTAAGATCACATCCTGCTCTCCCTATTGGCTGCACTCTGATCTGTGTCCAAATCATAGCACTGCTGTCCCACTGTAACAGAGACCTGCAGCGGGCAGATTCTCAGAGGAACACAATCAGAGCCAATGCCAAACACAGGAAACAGCCTCTCAGTGAATTTGTGTTTGACAGTGTGCAGTGATGTCTTGTTAGTGGGGTCAGAGAAGGACACTCGCCCCTTGTCCCAGTCCAGCTGAACTCTGACCTTTTTCACTTCCTTCTTAATCTTCAGTTTAGTAGTCTTCCCTGCACTGCTCATTACTTTATATTCCTCATCATTATGACCTATAGCCCAACGTTCCCCCAACTGAGCCTCTCCTTTCTCAGCTACTCCGAGCACCCAGGCAGCATTATCCCCAACCTCTACATCCCAGTAGTGTGTCCCTGACAAAAAGCCTTCAGATCCCAAACCAAAACTTTTAAAGATATCATCATCATCATCATCATCATCTTCAGATCTCAGCTCTGTCTCCCCACTGTATCTCAGGCTGGTCAGATCCTCAGACACGGTGAGATTATCTGATTTGGTGTTTGGATTCAGAACAACAGGAGCTAAAGAGAAAGAGAGAGAGAGAGAGAGGTTAGTTCCGTGGTGCTAAAAGTGGGTCTTATGAAAGAGAAAACAAAAAATAAATAAACAGAAAATATGTGAACTCGAAATTCTAGTGAATGAGGAATTGCGAATACCTCAGAGTTGGTTTCCGTTTCAAAATGATTATGTTTGTCTAATTATTCCCATTTTAAAAGGCTGAGAATTTTTTAAATAGAGCAATGCACTGTGGATCTTGTTTAGACTATTGAACCTGCTTAAGCATTTTTGAAGTCTAAGGAGGTAAACAGACTAATCTAATCTATGGTTCTATATCTATTTTTTGTGCATTTAAGGATATTCTAGATGCTCAAATATGTCAGACATGTTAAACGTGAGATATTTTAGCACTAACTAAATTTTAATATTACACACTCCCCATCCCAATAGCTAGCTTTAGTCCCGTTGACGTTATCAGAGATATGAAACCTTAATATCACCCGAGCATTTTTTTTCTTTTTTTAAGTTTACTCAAACTTTGAGATTCCAGAATACAATTACATGATTCAATTTGTTTCCTAAATGGTTAATTACATGTAAATCAACAAATTAATCAAATAATTTGACAGGTCTTGATCATGGTCAAACAATGAGGTTTTATAGGCTATCAGGTGTAATTTAATTAATTAGGTGTTTCTGAAAATCTGTTCTCTTGGCTACATCCGTGTCAGAATAAAAGAGAAGCTAGCTCACAACAACGCTGTGTTTGTCTTCTTCGATGAGGCTGCTGCCGGATCTAGTGCGGAAGGTTACAAATGGTTGGGATGTAATGCGCCAATTGAAAGAAGTAGTTCCAGCTTAAATGTGATATTTTAAGTTTTTTTAAACTTTTTCAAAAAGTTCTGGATAAACATACAATACACAAAGAGATGTGAGAGTATACAGTCAGTTTCCCGTATACTGTGAGTTTTCCTTCTAAAAGGAGATTTATCATTGTTTTTGAAGGCCTAGCTCAGGGGTAGGGAACCCTGGTCCTGGAGAGCCGCAGGGTCTGCTGGTTTTAGTTGTTACTCGCCACTTAATTGATCAATTAAAGCAGGTGATTACACTGTTAACTCACCTCATCTGGTTTCTTTGGTCTAAGTTGTTGCTGTATTTAAGGTGAAAACAAAAACCAGCAGACCCTGCGGCTCTCCAGGACCAGGGTTCCCTACCCCTGCCCTAGCTACTTGCCCCATTGAACTCCATTGAAACCCACAGATAAGCTGTGGTTAAAAGGTAAATTTCTTGATAATAAAGCTATCAGTGAGGTTGTGCTATGCACAATTATAGATGATGGGGAAACAACCTTCCAATAAGGTCTGGGTTAAAAAATGGCGAACCTATCATTTAGTTATCGTTAAGTTAGCTGAACTGCTCAGGTGAATAATTTTGCGCAATTAACTTGATTTTATTAGCACATATGTCAGGTCTGAATAAAACCATAGGCCAGTGGTTCCCAAACTCGGTCCTGGGGCCCCCTGTGTATGCTGGGGACCCCCTGTGTATGCTGGGGCCCCCCTGTGTATGCTGGTTTTCGTTGCAACCACAGTTGCAATCCCAGAATTTTAACAAGCTGTTTTTTTCTTAATTAGGTACTTTTCATGTTTAAAGGAATTATTCACCCTCTTAAGCCACATTATATCAGAAATAGCTATGTATGCCATATAGAATGAACTTCCCATGTTCACATTGTGCTTATTGTGCTATATTGCAACAATTACATTAAAAGAGGTTACAAATGTATGTATTTTAACTGATCAAATTAAAGACTGAAGTGAATCAATAGGCTCCTAATTAGGTGGTTGAACACGTGTTTAAGTTCTTTCATAATTCTTTCTTAAGCTTATTAACACAATGCAGGTTTGGCTCGTTATCATTTGCTTTGTGTTTGAAATCATTATCTACCAATGGTTAGTTTTAGTGCCCACACTTTCTCCAATTTGGAGCCTATTGATTCAACTCAGTCTTTAAATTGATCAGTTAAATAATTTTCTGATCTTTTTTAAAGAATATAGCACAATAAGCACAATGGGGTGTTTATTCTACATGGCATACATGTAGCCATTTCTGATATAATGTGGCTTAAGAGGGTAAATAATCCCTTTAAACATGAAAAGTACCTAATTAAGAAAAACTAACAGCTTGTTAAACTTCTGGGATTGCAAGTGTGGTTGAAATGAAAACCAGCATAAACAGGGGTCCCCAGGACCAGCATACACAGGGGTCCCCAGGACCAGCATACACAGGGGTCCCCAGGACCAGCATACACAGGGGTCCCCAGGACCAGCATACACAGGGGTCCCCAGGACCAGCATACACAGGGGGGCCCAGGACCGAGCTTGGGAACTACTGCCATAGGGGATTTTCCGACTCTATTGCACAAAAATCAACAGCTTTAAGAGTCATGACATACTGAAGAGTCCCTCTGTTCAGTCAGATATGCTTAATTTGGTGGTCTAAAACAGGCTCATAGCTATGCATGCTGAATTAGAGCTCACAGCTGCAACAGTACATTTACTATACTCACTGTACTGAACAATCCCCTGCATCTTCTCCCACACTCTGTACTTCAGGTTACCCAGGTGTTTGGCCACATCGATACGCCCTCCTGACACCTCCTCTGGATCTGACACATTGTATTGGGGTCTGTAACAACATTCAGGAGTCAGTACTGCGCTGGGTTTGGGTTCAGTACAATAGAAAAGAGACAGTCAGTAACACAGGAGTCAGTACTGCACTGGGTTTGGGTTCAGTACAATAGAAAAGAGACAGTCAGTAACACAGGAGTCAGTACTGCACTGGGTTTGGGTTCAGTACAATAGAAAAGAGACAGTCAGTAACACAGGAGTCAGTACTGCACTGGGTTTGGGTTCAGTCCAATAGAAAAGAGACAGTCAGTAACACAGGAGTCAGTACTGCACTGGGTTTGGGGTCAGTCCAATAGAAAAGAGACAGTCAGTAACACAGGAGTCAGTACTGCACTGGGTTTGGGTTCAGTACAGTAGAAAAGAGACAGTCAGTAACACAGGAGTCAGTACTGCACTGGGTTTGGGTTCAGTTCAATAGAAAAGAGACAGTCAGTAACACAGAAGTCAGTACTGCACTGGATCTGGGTTCAGTACAATAGATAAGAGAGTCAGTAACACAGGAGTCAGTACTGCACTGGGTTTGGGTTCAGTTCAATAGAAAAGAGACAGTCAGTAACACAGGATTCAGTACTGCACTGGATTTGGGTTCAGTACAATATAAAAGACACAGTCAGTAACACAGAAGTCAGTACTGCACTGGATCTGGGTTCAGTACAATAGATAAGAGAGTCAGTAACACAGGAGTCAGTACTGCACTGGGTTTGGGTTCAGTACAATAGAAAAGAGACAGTCAGTAACACAGGAGTCAGTACTGCACTGGGTTTGGGGTCAGTCCAATAGAAAAGAGACAGTCAGTAACACAGGAGTCAGTACTGCACTGGGTTTGGGTTCAGTACAGTAGAAAAGAGACAGTCAGTAACACAGGAGTCAGTACTGCACTGGGTTTGGGTTCAGTTCAATAGAAAAGAGACAGTCAGTAACACAGAAGTCAGTACTGCACTGGATCTGGGTTCAGTACAATAGATAAGAGAGTCAGTAACACAGGAGTCAGTACTGCACTGGGTTTGGGTTCAGTTCAATAGAAAAGAGACAGTCAGTAACACAGGATTCAGTACTGCACTGGATTTGGGTTCAGTACAATATAAAAGACACAGTCAGTAACACAGAAGTCAGTACTGCACTGGATCTGGGTTCAGTACAATAGATAAGAGAGTCAGTAACACAGGAGTCAGTACTGCACTGGGTTTGGGTTCAGTACAATAGAAAAAGAGACAGTCAGGAGATTACATACCTTCTCCTTGTGGGCTTGTAGTTCTGAAATAAAGACAGTATTAGGTCAGTAGGTTCTGTGTATTATTGGTCAGTTTAAATCACAACAACAGTCATATGTTACACAGTATCTCACATGAACAAACGTCTCACATTAACACATATGTATTCCAAATGAACACACGCGTATTTCACACAGCAATCGGTGCTCACCTGCTGGAAATCAGCCTTCATTTCCTGCTCTAAGGCTGTGATCGTGTCTGAAAGGGATGAAATCTCTTTTGTCATTTTTTCAGCCCTCTCCTTCATCCTCTGGCTCATCTGCTCCTCTTCCTCCCTCAGTGCAGCGATCCTGGCCGCCTCTTCATCTCGCAGAAAGTGGTGAAGTTTCTCAAACTCCTTTTGTATTTGCATCTCTGTGCTCTGGGCCTGCCTCTGAAGGAGACATTTGGTACTTCTGTAAAAATAGACTAGCCAGTGTGATCAGGTAAGGAGAATGCACAGACTCAAATACAGCATCAGGAATGGTTCTTTAATGCAACATCTATCACTTAGACTGCATGAAGCTGAGCGATAGATAACACTAAATATCACGTGAACAGAGTATACAGTCTTCATACTGTAATCAGACCTGGGTAAACTAGTCTTAAAATAACTATTATTTGAATTTCTTTCAAATACACAAAGGGAAAAGTTTCTAATACACAAAGGAAAAAGTTACTTGGAAAAAAAATCTGAATACAATGTTACAAAATCTATTTAGTATTTGACTGCACTTAAAAATGTGAACTTTGACTACTTTTGCACACTATTTGAATACAGGTCTAACACTGACTTTCCCCCCTTTGAATACAGATCACAGAGAATGACTACTTGAAAAATACAGTATGATTTTTCAGGGAGGACTACATTAAACTATTTGAAAATATTATTTGTGACATAATTTACCTTGAAACAATTGAAGTTATTTTGAGGAACTACTTTTTAGAGCCACAGTGAGCACCATAATTCATTGGACAGTGACACATGTTTTGTTATTTTGGTTCTGTACTTTAGCACTTTGGGTTTGAAAGGATACAATGACAATGAGGTTGAAGTGCAGACTGTCAGCTTTAATTTCAGGGTATTTTCATCCATATCGGATGAACCGTTTAGAAAGAGTTTTATAATAAATGTATTTCTCCCTTTTTAATTCCGCAGAGCATTTGTTCTTGATGACTACGAAAGCTTATTTTCTTGGGATTTGATGTGATGGTATTCTCATTCTCTTTTTCTTTTAATTTGAGGAGAATTTACCCATGGGACAGGGGTCTGCCATCTTTGTATTTTAGTTTTTTTTGGTGTATTATATTTTCTTGTTTGTCCTGTATTTTATCTTGATTTTATGGTAAACACCTTTAGGTGCATTTTTTCAATGAAATACATTTTTCTGGATGTCCCAAAATCCCAGTTCATTGCCTTAAACCCTAAAACAGACTTGCTTCTATGTCCTGAGTTTATAAGGTGGTCGCTGTAAAGTGCACCTTGGTGAACTCAGCGTCTCGATCACTCTTCTGTTTCGCTTCTGTAAAGGCCTTCAGCTTCTCCTGTAGGGGTCCCAGTGCTTTCTTCACATCCTCCTGAAATCACACAAGTTTATATTTCAGGAATGAACCTCAGGCATACCCAGGATTGAAGGAAATAGTTTTTGAAGCACTATTCTGTGACGCTCCCCCAAATCACAAAGATTATAACAGATATGGCACTCCACCATGGAACTTAAAACAAACACGTTTCCAGGAATGATTAATAATATCGTAAACACACGAAGAACAATAGCAACATGTGTCAGAATGTCCGTCTGTGTGAGAAAGAAGTGCTTCATGCAGGGAAAATATGGCATGTTTTATATGAATATGGCAAATGGCATACACATTTGTTTGAGCAATCCTTTTGAAATTTAAACATAGTCCCATGTAGCCTACTCACACGTCTATAGTGTCGTGATAAACCATATCGCTGTCAAAATAGAGCTCTTGTTTGTGGGCAGGAGCCAACATGAGTCATTGTTCTAATGAATCAAATACCGGATAATATATGTATTTTTCATTAAGTAAATACGTGTATTTCAAACCTTATACTTCAACGCTGCTTCCTGGATGGGTCGTAGTTTGTGCTTCTCGTGCTTCTTTGAAGTTTGGCAGATGGCGCAGATCAGCTCCTCGTCGTTCACACAGAAGAGCTTGAGTCTCTCGCCGTGGACACTGCAGAGTGATTCGGACGGAGAAGCTGGTTTCTTAATCCTGTTTTTCAGAAAGTCCTCACACAGGTTCTTCAAGGCCAGGTTCGGAGGAGGAAATTCTGTGGAGGACCTCCTGCAAATCGGACAATCCCCAGAGCGCAGCTGCTCCCAGAACTTCTGTAGACAGGCTTCACAGAAGCTGTGGCTGCATTTTAGGATGACGGGGTCTTTGAAGATGTCAAAGCACACAGGACAGGTGAGGTGTACCTCAGACGAGCTGGACGCCATTTCTTTTCCTGGGTAACATTTGTTTTCCTCAGTCATGCACGCTGTAATGCCTCCTAACAGCCTCTGATTTAACTTGTCTTACAGTAGTACCCTAAATAAAACCCCAAAGTAATCCATAGGATTGAAATCTAAATAGTCATTGCTATTAGCAAACGCACCTCTGTTTTAATAACTGTTGTGAACGTTCCCACCCCAAGTAGTGACCCTGGGCGTGAATGCTTGTCAGGCCCCTCCCTTGCCCCCCCCCCCCCCCCCCCCCAAAAAAATCTCACCAACAACAAAGCCCGTTTCTGCCTCCGGTAACATTACTCAGCAAATGCCCTTTACCCTGGTCTCTATGTTCTCTTCAAGACTCTTAGGAATGTCATAGATTCTAAGGCACCACCTTCTGCTGCAATTCCACCTGCTTGAGGGCAGAGAGTACATTGTGACATCACAAGGGTTAACATTCCACCATTCATTTCAATGGGACAAAAATTACCTTTTAGAATGTGAATCAACCTTGCCTCGTTCACCTTGTGCTCCATCTCAGTTCCGCCTTTCTCTGCAGAGGCTCATATTTCCACTTTTAATTGGCAAGCGCAGGAATGTGTTTCCCCGATTCCTCTCTTATCTTTTATAGATCAAACTTCTGTTACCATGACGTCAACGGTAGGGTTTAGCCTTGTGCATTAGATACTAGCTTCCTAAACTTTATGGAATAAAAAAGAAAAGGATAAAAAATAAAAAAAACCTCAGCGGGTCGATTTTTTTATTTTTTTGTTAAAGTACAAGCCGTAGACTTGTAACTGCCATCTAATTTAAGCTTTACTGTGAGTCTACCCTAACCTTCCTCCTCAGCTTGTATAGTTGCGACCGTTCATGCCGCCATCTTGGCCAGGCCCCCTGGAATTCTGCCATTGCTACTGGTAAAAAGGTGGCTACAGAAAAAAAGAGGGAAAGAACAACATGAAAGAAAGGCCGTACTAGACGACACTCAAAAAATCTACCAACACAAGAAGGATCTTTGGAATTATAACTACAAACCCAGTGGGATATGATTCATGCTAAAGGCTAAAGGAGATTATAACTACAAACCCAGTGGGATATGATTCATGCTAAAGGCTAAAGGAGATTATAACTACAAACCCAGTGGGATATGATTCATGCTAAAGGCTAAAGGAGATTATAACTACAAACCCAGTGGGATATGATTCATGCTAAAGGCTAAAGGAGATTATAACTACAAACCCAGTGGGATATGATTGATGAGAAAAAGGCTAAAGGAGATTATAACTACAAACCCAGTGGGATATGATTCATGCTAAAGGCTAAAGGAGATTATAACTACAAACCCAGTGGGATATGATTGATGAGGAAAAGGCTAAAGGAGATTTTAACTACAAACCCAGTGGGATATGATTGATGAGGAAAAGGCTAAAGGAGATTATAACTACAAACCCAGTGGGATATGATTCATGCTAAAGGCTAAAGGAGATTATAACTACAAACCCAGTGGGATATGATTCATGCTAAAGGCTAAAGGAGATTATAACTACAAACCCAGTGGGATATGATTCATGCTAAAGGCTAAAGGAGATTATAACTACAAACCCAGTGGGATATGATTCATGCTAAAGGCTAAAGGAGATTATAACTACAAACCCAGTGGGATATGATTGATGAGGAAAAGGCTGAAGGAGATTATAACTACAAACCCAGTGGGATATGATTGATGAGGAAAAGGCTAAAGGAGATTATAACTATAAACCCAGTGGGATATGATTCATGAGGAGATTTTAGGTCTAGAATAAAGATGGTGGGTGAAGAGGGTGAAGAAAAGGACTGGTGAAATGACTTCAGCACCAAACTAATGATCAACAATATCCTATTACTGAAAACCTGAAATCCCAGATGGTGTAGATTCCTTCTGTTAGCCATAATGTGGCTAACACTAGGAAGATTGATGATGACTTTAAACTCTTGCGTGACAAGGACTGATAATAAAAGGAAATAACAGACTGTGATTTAGCTGATGACACCATATTTGTAAAATAAATGAATAAATAAGTCTTCAGGTCTGTTAATGACTTCTCCCTGGTTTCAGGTTTAAAAATTAATATTGATAAGTCTTTTGGGAGTTCATAAGAATTATGAACTCTTCAAAATTACACAACAGCCCTGTCAAAGGCTCTGTCACTCATCTAGATACAGTTTTGTGAAAGGACCGTCACTGCTGGGGACACCCACAGACTGGCTCTCTGAGGGGGGAGAATAATACCTGCTGCCGCCATTTTGTTAATCTTTACCCCCCCTCGCAGTGTCGAGGGGAGGAGCCTGCCTGATGGGCGTGGCTGCGCCCATGTTTATGTGGTGCTTGGTGATGCATATCCGAGTGCATTCCCTGTCTGTTCCGCAGCTGCAGTGTGGGTCATGTGACCTTTCGATAAGGAGGATATCTGGCCTCCTTATCTATGCGTCACACACTTCAAAAACATCTACGCTCTGCTGTAGCAGAACACACTCCAATCCACAAACACACACACACACACACACACACACACTTATTGTATGACTAATTGCTCATTTTTTCTATTGGCCAGAGAAAGAGAGGGAGACAGAGAGAGGTATTTACAGACAAAGGCAGATCTTCCCAGGGCATGATGGGAGTTCCTTCCTTCGCTGTGGTTCTGGGTAAGTACAATGATGAACGGGTGGGGGGGGGGGGGCGGGGGGTAAAATATATATATTACACATTAAATAAAAAATAAAATGAATCTTACTTTCAATCTTTTATTATTATCTTGGTAACACAAAGCACATGATTTCAAAAATGTGTACGTTGTTACATTAGCCATTAATCATATTCTCCGGAAACTTGAAAAGTTTAAATCGGGTCAATTGTAAGTGTTTTTGGACGCACAGTGTACAAGTAGATAATATATCAAATTAGGCCAATGGCGGTTACCCTTATCTTTTCAAGGAAATACATACGTCTGCATATTCAGCCTTTTATACACCATTACATTACATGATCAATCCCTCGACAGACGCTCTCATCCAGAGCGATGTACAATAACGGAGAACGTCACTGTTACTCTCAGAAATACAGAATAAATGCAGTATCACCAAGAAGGCACACCTTTTCATTTCTCTTAAGAAAAAGGTTCAGGAAATATATCTCTACTCTATGTATAAATACTTAAATGTATTGCAGGTAATAGCTGGAATACAGATGAAGGTGGTGCTGGGTGTTCTGGTGTCGTGAAGGCGATGCTTATTCTGGATTCACACGCTGCGTTTACGTGGAGTTCCTATTGGCAGCTACAACTTTAGGCACCGTCCACCAAAATTGGGGATGCACGCAACGTAAACAGTGTTTTGAAACACCAGCATCGTGGCTACGTGTACGCGTATACTTTACTTCCAAATTCTGAAACTGCTGGGTAGTCTGTGGATTTAGCATTTTACTGTTCTCAGGTTTTTTTTTTTTACTTTTATTATCCCAGTTGAGCTGTTGGGCACAGGAAAGGACAGCTGAATTCCTTCATAATTACCAGAAGGATAAAAATCTTAGAAGCACAGTGTTTCCTGCAGGCCTCTGGATTATGTCAGGGACAAAAACAAAATGCTCACCCTCTCTCAGCTCATGATTGTGCCTGGGTACTTTAAGAAAAATGCATTTTATTTAAAGTAGTTTATAATATGTACTTTTTCATGGTTACCGTTACAGATTATAACAACAGCATCATAAGGTAGTAAATAAATAACACCTTAACAATCAAACCTGACCTGGATGAATCTATTCAATTATTTTAAAAATGTGCTTCTATAGTGGTGATTAAAGCAACATTGACCATTGTGATGTCATAATAGCAATGTCATGTCTGCCGATCACAATATATTTGTTATAATGGGCACAACTGTGTTGTCACAAAGTGCTGGTGATGATGTAAATGGCAGCAATATATTATGTATTAATAAAACTGACAGTGCTGATGTCATAATTAAGCTGAAAGTGATGATGTCACATGTTTTTCAGTGATTACAGCAGCGCTCCATCCTGGGATGTCTCAAGGTATTCAAAGCTGTCTATCACACACACACGCACACACACACACACACACACACACACACACACACACACACACACACACAACTCTATCCCGACAGCAGTATGCACTTATTGCATGTCGCTTTGGATAAAAGCGTCTGCTAAATGACTGTAATGTAATGTAATGAATGGGTTGTTGAAACTTAAGTGGTTACAATCCTTTTTGAGCAATACTGAAAGCCTTTGGTTCTGTGTGGAGGACCATAATATTGCACTTCAGAGGCGCTTGCATTTACGCTACTTATGCTTGTGATTTTACTGATTTACACTTCAGAGCTGCAAGTTTTTGTGTTTTCTTCTTGTTTTTGCGTTTTGCACATCAGCGGCTCTATCTGCAGTTCAGAGCCGAAAGTATTTGTTTTTTGCGTTTTGCGTTTTTCATTTTGTTTTTGTGTTGTACAGAGGCATTAGATGAAGGAAAGGCACCTATTGCTATTTGAGCTTCTAAACGAAAGCCCAGTCTTGGCCCCTTGATCTCAACCAAAAATGTTGACTTGCAAAATATGGGCCTGCCTTTAGAAGTAATGATATCAAAATAAGGCCAAGTTCCACATTCTCTTCAGATGGCAAAAGGAAAAAAAAAAACACACACACAGGGCCAAGTTACATTAAAAAACACACACACACACACACACACACACACACACACACACACACACACACACACACACACACACACACACAGGGCTAAGTTACATAAAAAAATACACACACACACACACACAGGGCCAAGTTACATTAAATAAAACACACACACACACAGGGCCAAGTTACATTAAAACACACACACACACACACACACACAGGGCCAAGTTACATTAAATAAAACACACACACAGGGCCAAGTTACATTAAAACACACACACACACACACACACACACACACACACAGGGCCAAGTTACATTAAAACACACACACACACACACACACACACACACACACACACACACACACACAGGGCCAAGTTACATTAAATAAAACACACACACACAGGGCCAAGTTACATTAAATAATTTAGGAAACATTAAGTAGCACTCCTTTGGAATAGAGCTTGTTTAATCTGTGTGAGCTAAAATAGCCAATATTGTTTGTTATAAAAGCCTCATTTTGATATCAATACTAGGCCTAAAGTTAGCCATTTAAATGAACTTATATACAGTCCTTTGTATGTGTGAGTAATTTTACATTTCTGTACATTGAAAACAGGAGTGGGTGGGTCAAACTCTCTGACGTGTGTCACTCTGTCACACAGACGGGCCGATGATCATTCAGAGTCCTGCCCAGCCATTGGCCGAAGGAAGCTCTGTGACTCTCCGCTGCCTCCACTGGCAGCAGAGTGCCAACACAACGGCTTTTTATCGGGACGGAGTAGAGATCCTCAGCTCAAACAGCACAGAGATGACCATCCGCAATGTGACCAGGGAGGACCAGGGTCACTACAAGTGCACAGACTCCAACGGTACAGAGAGCCCTGAGAGCTGGCTCTCTGTCCAAGGTGAGACCACACTCTCTGAGTGTTACTTATACAGAGCACAACCTTTACTGAAGCAACTCAGGTAAGATAGCTTGCACTCTTGAGCAAGGTATTTAAAGTGCGACCTAACAATTAAAAAATAATCCATTTGTAGTTCTAGGGCGGCACGGTGGTGCAGTGGTTAGCACTGTCGCCTCACAGCAAGAAGGTACCGAGTTCGAATCCTGGCCGAGGACCATTCTGTGTGGAGTTTGCATGTTCTCCCCGTGTCCTCGTGGGTTTCCTCCGGGTACTCCGGTTTCCTCCCACAGTCCAAAGACATGCAGGTTAGGCTAATTGGAGACTCTAAATTGCCCGTAGGTATGAGTGTGTGAGTGAATGGTGTGTGTGCCCTGTGATGGATTGGCAGCCTGTCCAGGGTGTATTCCTGCCTCTCGCCCGATGCATGCTGGGATAGGCTCCAGCACCCCCCGTGACCCTGACCAGGAATAAGCGGGTTAATGGATAATGGATGGATGGATTTGTAGTTCTTCTCCCTTTTTATATTGAAAACTACAGATTGCGCAGAAGTTGTCTGGACAAACTGAATTGGTGCTTTTTGGGTAGTTGTGATGTCACACGTATCAACTGTGCAAGTGAGTGCCAATCACTGATCAGCAATGCAATTACGTGGGAAAAGCACAGATTTCTCATGGGGTTTCATCGCGCTTTAGCCTGAATTCAGGGTATGAAATTAATACCAGCTACCAGGTAAATGCCGGTAAAATTTTGATTGTGGCTGGTAAGATTTTCTACTCTAGTAGCCACTTTGGCAGGTAACCTACCAGGTTGTGTTACATTGTAAAAGGTAATGTGGCTGGTAAAATGTTGAAAATGGCTGGTGGTGATTTTTAGAATCCAGTGGTTAGAAAAATCTTTATTGAATTGCTGCCTGAATTGCTTCTGTAAATATCCATCTGTAAAAATGTATTTTATTTGAAAAAAATTAATATCGCTCTGGATTATATATTTATACAGAAAATGATGTATACATATACGTATATACAGTATATACACTGCCCGGCCAAAAAAAAAGTCGCACACTCTAATATTTCGTTGGACCGCCTTTAGCTTTGATTACGGCGCGCATTTGTTGTGGCATTGTTTCGACAACCTTATGCAATGTCACAACATTTATTTCCATCCAGAGTAGCATACGTTTTTGGCTGAGATCTTGTACTGACGACGGGAGAGTCGAACCACTCCGTAAAGTGTTCTCCAGCACATCCCAAAGACTTTCAATGGGGTTAAGGTCAGGAATCTGGTGGCTAATTCATGTGTGAAAATGATTCCTCATGCTCCCTGAACCACTCTTTCTGAATTTGAGCCCGATGAATCTTGGCATTGTCATCCTGGCATATGCCCATTGATGGGATAACCTGGTCATTCAGTACATTCAGGTACTTCACTGACTTCATTTTATTGCTGCATAATGTTGCTGAGCCTAGACCTGACCAATTGAAGCAACCCCAGATCATAACACTGCCTCCAGAGGCTTGTACAGTGGGCACTATGCATGGCTGGTGCAACTGCAACTTTTTTTTTGGCCGGGCAGTGTACATTAACATCATACAGTATATTTAATGTTTTAAAACTATGCACACTTGTACAATAAATATTTGTTCTTTAGTTGCACTATATTTAAATAAAACAATATATTTTAATGAACAATAGCTTACATTTCTTTGCAAGAATAAATACACAGTTAAATATTAACAGTATGTTAATAACGGACAATTGTTCTTAAAGGTCAAGGTTTATATTTAAAATTATAACCATAATTTTTACATTCCTTGTTCCTTGAAGAACAAACTTACCAGCGGCACGGTGGTGCAGTGGTTAGCACTGTCGCCTCACAGCAAGAAGGTACCGAGTTTGAATCCTGGCCGAGGGCCTTTCTGTGTGGAGTTTCCTCCCACAGTCCAAAGACATGCAGGTTAGGTTAATTGGAGACTCTTAATAGCCCATAGGTATGAGTGTGTGAGTGTGTGAGTGAAGTGAGTGTGTGTGCCCTATGATGGATTGGCGACCTGTCCAGGGTCTATTGCTACAATGGATTGGAAACCTAGGAATATCAGTTCCATGTGTTTACTAGTTCCCTGTGTTTTCCTGTCTGTTTATTATAGTTTATAATAGTATTTGGAATGGAAGTGTGGTGTTGCTGATTTACCCACAGCTTACTGTGAACTACAGTCAACGTTCATTACTAGGGATAGCTGCTACATTATGGGAAGGATGTGCTTTGTCTTGTCTGTTCTGTAGTGATCTTGATGATGTCTCTGTATGCACTTATTGTACGTCGCTTTGGATAAAAGCGTCTGCTAAATTAATGTAATGTAATGTAATGAAACCTGTACAGTACACTTTCACATTTTCTGCTCTTTGACCAGCAGTGGTCCCCACAATGCAGCAGGTCTCTCCCACAAAATTGCAACTGCCTTCGACCTTACCCACAGAAGGTAACTTACTCCTAATCACACACATGCACACACAGATACACACATGCATATGTTCACACATGCATAAAAACATAAATGCACACATGCACACATACACTTTCTCTCACCCTCACACACTCTCTCTCTCACCCACACACACACGCACACACACACACGTGCAGAAAAACACAAATTAACACACACACGCTCGCAGACAAACACACTCTCTTTCACCGCCCACACTCACACTCACACACACAAACAATCTTTAAATACAGAATGTGTGATTCCCTGTGATGTTTGTTTGTTATTGTTTCACATTTTCTGCTCTTTGACCAGCAGGGGTCCCCACAACACAGTGGATCTCTCCCACAAAACTGCAACTGCCTTCGACCTTACCCTCAGAAGGTAGTTTACTCCTAATCACACACACACATGCAACTGCCTTCGACCTTACCCACAGAAGGTAACTTACTCCTAATCACACACACACATGCAACTGCCTTCGATCTTACCCACAGAAGGTAGCTTACTCCTAATCACCCACATGCACGCACACATGCACGCACACACGCACGCACACACACACGCACACACACATTACTGCTTTGCCATTATTGTGGTGTGTCTCAGCTGCTTCTCCAGCAGACTCTTGGTTGATGGTGGTGGTGCCCTGCTGCATTCTGGGACTCCTCCTCATTCTGGCACTGATGCTGCTGGCTCTTCACCACAGGTGTGTTCAAATCCCCATTTAACTCAATGGGTTTGATGCGCAGTACCACTCTGGGCCTGCAGAGGGCAGCAGAGAGACAGGATGTAATGAAAACATCACGTGAGACAGACGGGATGTACCAATCTGGTGACCTGAATTTAGTGCCAGTGTTCATATTTATGTGTGAACAACATGCAAAATATACTCAGCTGACGCTGAGTATGAATCCAGATTCCCTGTAAAAGGGAAAGAGGCCGGAAACTACCTGAGTTGTAATTGTGATCTTCTGCCAAAAACAAAATGTACAAAAGGTGTCCTGACATCTGACTAGCGACGAGTACACCACAGAACCACTGAGACAAATAAACCCCGCCCCCTCGGATGGACATATGGAGATGTAACAGTGTTTTTTTGGGTTGGGGTTGGGGGATGAGTAGGTCCCCATTGAGCAGCTCTCCCGTGGGGGGGTCCCAAAGAGAGGGCCCAAAAGGGGAGGGGCCCCAGACCAAATCGGACATGACGGAGATTCAGTGGGACATTCCGTGGACGGAGACGGAGGCCGCCCTGCTGGGCCGGACCCAGGACGAGGAGCAGGGGATCTGACCCCCCCAGAGCCTGGAGGAACACGTATTTGGGGCCCGGTTCCACCCGAGCCCCCCGCCAGTGTTAGGGGGAAAACCCCAGGCCCCCACAGAGAGGCTCCCCGCAGCGTGAAGTTACTCTCCGTCACCTGTGATGTCAGTGTCTCTCTAGGGGATTTCAAAAGTGATATCACTGTCTATAGTTTTTTTTTTTTTTTTTTCAGTGAATTCACTGAGACAGTGATGTCTCATATATACAGGGCTATTATTGGCACATTGGTAAAGATGAGTAACTTCAATGGTTTCTTCCCCTGACTTATTTTTAGTTCAACAGGAAAATTTGTCAGGAGAAACAACCCTTAAAGTGATCCATCCATATCTACTGCATATCTGACAGCAGAGTAATTTTTGATACGTCAGACCCTTGATGACTTAGAGCCATTTAGCCAACTATGTGTTCCATACTGTTCCAGTGTAATTTACAGCTAAATCTAGTCCCACCCCCCAATTCCCATAGAGATCCATTCAAATGCAGAGACGTTATAGTATCGCTTGTAAGAGTACCAGAAAATAAGATATGAAGAGTCTTTTGATGTTGTTGGGTCGCAGGCATCAGGAAGTCATGGCATGCAAAGGATATGTGACCAAATATAAAAAATTTAAAGGCACAGTCAACTTAGTGTATGTAAACTTCTGAGTCACTGGAATTGCGATATAGTGAATTAAAAGTGAAATAATCTGTAGACAATTGTTGGAGAAATTACTTGTGTCATGCACAAAGTAGTAACTGACTTGCCAACACTATAGTTTGCTCACATGAAATCTGTGGAGTGGTTAAAAATTAGTTTTAATGACTTAAACCTAGGTGCATGTAAACTTCTGACGTCAACTGTGTTACATATATATATATATATATATATAATAGTTATATATTATATTGATATTATAGATTTTTGTAGCACAAACAAACAAAAATCTGACAAAAATGTTCTGTAATCTTTAAATTCACAGTTTTTCTCTGGGACAATGTAAGGGACCTATCTGAGAACTGCACATCTTTGTCTAAAAATGGTTTATGGAGGGGCTGTCTCTGTGCTGCTATCCACAAGCTGCGACGTTGGTGGTTTGAATCCAGCCGCACGACCCTTGTCGCATGTCTCTCCCTCTCTCTCTCTTCCCATTCTTCACATCTCTCTACACTGTGCTGTCCAATAAAGCTGAAAAAACCCTGAGAAATATTTTTAACAGTAAAAAATAATACATAAGGATGATTGTTTCTTCTTTCCTTTTTGCTTTCATTTATGTAGTTTATGTACAAATAAATTAATAAAATGAAGTATTACCAACTACAGGTTCTTCAGAGTGTACCGATAACAGGTTCTCCAGAGAGTATCCACTGCAGGTTCTCCAGAGAGTACCCACTGCCGGTTCTCCAGAGAGTACCCACTGCAGGCTCTCCAGAGAGTACCCACTGCCGGTTCTCCAGAGAGTAGCCACTGCAGGTTCTCCAGAGAGTATCCAACTGCAGGTTCTCCAGAGAGTATCCAACTGCAGGTTCTCCAGAGAGTATCCACTGCAGGCTCTCCAGAGAGTATCCACTGCAGGTTCTCCAGAGAGTACCCACTGCAGCTTCTCCAGAGAGTACCCAGTGCCGGTTCTCCAGAGAGTACCCACTGCAGGTTCTCCAGAGAGTATCCAACTGCAGGTTCTCCAGAGAGTACCCACTGCCGGTTCTCCAGAGAGTATCCACTGCAGGTTCTCCAGAGAGTACCCACTGCAGGTTCTCCAGAGAGTACCCACTGCAGATTCTCCAGAGAGTATCCACTGCCGGTTCTCCAGAGAGTATCCACTGCAGGTTCTCCAGAGAGTACCCACTGCAGGCTCTCCAGAGAGTACCCACTGCAGGTTCTCCAGAGAGTATCCACTGCCGGTTCTCCAGAGAGTATCCACTGCAGGTTCTCCAGAGAGTAGCCACTGCAGGTTCTCCAGAGAGTACCCACTGCAGGTTCTCCAGAGAGTACCCACTGCAGCTTCTCCAGAGAGTACCCACTGCCGGTGCTCCAGAGAGTACCCACTGCAGGCTCTCCAGAGAGTATCCACTGCAGGTTCTCCAGAGAGTATCCACTGCCGGTTCTCCAGAGAGTACCCACTGCCGGTTCTCCAGAGAGTACCCACTGCAGGTTCTCCAGAGAGTACCCACTGCAGCTTCTCCAGAGAGTATCCAACTGCAGGTTCTCCAGAGAGTACCCACTGCCGGTTCTCCAGAGAGTACCCACTGCCGGTGCTCCAGAGAGTACCCACTGCAGGTTCTCCAGAGAGTACCCACTGCAGGTTCTCCAGAGAGTACCCACTGCCGGTTCTCCAGAGAGTACCCACTGCAGGTTCTCCAGAGAGTACCCACTGCAGCTTCTCCAGAGAGTACCCACTGCAGGTTCTCCAGAGAGTACCCACTGCCGGTTCTCCAGAGAGTACCCACTGCCGGTTCTCCAGAGAGTACCCACTGCAGGTTCTCCAGAGAGTACCCACTGCAGGTGCTCCAGAGAGTACCCACTGCAGGCTCTCCAGAGAGTACCCACTGCAGGTTCTCCAGAGAGTACCCACTGCAGGCTCTCCAGAGAGTATCCACTGCAGGTTCTCCAGAGAGTACCCACTGCCGGTTCTCCAGAGAGTACCCACTGCCGGTTCTCCAGAGAGTACCCACTGCAGGCTCTCCAGAGAGTATCCACTGCAGGTTCTCCAGAGAGTACCCACTGCAGGTTCTCCAGAGAGTACCCACTGCAGGTGCTCCAGAGAGTACCCACTGCAGGCTCTCCAGAGAGTACCCACTGCAGGTTCTCCAGAGAGTACCCACTGCAGGCTCTCCAGAGAGTATCCACTGCAGGTTCTCCAGAGAGTACCCACTGCAGCTTCTCCAGAGAGTACCCACTGCAGGTTCTCCAGAGAGTACCCACTGCAGGTGCTCCAGAGAGTACCCACTGCAGGCTCTCCAGAGAGTATCCACTGCCGGTTCTCCAGAGAGTACCCACTGCAGCTTCTCCAGAGAGTACCCACTGCCGGTTCTCCAGAGAGTAGCCACTGCAGGTTCTCCAGAGAGTACCCACTGCCGGTTCTCCAGAGAGTATCCACTGCCGGTTCTCCAGAGAGTATCCAACTGCAGGTTCTCCAGAGAGTACCCACTGCCGGTTCTCCAGAGAGTACCCACTGCAGCTTCTCCAGAGAGTACCCACTGCAGGTTCTCCAGAGAGTGCCCACTGCAGGTGCTCCAGAGAGTACCCACTGCAGGCTCTCCAGAGAGTACCCACTGCAGGTTCTCCAGAGAGTACCCACTGCCGGTTCTCCAGAGAGTACCCACTGCCGGTTCTCCAGAGAGTACCCACTGCCGGTGCTCCAGAGAGTACCCACTGCCGGTTCTCCAGAGAGTACCCACTGCCGGTGCTCCAGAGAGTACCCACTGCAGGTTCTCCAGAGAGTATCCACTGCAGGTTCTCCAGAGAGTACCCACTGCAGCTTCTCCAGAGAGTATCCACTGCAGGTTCTCCAGAGAGTAGCCACTGCAGGTTCTCCAGAGAGTAGCTACTGCAGGTTCTCCAGAGAGTAGCCACTGCAGGTTCTCCAGAGAGTAGCCACTGCAGGTTCTCCAGAGAGTACCCACTGCAGGTTCTCCAGAGAGTATCCACTGCAGGTTCTCCAGAGAGTAGCCACTGCAGGTTCTCCAGAGAGTACCCACTGCAGGTTCTCCAGAGAGTACCCACTGCAGCTTCTCCAGAGAGTAGCCACTGCAGGTTCTCCAGAGAGTATCCACTGCAGGTTTTCTAGAGAGTACCCACTGCAGGTTCTCCAGAGAGTATGACATCTGTAAATACGTATTCATATCTTCTGTATTTTATATTTTCAATATACTACGTAAGAAAATATTCAGGAATATATAATATATTATGAAATTTATTTATATAATTATATAAGCAGAAATGTATTGCAATATACAAAAACTGCAATGTTGTATATTTACGATATATTTTAAAAAATATAGTGCGATATTACTAAATGATAAATGAATATGTAGTTAAAAGTAGTTTCAATATATATTGCTGGGTATATTCACAACATATCTTTAATGTGACCTGAATATATAATTATTATATTTACATTAATATATCTGTAATTATACATTTTATAAGTTAAATATGTGTGCCACATACATTTAAAAATATGCAACCAGTATTTTGTCATAATTGAATAATATACTTTAAAAAGTACATTTAGGAATATATAAAATATATATTAGGAATAATATAATATACATATATTTAAAATATATATAAGGGCAGAAATATATAGCAGTATACAAAAACTGAAATGTATATTTACTATATATCTAAAATATTATAAAAATATAGGGTGATATATTACAAAATGATAAATTAATATAGTTAAAAGTAGTTTCAAAATATATTGCTATATATTAATTTAACATATTGCTGGGTATATTAACATATCTTTAATGTGACCTGAATATATAATTATTATATTTACATTAATATATCTGTAATTATATAGACATTTTATAAGTCAAATATATGTGCCACATAATTGAAAAATATACAACTAGTATTTTGTCAATTATAATTGAATATACTTTAAATTGTATATTTAGGAATATATTAAATATATATTAGGAATAATATAATATACATATATTTAAAATATATTTATATAAGGGCAGAAATATATTTCGTTATACAAAAACTGCAATGTTATATATTTACTATATATCTAAAATATTATAAAAATATAGTGCGATATATTACTAAATGATAAATTAATACGTAGTTAAAAGTAGTTTCAAAATATATTGCTATATATTTCTTTAACATATTGCTGGGTATATTCACAACATATATTTACTGTGACCTGAATATATAATTATTATACTTACATTAATATATCTGTAATTATATAGACATTTTATAAGTTAAATGTATGTGCCACATATATTTAAAAATATACAACCAGTATTTTGTCATTATAATTGAATATACTTTATAAAGTGTATTTAGGAATATATTAAATATATATTAGGAATAATATAATATAAATATATTTAATATATATAAGGGCAGAAATATATTGCAATATATAAGAACGGCAATAAGTTGCATATTTACTATATATCTAAAATATACAGTGCAATATATTTTACAAAAAATGAATTCATCAATATATTACAATATATTTCTTCAACATATTTCTGAGTATATATGATAATATAATGATTCAGCTTAAAATATATTTTAAAAAATATATTTTAAATATATATTTTTTCCGTATGTGAAGTTCTCCAGAGTACTGACTGCAGTGGAATGGCAAGCAAGCCCAATAGAACTGAGTGAATGCATTTACCTGTCAATCAAACAGAAGGTCACATTTACTCAGTGTGAAGGTAAAAACATCAAATATGTTGAAAGATAAACACTCAGGTGACATGTTGTTTTGATTCGTGCGAAGGAAAAAAATCTTTCAACAAAGCACATGCTGAACTTTCAATATTTCCATAAGCACATGATACTGACTGTACGGCATTCCATTATTAGTAACTCTCAGTGTCTGCCTGCCGGGAAACAACAAAAACACCCCCCCTCCCCCCGATATGATTACGTACAGGAAGTTCTTTCTGTTGTGCTTTCTGTCAACACCTCACAGGTTTGATTGCATGGTGATAAATTCCCAGTTGTTGTTATTACCATCAACATATAGTATTATTTTTTTTATAACTGGCAAGACTACTTTGTGTGTCTCCCCAACTTGGCCCTAGCCAGCTCCAACAATCAGCCAAACATTTGCATCACCGTAGTTACTTTACATTACATATACATATACATTTCTGGCATTTAGCAGACTGGCATATCCACAGCGACTGACACAACTATTAGCATTTTTAGTTAACTCAGTAATCCTGCTTTGTGAAATATCCCCCTGGTCTGAGTGGTCTAATCTACCGGAGGTTTATCTCATTGTCTTTCTATTGGCAGACGTCTGTGGCCAATGGAGCAATACCAGTGAAAACCGGTTTAAACGTATTTCCCTTTGTTGGCTTAGTCAGTCACTCCCAAGGGCAGGGCAGTGTGTGGCACGTATACAACCTGTTCTACCACATTGTTTTTTATCTTGGTTTTTAGAGAGAACAGGGTTGTTTTGTCTCCCAGAGAGAGAACTGAGAGAGATACTCTGCTTGTCTTAGCAAGTCCAGAGCAACAGGCATCTACTTTATTACACCTGGACACTCATTTAAAATCAGCTGTGCAGAAACCGACATGACGACAGAAGAAGACCAGAGTAAAAACCAAATAGAAACTGACGCGTCACTCCTGAAAGACCATGGTGAGTCTTCTTGAAGTTTTCAGGTGTTGGAAATGGCTGAAACACAACAGTATGCATTTATGCTCCTATTAATAGTTGCATCGATTATGTAAGCAACTACTGTCTCTGCCTGTTTTTGCAGTGAAATGGCTCTATGCAATCTGCATGCTCTGAAAAGTTAGCAATAGATACTGTAGTGTTTATCACAATGAAGTACTGCAAAAGAGGTTGTATTGTTGAGAAATTATCAATAAGCAAAGGTTTTTAATATATATTTTCTTACAGTTCCACAGTACACTGTCATAAAATAATAACTTTGTTTATATAGCACTTTTCAGAACAAGTCGCTCAAAGTGCTTTACAAAACAATAAAAACAGCATAAAATACACAAAGTAACACATAAAATTAGACCAGATAACATCAAAACAATAATATCATCTATAAAGTACACAGTAAAATAAGACCAGCAGAACAGATAACATCAAAACAATAATATCATCTATAAAGTACACAGTAAAATGAGTAAGTAAGACCAGTCAAAACAGAAAATAAAAATCATTCAACAAAAGGCTAATCTGAAATAGTGTGTTTTTAAAGGAAAGTTTAAACTCAACCGACTGGGTCTTTCTAATGTTAACAGGGAGCAAATATGACATTCAGTGAAGATTGGTTCATGCTGGTTCACGATTGCTTCATGACTGAACCTCACTTTGGCGAGTCTGTTTACTGAAATCTACTGTCCGCCAATGTTATTGGCTGAAAAAGTCCCATGAGCCTTTACTCCATGACATTACTTTGTATTTTGGTCGGTGGAGTTATTGTTCGGTGGAAAATAACGTGTTTTCTACCCTCTCACCTGAATGTGTTACCTTGTGTGTGGCTTTGCTCTGCCCTTATGAGTGTGTTCTGTTCACCTGCGAGAAATATAAAAACCATCTTAGAATAAATGTAGTCAAGCCGGTTTGGCTTTGATTAGATTTTTAGGAGAAGACAGTGCACACCTTTGTGGAGAATGTTTGCACGTTGAAAAAAAATTGTGCATGAAAAAAAATATTTGCGTGTTGCTTTTGTTGTGTTGAGTTATTCTTCTCCTTTGTTTCTTTTTCTGGCAGTTGACATAATAAATTCAAACTGCCATATTTGCTGTATTGCCGCCAATATGTGTTCAGTTCATTTGTGATCCACCAGCAAGCCCAACAGGCAAAGCAAGTCTCTGTGTTTGTGTGCCACAAACATTCAGTCTCAATTTCACTCACATTTACTTTGAAGTGAAGCTGTTCTTGCTTGGTAAAACTCTAAGAGAGTGAGTTCATACATGTAATTTCATGACACGTGAATTGTTTTTGTTTCTTTTTATTTTAATTGGTAATAGACACATATGGGTTAGTAAGGGATTGGTCCTGCACTATGCTTTCTTGCTTAAAAAAAAAAGAAAAGAAAAGAAAAGGTGCTTCTGAATTGTGCGGAAGTTGTTCACACATGGTGGGGAATTCCTGCAAGCAGTATTTGCATTGTGTCTGAATGCTTGTAACCAGAAACTCAGCCCTGTTGCATTCTCCTATTGTTCTCTGGTAAGAACATTGAGCTATTTCAGTCCATATACAGCCAAACGAAGTAAAGCCAATAAGTAAAACGCCCTCGAGGAAAACATTTTACATTGCTGGGGAGCTGATTTTTTATTAGAATGGTTAAAAAATACCTTATAGAGGGGTTGTGGTTTGAATTTTGAAAAGGCTCTGCATTCTTACAGTAAACGACAAGGAACAGGGAAGAGAATATCTGGGGCACCACTTTACTGTAATTTAGTTTGTTCCTTATTGGTGGGCGTACTTTACTGTAATGTTTTGTTGTTTCTGGTTTGGTGGGGAGAAACGGTAGGCTCTAACACGTAATTTTATTGACACAGTTCCGTGATCACGTCAGTGCTGAAAAACGTGTACTTAACTTATTAACCGCAGGTTTCAGCAGGCGGGTAATGGTCCAGGATTTGAGAATGTTACTTGAAGTCTGTATGGAGCTCACATGGCCACCCCCCTGCCCCCCTCCCATTTTAGATTATACTTTATTCTTCACCTGAGCTTTGTGGCAGTTGCTTCCACAATGAACAATAGCACAGAAAGATAGATGAGAGAGAGAGAGAGAGAGAGAGGGGGGGGAGAGAGAGAGAGAGAAAGAGAGAAAGAGAGAGAGAGAGAGGGGGAGAGAGAGAGAGAGAGAGAGAGAGAGAGAGAGAGAGAGAGAGAGAGAGAGAGAGAGAGAGAGAGAGAGAGAGAGAGAGAGAGAGAGAGAGAGATGCAAAGTTTTGGTATGAACAGGCATAAAACACTAATCACACAGTTAGTGGTAAGTTTTGGCCCTCATAAAAACATTTTGTTTTCTTTACACCTGGGGGGGGTGGGGGTGGGGGGGGGGGGGGGGGTATACTACGAAGCAAGAGGATAATTGCTCTCCCTGGAAACCCTCCAAAATCCGGAACATAGACTGAAGTGAAAACAGCTGTTCTGGGTTTTACTCAGTGCAGTTATCCAGCTAAATCGGTAATCCTGATTCGTAGTATACCCCCCTGGAGAGGAATGAAAATAAACATGGACACAATATCAAACAAAATGTAAACATAGTGACATATTAAATACTCATATAATTCCTATATAATACCTCTGTGGTTGATATTAATGTTACTGATGAAAGTGTTTTCAAGTGTTTATTTTAGGATCATGCTTTGTTTTCTATTTTGGTTTTGCCCTGCAAAAGTGAAGTTTCTTCTGCCATAAATTAGTGTTACAGTCTTATACAAATTGGCAAATACAAAGTGTTACAAATTGCAGTGTTGCAAACTTATATCTTCAAAAGTGAATGCAAGTCTGGATTCCTGAGATCTTGTTCTTTTAGAAATGATACATTATGTACTGTATATATTATCTGATCAAAAACGTCTCTGACGTTTAAAAAAAAAAGCCAAGTTACTCACGCATAGCCTACAGAGCGCTGTCTATAAGTCCTTAATTCCAACTTGCAAAAACTAGGCCTGCCTTTAAAAGTATTGATATCAAAATGTGGCCAACTTACAACTAACAATATTGCCTGTCGTAGCTCACACTAAATAAACTAGCTCTATTCCAAAGCAATGCTATCCAAATTTTCCAAATTATTTAATGCAACTTGGCCCTGTGTTTCTTCATCTTAGCATGTGAAGAGATTGTGCCTCATGGAACAACATATGATTTCAATTAATGTGTTTACAGTTGATGAATAATTACATTCCAGAATGGATATGGTTATACTTTGTTGGCAAGTTTACTTTAGAAAATGTACAGGTTTTAAAATGCTACCTGCTGCTGCACATTTCTTTACAATTCACAAACAGACATTTATATCAAGAAACATCATGTACAATAGAGAAAGGGGGGATGAATAAATAAATGCAGATAAAAATGAGTGATATTTTTTCCTAGAAAATAGTGTACATATAGCATTTTTACAAACGTATCCAGACCAATTTTCTTAACATAATAGTAGTTATGATATTTGCAAACAGAATTTTGTGAACACAAGGATATCTATGCTCTGTAGAACCACACAGGTTTTGATAGAAATCCAAATATTCCAAATAAATAAATCAATAAATACATAATAATAATAATACATTTCATTAATTCTGTGCTTTTCATAGACCCAAAGCAGTGGATGCAGACAATTGTTCAAACATGCCCTATAGTGTAATAATTTTTCTGTTTAATTTCTAAGTGCAACACATCTGAATCAGAGTATTTCCACTATAAATTATTCTCATTTTGCAGTTTGATGTGGAGCATAGTTTCATTGACCACATGCTCTTGAGATGGTAAGATGATGAAACACAGGGCCAAGTTGCATTAAATAATTTAGGAAGGTTTGGATAGCATTGCTTTGATAGAGCTAGTTTATTTAGTGTGAGCTACGATAGGCAATATTGTTAGTTGTAACTTGGCCACATTTTGATATCAATACTTTTAAAGGCAGGCTTAGTTTTTGCAAGTTGGAATTAAGGACTTATAGACAGCGCTCTGTAGGCTATGCGTGAGTAACTCGGCTTTTTGTTTTACGTCGGAGACGTTTTTGATCAGATAATATATACAGTACATAATGTCATGTATAATTTCTAAAAGAACAAGATCTCAGGAATCCAGACTTGCGTTTCTCTGGCAAAACTAACGTTGGCTAACAATTGGACAACACATTTTTCCCAGGAATCTTAGCCAGAAAAAAGAAACTACAGATCCTACTAAGAAAGTAACCTACCAGAGATTATTGTTCTTATTCTTATTAAATTTAAAAGTGTTTGCAGTAAGCTACATCGTATGCAGAGTAGCGTAGTCTAGAGCCATGTTCCCAGGCTATTGTAATTTTTTTAATTGACTAACCATAAAACATATATGTTTGGGGAATTGGAGGTTTATAAATCCGATCTCTTAAGGGATTGCAGCTTATAGTAGGCTATCATCAATTCTTAATGTATTATCGTACATTCTTAATTTTCCTAGTAGTTAATTTTATAGTGACATTGTGTTATGTGTGAAAATGATAAACTGAATAGAGCTGAAGTGAAGAAATGAATGAAGACATAATAAAGAAATGTTGGCCGAGACGAGCGGTGAAGGTTCGGTTTCCACAGTGAGTCAGACATGACCGCAGCGCAAGAGGACAGCAGGCTTTTTTTTACATTAATGCAACAATGCGATGTTAACCAGATGATATTCTGCATTAAAACTTTTTTCTTTGCTTGACAAATGACCATGTTTAACTAACAGGCTACAAGTGAACAGTTAATATTGTAAATGTGTCTTTGCCTTTGCAATAAAAAAACATTGTATGAGAAAACCAGAACATTGCACACTGTTATAGTCCAAAATGAAGTGACACTTTAGGCAGGGATTGAACCTAGATCTCTTGCATGGTAAGCATTGACACTTACCAGTGCACCAAAGCCTATTGGTATGGTCACATACCTGAAGTGGTGTCATCTGACTTTCACCATGTCGCTGTAGTACAAGTGAAACTTTGAACATTTAGGCTAATATTGGAAATATCTTTTGCCTTTGCAATAAAAATATGTTTGTTAATGTGAAAATAAGTCTAATAAACGAAAAGTATAACAGTTGTACATTGTTTTTGTCGAAAATAAACACACACTCTTGGGCTCAAACCCCCAATCCTCTGTGTGAGAGACAGCAACTCTAACCAGTAGGCCACAGTAGCTTCATGGAAAACATCCGTTTTGTCTGTGATTCTACGATGTGTCCACATTAGTTTGAAGCGTTTTTATTGGTCGATAAGCTTGGGAGAGCAGGTTTGCGATGTTGTTATCCAATGCGGATAATTATTCTTTGAGGGTATGGCAGGAAAAATGGGAAAAAGAAGAAGAATGAGAAGAAGAAGCAGAAGGAGAAAAACGGCAAAATAACCCAAGTTTGGGGTTTTATTGTGTGGATGTGTGAAGTTGTATCTGAATGCTGTGTGGTTACATGAGATCAGAACATACAGAAGTTAATGTTTTTAAGGGCTGAGAGTCTGTGGTCATTGTGGTTACTTCTGTAGGAAACCAGTGCCAAACTGGTATGGGTGCTGTATAGGTATGGGGCATGCCCCGCCAAGCCGTAACTTGGCGGATGGCATATCTGCCATCCCAATACAAAATATTATACATAATATTTTTCTAATTTCCTGCCAGGGTCCAGTTCTGACAGCATTTATCTGCTGCAGCTGTTGTTCTGTAGGTGGCTGCAGAAAAATAACCAGTATTTGTCAGGAAGGGTGAGCCCAGGCATGAGGATTGCCCCAACATCATAGCCAATTTATGTAGCTGTTTTGTGCAGGGTCTGTTTTTTTTCCTCAGCATGTATTGCATATATTGCAAACATCTTCTCTCTTTAACAGGGAAGCCACACTATGCAGAGTGCAAAAGGCTGAGAATTGTCCTGCTGGGAGGAAGATGGGGTGGGAAGAGTTCAGCGGGAAACACCATCCTGGGAGAAGAGAGGTTTGATTCCGGAAGACAAAGAACAGCACAGAGCGACAACCGACATGCAACAGTGGCTGGTAGGGACCTCATCCTGGTTGATACGCCGGGATGGAAAGGCTATTTGTCTTCGAGGGAAACCACGGCGGCGGATAAAGAAGAGATCAAGCGAAGTGTGTGCGAGTGCTTACCCGGACCCCACGCTTTCCTCCTGGTCGTTCCCGTGGATGCAGGGTTCACCGAGGAACACATGAGGTCACTGGTAGACCACGTGAAGCTTCTGGGTGACAGAGTCTGGAGACACTCCATGGTGCTGTTCACCTGCGGGGACTGGCTGAGAGAAAAAACCATCGCGGAGCACATCGAGACGGAAGGCAAAGCTCTCCAATGGCTGATAGAGAAATGCAAAAATAGATTCCATGTTCTCAGCAATAAGAACAGAGAAGATCGCACTCAGGTCAGACAGCTGCTGGACAAGATAGATGAGATGGTGGCGGGAAACAATGGCGGCCATTTTGAAGTTAATGAAAGCACTTGTCAGATGATGGTGAAGAAGAAGACGGAGGTGGAAGCGAAGGCAAAGGAGAGGAAGATGCAGACAGAGAAACACAGAGAGGAGCTGACGGGACTCTTCCAGGGTAAGGTCACTTCCACAGAGCATATGGCTCCAAAATTATTACATTATTGACTTCATATATAAATTAGTCTAAAGATTAGCTTTTTAAAACATTCCCATCAGATAAGAACTTAATTGAGCTGTAGTCAGCCCCACATTGGGCTGTTTATGTTTAGACTTTATAATCTTACTTCTGTTACTTTTTTGTTAAATAAGACAAAGAGATTACCAGTAGGGTGGAATAGTTTTACTCATTTCAAGTCAAGCAAACAGTATATAAACAAGCTAATATTTTACACTTCAGAGAAAAAAATAAGATTTTAAGTCTCATTACATATACTGATATACTCATTACAATGACTGATATACTAATCTAGGACCTCTCATGATACTTGTTCTCTGTGTTTTCTTGTCTGTTTGTTATAGTTTATAATGGTATTTAGAATAGAATTGTAGTATAGCTGATTTACCCACAGCTTACTGTGAACTACATTAAAAGTTCGTTACTAGGGATAGCTGCTACATTATGGGAAGGATGTGCTTTGTCTTATCTGTTCTGTAGTTACTTCGATGACGTTTCTGTATGCACTTATTGTACATCGCTTTGGATAAAAGCGTCTGCTAAATGACTAATGTAATTACAAGACAAAAAAAACTTGTTTAGACGGACATTTTTTGCAGAGTGTAGTCGTGATTTTTCCGTTTTCTTTCTTTCAGGGAAAGAGCAGCCGACAGAACTCAGGGTGGTTCTGCTGGGGAGCAAAAACGTGGGAAAGAGCGCATCGGGAAACACAATCCTGGCCAGCGAGGAGTTTGACGTTAGGAAAGGGACCTCAAAGTCTGTGGTGAAATCCGCTCAAGTGCAAGGGACGGCCATAACAATAGTCGACACACCAGGCTGGTGGAAAGACTTCTCTGTCCTCGACATGACCAAGCGAGAGAAACAGGAAGTGACACGCAGCGTGTCTCTGTGTCTGCCGGGACCCCATGTTTTCCTGCTGGTCATCGACACAGACGTGGCGTTCACAGAGAGGCAAAGGGAAGCCGTGGAGGAACACCTTCAGCTGATCAGCGGGAACGTATGGGACCACACCATGATTTTATTCTCCAGAGCCGATTGGCTAGGAACCAAGTCCATCGAGCAACACATAGAGGCGGAAGGGAAGGCCCTTCAGTGGCTGGTGGAGAAGTGCAGGAACAGGTACCACGCTCTCGATAACAAGAACAAGGACAACCAAGCTCAGGTCACAGAACTGCTGCGGAAGATGAAGGAGATGGTGGCGGGAAAGCGGGGAAGCTTCCACGAGGTGGACGAGGCGGCACTGCGGTCCTTAGAGGAGGGCAGGAAGGACGAGGAGGAGAAAGCCAAGCAAAGGATGATGAAGGTCAAGGAACAGAGGAAGATATTCCAAGGTGAGTAAATTTTCACCGTCATGGCCGCACCTGGGCTGTGTCCGAATCAGCACCCTTCCATACTATTGAGTAGGCTAGCTGAGTAGACAGGACAAGAAAGTAGTTAAGTAGGTGAAATTTTCTCAAAATGTAGTATACTTAAAATGCCCGTATGATATACTTACTTCCGGGGTTTCGCTGAGTATATTCCGGCAGCATACTCTTAAAGAAGTACGCTAAATGTTTTTGTCGCATAAACATGCTTAATTAAAAAATAAATGAGGCACAGCTTTGCTTCGCGTACTGCACATTGCATACTAAACAGTACACATGGCGACTTAGAGGGGTTCTCAATGAAAATAAGTCAAAGCCCCCTCAGCTGCGATGGTACTCTGTACGGTGGATTGGATAAGCAAATGACTGTCTGTTTCATGTTGATTGACATGGCAGGGGCGAATAATCATCTTCCTGAGATGCGGGTTGTCCTGATGGGGCAGAAATCGTCAGGGAAGAACGGGGGCGGCGACCACCATGCTGGGGCGAGAGGTGTTCCCCACCTGTGAGTCGGTGTGCTGTGAGATAGAAAAGGGTGTGGTCTCCGGGAGGCGGCTCACAGTTGTAAACACCCCAGGGTGGTGGGATAATCCGGCACGATGCACCTTGGAGCAGGATACAGAGATCATGAAGGGTCTGTCTCTGTGTGTCCCAGGAGCCCACGCTATCCTCCTAGTCATCCCTGTCGATGTGGCCTACAAAGAGAGACACAGGAAGGCGCTAGAGGATCACCTGTGCTGTCTCGGAGAGGAGGTCTGGACTCACGTTATAGTGCTGTTCACCTACGGGGATAGACTGAGAGAGACGACCATAGAGGAGCACATAGAGAGGGAGGGCTGGACCCTCCAGTGGGTGGTGGAGAAATGCGGGAACAGGTATCACCTCTTTAACAACAAGATCAGGGGCACCGACAGTCAGGTGTCAGAGCTGCTGGAGAAGATGGAGGAGATGGTGGCGGGAAACGATGAGGAGCAGTTCTCTCCTGACACGAGTCAGGTCTCCCGTGAGCTGGAGAACAAGTTCAAGAGGAAGGAGGTTGAAGAAATGAAGGAGCGCTACGAGGAGGAGCTGAGCAGAAGGGAGAAAGAACTGAAGGCACAATTTGAGGAGGAATGGAGGAGGAGAGAGAAAGAACTCTTTGAGATGTTTGGATCGTCATTAATGGCAAAGCTGGAGAAAGACACAGAGAAAAGCAAACTGCCAGCTAAATTAAAGACCAAGCCTTGCATTACTCTAAACCGTGAGTATAATGATCCAAGCATCGCATTACTCTAAACTGTGAGTATACTGATCCAAGCATTGCATTACTCTAAACTGTGAGTATACTCATACAAGCATTAGCGTTACTCTAAACCGTGAGTATACTGATCCAAGCATCGCATTACTCTATACTGTGAGTATACTGATCCAAGCCTTGCGTTACTCTATACGGTGAGTATACTGATCCAAGCCTTACATTACTCTATACTGTGAGTATACTGATCCAAGCATCGCATTACTCTATACTGTGAGTATACTGATCCAAGCATCGCATTACTCTATACTGTGAGTATACTGATCCAAGCATCGCATTACTCTATACTGTGAGTATACTGATACAAGCCTTACATTACTCTATACTGTGAGTATACTGATCCAAGCATCGCATTACTCTATACTGTGAGTATACTGATCCAAGCCTTGCATTACTCTATACTGTGAGTATACTGATCCAAGCATTGCGTTACTCTAAACTGTGAGTACACTGATACAAGCCTTACATTACTCTATACTGTGAGTATAGTGATCCAAGCATTGCGTTACTCTAAACTGTGAGTATACTGATACAAGCATTGCGTTACTCTAAACTGTGGGTATACTGATACAAGCATTGCATTACCCTAAACTGTCAGTATACTGATACAAGTATTGCGTTACTCTAAACTGTGAGTATATTGATCCAAGCATTGCATTACTCTAAACTGTGAGTATAGTGATGACAAAACTGTGTGTACGGCACTATTTGGCATTTCATGTCTCTTGAAAAATAACAGCACCAGTCGATTAGTTCCACAGGGACCCCTTTCTTGACTGTTGACTTGATTAATTTTAAGATTATCAAAATAAGTAGTAACTTTTAATAAATTTATTTCAATGCCTATCTGCAATAAAAAATCCACATCAGCATTCAATCCTGAGCTCTGTTAAGTACAATTAAGTAACACCTTTACTGTAACAAAAACAAACATGAACAGTGGTGCCCTCTGGATTGAGTTTGAGAAATGCCGACCTGGACAGAGGCTCTCCAGAACCAGAACATTGACTTCTCTTCTAACACAAGTTGGAACTTATGTGTACAACAGAGCACAGGGTAACTACCTGTAATTAATTAATACAGGAAGTTACATTGTGTTATTCTGCATGCAGGAAGTACCTTAATGGCAAACAGGGAGGAGCACACAGGTTTAAATGAAAATGCATCAATTTTGTGGTTTACAGCCAAAGAACGCAAAATTCTGAAAGAACAGAGAAAGAATGAGGAGAGGAAGAATACTATCCAGGATGTGCTGGCAGAAGTTGGCAAAAGGAGTGGGCAGGAGAAGGAGACGGCCCAGATGAGCCTGGACATTAACCCGCCACAACGTGAGTCATACCGCTAATCAGCTGTGTTAGGCCCCATCAGCATGGTCTGCCTGTATATCATCAGCTGTGTTAGGCCCCCATCAGCATGGTCTGCCTGTATATCATCAGCTGTGTTAGGCCCCATCAGCATGGTCTGCCTGCATCTCATCAGCTGTGTTAGGTCCCAACAGCATGGTCTGCCTGTATCTCATCAGCTGTGTTAGGCCCCATCAGCATGGTCTGCCTGCATCTCATCAGCTGTGTTAGGCCCCATCAGCATGGTCTGCCTGCATCTCATCAGCTGTGTTAGGCCCCATCAGCATGGTCTGCCTGTATCTCATCAGCTGTGTTAGGCCCCATCAGCATGGTCTGCCTGTATCTCATCAGCTGTGTTAGGCCCCATCAGCATGGTCTGCCTGTATCTCATCAGCTGTGTTAGGCCCCATCAGCATGATCTGCCTGTATCTCATCAGCTGTGTTAGGCCCCATCAGCATGGTCTGCATGTATCTCATCTGCTGTGTTAGGCCCCATCAGCATGGTCTGCCTGTATCTGGGGCAGAGTGCTGGTGGAATGTCTCTAGGACTACTCTAGGATTGGAACATTCCCTCCCCTAAAATTCCATGAATGTCTCATTGTGGGCAGCTGTAGGTTATTTCAGTTAAGCGCATGGTAATTCTGTAGAAATGCACGTATAGATGCCAGTGATGACCAAACCTGTTACTGTATGATTGGACAGTGAGCGGAGCAATGGCTAATCAGAATAGCAGCTCAGACCTCCGGTACCAGTTGAGGAGCAGCCTTGAGTTTGACCCACCCAGCAGTAAGTGATACTTTTGAAATATCTGCTCTCGGCACACACAGCTGACTACATACATGTATATTCCATATAGCTTATGTATATTCCATATAGCCTGCATATGTTATATATTCCAATATGGATCTACACCTAATGCAAAATTCAACTAAAGATGTCTTTTATGCTTCGGGTACATGTTGGGTACATGTTACACACACACACACACACACACACACACAGTACATGTCATTGGTTAATAAAATGTCATTGTAGATGTATGAGGTAATTAGGGAGGAACTTCCTCAAAATCTTGACAAAAAAAGTATCTTTTGAGTCTGATACCAAAAATGAATCAAAAAACTTGTGTGTGAATCTGTATCATTAATTAATTTTCAAACACTGCAATCAATGATTTAAAAATAATTTATTATTTAACGACACTATTTTTTGGTAAAGTTGTGTACATTCGCATTAAAGTTTCGTAGAAACACGTCTATAGCTGTTGCTGTGTGGTTTTGACAGTGGGTGGCAGCACTGAGCAGATGTGGACAGAGAATACTGAAGACATGCACGTCTACCTGAGGAAGAGAATCCTGGCTTGGTCGCCCTCCACCTTTTCATCCGCCTCCACTGGACAAGATTCCGGAATTAATTTAGGCCAGGGTTCCGTTCAGTCCTTCAGCATCTCTGAGCACCAGGGTGAGACGGACGCGCCACTTCCTCCTGACACAGGAAGCAGGTAGCAAACAACGGGCAGGAGCTGGGGCAGTATTCCTCAATTGGCCCTGGTGTCCCAGCCTTTAGCCTGGTGGCTAGTTTAGCTTGCCAGCCATGTGGAGAAGCTGTAGTACCCTGCAGTAGGTCTGGGCGCACTGATGGAGACCATGGAACCGTGTAGCCCTGTGCTTCCCAAAGAGGGGGGGTCGCTCCCTAGGGGGGGCCGCAGAGAGACAGCAAGGGGGTGGGACCTCCCTTACTAAAGGCAAGCCTGACGGAAAAGGTTTGGGAAGCACTAGGGTGTGTCCCAATAGTCGAAAAATGCACCCTCCCTTCCTCCACTACCACCTCCTCTACCGCACACTACCACCTCCTCTACTCCATCCCCCGGAAACGGATCTTTGTGTTTTAATCTAATGTTGCTGATTACATCTTAATTACGTATTAATGGTTACATATTAATTAATGTCTTGACAAAAACCGCAATGGTGTGGTAGTGGTAGTGGTAGTGGGGGAGTGGAGGAAAGGAGGTAGGAGAGGAGTGGTAGTGGGGGAGTGGAGGAAGGGAGTGAAGAATATTGGGATGCACCCCTGGTGTACCTGAAAAAATGAAAATGCAGATATACATGAGGCTTGTATCTACGTGGAATGGAGAGGAATAGAGGGATGGTGGATAAGTGAGGTTTCAGTATGTTTAATGCTCTATATATTGCCACATTTAAAAGGTTTGTATATATTCTTTGTTTAATTTAACTTCCTTGAGTGTATTGTTATGGTTAATTGAAAAATCTGTACCAGGATGTTTGAGCACTTGCCTGTGAGTAATTGAGTGTGTTTTTAATTGATTAATTATTTGTAATAAATCGAGACATTCTGCTTATAAATGAGGTTGGAGACAATGCACTATGGCATACTGAAGAAGGCTTTGCAGCCGAAACGTTTGCGTTCAATTTTCTTCTCCTGATGCACAATAAAGCAATTGAAAATTATAAAGAAACTCTTAAGTATTTTTCTTGGAGTGAGAAACTCATATTTTTGTGGTCATTTGAGAGCTGAGTGCAATGCAGCGACTAACCTTTTTTACCAGCTTCAGCCAGGAGAGGGCAATGTTCACTTTTAAGGAACCAGTGGAGAGACAGCTCAGGTGGAGGCCAGAGGAAAACACCAGGCAGAGTCAGAGATGCAGTTCTCAGGTCATTTTAATACAAGCGCTTGGGAGAAGAGAGCAACCACACAGAGCTCACAGTTCTGCTCAGGATGCTAATCGTCTCAAAGATTACATCATTTACAGGGGCTTTTATACAAAGTCTGTAAACTGATAATAATTAAATCACATTATTCTGATTGGTCAGGATGGCATCAGTCAATATTGAAATGATTGGTTACATGTCAGGACAGGTTGCTAGGTAGTTATGCCTCATTCTTAGTTTACTTTTTACTTTAAAACATATGTGGTAAAATAAGGTATTTGTCTTCTTAACCAGTCAGCTGCATCTGTTACCTCCTGTACTCCCCTCTCACACACTGTCCAAGGCCTGTAGGGTGGAAGATATGACAAAGAAACAACCTGGGAACAAAAGCCCCTTTAGTGAGCAATGGAGAAGAATGGGAAAGGCTTTGCCCCAGAACTGCAAAAACAATCCAATTAGTACAATAGAATGAGGAGGCAATCAGGTGTAGGATATTAGTAAAGTGAGTGATCAATGATTAACAAAGTGAATATGTAATTGAATGTGTGTGTGTGTGTGTGTGTGTGTGTGTGTGTGTGTGTGTGTGTGTGTGTGTGTGTGTGTGTGTGTGTGTGTGTGTGTGTGTGTGTGTGTGTGTGTGTGTGTGTGTGTGTGTGTGTGTGTGTGTGTGTGTGTGTGTGTGTGTGTGTGTGTGTGTGTGTGTGTGTGTGTGTGTGTGTGTGTGTGTGTGTGTGTGTGTGTGTGCGTGCGTGCCTATAATGTCCCTACAATTTCCTGTCTCATTTGAATGTTTTTCCATCTCTTTCATTAGAGCTGGCCTTCTCTTCATTCTCTGCCTCATCCCAGATCACACAGTTTTACAGAGGATCCACAATAATAAGCCCAAAACCCAGGATAGAGAGGCTGAGTGAATGTGGTCTGGACTCTGTGCAGGAGGGTCATTGTGTCAGAGACGCTGTAGAAGGACAGAGTTCCTGCCCTGTGATCCAGATACACTCCTATTCTGGAGGAGGGGGGAACAGGGATTTTAGTGCTCATATTATTGTGCCAGAAAGAATAACTGGAGGGAGAGCAGAGCAAACTCCAGGACTTGGTATTCCGTCCCAGAGCACTGTCATTACCCCACCCTTTCCTGCTGATCTCTTTATATGACACTGCTATATAAACCCCATCCCCACTCCACTCAGCCTCCCAGTAACAGCATCCAGACAGACCCTCTCTGCACAGCACTTGCCACCAGTCCTCAAATCTCTCTGGATGATCAGGATATGACTGGATCTCTCCCACTTGGGTCACCTCTCTGTTCCCCTCAGACAGACGGACTTCTTGATTCACTGTGTTGGGGTCCAGTGTGAGCTGACAGGAATCTGATAGAGAAGAGAGTTCAACTTGCATATGTTTTATATTTACAGATTTAAATGTAATATTTTCTTGATTGTGTCTTATTTCAGTTACCATAACTTTATTTACACAATCCTACTATAGGACATATATTATTATATGATTCATATGTTTAATACCAGGATGACAGCAGTTGAAATAACAGGGATCTGATGGAGGAGAATATGTATGAGATCCCTAAAGTGTGTCAGTTATAAACATAGAAAATTATACAAATCATATGTTTATTCATATTACCTCATAATCTCATGTTCTTTCATTCTTTTAATGTAGGTTTAATGACAGACTCACATAGTAAGAAGTCCTCTCTGGTCTTGGGCTCTATATTATTTACTTCCACTGTGGAGAGAGATCACAAGAAAGTTGAGCTAAAGATTACCTCATTTTATAATTTCCTGGAGAAATTGAATTCAAATTTTCACAATATCATCTGGAATACAGTATCTCCAACACTGCAGTCTCAACTGTTTTTTTTGTTTTTTGTTGATCAATTATTTTATTGTTGTAAAGTGATAAGGGTTATAGTGTTTCGTTTTTGTACATTTAATTCCATGTTATAGGTATATTATTTTTTAAAAACAAGAAGGGGTAAATAAAAATAAGCTAGATAATTATCATAATAATAATAATACCCAAACATAAGAGTACATATAAGCACAGAGAGAAAGAACACTGTAATAGCTGTACATAAGTGGGAAACACACCATACGAAGCACAGCATACTTCAAACACAAACTTACACACATATTCAAGGACATGTATACAAACATATATATTCATACACCGACCTACAGACATTTACATACACAGTGTACATGTGCATACATCTAGAAACACACACTGATTCTCACACGTACCCAAGTGCGCGCACACACACACACACACACACACACACACACACACACACCCCTAGTACTCAGGCCCAAAAAAAAAAAACTCAAATCTTCATCTTAATTCCAATTCCCCACCCAGGTCCAGGTCCCCACCCAGAGTCCTCTTGAACATATCATCATCATAGAAAGTAAAAACTATAAGCTAGTATATATGCTACAAATTAAGCATTTTGCCAATTCATTGTGTGCCTAAGAGGTTTTCGCATACATAAAGACACAAGTATTAATATAACAGATAGCAGTCATATTACAGACATAACAATCTTTTCTAACAGATTTGCCCAACAAGCAATATTATGGGGTTTTACATTATGCTGCTTAGCAACAGAAAACTCTAAGCAATATTTCTGTAAGATAAGAGCGCATGTGGAGTTTTCCATGCGGCAGGCCACCATTCTCTTGGCAGCAGTAAGGCCTGCCAATGGAAGGTGCCTTCCACTGGTATTAAGTTCTAGAGAACAGGTATCATTCAGTAACAGCACTGATTGTGAATGGCGGATAGCTCTCATCAAAAATGTGGACATACAGTTAGGTCCATAAGTATTTGGACAGTGACACAATTTTTGTTGTTTTGGCTCTGTACTCCAGCACATTGGATTTGAAATGGAACAGTGACCATGAGGTTAAAGTGCAGACTTCCAGCTTTAATTTCAGCGTTTCTACATCCATATCAGGTGAACAGAGTAGCAATTGTAGCCATTTTTATACATAGCCCCCCATTTTAGGGGACCAAAAGTAATTGGACAAATTAACATAAACTTTAATAAAGTTATGTTTAATATTTGGTTGCATATCCTTTGCATGTCATGACTTCCTGATGTCTGTGACCCAACAACATCAAAAGACTCTTGATATCTTATTTTCAGGTACTCTTACACTCAATACCATAATCTCTCGGCATTTGAATGGATCTCTATGGGAATTGGGGGTTGTTGGGTCATAGACATCAGGAAGTCATGACATGCAAAGGATATGCAACCAAATATTAAGCATGATAACTTTATTAACGTTTATGTTAATTTGTCAAATCAATGTTGGTCCCCTGAAATGGGGGGGGGGGGGGGGGGGGGGGGGAGACTATGCATAAAAATGGCTTTAATTGCTACAACATTCACCCGTTATGTGAGGGGGAGGGGCGTGTGCGGTGCGGAGGACCAAATGCGGCTATTGGAAACAGGAAAGTTCCCACGAATAGGAACCACAAGACGGAGAAACTCAGATAATAAGAAAGGGAAATAAAACGAGAAAATAAACGAAGCTCCCACTCTCGACAGGAGAGTAACAAATAAGGGAGACTGGAGAAATAAAAGCGACCCGCGGGGAAACGGGCGAATAACTCGTAGACATGAGAGACAGAATGACGCACCTCCTCCTCTCAATAAACCGAGAGGGAAAAACAAAGAGGCGATAAGAAATAAAATAAACGAAAATAAGGAAAGAAAACCTCTCGCTTTCAATACGAAAGCAGGCAGAGAGAGGTGGACAGGAAACAGCCAGACTAAACTAGTAGTCGGCAGGCAGAGAAAGGAAAACCAGGGAGAAAGACCGAAAGTGCAAACGAACGAAAAGTGTCTAAAGAAAACGAATTGCACAAAAGGCAAGTCCCGCGTTACCCCAAAGGCATATGAGGCAAAGTGGTCTCCTTAAGCGCCTAGTCCTATACCTTACCGGCTCTGAAAGCAAACGAATACAAAACAGAACCGCCGAAAGGGAGGAAGCACGGAGCTTAAAAAGCCAAAAACCATGACACGTTATGGATGTAAAAATCCTCAAATTAATGCTGAAAGTCTCCACTTTAACCTCATAGTCACTATTCCATTTCAAATCCAATGTGTTGGAGTACAGAGCTAAAACAACTAAAATTGTGTCACTGTCCAAATACTTATGGACCTAACTGTATGCCTTGAAATAGGCTCCCAAAATGTATTTACCTCAGGACATTCCCAAACCAATCAATGACGTTGTCTGAGCAAAATGAACAGTGTGGATCAGTTTTGGATTTAATTTGGTATAACTGTCGTGGTGTCAAATAATATCTATGTATACTTATATATAAATAATATATATGTATACACTTATAATGAATCATTTCATGATTTGGGTTTCTAGATGATAAAACAACATTGGACCAAATAGTTTTCCAACTTAAAACTAAAGTATTTTGTGTAATCTCTTTATTCCAAATCTTATCGAGTTGCAAAGTCCTATTTGAAGCTTTAGATATAAATTGATAAATAGCGGAGACGATGGCATTGGTTTTGTGTTTACAACATAAAATCTTATGCACTGGATGAACATCCAGGCTCACGCCAGGCTCATGGAACATCTTGAGCTTTCATTGCTGAACGTAGTTGCAGATAAAGAAAAAACAAACAACCTGGAAGATTAAATATGAGTGTTCTAAGTCTTGGAACTCACAAAGCCCATGTTGCCCACAAATATCACCAAGTGTATAAATGCCTTTGTCACTCCATTGTAGAAATATAATTGGTTTACCATCAATTAAAAGGGAGTAATTATTAAAAATGGGGGAATTAATAAAAAACCGGTCAGTAATTTTAACAATTTTCTGGATCTTCTGCCAAGATGGTAGGTAGGTCAAAGAGCCAAATTTCTTTTTGGCCAATTTTAACGGAATGTCGTAATATAATAAATGTGACAGATTACATGGGTGAGCCAAAGCCTTCTCAATAGGATGCCAAGAAACATAAGACTCAGGATCCAGCCATGTACTGTAGTTAATGGGCGGAGCACAAAGCACCATGGAGTAGGCTACCATTCAAAGTTCGGTAAATTCATACCTCCAAAGGATTTATTTCTATATTTATTTCTATTTCTATATAATATTATGTGCTAAATGTGTGCTTTTGAGACCTGTTTCGCCATGCAATGGGAGTGAATGGAGAGAGAAAAAACGTCATTCTTCGTTGGCCAGTTACTGACCACTGGAGCAAGTCATGAAGGTGAGCTTGAATATTACGACTCATATCGGGGCCAGGTAGCTATACAACATTATGTTCGAACAATGTTCAGTATGCCCTTAACTTACTACGGATGAGCAATGGGTTGTATGCCAAGTTACGTTTACTGCATTTTTATGATGCCCACATTATAGCAATCTTGGGGATTAAGTTGTGTGTTTTTCGTCCTCTTGGTGTTGTGGAGGAAGAGGGGGGCAGGTAAAAATAAGAAACATTTCTAACAAAAACATAGTCATCATGGCACAGGCCGTCCAAATCGATTAATTAAATTAGAGAAGCCGTGCAAATGTTTTATTAGGGCACAATAAAATAAAAATAAATTTAAATATTATAATACTATAATATTTCACAAATGTTCACAAAATAATTATTTTTATTAATTAATTATTTTACACCTGACCCACACAAATACAGTAGCCTACATTAATGAGCCAAACATATGTCTGGATAGGTTTGTAATATTCGATGCTTATTTACTAGGCCTAAATATTTCCAAATTTTTTCTCTATTTATTCATTACCCCTCCCCCCTTTTTCTAGTGCAAATCATTGCATGTTTCTTGGTATAAATGTCTGTTTGTAAATGTGAATGTTACATGTCGCGAGCAAAATAAAAAATAAACAGATTAACAATCTGCCATCAGAACCTGCTACCACAGGTACCACAGGTACCACAGGTAATCAACACGTTGGATTGGCGCTGTAGTATGAAAATCAGCAGCGAGGACATTGAAAGGGAATTAAAGATCATCAACAACGCAGATCTGAGCATATTTGAGAGGGCGATTAATGAGCTCCTGGATCGGCAAACTGGTTTGAGGAAAGCCAATCTGGAAGCGACCCTGGAAATATCGAGCACTGCTGGTGTCTCTATGGCCACAAGGCTGTGTAATCCCCATGGGCCATGGCTACCTCCACAGTCTCCATCTCCGCACCCTCAGGCTGCCTTGCGGCTCAGGGGCGCCTCGTTTCGCGAAAATTGCGACATGCGAGCTGCGACCTGCGTGATGCGATCGATTTCTCCTGCACTTTTTGGAGTGTTTCACGTAGAAATCGCAATTGCAAACCACAAACGCATGTTGCAAGGCGCGTTCATGTAGGCAATCCGTAAATCTGCAATCGTTCTCATCCCCCTGCCTCGTTTTTTGTATCGAACTGTCAATTATCCCAAAACGCAAACTAAAGGTGGCACTATGCATGGATTACAGGCTACTTTACTGTCTGTAAAATATTCAAAATACTTTTAATAACCGAAATTATTTTACAATGTGTCATGTCCTTAATCCAACGTTATAATATAAAACATATCCTATGAAAACTACGTTAATGGCCAAAGCACAATTCACATTTGCCCTTTAGGAAAAAAATAAATTTGATAGCCTGATTAGGCTGTGAATAAACTGCATCATCTGCTGAATGCTAACCATTAAGGATACATAGCAAGATTGTATCGCCCTTCCGTTCTGTGTGGGCTGGCCACGGGTGTAGCCAAGGTTGCAAGTGGTATCTAGGGGAGGGGGGTGTGGTGGGTTGAAAAATTCACCTTGCGGTTAGATTAAATTGGAATTACGCGTTGTAGGCTAATATAAAAATGTAATTTGAAGTATACATTTTATTTGAACTATTAGGTCTCCACAGTAGGCCAAAGCCTACACTTTATAGTAAAAAGTTATGCGTATTGCGATTTGTTATATATTCAAATGAAACCTATCATTTGTCACCTAGAAGCCATCCATCAGTAATGTCAGGAAGCGGTGATACAAATTTTTCACACAGTTGCTCCAAATGTAGCTATCGTGTGTGCGTGTGAGGCTGTGTTTAACGAGTGTTAGGCTACTTTTCTACACACAAAAGTGTTGTTCTTTCTCAGTCGATGGCCTGGTGTGAATTTGCGACCCATCAATTGCACCAAGGAGTTTTGGGAGACCACTCAGTGCGTAAACGTCTCCTTTCACTTGACGCCTGTGTTGCGGGCTGTGTTGCGGGCTGTGTTGCGGGCTGTGTTGCAGGCTGTGTTGCAGGCTGTGTTGCGGGCTGTGTTGCAGGCTGTGTTGCGGGCTGTGTTGCAGGCTGTGTTGCGGGCTGTGTTTCAGGCTGTGTTGCGGGCTGAATTAAATCAGTAGGCTATTTACAAAGCGTAGTGCTGTCGTCACTTTACGGACGAATTGGACTTTTCGTTGCTTATTCCATAACACTGTCCGATATCCGACAACCCAGAGAAAGCTGCCGGGTGCCAGGAAGTGCAGAGCTGTCACTATTTGAAGCGAGACAGGTATGCTTTGTTACATGTTAGTTTCAGGAAATACATAAATACTGGACATACGTTAAAGACATAGGCTAGGCCTATTTAGTTTTATAAAGTTGTCTACGTAAAATATAGTCTACTTTAAAGGGATGTCTTTGTAAGGGATATATTTCTAGCAACTAATCTCCGTAGTTATCTAAATGGTGGAAGCGATCACAAAGGAGATTCTTTTCTGGAGCGTGCCTCCGTCTCCGCACAATCAAAGGAAACGCCATGTTTGCGAGGAAATAATTGTATTTGTGAGTGGTCTGTAGCCTAGTCGTCGCACTTTTATTTGCGATTTGCGAGCGATGCATTTTCGTGAAACGCGTTTTGACAAGAAATTGCGATCTGCGAGTGGAAATCCTCGCAAATCGCTTTCGTGAAACGAGCCCCAGGCGAGGAGAGCCTTTTCTTCATTCCGGCTCCTCTCTCTCAAGGAAGATGGGAATGCAGAGAACCTGGCTTCCACTTTCCCCTCCACCACCTCCTCCAGTTTAAGAATCTAGAAAGTTCTCAGCTCCCCTACCACATCGACCCCTGCTTCATCTGCCTCATCACCTCATATGTCAGCACAGTGCGCCATAGAATACTGGCGTGCTTTGGTTCAGACTTTGCGCAGATATACACAGTTGGCTTACTTTGGGAGAAAGTCGTTTTCGAAAAAACCGCACACAAAGGTCTGTGGATGTTTGTGAGTGACCGTGTCATTACATTTGGAAAGAGACGTTGCTGTTGATTTTTTCGAATGTACATTTTTGGCACTTTGAGCACCACCAACTTTGGACCTGTTGAGGTCCGTTCTGTCGGACTGATATCACGGTGAGCTGCAGCGGATATCTATAAAACTAGTCAAATCTCAGAGGAACTATCTGGATAGATAGACAGCACTCGGGGTATATAGAAACATATCTTAATTTCATTTTTTGGGTGAACTGCCCCTTTAAAGACTGATACACAGTGCTTTGTATGCGTGAGTAACTTGCCATTTTTGTAAGTCAAAAATGTTTCTTGTTGAGATTAATATATAACCTGTGAAAGTGCCTTTCATGATGTAAAGGTGAATCTTAGGCAGAGCACCTCATCAGTGTGTTGTGTGCAGTAGCTAAGCTCACTTTCTGCAGCAGGGTTTGTCCACCAACCTCTTCCAGAAATTTTGATCAACTCTGCCTTGCAGACGTCCTCCAGCCGCTCTTTCAGTTCAGAGACAGATTTCCTCACAGCCTCAAAAGAGATGTGTGGACTGACAGTGATGCTGGGTAAGTCTCCACGTCCAAGAGGGGCACAGAGAGACTGACAGCTCTACAGACAGACAGACATTCAGGCAGAAAGACAGACAAGATTCTCAATACAGATTCCTGCGAAGATGTAGGGAGTAAATCTTTGTAAATGAGGAACGTGCCTTACCATGTACAGTTAAATCATCACTCTGCTGCCAGAAATACAGTAAATATGGATGATAACTTGAAGGGTTTCTTCTCCTGACTTATTTTTCCATAGAATTCAATAGGAAAATTTGTCAGGAGAAACAAGCCTTAAAGTGATCGATCCATATCTACTGCATATCTGGCAGCAGAGTGATGGTTTGAGGCTCGTTTGATACCTCAGACCCTTGATGACTTAGAGCCATTTTACCAATCATGTATTCCATACTGTTCCAGCATAATTAATAGCTAAATCTAGTCCCACCCCCCAATTCCCATAGAGATCCATTCAAATGCAGAGACGTTATAGTATCGCTTGTAAGAGTACCAGAAAATAAGATATCAAGAGTCTTTTGATGTTGTTGGGTCACAGACATCAGGAAGTCATGGCATGTAAAGGATATGCGACCAAATATAAAAAATTTAAAGGCACAGTCAACTTAGTGTATGTAAACTTCTGACCCACTGGAATTATGATATAGTGAATTAAAAGTGAAATAATCTGTCTGTAAACAATTGTTGGAAAAATTACTTCATGCACAAAGTAGATGTCCTGATGTCCTAACTGACTTGCCAACACTATAGTTTGCTAACATGAAATCTGTGGTGTGGTTAAAATATAAGTTTTAATGACTTCAACCTAAGTGTATGTATACTTCCAACTTCAACTGTATGTACAATCTCAACAAAAAACGTTTTCAACGTACAAAATTTCCAAGTTACTCACGCATAGCCTACAAAGCACTGTCAGTAAGTAATAAGTTAAAATGAGCAAAAATAGGCCTGCTGTGAAAAGTACTGATATCAAAATGAGGCCGTAACAACTAACAATATTGCCTATCGTAGATCACACTAATTAAACTAGCTCTCTTCCAAAGCAATGCTATCCAATCTCTCCTAAATTATTTCATGTAACTTGGCATGCTTTGTAGGCTATACGTGAATAACTTGCCATTTTGTAAGTTATGTGGAGTTGTACCTGAATTCTGTGTGGTTACATAAGGTCAGAACATACAGAAGTGCTGTATAGGTATGGGGCATGCCCCGCCTAGTCATGGCGGATGGCATATCTGCCATCTCAATGTACATAGTTCAGACTGTCAGAGAGCCAGTGATGTTACCTGGAGGAAATGGATGTGATCCTCTGTGTGTGAGAGCTGCTCCAGCTCAGCGTCTCTCCTCCTCAGCTCAGCAATCTCCTGCTCCAGTCGCTCCAGGAGTCTTTCAGCCCGACTCACTTCAGCCTTCTCCTGATCTCTGATCAGCTCTTTCACCTCAGAGCGCCTTCTCTCAATGGAGCGGATCAGCTCAGTAAAGATCCTCTCACTGTCCTCCACTGCTGTCTGTGCAGAGCGCTGTTAGGAGACACAGAGAGAGGAGGGCTATACATTTTAACTAGGCCTTTCACTCAGCTCTTACTGGGACCCCAGACAGCCTGTTCCCCACAGTGTGGCTCAGTGGGATTGAGCCCCACAGGGCTGGAAAGTGACCCAACACTGGGCTCCTCACTGGCTGACTGGAGGAGAGCCCTGACTGAGCCCTGAAATGGCTCTTCCAGCAGCCAGCTGTTGTCTTCTCCTCTGGTCAGTACCCACCTTGAGTGACTGCACTGCCTGTCTCAGATCCTGCAGCTCCTTCTCTCTCTCCTGGATTCTCTGCTGGAATTTACTCTTTGTCGCCCCCAGCTGCTCCTGTGAAGAAACACAATCTGTTCAGGTTTAAAAACATTGGTGTAGACACTCCAGTCAGCCATAAAGAATGCAAGAAATTTTGCAGTCGCTCGATTCTGTTCACCCACTCCAAAAAAATAACAGCTCATCCCCTCTGTTGTAAACTTTTAACAGAGTCAAAGAAGAAGTAAGACATAAATAAATGAGGCAGATGCAGTTGCTAGTTGGAGTGCAGTGTAATGCACATGCAAGCAAACAGGCGCTGCCCAAAGAGCATGCATGAGAAGATGCATAGAGAGCTTTTAACATGGAGATTCTGCCCATTTCTCATTTTTACTGCTACAGATATATTCACTTTTGGGTTCTGTGTTATTAATTGAGCTCAGTGAAAACTGGCAATTATGAATTTCAGGCCTTACCTGTTTCTCAGTCCTTTCTGCTGCAGCTGAGACTGTATCATGGCCTCTGTGTTCATCCATCACACAAAACAGACAGATACACTGCTGATCAGTACGACAGTAAACCTCCAGAACTTTGTCATGATGAGAACAGATCTTCTCCTGCAGGTTTCCAGTGGCTTTGACCAGTTTGTGCTTCTTAAAGGCAGGAGATTCATAGTGAGGCTGGAGGTGAGTTTCACAGTAACAGGCCAGACACACCAGACAGGACTTGATGGCTTTGTGCTTTCTCCCAGTGCAGAAATCACATGCCACATCTCCAGGTCCAGCATAATAGTGAGCAGGAGAAGCAGCTTGGAGTCCTGTCTTCTTCAGTTTCTCCACCACTTCAGCAAACATGGTGTTTTTTCTTAAAACAGGCCTTGGATTGAAGGTCTCTCTGCACTGAGGACAGCTGTAGACACCAGTATGATCATACTGATTCCAGTAGCCCTTAATACAGTCCATACAGAAACTATGTCCACAAGGAATAGTCACAGGATCCTTCAGTAGATCCAGACAGATCGCACAGCTCAACTGGTCCTGATCCAGTGATCCTCCACCTTCAGCCATTTTACTGCTCACACTGACAGACACAGTTCAGTTTCATTTCTTTGAAATTGCATGACAGAAAGAAATTGCATGTACAAAGAGCAAGAGATATTTCCTGGTTCCACCCACAGCTGCAGGAGGTGTGGTGTTGGACTGACGCCAGGCTGAGCAGAACAGGCCAAACACTCACAGAAATAAAGGCACAGTACTTTTTTTATTCTTTAAGGAGTAAAGTTCCTAAATGTACCCTGAAAGTACAATAATGTTCTGGTTAGAAAGTACTTTTTATTTTATTTTATTTTTTTAAAACAAAGGAGATACAGATGAATTGTGCATTGCTGGCTAGGGGTGCAATTTTATGTTCCTGTAGGGTACCACCCCAGTGACAAGTGTTTGGTCCAGCATAACATTGAGCAGGAGGAGCAGCTTGGAGTCCTGTCTTCTTCAGTTTCTCCACCACTTCAGCAACATTGTGTTTCTTGTTAAGCAAACGGATGGGAACCAATCGCAGACACAAGAATAGATAGGAATAGGCTTTATTCGAGGTCGACAGAACAGGGTCAAAGTTCAGCAAACAGTGCAATAAAGGCAAGGCAGATTCGTAGTCAGGTCCAGGCAGGGGTCAATGTCCAGTGAACAGGGCAATGCAGGATGAGCAAAAGTGAAAGGAAAGGAACAGGCAGGGGTCAGAACCGGGGAATCCGTCAGAGCAGGGGATCAGGAGGGCGAAGGGCAGGAGCAGGGCTAGGACGGGGAAGGGCAGGTGGGCAGGAGGGCTGGAGCAGGGCTGGACAGGAACAGGCAGGACAGGAGCAGGCTGGACAGGCAGGAGAACAGGAACTGGATGGGTACACAGGACTGGACACAGAAACTTGGAACAGCAAAGGAGCAGACAGGAATCAAATGCTGGAAAGACTGAGACAAGCACAAATGCAGGGCACAATACGATCTGGCAGAGAACACAGAAACAGAGGAGACTAAATACCAAACTAATGAAGAAACAACGAGGAACAGGTGAGACGAAATTAATGAGAAAACACAATTCAGGTGCGGGGAATTGGAGACACAAAATGGAGGGAGAGAGGGAAAACACGGAACAGACCACCAGATAGAAAATACAAATAAACGGAAAAACCAGAACAAGACTAGGATGTGGAGGCACGAGACGTGACAGTTTCTGCTCAGAACAGGCCTTGGTGTGAAGGTCTGTCTGCACTGGGGACAGCTGTAGATACCAGTATGATCATCCTGATCCCAGCAGCCCTTAATGCAGCCCATACATTAACTGTGTCCACAGGGAATAGTCACCGGATCCACAGATTGGACAGCTGAACTGGTCCTGTTCCAGTAAATCTCCACCTTCAGCCATTTTACTGTTCAAGCTGTAAGACTGAAAACTATTGATCAGTCATGAACCCTGGGTTACCGAGCTGGTGGCGACTTCCTTGAGGGTGCGGGGGCCATAAAAGATAATTCAGCTTGCATAATGACCCCTTCCTCTGACTTCCAACTCCACTGCCCTACAGCTATGAGCCACAAAAAGCACAAAGTCGTAAACGACGGCTGGAATGACCATACAACTGGACATTAGATTAAATGAGGCCGGGACCCCAGGGCTGTTCACAGGCCGTAAAAGGCCGAGGTTCTTGGAAACTATTCTGGACTGAAACAAAGCTGTATGTATAAAGCATCTTGTGTATGTGCATGTGAAGAACTGGACAATATGATAAATGTGGTGGATTGGGATTAATACCAATCGAAATGTGGGGTATGTGAAAGTATAAGAGGGAGCAAAATACATGGGAAGGAATAAAGAATGTGTTTGGAAGGAGGATTGTAGGTTATCAGGGATGCGCTTGTCCACATAAGTATCTGGATCACAGAGTGGCCATCACCTGGACCTCACCTGGTATCTAGATAAATAATAGGTAAAATCATAAGATCACGCGCCGTCGTACAAAGTATCTTATTATCACTAGATCGGGGGGGGGGAGTAGACTATGCCGTTTCTCTTCCTGGAGGAGAAGGGGGGTATCTTGGTGGTGAGGTGTTACAGCCCTCTTCCTGGCCAGACCTTATTTGGACAAACAGGGAATTGTGGAATGTGGAAAGCCTGCCCGGGATTGTATTTAAGGGAAGTCCAAAGGGACATTCGGGGAGAATCTGCTTAACAGGTCTCCTGGTGCTGTAGTGGCACCATAGTTATTGCACTATGGGAGAATCTGCTTAACAGGTCTCCTGGTGCTGTAGTGGTACCAGGGGCGCCCGCAGGATTTCTTCCCGGGGTACGCAACAGAGTAGGCCAATAGGCTACATGAAAACAAAGCCACTACTTAGGACTAACATTACAACGTAATTTACCGATATATTTTGCACTCATAAGGTCGCATATTACAAGAAGTTCTAACGTAGGAGTAGGCCTAGCCTACGTTAAAGTCTGATCTTTCATCAGCAAAACCGGAGAGACGTACTTCAAAATAGAATGGAAATGTTGCGCGCAAAAAGATGTTACGTGACTTACAGTAGCCTGATATTTCATCAGGAAAACTGGAGAGACCTCACAATAGAATGGAAATGTTGCGCGCAACAAGCTGTTACGCGACTTACAGCACAGTTAATGTTAACACAATGAAAACACTTCTGACAAGTCAATGTAACTATTGAACATGCTCAACAAATGTATTCACTGCTTAAATTTCTAATAAAATATTATATGCACGCCAATTGTGTGTGTGTTTAGACAGAGCAAGAGCAAGTCACTGCAAATAAAATAACATTTTGGTGGGTAGCTCGTCCTCAGCTGAGGACTGGTTCTCCGAAAGCTGATTCTCCAAATTATTATTTTCATTCTTTTTCAGACTCAACAGTTCCACAATGCTGAGCTGCTTTCTTTTCTTTGACACAGGGGCGTCGCCAGAGATATATGTTTAGGGGGGCTAAGCCTGTACTAGGGGGGTCTGGGGGCATGCACCCCCAGGATAACTTTTTTCAAAAAGGCAGCTATAAAATGGTTGTTCCCCATGAATTTGGGAGCAGCAATAAGCCTAAAATCAATAAATAATTTAGTTGTTGCAAAGAATATTTCTATAAATTGCTTACATATGTAGCAATAGGGTTGGGCTGATGTACGTACGTTACCATCGTCTATCAACTAAAATTTATCGGCATCGGCAACAGTTGACACATTGTGATGTCAAAGCCGATGTGTAGCCTATTCTAGTTTGACAGCTTATACAAATTGCCTCAATGGCAGCAGAATTAATTTAGGCCTGGCCTGTAGATTAAATTTAACCAGTGATTTGTTTTTTATTGCAATTAAAAACCAGGCTACATAGCATACATCTAAATGTTCATGTACACACTTGTGCTCACCATTCATGAACAGGGAATCATGTTGGGGGTGGGGGGGATTCCCTCAAAATTATACTCTCCTGTAAACTTCTCCCTATCATTAGAAAAAAAACTGAACTTTTGTAGCTTTATCAAAGCATCCTAACTTTATTAGTCAAATAAGTTACCTACGTAGCTATCTAACTGTAAACTATTATATGTCTTATCCAGGCTATCGCAGTAGCTAACCGAGGACATAAAACCAGAGAGGCTAGCTACTCCACGTTGCAGATGCAGAAAGTGAGTTCCGTTTTTAAATTTATTTAGCAGCTATAGGCTATTAGTAACAGGCAAGCTTCACAAATTCCGTTTAGGCATTTTAGTTGAACAACTGTAGCCATCTCATATAAACCTAAAATGTGAACCAGTAACTGTTAAGCTATAGGCTATAGGAACTGGAAAGGCGATAGGAGCCAGGAGTTTCAGCAACTAACATTAATATGGTTCCCATAGGCTATAATGAAGACACTCCTGCCTTTTTCTACCAAACTAAGGGATTAACAGTCATATTTTCAACTCAGGTATACCCATAATACATTACTTTACTTAATACAAACCACGTTATAGTCAAGATTTGTTTTTACACATCGTAGACTCTGGCTGCTCAACATAGTGGAAAATGTTGGCTACAATTCACAAGTAGTTTGAACTTACTTATTTTTTTCGACATGGTAATGGATCCAGCCTAGCAGTAGCACTTGAGAACAGACCTATGGAGCAAAAGCTTTTGTAGCTAACGTTATGTGGAATAAAATTCAGGTATGAGAATAATCATTCAGAATGTGTCTAAATAGTACTAGTATAAACAGTAATGACATAATCCTGGTAGGCATTGCGCAGGGTGTAAGGGCAGGGAGATTGAGGGAGTGCCCCTCATCTTCCACCCAGGTATCCTTACACATAAATGCATAAAAGGGAATGATGAGGCCTAAAAACAATATATGACCACTATATTTGATTATACACGATGTATTGTATATGTGTATATGTATGATTGCATCTAAGTATATATATATATATATATATATATATATATATATATATATATATATATATATATATATATATATATATATATAATGTATCACGACAGACCACTGTATGTCCAGAGTAAAGGCCCTGTTCTGACTTTATGTAAGCATGATATTCTGTGCCGGTCATCGCCTTGACCGGCTTATGAGACACTTACATAAAGATGGTATTCTGTATAGGGGGGTTTGGGCTAGTCGCAAAACAAGTCTAAACCAGAACCAACACACACACACCAATATACTCACACATAGGCCTCTCACCATCAAAGACACATGGGCAGACCTACACACACTGGAATCAGGGGCCCAGCCACATTTTTAATTGTTATTGGAAGGATCTGAGTGAGAGAAGACTCCCACATCCTACCAGGAAGATCCGGCTAGCTTATCAAGCTGAAGTGTCAAAAACACATATATTCACGCAGTTGTGCTCATTAAAATTAAAATATGGCCTTCAGTCTCCTAGCCTGGGCCCATCCTAATCTAGATCGTGTCAAAATGAGATATAGTCACAAGTATGCGCTCATCTTCGGACAAAGGACCATTCAATTATAGGTATTTTTCTGCTTCATGGTAGAAGGACATGAACACACACATAGGAAAAGATGTTTAGTAAACATGTTTAGTAAAATTTGTATCACACAAACTGTTGTTAATGCTTACTAATATTGTGTTCCATATTTCGCATGTTAAATGTAATGAGAAATGAACTACAATCAATAGTCTCTGTATTACATGTGTCATATGCATTTAGTTCATTTTTGGTTTCTGACTGTATTTATTTCTGTTACTTTATTGTACTTTTATTGTTTTAACCTAGTAGATCATTGTAATTATCACTTATTGAACTAGAATGGTCAAACCATGGCCAGGCCATTTCCTGTATATTTAAATCATAGCATTTCATCAAACTACAGTATAAATAAATGCCATAAGTAATGCATAATTAAAATGTTGTGCCATGAAAAGAAAAAGGGCCTGGTGTAGGATTTCAGAGGATGGGACCTGCCCCTGCGAGGATGCAAAGTTCCGCCCCAAGTAGGTAGAGTTAAGGACAGGATAAAAGGCCTAGTAATTCAAAATGAGGGGGGCTTTTTACGATTGCTGAGATTGAATATGAGTTGGTCTGCGCAGACCAGCCCGGGGTTTTTTGTATGTTATTATTGAATCATATGCAATAAACCTGATTGCATCAGACTCTGAAGATCATGGTTGTTTTTCTTGAAGAAACACTCAACTGTGTGGGAGAAACTCCCCAGTCCATCTGGCCCGGACTGGGGTCTTATATTTTCTTCGATAGTTAACTGTTAATTTTAAATTCTGTTAAGTGGTTTATGTTGTAACCGAACTTATTGAGCTCAGGTAGGCTACTAGACTAGTGATTTGTTACAGCAGCATTGGAACGTTCATACTACAACCCACTCTGTCTGTAGCGGCCATTTGAATTGAGCGGTCACGCGGCTCTACCACACTGCACTCTAACCAATGGCTGCACTAGATTAAGCCTCCCAGGGTCCTAGCGCCAGACTTTTCCGTGTGCGTTATGATTCTGAAGACGATAAGCAAATATCATTCCTCAACATCGGAGAAACAGAGACGGAAAGACTTTTGACAATTCACGTCAGTTTTAATGGAAATACTCATTTTGCTGTTGTTGCTAAGGTACGCAGACTGCGTACTCTGCATACAGCTGGGGGCGCCACTGTGGTCTGCCTGTATCTCATCAGCTGTGTTAGGCCCCATCAGCATGGTCTGCCTGTATCTCATCAGCTGTGTTAGGCTCCATCAGCATGGTCTGCCTGTATCTCATCAGCTGTGTTAGGCCCCATCAGCATGGTCTGTCTGCATCTCATCAGCTGTGTTAGGCCCCATCAGCATGGTCTGCCTGCATCTCATCAGCTGTGTTAGGCCCCATCAGCATGGTCTGCCTGGATCTCATCAGCTGTGTTAGGCCCCATCCCAGTTATGCCTCATTCTTAGTTTACTTTTTTAAGTTAAAACATCAGGTTATGTGGTAAAATAAGGTATTTGTCTTCTTAACTAGTCAGCTACATCTGCTACCTCCTGTATTCCCCTCTCACAAACTGTCCAAGGCCTGTAGGGTGGAAGACAAAGAAACAACCTGGGAACGAAAGCCCCTTTAGTGAGCAATGGAGAAGAATGGGAAGGGCTTTGCCCCAGAACTGCAAAAACAATCCAATTAGTCCAATAGAATGAGGAAGCAATCAGGTGTAGGATATTAGTAATGTGAGTGATCAATGATTAACAAAGTGAATATGTAATAGAATACATAGGCGTGTGTGTGCGTGCGTGTGCACGTGTGTGCGTAACATGTTGTTCACTGATAGCATCTCACACCACAGTGCAACACCTTCCCTGCCAGGTAGCAAATCTGAGTGGAGATTAAGCATCACAACTTATGCAAATATAAACTCAAGCATACAACATTACTGCCACCTTTACTAATTAATCATGTGAGCAATAGTGAAGGGTTAATGTAAGAGGTGGATAGATATTAGAAAACAGAATGATTATTCAGAGTGAGTATACAGGGGAGATGGTAGTTGGCATTTCAGTCATACAGGAAATCATGTCCCTACAATTCCCCGTCTCATTTGATTGAGAAAGGGGACTTCTGTAGAGAGAGCAATCACAAGAAAGTTGAGCTAAACATTACTTTATTATCTGGAGAAACTGAATGCTAATTTCACAAAAATATGCAGGAAAATTACAGTCATCTAGAAATTACAATATTATCACCAACCCTGCAGTATTGACTGTTATCATTTAATCATTCAATAATTTACTCCCTCTCTTTCATTACAGCTGATCTTCCCTTCATTCTCAGCCTAATTACAGCTGATCTTCCCTTCACTCTCTGCCTCATACCAGATCACAGTTTCACAGAAGATCCAACACCAAGCCAAAACCCAGGATAGAGGGGCTGAGTGAATGTGGTCTGGACTCTGTGCAGGAGGGTCATTGTGTCAGAGACGCTGTAGAAGGACAGAGTTCCTGCCCTGTGATCCAGGTACACTCCTATTCTAGAGGAGGGGGGGACAGGGATTTTAGTGTGCTCACTATTGTGCCAGAAAGAGTAACTGGAGCGAGAGCAGTACAATCTCCAGGATTTGTTATTACGTCCCAGATGACAGTCAATAACTCGACCTTTCCTGCTGATCTCTTTATATGACACTGCTATACAAACCCCACCCCCACTCCACTCAGCCTCCCAGTAACAGCGTCCAGACAGACCCTCTCTGCACAGCACCTGCTCATAGGAGTCAAATCTCTCTGGATGATCAGGATATGACTGGATCTCTTCCACACCGGTCACCTCTCTGTTCCCCTCAGACAGACGGAGGGATTCATAAGCTGTGTTGGGGTCCAGTGTGAGCTGACAGGAATCTAACAGAGGAGAAGAGAAGAGAGCTCCACTTACATATTTAATGAATCATACATATTTTATATATCTTTCATGTTTTACATATTTAAATGTAATATTTTCTTGATTCTTGTCCTTTTCCAAAGACTTTCCTTTTTATTTGTGATTGTATCTTATTTCAGTAACTTTTCCCATTTTCAAAATGTTTTCCACATTAATTGAATTTTCAGCCACTATAACTGCTTAATTATTTTTATATTACTGTATATTGGTCTTGTAACTTTCTTCACATAGTCCTACTGTAGGACATAATATTAATACTATCATACATGATCCTTATGTTTAACACCAGGATGACTGCAGCTGAATTAATAGGGATCTGATGGAGGAGAAGATGTATAAGATCCAAAAAGAAAGTCAGTTATGAATATCATACAATATTATACAAATCATATTTTTCTTCATATTACCTCATATTCTCATGTTGCTTCATTGTTTTAATTTAGGTTTAATTACAGACTCACATAGTAAGAAGTCCTCTCTGGTCTTGGGCTCTAGAATATGGACGTCTCCCACTGTAGAGAGAGAGATCACAAGAAAGTTGAGATAAAGATGACCTAATAATTTCCTGGAGAAACTGAATTTTAATTTCACAAATAAATATGCAGGGAAATAAGAACTGATATCATCCAGAATACAGTATCTCCAACACTGCAGTTTCAATTGTTATCCTAAAAATGACCAATTATGAGATGAGACAAAATAGTAACAGTTTTGCAATATTGTCTGTCGGCATCTCAAATTATTTTTTATGAAATGTATTGTCTCCTCTCATCTCTCCACAGTAGCTTGCATCCTAACAAGCAAAGACTGGTGCCAGAACATATTTGGTTATTTGAAGGTTAAACAGAGCTTTAAATGCAAATGTTTTGGGTTACAGTTTCCTAGACCAATGACTGCCACCTAACACATTGGGTGCTGTGGAGGTCTCACTCAGGTCTGACTCTGACACAGAAAACACCTCACATTTTGGGTCATTTAGGGATTGTGAGTATTTTAAATTTTACTCCACTATAACATATAACCTGTGAGACAGACTGAAATATCACACACCCCTGTTATTAACATATAAGCTGTGAGACAGACTGAAATATCACTCACCCTTGTTATTAATATACAGTGCATCCGGAAAGTATTCACAGCGCTTCACTTTTTCCACATTTTGTTCTGTTACAGCCTTATTCCAAAATTGATTAAATTCATTTTTTTCCCTCAAAATTCTACACACAACACCCCATAATGACAATGTGAAAAAAGTTTTTTTGAGATTTTTGCACATTTATTAAAAATAAAAAACAAAAATTTCTAATTTACATAAGTATTCATACCCTTTGCTTTAACGTATTTTTAAAGTATCATATGTCATATATGGATCACTTTAAGGGTTGTTTCTCCTGACTTTTTTCCCCATAGAGTTCTATAGGAAAATGAGTCAGGAGAAATAACCCTTGCAGTGATCCATCCACATCTACTCCATATCTGGCAACAGAGTGATGGTTTGGGGCTCGTTTGATAGCTCAGACCCTTGATAACTTACAGCCATTTAGCCAGCCATGTGTTCCATACTGTACCAGTGTAATTTACAGCTGAATCTAGTCTCACCCCCCAATTTCCATAGAGATCCATTCAAATGCAGAGAGGTTATAGTATCGCTTGTAACAGTACCTGAAAATAAGATATCGACAGTTTTTTGATGTTGATGGTCACAGACTTCAGGAAGTAACAGCATGTAAAGGATATGCGACCAAATATGAAATATGATACTTTAAAAATAAGTTAAAGCAAAGGGTATGAATACTTATGTAAATGAGAAATTTAAGTTTTTTATTTTTAATAAATTTGCAAAAATCTCAAAAAAACTTTTTTCACATTGTCCTTATGGGGTGTTGTGTGTAGAATTTTGAGGGAAAAATTAATTTAATCAATTTTGGAATAAGGCTGTAACAGAACAAAATGTAGAAAAAGTGAAGCGCTGTGAATACTTTCCGGATGCACTGTATAACCTGTGAGACAGACTTAAATATCACTCACCCTGTTATTAACATATAACCTGTGAGACAGACTGAAATCTCACTCACCCCTGTTATTAACATATAACCTGTGAGACAAACTGAAATATCACTCACCCCTGTTATTAATATATAACCTGTGAGACAGACTGAAATATCACTCAGCCCTGTTATTAATATATAACCTGTGAGACAGACTGAAATATCACTCTCCCCTGTTATTAATATATAATCTGTGAGACAGACTGAAATATCACTCACCCTGTTATTAATATATTACCTGTGAGACAGACTGTAATATCACTCACCCCTGTTATTAATATATAACCTGTGAGACAGACTGAAATATCACTCACCCATGTTATTAATATATTACCTGTGAGACAGACTGAAATATCACTCACCCTGTTATTAATATATAACCTGTGAGACAGACTGAAATATCACTCGCCCTGTTATTAATATATAACCTGTGGGACAGACTGAAATATCACTCACCCTGTTATTAATATATAACCTGTGGGACAGACTGAAATGTCACTCACCCTGTTATTAATATATAACCTGTGAGACAGACTGAAATGTCACTCACCCTGTTATTAATATATAACCTGTGGGACAGACTGAAATATCACTCACCCCTGTTATTAATATATAACCTGTGGGACAGACTGAAATATCACTCACCCTGTTATTAATATATAACCTGTGAGACAGACTGAAATATCACTCACCCTGTTATTAATATATAACCTGTGAGACAGACTGAAATATCACTCACCCCTGTTATTAATATATAACCTGTGGGACAGACTGAAATATCACTCACCCTGTTATTAACATATAACCTGTGAGACAAACTGAAATATCACTCACCCCTGTTATTAATATATAACCTGTGAGACAGACTGAAATATCACTCACCCCTGTTATTAATATATAACCTGTGAGACAGACTGAAATGTCACTTACCCGTTATTAATATATAACCTGTGAGAGAGACTGAAATGTCACTCACCCGTTATTAATATATAACCTGTGAGACAGACTGAAATATCACTCACCCTGTTATTAATATATAACCTGTGAGACAGACTGAAATATCACTCACCCTGTTATTAATATATAACCTGTGAGACAGACTGAAATGTCACACCCCTGTTATTAATATATAACCTGTGAGACAGACTGAAATGCCACTCACCCTGTTATTAATATATAACCTGTGGGACAGACTGAAATATCACTCACCCTGTTATTAATATATAACCTGTGAGACAGACTGAAATATCACTCACCCTGTTATTAATATATAACCTGTGGGACAGACTGAAATATCACTCACCCTGTTATTAATATATAACCTGTGAGACAGACTGAAATATCACTCACCCTGTTATTAATATATAACCTGTGAGACAGACTGAAATGTCACACCCCTGTTATTAATATATAACCTGTGAGACAGACTGAAATGCCACTCACCCTGTTATTAATATATAACCTGTGGGACAGACTGAAATATCACTCACCCTGTTATTAATATATAACCTGTGAGACAGACTGTAATATCACTCACCCCTGTTATTAATATAAGCTGTAAAAGTCCTTTCATGATGTAAAAGTGAATCTTAGACAGAGCACCTCACCAGTGTGTTGATTGCAGTGGCTAAGCTCACTTTCTGCAGCAGGGTTTGTCCACCAACCTCTTCCAGAAACTTTGATTAACTCCGCCTTGAAAACGTGCTCCAGTCGCTCTTTTAGTTCAGAGATAGATTTCCTCACAGACTCAAAAGAGACGTGTGGACTGACAGCGATGCTGGGTAAGTCTCCAGGTTCAGGAGGGAGAGACTCACAGCTCTACAGACAAACAGACAGAGAACAGTCTCAATACAGATTCCGGTGCAGATGTCAGGAGCAGATCTTTGTAAATGAGGAACACACCTCACCGACTGTCAGAGAGCCAGTGATGTTACCTGGACGAAATGGATGTCATCCTCTGTGTGTGAAATCTGCTCCAGCTCAGCGTCTCTCCTCCTCAGCTCAGCAATCTCCTGCTTCAGTCGCTCCAGGAGTCTTTCAGCCCGACTCACTTCAGCCTTCTCCTGAACTCTGATCAGCTCTTTCACCTCAGAGCACCTTCTCTCAATGGAGTGGATCAGCTCAGTAAAGATCCTCTCACTGTCCTCCACTGCTGCCTGTGCAGAGCGCTGTTAGGAGACACACAGAGAGAAGGGCTGTACATTTTAACTAGGCCTTTCACTCAGCTCTTACTGGGACCCCAGACAGCCTGTTCCCCACAGTGTGGCTTAGTGGGATTGAGCCCCACAGGATTGGAAAGTGGCCCAACACTGGGCTCCTCACTGGCTGACTGGAGGAGAGCCCTGACTGAGCCCTGAAATGACTCTTCCAGCAGCCAGCTGTTGTCTTCTCCTCTAGTCAGTACCCACCTTGAGTGACTGCACAGCCTGTCTCAGATCCTGCAGCTCCTTCTCTCTCTCCTGGATTCTCTGCTGGAATTTACTCTTTGTCGCCCTCAGCTGCTTCTATGAAGAAACACAATCTGTTCAGGTTTAAAAACACTGGTGTAGACACTCCAGTCACCCATAAAGAATGCAAGAAATTCTGGGGTCGCTCGATTCTGTTCACTCATTCCATGAAAATAACTCAACCCCTCTGTTGTAAACATTCAAAAGAGTCATAGAAGAAGTAAGACATAAATAAATAAGGCAGATGCAGTTGCTAGTTGGAGTGCAGTGTAACGCACATGCGCTGCCCAAAGAGCATGCAGGAGAAGATGCATAGAGAGCTTTTCACATGGAGATTCAGCCCATTTCTCATTTCTACTGCTACAGATATATTTGGGTTCTGTGTTATTAATTGAGCTCAGTGAAAACTGGCAGTTATGAATTTCAGGCCTTACCTGTTTCTCGGTCCTTTCTGCTGCAGCTGAGACTGTATCATGGCCTCTGTGTTCATCCATCAAACACAGCAGACAGATACACAGCTGATCGGTACGACAGTAAACCTCCAGCAATTTTTCATGATGAGAGCAGATCTTCTCCTGCAGGTTTCCAGTGGCTTTGACCAGTTTGTGCTTCTTAAAGGCAGGAGATTCATAGTGAGGCTGGAGGTGAGTTTCACAGTAAGAGGCCAGACACACCAGACAGGACTTGATGGCTTTGCGCTTTCTCCCAGTGCAGACATCACACGCCACGTCTCCAGGTCCAGCGTCACAGTGAGCAGGAGGAGCAGCTTGGAGTCCTGTCTTCTTCAGTTTCTCCACCACTTCAGCAAACATGGTGTTTTTCTTTAAAGCAGGCCTCATATTGAAGGTCTCTCGGCACTGGGGACAGCTGTAGACACCAGTATGATCATCCTGATCCCAGCAGCCCTTAATACATCCCATACAGTAACTGTGTCCACAGGGAATAGTCACTGGATCCTTCAGTAGATCCAAACAGATCGAACAGCAGAATTGGTCCTGATCCAGTAACACTCCACCTTCAGCCATTGTACTGCTCACACACTGACAGAGACAGAGTTAAGTTTCGTTTCTGTGAAACTGCGTAACAGAGAGAGTGGGAGTGACTTCGTGGTTCTGCCCACAGCTGCAGGAGGTGTGGTGTTGGACTGAGCCCAGGCTTAGCAGACAGAGATTCCTAAGGAAATATTTAATCTTAGAGACGAAACGTGAATTGTCAAAGTCTTTCCGTTTCCGTCTCCGTTTCTACGATGTTGAGGAATGATATTTGCTTATTGTCTTCGTTGTATTGCCTGGTTATTGTATTTTCCAAGTTTTGCATATTTCAAACATTTGAAAGTGATTGGAAGACACAGTTGAAAGTGATTGGAGGACCACCTTTTTCTTTAGACCGGGAAAAGTTTAGAGTTGCCTTTTTACTTGTCAGTCAAGATAACTAACTTAAACAAATACAGTAATTGACGTTAGCCAAATATGTCAAAGAAAAGAAAGCAGCTCAGCATTGTGGAACTGTTGAGTCTGAAAAAGAATGAAAATAACAATTCGGAGAATCAGCTGAGGACGAGCTACCCACCAAAATGTAATTTTATTTGCAGTGACTTACTCTTGCTCTCTCTAACACACACACAATTGGCGTGCATATAATATTTTATTAGAAATTTAAGCAGTGAATACATTTTGTTGAGCATGTTCGATAGTTACATTGACTTGTCAGAAGTGTTTTAATTGTGTTAACATTAACTGTGCTGTAAGTCGCGTAACAGCTTGTTGCGCGCAACATGTTACGATCCTGATACGGGACGAACCCAAGTGCAACGACCAGGAGACAGATTAAAGAAAACGGAATTTTATTAAGCGTTGGGGTAGTCCCAAAGCTGTACAGGGAAGGAAAACAGGTTAGTTAATAAACATAAGTAGAGTCCATTACGGACTGCTCCAAGCCGGAGCTGGGCTTGTAAGTCAAAGTAGGTTCCAAGCCGGAACCCCAAAGGGTGCTGGACTGGGAGTCCAAGCCGGACTGGGTGCGGAAGTGCCCTGCAGTTCCAAGCCGGAACTGAGTAGGGAAGGTGGAGTAGCGGCACCGGGTCTGGGCTGGAACTGGACCGGGAGGTCCACTCAGGAAACGGAAACGGCACGGAACTTGTTCCAAGCCGGAACTGGACTTGAACGGAGGTGTATAAAACACCGGAACTGGACTGGAACTGGACTGGAACTGGACTGGAACTGGACCGGGAGGTCCACTCAGGAAAACAGGACACGGCACGGAACTTGTTCCAAGCCGGAACTGGACTTGAACGGAGGTGTATTAAAACACCGGAACTGGACTGGAACTGGACCGGGAGGTCCACTCAGGGAAACGGAAGCCGGCACGGAATTATTCCAAGCCGGAACTGGACTTTAACGGAGGTGTACGAAACACCGGTACAGGACAAGACCTGGGCTGGAGCTGGACTGGAACTGGATAGGTAGCTTGAGGAATCGGGTAGAAAGCAGAGGTTAATGGCAGGGTACTGTGACAGGACTGTAGCTGACGAATGCTCCGCCGAGTTGGAAGGTGCGGCGTGGCTCAGGCAATTCTTGCGGAAGCCGGCTAGCATTCAGGGGTCCTGGTACCGTAACACAAGTACGGGAGGTACGTAACAAAGGGAGGACAAGACACAGCTACAGGGAGACTGGAACCGCGGCGTCTGGAGGTTTGAAGGGAGACAGGTAAGTAGCATGCAACAGAGAATGTTTTGGAGAGATAGCTACCAGTCTGGAAACCAGGCAAACAGATACGAGACAGCAAGCTGACAAATACTGGACCAGAAGCGTGACATGACATTAACACGGTTGGTTAGTTAACGAACTGGCGCCGACTAGCAGCCAGCCAGGGGTTTAAATGGTGCAGGAAGTGAAGGAGAAAATGAGAAACAGGTGCGATGTTTAATCAGGAGTGATTGCCGAAGCACAGCAGTGAGGAATGTGAGTAACGAGAGGGGAGAGTGATAGGCGGAAGCTAAAGTGGAAAATGAACCAAAAAGTACCCGAGGGAAACGCCCAGTCCACAGCCAGGGGGAAAACACGGACATGGGATCCAACATGACACGGAAGGAAACAAGGAAAACATGGAAAACGGACAGGAGGGGAACGGAACGTTACACAACATTTCCATTCTATTGTGAGGTCTCTCCGGTTTTCCTTATGAAATATCAGGCTACTGTAAGTCACGTAACATCTTTTTGCGCGCAACATTTCCGTTCTGAAGTACGTCTCTCCGGTTTTGCTGATGAAAGATCAGACTTTAATGTAGGCTAGGCCTACTCCTACGTTAGAACTTCTTGTAATATGCGACCTTATGAGTGCAAAATATATCGGTAAATTACGTTGTAACGTTAGTCCTAAGTAGTGGCTTTGTTTTCATGTAGCCTATGGCTTGGCCTACTCTTTTGCGTACCCCGGGAAGAAATCCTGCGGGCGCCCCTGGTGTGTATTATAGCAGGATAGGCCTGTATACACCTGCATAGGATGTAGTACCAGTGTGTCTGTGTACCCCAGTCAGAAATACACAGATAATACATATGATATGAGTATATGCACAGATAATACATATAATATGAGTATACAGGTATTTGCTCTGCCAAAAAGATGACCAAATTATTAATGAAGTGAGTGTTACGACCCAGATACGAGACGAACCCAAGTGCAACGACCAGGAGACAGATTCACAGAAAGGAGCTTTATTAAACTAAGTGTTGGGGTAGTCCCAACACTGTACAGGAACGGCAACACACAGTATCACACAGGGTAATGCCAGGAAGCCCGGAACGGGCTGCTCCAAGCCGGAGCTGGATTGGAAGATCCGGAACGGGTTCCAAGCCGGAACTGGACTGGACTTAGGTGAGGGTAACACCTGAACTGGACTGAAACTGGACCGGGAGGTCCACACTGGAAAAGGGGTCTGGAACGGATTGTTCCAAACCGGATCTGGACTGGACGGTGCGTAACTCACACCTGGACTGGAACTGGACCGGGAGGTCCACACTGGAATCAGGGTCTGGAACGGATTGTTCCAAACCGGAACTGGACTGGACAGGAAGGTGCACGACTCACACCTGGACTGGACTGGAACTAGCAGGGGAGCGACTCACTACGGCTGGACTGGAACTGGACCGGGATGACTACACCGGTACTGAGCAAAACAAAACAGAGGGGGATTAGTGCGGGAGTAGGCACGGGAAGGACCGGGAGGTTCTCACAGAGGTGCAGGGCTTGACAGGTAGGTGGCTGGTGAAGCACAGCAGGGCTGGGTAGTGTGGCGTAGCTGCGGTAGGTCCGGTTGGAGCTGACTGGTCTCCAGAGCTCCCGGAACCGTAACCGAAGAACTTGGTGGCGTCTTCGGCCGGACAGGAACAACTGGAGGGTAGCCAGGTATAACGCCACCACGGAGCCTACACGAGCTGGAGGTGGAGGTACCGCAACACACACAACGAACACGGGGAAACGAACACTGCCACGGATGAATGGGAGCCGGGTTAGCTGGAGGTAAGAGGGAAACAGGTTAGCTGCATGCACAACAGGAATAACTGGGGAGGTAAACTACCAATCCGTAGTTTCGAGCGAACTTAATGCTGTAAGGGGATAATATCCCACAACCAAGCGAGTAGTACTTCGTAAAAGACCAGGAAAACAACAAGCATTAACACCGAGTGACGATAGTTAACGAACTGGCGCCGACTGGCAGCCAGCCGAAGGAATAAATAGTGAAGCTAATGATAAACTAAATAAGGCGCAGGTGTGGAAATTAAACGGGAGTGATTACAAAACACCAGGTGAGGAAATGCATGCAACGAGGGGGGAAGGAGCGAAAGGCGGAAGAAAAGCAAGACAACCAGACGAACAAGACAGGGAAGGAAACGCCTAGTCCGCAGCAGCGGGGAAAACACGGACAAAAGGATCCAACATGACACGGAGGGAAAACAGGAAAACACGGAAAATGAACAGGAAGGGAGCGGAACATTACAGTGAGTGTCGTATGGAAAAATTAAACAGCACAGTGGTCTCAGGTTGCATGTGCAATAGGAAATACTTCGAACCAAAAACAAGACAAAATGTAATGTACATCCTCTGGGGCCGTAATAATGCTTTATAAGCTGCTTTGAAGTTAGTTGAGGTTTATTTTCTTGCTTTAAACTCATGAACATGCAAATGCCCCTATGCCAGGTATTATGAAGCCCGCAGGTAATCAGAAACTTCTCTATGTATCTAACATATGCTTCCTTGCACACAGAAACTGTCTGGGCCAAACAGTGTTGAAGTATTCCCGTCTCTCTCCGGGTACAGTGTTGAAGTATTCCCGTCTCTCTCCGGGTACAGTGTTGAAATATTCCCGTCACACTCCGGGTACAGTGTTGAAGTATTCCCGTCTCTCTCCGGGTACAGTGTTGAAGTATTCCCGTCACACTCCGGGTACAGTGTTGAAGTATTCCCGTCTCTCTCCGGGTACAGTATTGAAGTATTCCCGTCACTCTCCGGGTACAGTGTTGAAGTATTCCCGTCACACTCCGGGTACAGTGTTGAAGTATTCCCGTCTCTCTCCGGGTACAGTGTTGAAGTATTCCCGTCACTCTCCGGGTACAGTGTTGAAGTATTCCCGTCACTCTCCGGGTACAGTGTTGAAGTATTTCCGTCTCAACAAGTATCAACAAGTATTCCCGTCTCTCTCCGGGTACAGTGTTGAAGTATTCCCGTCACACTCCGGGTACAGTGTTGAAGTATTCCCGTCTCTCTCCGGGTACAGTGTTGAAGTATTCCCGTCACTCTCCGGGTACAGTGTTGAAGTATTCCCGTCACTCTCCGGGTACAGTGTTGAAGTATTCCCGTCACACTCCGGGTACAGTGTTGAAGTATACCCTTCTCTCTCCGGGTACAGTGTTGAAGTATTCCCGTCTCTCTCCGGGTACAGTGTTGAAGTATTCCCGTCACACTCCGGGTACAGTGTTGAAGTATTCCCGTCTCTCTCCGGGTACAGTGTTGAAGTATTCCCGTCACTCTCCGGGTACAGTGGTGAAGTATTCCCGTCACACTCCGGGTACAGTGTTGAAGTATTCCCGTCTCTCTCCGGGTACAGTGTTGAAGTATTCCCGTCACACTCCGGGTACAGTGTTGAAGTATTCCCGTCTCTCTCCAGGTACAGTGTTGAAGTATTCCCGTCACTCTCCGAGTACAGTGTTGAAGTATTCCCGTCACTCTCCGGGTACAGTGTTGAAGTATTCCCATCACACTCCGGGTGAAACCCTGCAGAAATGTGGCTATTCTGGTTTTCACTGAGAGAGAGAAAGAGACAATAGCTGGATGTATTTAAAGTGACCGACCTCATCATATGACAACTGCAGCACCAACAAATAAACAAATGTTTAAACACCCCCCCCCCCCCCCCCACCCCACAGGTTCTGGGTAAAAACAATAAGCCTCACGGTTCGGCTATAAAAACCATAAACGCTGATGGGGATAAATGAATTTCTGGCTATAAATGTATATGAATTTCTGATATATATATACGTATATATAAACCCAAATTTTGACAATGCAGATATACATGAGGCTTGTTTGTAAGCTGTAATTAATCGAGTCATTCTGATTAATTGAAAATGATATAAATTATAAACTCATTGTGGTCATAGTGTCAGAGACGCTGTAGAAGGAGTTCCTGCCCTGTGTGTAGCACACAGTCCCCATCACTACACTGGGACAGTGGGTTTCCTACATGATGCAGTGTGTGTAGAGCGCCCCCTACAGACTCAATCCCCAGCAGCAGGGGTGTGCTGTAAGTAACCAGAGATGCCTCATCGTCACGCCAACCAAGTCCAGCCTCACAATGCTTCAGCTATCTGCCAGTACCAGGCTAAAGACCCATATGACTGCCTTACCTTTATACCATTATATCTGCCACTAGATTACTATCACTGCTGACCTTACCTTTATACCATTATATCTGCCACTAGATAACTATCACTGCTGACCTTACCTTTATACCATTATATCTGCCACTAGATTACTATCACTGCTGACCTTACCTTTATACCATTATATCTGCCACTAGATTACTATCACTGCTGACCTTACCTTTATACCATTATATCTGCCACTAGATTACTATCACTGCTGACCTTACCTTTATACCATTATATCTGCCACTAGATAACTATCACTGCTGACCTTACCTTTATACCATTATATCTGCCACTAGATAACTATCACTGCTGACCTTACCTTTATACCATTATATCTGCCACTAGATTACTATCACTGCTGACCTTACCTTTATACCATTATATCTGCCACTAGATAACTATCACTGCTGACCTTACCTTTATACCATTATATCTGCCACTAGATTACTATCACTGCTGATCTTACCTTTATACCATTATATCTGCCACTAGATAACTATCACTGCTGACCTTACCTTTATACCATTATATCTGCCACTAGATTACTATCACTGCTGATCTTACCTTTATACCATTATATCTGCCACTAGATAACTATCACTGCTGACCTTACCTTTATACCATTATATCTGCCACTAGATAACTATCACTGCTGGCCTTACCTTTATACCATTATATCTGCCACTAGATAACTATCACTGCTGACCTTACCTTTATACCATTATATCTGCCACTAGATAACTATCACTGCTGACCTTACCTTTATACCATTATATCTGCCACTAGATAACTATCACTGCTGACCTTACCTTTATACCATTATATCTGCCACTAGATAACTATCACTGCTGACCTTACCTTTATACCATTATATCTGCCACTAGATAACTATCACTGCTGGTCTTACCTTTATACCATTATATCTGCCACTAGATAACTATCACTGCTGACCTTACCTTTATACCATTATATCTGCCACTAGATAACTATCACTGCTGACCTTACCTTTATACCATTATATCTGCCACTAGATAACTATCACTGCTGACCTTACCTTTATACCATTATATCTGCCACTAGATTACTATCACTGCTGATCTTACCTTTATACCATTATATCTGCCACTAGATTACTATCACTGCTGACCTTACCTTTATACCATTATATCTGCCACTAGATTACTATCACTGCTGATCTTACCTTTATACCATTATATCTGCCACTAGATTACTATCACTGCTGACCTTACCTTTATACCATTATATCTGCCACTAGATAACGATCACTGCTGACCTTACCTTTATACCATTATATCTGCCACTAGATAACTATCACTGCTGACCTTACCTTTATACCATTATATCTGCCACTAGATTACTATCACTGCTGACCTTACCTTTATACCATTATATCTGCCACTAGATAACTATCACTGCTGATCTTACCTTTATACCATTATATCTGCCACTAGATAACTATCACTGCTGATCTTACCTTTATACCATTATATCTGCCACTAGATAACTATCACTGCTGACCTTACCTTTATACCATTATATCTGCCACTAGATAACTATCACTGCTGACCTTACCTTTATACCATTATATCTGCCACTAGATAACTATCACTGCTGACCTTACCTTTATACCATTATATCTGCCACTAGATAACTATCACTGCTGACCTTACCTTTATACCATTATATCTGCCACTAGATAACTATCACTGCTGACCTTACCTTTATACCAT
>CM056377.1:130362616-130420189 GCA_029718625.1 Synaphobranchus kaupii
ACACGCACACACACGGCGCACACACACATGCAAAAAGACACTCGCAGACACGCACACACACACACACACACACAGACACTCGCAGACACACACACGCACACACACAGACACTCGCAGACACACGCACACACACACACAAGGCGCGCACACGCACATGCACAAAGACACTCGCAGACACACACGCACATGCCCGCGCACACACACACACACAGACACACACGCACAGACACTCGCAGACAGACACACACACACACACTAACACACACACACACTCCCTGGCTGGTTTACACATGGCTGAGTTTCTATAAAGCAGCTCCCTGTGTTTCGGCCTTTGTCTCGTCTCCACTGCTGTCCATGTGCATATGGCCTTTCATGGCACACCTCAATGCTGTCCATCACACACACACCAACAACACACTCCTACAGGGTCACCCACACACACACACACACACACACACACACCAACAACACACTCCTACAGGGTCACACACACACACACACACACACACACACACACACACACACACCAACAACACACTCCTACAGGGTCACACACACACACACACACACACACACCAACAACACACTCCTACAGGGTCACACACACACACACACACACACACACACCAACAACACACTCCTACAGGGTCACACACACACACACACACACACACACACCAACAACACGCTCCTACAGGGTCACACACACACACACACACACACACACACCAACAACACACTCCTACAGGGTCACACACACCAACAACACACTCCTACAGCATCTCACACACACACACACACACACACCAACAACACGCTCCTACAGGGTCACACACACCAACAACACACTTTTACAGCATCTCACACACACACACACACACACACACACACCAACAACACACTCCTACAGGGTCACACACACCAACAACACACTCCTACAGTGTCACACACACACACACACACACACACACACACCAACAACACACTCCTACAGGGTCACACACACCAACAACACACTCCTACAGGGTCACACACACACCAACAACATACTCATAAAGGGTTACACTCACCCCACACCAACAAAACTCTCAGAGCTACAGTCACCCCACACCAACAACACACTCATAAATGGCTGCAGTCACCCCCACACCAACATTTTTGTGAAACAGACTTTATTTATTTGCGTCTTCGTCCTGGTTACCCCGCATCTCACAAAAGCACCTCTAACCCTCTAGCTCGATATGGCACAGACCCCCCTCAGTGGCTATGGAAGGGAGTTACACCACGGCAGTTAAAAGGTCATTGTTAGACCTCATCCAGCAGGTAGCCACGAGGCAGTGACCTCATTTCCACCCTAATGATTCGACCATCAGGCGGCCCCCCCTCCCCCCTCCCCCGAGCCATTCAGGTGATGCGCTCTGCACACATTCATGAGACAGGGGGAGAGAGAGCAGTTACCCTCCAATAGGGTTAACGTCCCATCTCGTTATCGCCGCCGAAGCGACAGGAAGCGGCACGTTACCTGGAGCTAACCTGGAGCAGCTGGCTGCGGCCGACGCTGACACCTCAGCCACTGATTCTCCTGTCGACCGAGCAGTCAGAGCTCTCTCTCTCCCTCTTTCTATCTCTCCCTCTCTCTCTCTCTCTCTCTCTCTCTCTCTCTCTCTCTCCCTCTCTCTCTGGCGAGCAGGCAGGCCGTGCATGCCACTGCTTTTATGCAGCTGCGCGTTTTTTGCGCTTTTTAATTTTTTCTCGACGCGCTTTGGTCAGACCATTCCAACGGGGTTCGGATATGGACGGGGTGCGGGCACAGGGAGGCCTGGGCTGGGACCCCCAGGATGTGTGGTGGAAGAGGTTTTCCACAGAACAGCACGTCGTCTGCGCGTCTATAAAAGGTAGGCTTTCCACTCGGCTGACGCAGGGGACGTGGATGTTGGTTACCCAGGTCCAAGCAGTGCACCTAGCCTGCGTTTTTTTGGCGGGAAGTTGTTTTCCCAGGAATGTCTGAGCTATAGTGGAAGGGATGAGTAACTGTTGGCGTGCGTGGCTGTGTACGTTACTTTTCTCTTTAAAGTGCTTCTGTCGTGATGATATGGAGGGAAAGGGGCATTGATGAAGATGTTACGGCCGTTTCCCGATGTGCTTCTCTGTACTGGACTTGCTGTGAAACTGCCCCTTTCTCTAGCTTTGCATCTTCCACAGTGAGCATCGCAAGGAAGGTGCAATGGGGGGGGTTGTTTATTCATCTCTTCCTCCATTTATTACTTTGCCCTCATCTTTCACGCGGTACGAACGGTATAGAGCTGCACGTTCAGTCGGGTTTGCTTCTGCGGGCCGGCTGAGGTAAACAGGGGACAGTATTTACAGGTCTTTACTGTGCGGGGAGTAATGGCGGCCATTCTTACAGAACAAAAAAATACTTTTCAGAAACTATTGAGCGCCGTCTTTCTTTGAGTGCGAAATGATTTTATGATAGTTTTCATTTGCATTGGCGAAAGGAGCCGGTGTCAGAGAAACATTGTTTAGAGTTTTATGTCTATAGTAGAGAGGGTGTTTAATCAGCACCTCCCCCGTTCTCTCTTTCACAAGAGCGTCAGACAAGATGACTCGCGTTCTTTCCCCTCACCCCACGCAAACAGCCTTTTGGAAGGTGCTAGTCATCCTAATCAATACAATATACATTATTAACATTGCCGGCCTGACTTCTGTTACTGACAGCACAATGCCAGAGTTATACAAAGGCCAGGGAGGAGAGCTTTAAGCCTCGCATTAAGCGAGACTCTGCCAATTATGAACGTCATCCTAATTATCAGCAGCTTTCAAATAAAAAGACGTTCCTTTTATTTACTGGAAATCTGGGGCGGAAAAAGAAAGAGCTTCAAATCAAACAGGTAGCATCAGTCAGAGAGCGTCAGAAGTAATTACCTTTGTTACAACTGACACGTCAACTAAGGAGGGGGAAAACGGGGTGTCATTTGAAGAGAACTTTGCCAAGAAGTAAACATTATCGCTTCTTTGTCTCTATCGCCTCGAATGAGCACAAAAGATTGATTTGCGGAGAGGTGCGGAACAAAATAATGGCCCTGGTGACATTAGCAGGTTGGAGTTTTTGTGACGAGGGAGCACAAAGCAAGCGGAAAGACTGGCATCTCCACTGTGCGTCTGTCAGAGACGTCACTTAAACAATGGCAGCCTTCTCCCGTTCATCATGTGTGCCACAATCCAATAACTCACACTCTGTGACATCTTTTACCCCCTCTCCTCCTCAATTATGGCGGTTACTGTTTTTGATATACTCACAGATCACGTTTTTTTTAAATTTGCCTTCCCCACCGATCACACCTGTGTTGCCCGTGACCAGGGCGGGGTTTGGGGTTTGTGTTGGAGACACGGAGCTGAAGGCTGCGCTAACTGGTCCCGTTCAAACGCACTTGGCTAAGGCATCTCCTCTCTTTCGCCACCTTTGTCTGGAAAGTTGAGACGACGCCGCCTGACCTATGCGACTCGATGGCAAACGGCACAATCTGTTGCCTTTGTGTGGGAGGGGGCCGCCTCGCTGTCTGTAAATGCAGTGATGACAAAACACACACGCAGCTGGGAGAGGTGTCCGGGGGAATGTTGAACCAAAAAAAAATAATGCTTATTTCACAAACTCCTTCCCACACTCATGCATTTTCTTAAGCTGTAGATAAACTCCCTTCTTCTAAACACTTTTTTTTTAATCAATTGTGAGTTTTATGAGGAAGCCTAGATTAAATGTAATGTACTTATGACTGGGAGTATATTTTTGTTTGTACTGATGTAATTACGGAGTGAATATTTAAGAAAGAGAAAATGTGTCTTTATTAGTTTGTGTACGCCAGATAAACGACTGAAATAAATGCCAGGACATACTAAAAACACTACTTCTTATCCAAAAGCCCACACAAGAACTGGGCTTGAGACTTGAAAATCTCTAGATTGGAGCAGAAAAGAGCATATGTATTTTGTTATAATGTGTTATTAGAGAGATCCAGGAGTGAAGTTACAGGAAGGGTGATTGGTGGGGGTTTTCGAGATCTAGAAGCAACAGGAAAGGTGATTAGTGGGGGTTTACCAAACCAAGAAGCAACAGCAACGGTGATTGGTGGGCGTTTAAGAGACCCAGAAGTTATAGGAAAGGTGATTGTTGGGGGGGTTTTCTTGTCATTGACCCTGTTGTGGAAAAGTACAGGTTGCTCCGACATGCAGAAACCACACTGTTGCTCCTCATTTATCTTCTGCCTCTTCTTTTTTTTACACCTCTCTCTCTCTCTCTTTCTCTCTCGCTCTCTCTCTCTCTCTCTCTCTCTCTCTCTCTCTCTCTCTCTCTCTCTCTGTCACACACTCTCTCGCTCTCTCTCTCTCTCTCTCTCTCTGTTTTCCATGCTCCTTTTCTGGAACCAAAATATCGAAGCAAAAATTGCTGTACGGACGTTCAAAAAGGCCCCCTTCAAAAAGGCCCTAAAAGGCGTGCGTTTGTTTTTAACGGGGGGTGGGGTAAAGGCCTGCCTCTGGCCTGCCTTTATTCACTTTGGGTCCCCAGATCAGCTTTTTTGGGGAGGCGGAGTGATCGCTTCCCAGGCCTCCTGGCCTTTTGTCACCCTGCACCCCCCTTTCCCCAGCACCCCCCAAAAGCGAGGTTGCCCTTAGAAAGCTGGGAGAAAGGCAGTCATCCACACGTTGCTAAGAAATGGTTAAACCTCTGCTGCTGGGCGGGGGGTGGGGGGGTGGGGGGGTGGCGGAGGGAATAAAATAAAAGCGCATTATCAGTTGTGCTAAAAGGTATATGTGGACCACACAGCGAGTCCAAATGTCTCACTTTGGTCTGCTCTTCTCTCTGTTTTCCTGGCGTTCGGCGTTACCCGTAGCGCGCTGGCCGGCCTAAACCTGCAGTCACACCTCTTCAAAAGGTTTTGTTTCCCTCGTCAATTGGTATTCAGCCCCGGTCAGCGATTGGGTCTCGCCCCGCGCCAGTGCTCCCTTGTTTTCATTTTAATTTGCACCTGTTGTGCAGTTGTTGGGAGGGCAAGTGTAGACCCGTGTGATTGTGCAAAGATCATATTAACAGCACACACGAGTGCTGTAGTCTGTTTTTTGTTCCTGGTGTAAACTTTAAAAACTTTTTTGGGACTTTTTTTTTTGTTGCCTTTTTCTAGCCCCGTCCCCTTTTCATGGGAATCTGTCCGGAAAATATGCAGATATGACTGCAGGTCAGCACCTAAAGCTGTGGAGAAAAAAAATCCCAGAAACACACTTAACTTAAAAAATGTTTTTTATTTTTTTCCAATTGCTGTTTCCCCCTCTGCGCTTAAGTTGGCAGCGGTCTCTGGAGATAGCACGCTTGATGACTTTTGAAGAGATTGCTTTATTAGGCATACACAGAACTCAAAATGAACCTGAAAATTGTTTGTGTTTTACCCCCCCCACCCCCCTCCTCCCCCTCCCCTCCTTCCGACTGTTTTTTTAGACTGGTTCCCATGATGTCATGGCTCAGCCCCTCTCCTCCCCCCCACTACCCCCCTAAATGCTACTTAAGTGTTGGGTTTGGGGACTTGGCAGTGTGGCACGTGTGCGTATGACGCTCTGTCTCTCCGACTGGGCTAATTCCCTGCGTTTATTACTCTAATCTTTCCTACTGCTGGCTAAAGTGGACAATTTATGTAGTGGCTAGCAGGCCGGGGAGTGGTGTGAGGGGTTCACTAATTCAGAAACGGGCACCTTCGATTGAGTTCACAGACCTTATTTACAGGCCGTCTATTTTAAGCAAAGCCGGTATGTGTCGAGGGCCTGGTGCTGCCGAATCAGACAGGCTGCAACTTGCGAGTTTAATGTTGGGTCCTGACTGCGCCGAATTACCCTGCCCGCGTAAACATGGGGGAGGGACCTGGCGGAAGGGGGGGGGGGGGGGGTGGTGGTCTGTTGGGATTATTATTATTTTTAAAGTGCCCGGCGGTCGCTGATTTGCGTCGGTTTTTGGGGACGATGAGAAGAACGCCGTCTTTAACGGCGTCCAGGTGCGATTGCGGGAGAGCTGGAGGGCTCCCCGGGTTCTCGTACTGCGACTCGCCGCGATGCGAGGAAGAGTTAAGCAGAGGGACTCCTTGGGGACCCTGACTGACATATCGCTGTTAATCTGCACGTGGCTCCAGAGAAAAAGGAGTGTCAGTGTTCAGCATGAGCCGTGTGAGGTATGCCGAACCCTGGGAGCTGAAAGGTGTGGACCGCCCGCACCCCACACAGTTCTCTACAGCTGAAAATTAGGGGCTATTTTGGCCTGTGCGTTTTAAACAGGGTGACCCCGCCCTACCGATGGTGCGGCAATTGGGACTGCGGGTGGGGTGGTGTACAACACAGGGGCTTTCCCCATGAAGGGGCCTAATTCCTCATAACCTCTGGTTTGTGTCCCCCTCCTCTCCCCCTACAGTGTTGAATTACGAGAATGTGGTGGAAACGGGCTCGGAGACGGACGAGGACGACAAGCTGCTCATCTCGGAGGAGGACGGCCTGGCCAATGGGGAGGCCAGCCCGGCCAGCTTGCCCAATCAGGAGGGCAGCATCGCCCAGGGTGGGCCACGCCTTGATGACGAAGGAGGACGAGGAAGAGGACCTGAGGAACGGCGCAGCGGACCACGTGTGGCACGACGGCGGCATGCTGCGAGTTGCGGCCCACGGTACTGGTGAGTGTCAGCACGTCAGCGGCCGGCCTGGTCACACCGCATCTTTCGCTCATTTGGGTTCTGGTCAGACCGCTCCATGGCCTCGGACCGCTGCGACAGCTCGGCCAGGATCCGGGTGACGGTGAAAAGCAAAGTCACAAGATGTTAACTTCTGATCACAGGCACATATTCAGACGACCGTGCCGTTAAAATGCTGTCAGCAGTCTGCTGTAGTTTCACACATGCAAGCACACACGCAAAGACACACACACATGCACCGAGACACACACACACACACACACACGTGTGTGCACACGCAAACACACACACACACACACACAAACAAGTGCTCACATACACACAAACAGACACGTGCACATACACACAAACACACACACACGTGCGCTCACACACAAACACACGGCCATCACACCTGATTACTCCATCCTGATACTTCGAAAGTAAATAATATATGACAGTTGATACAACTTCATAGTTTTTTTTTATTATTCTCAGAAGAAATAGTATTTCATTTTGAAAGTGCGGTCATGAGAATAAATCACGTGTAGAGCACAACAGAATGCATAACAAGGCATTTGCTCTGTTCCTACATTGTTTGAATTAAAATTATTATATATTTTTATCATCATGTCACCTATGAGTCATTTCTTGTGATATAAAACAATCATAAATGCGTGTATTTTTGTCATCATGTGACAAAGCATTCATCATGACTTTACAGTCTGGCTTTTATCATTGATAATGTCGGCTGAGCCAGGCAGGTGGTGCATGGCAACTTTGTTTTGTGATTATTTAATTTATATATTTATTTTTTTCTCCCCCCAACACGCCATCAGTGGTAGCAGGGACCCAGTCGTGGATGCTTGAAAGATAAATACTTTTAATTAGGGACTGAGGATAATCATTAAAGGAAGCCAGGCTGCTGAAAAAGTCATTAACAATCTTAAATGAAATTTTTATTTTTATGATAGCCATTTACATGTATAATAAGAGTCAATGGTTCTTGGAGCCGTGTGACAGAAACAGAGTACTGAGAGAGCTCATGTAAGACACCCCCCATTTAAATGAGCTGGTGTTGGCTATTCATTCCTGCTAATGAACTAGCTGCGCACTCTCTACTGAAAGGGGAGACATTCAGAGTTTAAAATTTTAATACGCTCAAAAAAAAAAAGAACGTTTAGTGAAACGAGTTTGGACCGTATCATCATCATCAGGAGCCTGAGGAAGGCAGTGTGTACCCAAAACATCGGCTATATTTACGAAATAAAACTAAAAACACAATACTTACAATTTTCAGTAATTGCTTTGCTGTAAAAACAATCATTAGACAAAACAAAAAAACCTCATTTTTTTACCTCTAGTAACTTATTGTTTTAAAAAAAGAATAGGGTGCTTGAATGACTGGATTTGATTTCTGTTGCAATCTGAGATGATTGCAGGTCTCTGAATGTTCTGAGAGTATCTTACTAAAGACTCTTTTGGAGCCTTACTCGACTTTGTGGCCTGTATTTGGTGTGTGCGTGTGTGTGTGTGCCTTTGTGTGTGCGTGTGCGCATGTGTGTGAGTGTGTGCCTTTGTGTGTGTGCGCGTGTGGGTGTGTGTGTGTGTGTTGTTTTATCTCACATGGTGCCTCACTGTCTACAATGATACCTAAGCACATAGCTTTGGCCTGAGATAAGCCGTACTTTTGCTCCGGAGTGCTGCTTTGTCCGCAGGATGCAGGTTTGAGCTGGAGAGCTCCGTGGAGGTCCATACTGTGCCTTTCCGGTTCCAGCACAATCACAGTTTTGTGTTTGGAATTGTCCTTGACATTCCTTTCATCCCACAATAGGGTGAACGCGGTGTACTCGAGAGCATGACATCATTATCACTGACAGAGATTTTAAATAAATCACCTGCGTTCTTCCCAGCTCTTCTCGTCTTCTTCGTATTGCGTTTTTTTTTTTTTTGCTTGCTTAAGGAGTCTTAAAGAAATAAAAACCTGGAAGCCCTTGTTTTTACTGCATTTTGTTCCAGCTCTAACTGGTAATAAAAAAAACAGGAATGTTTTCAAAATAAATACGATGGATGGCGTTAGCTAAACACACGGAGTTATGGCACAAGAAAGGTATTCTGGGCTCCTCCTGGGATGGCTGTAACTGAAGCATTACTCTTCAGAAGGTGAAACACGTGCTTTTAGGCCTGAGCGTTCTCACCCATTTCAGCTGATTTATCAGCTACCGAAAAGAAGAGTGGACAAGGCACTTTCACCTTAAAAAAAGATATATATATGGCTGTACATATGTGCAAATAACAGGATAAAAAATGACATTTTTAAATTTGTAGAAAAGCTCCAAATCTAAAATAAGTGTTAGTGGTCTTAGCCTACCTCCTGGTGGAAGAACTCCCTCTTCCACTGACCATTGAAGTAAACAACAAATTTAATTCAAGATAACCGAAAAGACAGAGGGCAGTTTAGCCAGTACGACTAAAAAAACAAATGGTGTCAACTTCGGTGCTTATTTAACTGCAATTTCCCTCTCTCCCGAAGAGAATAAAAGCCTTATTAACCTTTGGCAAATTATGCCACACAAAAGCAACCTTTTGGGTTACACAGGTGTTTGTAACGTGGGGTGATATTTGCACTGTAACAATGGTGTCCGGCTGACAGCACACAATACGTTAGCGTGACTTCAACAGTCACACTGAAGGGTCTTTCCTTAGAGTGGCGTCTGGTTTGATGTCATTACTGAGACACAGAGAAACTGAAAAACCCCACATATGCAAATACAGAATGCCTGGCAAGTTGTTCTTTTTTTTTTGGTTGTTTATTTGTTTTTGTTTTTTTCCAGTGGAGCTTTATATCAAGGGAAAATGTAGTATGTTTCATTCAAAAGCACTTTCTTTATCCTCCATTGCCATTGGCTGAGCTGTTTTTATCTGTTTTGTGCAGAAGGAAACCGTTTCACTTTAAGTGTGGGGTATCGAAAGCCTTCACTTAATGATTTAAATAGTTCAGAGGAACCATGAAAACAACAAAAATAGATTTTCCCCCTCACTCCCCTGTTTTACATAAATTCGAAGTTAACAAAATGGATTCTGCAAAAGGAAAGCTGAACATCAGGCAGTACCTCACCTGCCAATCACAAATTGAGACGTCAAGTTTCTAGACAATTATTTTCTAAATTCAGGGTAATTATTGCAGTATTGTTTTGGTTAATCAGCCCAGCGTATTTTTGGGTTTGAGATTTTACGACTCTTCCAAACTCTGGCCTACAGCCTTGCTCCACCTTACGGCTTTTGAAACAGAAAAGACAATTAGTTTCCTTACATGTAGCTCTATTTAATGAGGAAGGAAGTCGAGCCGTTTTAAAATGGCCCGTATTATGCAAGGGGGGCGGGGGGGGGGGGGGGGGGGGTAAGAGTGAGTGTGCATTCTGCCCGGCTCATGTACCTTCAGAGTGGGGGGGGGGGGGTGGGTGCTAGTGAGCTTGTGACTCCAAGCCCATATCACATGAGCAGTGACAGGAGGGACAGACACAATAGCTATATTTATAACCGGCCTCTATCTTCTCGGAAATACCTTGATTTAATTTCTTAAGACACAGAGGAAGGAGTTACAGAGGATAACTCCTTAAGTTAATTGTCTATGTAACAACTAACAACGTCTTCTTGTTAACCACGCCTGCCCAATTCCCCCACCTTAAAACTTTCCTCTTGTCTTATTTTTCCTTTCTTCTTGCAAGCCTGTCTGTCCTCCAGAAGACTGGCATTATCTTTGTCTTACCTATGCTGGGACAAGCCTGTCTGTCCTCCAGAGGACTGGCATTATCTTTGTCTTACCTACGTATGCTGGGGCAAGCCTGTCTGTCCTCCAGAAGACTGGCATTATCTTTGTCTTACCTACGTATGCTGGGACAAGCCTGTCTGTCCTCCAGAAGACTGGCATTATCTTTGTCTTACCTACATATGCTGGGACAAGCCTGTCTGTCCTCCAGAGGACTGGCATTATCTTTGTCTTACCTACGTATGCTGGGACAAGCCTGTCTGTCCTCCAGAAGACTGGCATTATCTTTGTCTTACCTACGTATGCTGGGACAAGCCTGTCTGTCCTCCAGAAGACTGGCATTATCTTTGTCTTACCTACGTATGCTGGGACAAGCCTGTCTGTCCTCCAGAAGACTGGCATTATCTTTGTCTTACCTACGTATTCTGGGACAAGCCTGACTGTCCTCCAGAGGACTGGCATTATCTTTGTCTTACCTACGTATGCTGGGACAAGCCTGTCTGTCCTCCAGAGGACTGGCATTATCTTTGTCTTACCTACGTATGCTGGGACAAGCCTGTCTGTCCTCCAGAGGACTGGCATTATCTTTGTCTTACCTACGTATTCTGGGACAAGCCTGACTGTCCTCCAGAGGACTGGCATTATCTTTGTCTTACCTACGTATTCTGGGACAAGCCTGACTGTCCTCCAGAGGACTGGCATTATCTTTGTCTTACCTACGTATTCTGGGACAAGCCTGACTGTCCTCCAGAGGACTGGCATTATCTTTGTCTTACCTACGTATTCTGGGACAAGCCTGACTGTCCTCCAGAGGACTGGCATTATCTTTGTCTTACCTACGTATTCTGGGACAAGCCTGACTGTCCTCCAGAGGACTGGCATTATCTTTGTCTTACCTATGCTGGGACATGCACTGACATTCCTGGTACAGTTTGCATAACACTGGATGATAATGGGAACAGAAAGGTCACTTGATAAAGGCTGTACATTATGAGTTTGAACCCCCCCCCCCCCTCCCCCCTCCTCCCTTCTGCAGTATAGCTGGAAGCTTTAACCTTTATGCCTTCCCTCTGGTGTGATTGGTCAGGTGGACCGGGCTTCTTTGTGTCTCTCTGGTCTGATTGGTCAGGTGGACCGGGCTTCTTTGTGTCTCTCTGGTATGATTGGTCAGGTGGACCGGACTTCTTTGTGTCTCTCTGGTATGATTGGTCAGGTGGACCAGACTTCTTTGTGTCTCTCTGGTATGATTGCTCAGGTGGACCGGACTTCTTTGTGTCTCTCTGGTATGATTGGTCAGGTGGACCAGACTTCTTTGTGTCTCTCTGGTATGATTGGTCAGGTGGACCAGACTTCTTTGTGTCTCTCTGGTATGATTGGTCAGGTGGACCAGACTTCTTTGTGTCTCTCTGGTATGATTGCTCAGGTGGACTGGGCCTCTTCCATTAATCTCTCTGTTTGGTGACAGAACCTTCCTGGTGTGCCAGGCAGCATTTTCACCGCTTGTTGTCACGTCTAAGGTAAATAGGTCTCTGTCTAGGCCAAACGATAGCATTCATTAAACACTCCAAACAAAGCCAATGACAGGCCTTCAGCACAGCGGCCTTCTCATTGCTCTGCAGCTTCCTCTGAAGCCTTCATTGTGAACTTGCTTTGCTTGGTACACTGTGGCACTGACGCCCCCCCCCCCCCTCTCTCTCTCTCTCTCCTCCTGTTTTCTCCTCAGATGAAATGAAGGATGAGTTTGACTCCATGGGGCCAGAAGTCCCTCATCAGAGACTTGGAAACGGTACAGGTGAGTGGGCCCATGTCCAAGTTGGAAGATTTGGGACAGCGTGTGTGTATGCGTGTGTGTACGCATATAATGTATGTGTGTGTGTGTGTGTGTGTATGTGTGTGTGTGTGTGTGTGTGTGTGTTTATTCTCAGTCCTGGTCTGTTCGGAACAGAAGAACCAAATCCTACCTGCCACTTCTAATTATGTAAACCAAGCTGATTTCCACCCACCCGTCTCTCGGGAATTAACTTCTCCTTCCATGATATCATCCTGACTGCTGCCGATTGGCTGAGGCTGCGCTCGCGTAAACAGCCGCCGCTGAATGCCACTCTTTCCCCCCTGGCTCCTTGATCTGCTAGGTAATGCGTGTTTTTGGGGAACAATTTGGTTTCCATAGAAATAAATAGCGTTCAGCCTCCCGTTCTGAATCGGCATTGGAAACAATGCAAAGTGCAGCATTTGGGAATTTACGTTATAAAGGGAACGGGGCATTGGTATTTATTTGCTACAAACAATTTTTACTGCCTACATGGTATTTGAGCAAGGGAATATCCCTAATGAGAAACATTCACTGAACACCTCATCTGGTAGTACTAGACCCTTTCCATCAGTAGGGGATCTGGATAGGGTGTGCATTACTACATTTGAGAGCAAGAGCATCACAAATCACATTTAAGTGCAAAATCAAATTTGGTCTAAATTTGATTTGTTTAGTTCATGTACTTTCGAATCCGACTACAATACGACCGTAAAATACTTGTCCGTTTGACTGCCAGCAGTGAATCAGAAATCCTTTAACGTCCGTTGCAGTTGTGTATTTGATAATCGCTCGGTGCAAGACCGCAAATATTTAAGTGCAGGCCGTTTAATGAGGGCATTGCAAATTGCCCGGCCTAGTTTTACTGTTGTACAGTACAATTTAAAGGATCCATTGACGGTTTGACATTTTCAAGCCATTTTTGACAATGACACAATCCACTACCTTGACCTTTCATAAATTGGACCATAAAGTGTTTACAGCTCCACAAACCACAATGTGCAGAGTTTACTTTGTTCGTCGGAGAAGAAATCTAATTAAAAGGTAGCTAATAAAAATGAGTCCAAGTCCTATAAAGCAAAGCTTTTGGCCCCATAATATTTAGCTTAATTGACAAATTCAGCATGAGGCAAGGGAGACCCGCAGGAGAGACATATCTGTAGTGACAAGACTATTATAGAGAGCAGGAACAAAGTTGGCTGGTTGGCAGGACAGAAGATGTTTTTTGGCCCGTAATCAGCATGCACCAATGAGGATCTGCGGTTTCCTGCTTGATGGAGGTTGCCGGGACGTTGTTAGCTTTGTTTGCAATTGGTGGAAGCTATCTCTCGTCTGCAGAAGCGGGATCCCCAAAGAGCAGGAACTGGAGGAAACGTTCCAGGACCCCACGTGTCTTTAGTGAATTTCAGACTTTTTTAAAAATGAACAAACAGCCAAGCGATTGCAGAGGAGCATGAAATTCTCACTTTTTCATTTTAATCAACAAAGAGAACGCAGATATGTAAATGAGGCACATTTTGTATTTAAAAAAATTCTGATGTGCTTTAACAACCAAATCTGATTTAATTAATGTGTGTTTTTGTCCTGGTAATCTTAAAGACAAATATTTTAAGCATCATCATCAAATTTCAGTTAATTTAAAGTGATGAAGGAAATCACAAGTGAAATTGGCTATCTGACTTTGGCATAAACATTCTTAGTGTGACTAGTAATACGTTTAAAGTAAGAACGGTTCATCTTTAAAAGCTTTTCCACCATTCACGATGGCACTTTCCTAAGATTAACTCATATTTCTTGTTTTAGTGGCCATTATGTGACAAGATAAAACAGTAACTTAGATGTATACTTCCCAAACTACCACCTTAATGGTTTCCTTGCTTTTCTTCATCACATTTAGAGGAGCATGTTTCCAAAGTCTTACTGTAACACCACATTTCTCTTGGGGGACAACAACTAAATTTCTGTTTTTTTTTTTCTCTCTCTCTCTTTCTCTCTCTCTCTCTCTCTCTCTCTCTCTCTCTCTCTCTCTCTCTCTCTCGTTCTCTGGCTTGTTTTTCCTTCAGTTAAGAATGTTGATTGCACTTCAGAATTTGAGGAGTTTTTTTCCGAGCGGAAGCTGGAAGAAACGGAGAGCCACGTGGTCAGCATCGCCGAGTACCTACAGCGCGGCGACACCGCCATCATTTACCCAGAAGCCCCGGAGGAGCTGTCCCGTCTGGGCACGCCCGAGGCAAACGGACAGGAGGAAAACGGTAAGAATGGCGGGAGAGGGGCTCAGCGGTCTCGCAGTGACACAGGCAGCTGTTGAGTCTCACAGATTCATCGAATGCCTCCCTGTTTACCTTGGGTCTTAGGTTGCAGCTGCCAGGGTCTGAAAGCAGATAGCCCACCTTCAGTGCCTGAGTAAAATAACCAACTCAATTGGACAGGATTTAAAATACATACTTCAGAAATGACAAAACTGTGAGATATAGTACCGGTAATGAGTGAGCCAATCAGGGGCATTCTAATGGAATTTCTTTATATATTAATTAAAAGGTTAACATTTCCACTGTAAATTTTATATAATTAAAAAGAGGACTAATCATGTCATTATACAGGTTCTTATCTTTGTTTTACCTGACTTGAATGTTGTAAAATAAAAAAATAAAAAGGTTTTGATTACAACAATTTGATTACACCATATCAAATTTTGAATGACATATTTGTATGATTATTAAATTCTGTATTGTACCTATGATATATGTACACACAGAGAGTACCTCTGAGCGGAGCATTAGTGAAATATCCCAGGGTATCCTCATATCCTAATTGATTCTGCTTACACAGTTCTGGCCCATTTGTCCAGGGAGTGTGCGTGCGTTTTTATGTGTGTGTGTGTGTGTGTGTGTGTGTGTGTGTGTGTGTGTGTGTGTGTGTGTGTGTGTGTGTGTGTGTGTGTGTGTGTGTGTGTGTGTGTGTGTGTGTGTGTGTGTGTGTGTGTGTGTGTGTGTGTGTGTGTGTGTGTGTGTGTGTGTGGTGTGTGTGTGTGTGTGTGTGTGTGTGTGTGTGTGTGTGTGAGCGTTTGCGTGCGTTTGTGTGCGTGCGTGCGTGCCAGCGTGTGTGTGTGTGCACGTGTGTGTGTGTGTGTGTGTGTGTGTCGAGGGGCACGGATGCCAGCTTGAGACGGTGGTACTCTGTGGAGCAGATTGCAGAGATGCCTCCCATACCATTCTGGGCAGCACGCCCATTAGCTGCCATTGATTTGCTGACCCTTTGGCCCATGTCTCCTCTCCCCATCCCTCCTGTGCAGACTTACCACCTGGAACTCCAGATGCTTTCGCCCAACTGTTGACCTGCCCCTACTGCGACCGGGGGTACAAGCGGCTGACATCGCTCAAGGAACACATCAAGTACCGCCACGAGAAGAACGAGGAGAACTTCTCCTGCCCTCTGTGCAGCTACACGTTCGCTTACCGCACTCAGCTTGAGCGACATATGGCCACACACAAGCCAGGAAGAGATCAGGTGAGGATCATATGCCTTCTTCACCCCCCTCCCCCTCCCCCCCCTCCTCCCTCCTCCTCCTCCTCTTCTCTTTCTCTTCCTCTGTCTTTATTTCTGATGTGCAATAACCCCTCTGAGAAAAGATATCATTTTGATTGGCAATCATTATTAATTTTTCATGGCATTTTGAAGATGCGGATCTTTTAATGGTAATAGCTTTAATTGGGGCCTAAATGGATTTTTGATGGCCTCCTCTGATATGGTTTAGCAGTCTTATGTTCACGATCGAATGATTGTGTTAATTTCCAATTTAGAAATTTTATCTGCTCTTTAACTTCACTTTACTCTTAAGCTTTTATGTTCCTTAAACTCAGTCTAAACATGTTCTATTAAACATATTCTATTTCACTATTTTTATCAGCCTCTCATCCCTCACCCCGACATGCTCTCTCTTAAAAGGTGAATGTTTGCCGCTTCTTAAATCACTTCGTTTGAAGTTCTTCTGGTTTTTATTTTTCCTGCAGAATTTCCTCAAATTCAGTTCATGCAATATATTAAGAATATAAAATGAGCTGTTTGAATTTTTGTCCAAAGCAGACATTTGTGCATTCTGACATTTTTATTTTAAAAAAACCCTGGTAGTATTGAGGATCTGCATAATTACGAATAAATAACATACACCTATTTCCATTAATGGCTTTTAATTGAAAAACAATTTAGGAGTATTCAACTGTCTCTGAAGTGACCTGTAGGCTACCCTGAGCACTCTTATCCCATTCCCCGAAGGGATTGCACATTTACAGTGACTTGTTTAAACATTTTTTAATGCTCTTAAATTACACATAACAACATTTACATTCATGTGGTCTGCTGCACGCATTGTCCCTTAGACACATAGTGAAATTGACGACTCAGGCATCAGTTGTACCTGACTTTACCCATACCCCTTTTAAATGTGAGGAGACAGGTGTCAGTCTTACCTGACTTTACCCATACTCCTTTTAAATGTGAGGACACAGGTGTCAGTCTTATCTGACTCTGCCCATACTCCTTTTAAATGCGAGGACACAGGTGTCAGTCTAACCTGACTTTATCCATACTCCTTTTAAATGCGAGGACACAGGTGTCAGTCTTATCTGACTCTGCCCATACTCCTTTTAAATGTGAGGACACAGGTGTCAGTCTTACCTGACTCTGCCCATACTCCTTTTAAATGCGAGGACACAGGTGTCAGTCTTACCTGACTCTGCCCATACTCCTTTTAAATGCAAGGACACAGGTGTCAGTCTTACCTGACTCTGCCCATACTCCTTTTAAATGCGAGGACACAGGTGTCAGTCTTACCTGACTCTGCCCATACTCCTTTTAAATGCGAGGACACAGGTGTCAGTCTAACCTGACTGTATCCATACTCCTTTTAAATGCGAGGACACAGGTGTCAGTCTTACCTGACTCTGCCCATACTCCTTTTAAATGCGAGCAGCTGGGATTTCGTGTGATCAGGTGTCCTAATCCTTGGATCGCTTAAGCGTTTGTTTATTTGTTTACTTCCTCCATTTGGAAAGGCTTTCCCGTACAGTCTCATGATCGCTGTGTGTTTGAGCGATACAGGCGTGGGCTGCGTGTGGAAGCCGCAGTATGGCCGAGTCTCCTGGCTGATTGGGCGAACGGAATTGTCACCCCTCACGTGACGCGATGTGTGAGAGGCGTTTCCTCACAGGGAACATCCCCCGTGACCTTTTTGTTCCTCTTCTGTCCACATCTCACACAATTTCAGTATTTATGTAAGATTTGTATGACTCATTTCCACAAATTTATTTTTAAATCTAGAAGGTATTAAAAAAACTTTAAAATAAAAAGGTTCAGATCACTTTTTCCCAAAATGATAACACGATACTTGCAAGCTATAAATACGCCTTGATTTCTTGACCTCACCATTGATTATAGTATTGCTTATTTTCTGTTTGTTTGTATATTTATATGCACATACTCGTATGCATATGTATGCTACAGAACCTCACGGGCATTATTACAGGCCAATCTGCAACAGTCGAGGGAGATTGCCCCGCCCCTTTCCAGTAACAAGAGCTCTGGAGTGGATTTGGCGTCAAAATAAATCCCCCTCATTTGCGAGTGGCATTCGCAATTAGTGAAGGAAAATGATTGTATCATATTAACAGTGGCACAACTAAAGTTTACAGCGGTCCTCGGAGGGAAGGGGGGGGGGGGGGGGGGTGCAAAACAGCTGTTGCTGTTTGTTTATGCAACTCAGCAACATGCGAGTGCTGGGGTCCCCCATTGGAGCTTGGCGGACCCCACTTGCGCTTGATCTTTGAAGGTTGCTGCTGTTTGAACAAACCTCCCTGTGTCCTGTGCTACGCCATCTGTCTCCCCAGGAATGTGGGCAGAGACAGCACACCCCAGCAGTTGTCAGCCTGGATCAGGGGGCTGGTCTCTGTGCGCTGAGAGATCTTTTGTATTTCCTAACCATTTAACATGCTCACCTCCCACTCTGAATTAATAGCGCACGCCTGGTGAGGCGAGGGCTCGGCACGCACGTTGTTATTGTTGTTGTTATTGCTATTATATTTTGATTTCGGGGGTGCCTCGTTTAAATTGCAAATGCAGGGGGAAATGTGCCGATGTTCTACCTTTGAACGGTAATTTGACTCCCCGTTTGCACAGGGTGTTGTACATTTATTAAAGAGCCTTCTGGAGATTAAACCTTACCTTAATTTGCTAACCTGTTAGAAAAAGTAAGACATATACAGGGAGACACAGAGAGTGAGAAATGTACATAACTATTTGTTTTGCATATAATTAGGTTAATGTATGAAGGTTGGTACTGGGGAGGCCTATAGCATAATCAGATTCTTTTTTTTCCACAGAGATTAGCACAAATGAATAATAGTAGATCAGATTGCTGTTTCTAATGAGGGGAAAGTCTTTGGGGGGGTGTGGGGGGGGGGTGGCTGTTATTTATGATATTTCCGCTTGCCAAATTCTAAAGGCTCGCAAGCCAGGAAATTAAAAGGTATGTTATTGACTCTTATCATGGCCACACTTGTACTCTCTCATTGGTGCTGGAGGAAGAAAGGCAAGATGGTGCACAGGAACAGCGGCCATTTGGCTTTGCCTGCGACAAGCTGATTGTGATTATTTACTGAAGTCTTCTTCTGAAAGGTTTGTGCAGAGCTCATGTAAATACCTTCTCTTCCACAGCACCAACTGCTGAACCAAGGAGCTGGCAACCGCAAGTTCAAATGCACAGAATGCGGCAAGGCCTTCAAATACAAACACCATCTGAAGGAACACCTGCGGATTCACAGCGGTGGGTGGCGAGGGGGCTCGTTCACTCCCTTTGAATATTCATTACCTTGATTTAAGATTGTTGTGAACTTCAGAGGACTTTCAAAATTGATTGGCGGTTGTATTTTTTTCCTCCCACTGTCAATGAATGACTCATTCTACTTTGCAGCATTTCAAGAGTCTGTGTGCTAATTATGCAGTAAATCAGATCAATGCGGCTTGGGAATTGGAACAGCAAGGAGCCAAATGTTTTTCTGTTAGTTATTATTATTTTTGTTATTGTTATTATTATTATTATTAGTATGAGTATTATTATTATATTTAACGGTATACTTTGCGTTATTTTTTCTCAGGTGAAAAGCCGTATGAATGCCCAAACTGCAAGAAGCGCTTCTCCCACTCGGGCTCCTACAGCTCTCACATCAGCAGCAAGAAATGCATTGGCCTGATCGCAGTAAACGGAAGGATGCGCGGCAGCATGAAGACAGGATCCTCGCCCACGTCAGCCTCCTCGTCCCCCACTAACTCGGCCATCAGCCAACTCCGGCACAAGCTGGAGAACGGGAGGCCGCCGGGCCTCCAGGACCAGGCCGGCCACCTCGACATCAAAACCGAGCCACTAGACTTCAACGACTACAAGCTCATGATGGCGTCCCACGGGTTTGGCACACCCGGGCCCTTCATGAACGGAGGACTGGGGGGAGGGAGCCCCCTGGGGGTGCACAATTCGGCACAGAGTCCCTTGCAGCATTTGGGGATGGGGATAGACGCTCAGCTCCTTGGGTACCCTGGCTTGGGGAACAACCTGAGCGAGGTGCAGAAGGTCCTCCAGATCGTGGACAACACAGTCTGCCGACAGAAAATGGACTGCAAACCGGAGGAGATCTCCAAGCTCAAGGCTTACATGAAGGAGCTGGGGTCTCAGATAGAGGAGCAGAGGCAGGGCCTGACTTCTCCAGGGGCTCCCCCTGCCAGTCTTCCAGTTGTCAGCCACAACGGCGCCACCAAAAGTATCATCGACTACACACTAGAGAAGGTGAACGAAGCCAAAGCCTGCCTCCAGAGCTTGACCACGGACTCAAAGAGACAAATTAGCAATATCAAAAAAGAGAGATCGAACCATGTGCTAGACCTCGGACATGAGGACAAGATGCACAATAACAACAACATGCTGTTTACACCTTTTTCTTGCCAATACTGCAAAGAAACATTTCCAGGTCCGATTCCCCTGCATCAGCATGAACGCTACCTGTGCAAAATGAACGAGGAGATCAAAGCGGTCCTCCAGCCCAATGAAAACCTGGCACCCAACAAGCCCGTGATGTTCACGGAGAAGCACGCCCTCCTGCTCTCTTCCATGCTGTCGGAAAAAGGGGTGCCGAGCTCCTTTAACCCCTACAAGGACCACATGTCTGTACTGAAAGCTTACTTTGCTATGAACATGGAGCCCAATTCCGAGGAACTACTAAAGATTTCCATAGCGGTCGGCCTCCCTCAGGAATTTGTGAAAGAGTGGTTCGAGCAGAGGAAAGTCTACCAGTACAGCAATTCCAGGACCCCACCTCTAGAACGGAACAGTGTGGACATGTCGCTGGCTGCCGCCAATCACACCCCCTTGAAAGATTCATTGGCAGCCAGGTCTCCGGTGTCTCTGGTCAAGGCCGCCGACCGGATCACGTCCCCCTCTATAGCCGAGCTCCACAACAACCTCAACAACTGCGACACTCCCTTCCGGCTCTCCAAAGTTGCCCAGTTTATGAGCGGGAAACAGATGCGCGACAAGTTGGACCACTCGAGGAGCAACACCCCTTCCCCTTTGAACCTTTCTTCCACGTCTTCGAAAAACTCCCACAGCAGCTCGTACACTCCAAACAGCTTCACTTCGGAGGACCTTCAGGCCGAGCCTTTGGACCTCTCCCTGCCAAAGCTCATGAAGGAGCCCAAGGGGGTTCTGACCGCAAAAAGCAGGCCCAAACCCAACAGCATACCTATAGACCACAACAGCATTCCCTCCCCACGGGAGCTGTTGGAGGAGCCGCTCAACCTGGCGTATCTCAAGAAGGAGTTTGCCGGCGCCAACAACGGCAGCAGCCTGGACAAAAGCACTAGCCCCATGTTCGGCATGAACCCCTTCAGTGCCAAACCTTTGTACACCTCGCTCCCTCCACAGAGTGCATTTCCTCCAGCCACATTCATGCCCCCGGTTCAAGCCAGTATACCAGGACTGAGACCGTACCCAGGGCTGGATCAAATGAGCTTCCTACCACACATGGCCTACACTTATGCAACAGGAGCAGCTACCTTCGCTGAGCTCCAGCACAGAAGGAAATACCAGCGGAAACCAGGTTTCCAGGTAAATAACCATTTGTAGTTTGAAGCCTCAATGGGGTTTCTCTGGTTTTTTATTTTTATTTTTTTGGTTGGGGGGGGGGGGGGGTCGCTCAGATGATTGGCTCATTCTGCCACTAATTAAAAGGTACTCCGAGTCTGAAACGTGCGTTTACCTGCAGCACGGAGGGAACCGGTGGAGCCGAGGGGGTAAACAGATGTCGAGCAAGCTCAGAAGGCTCCGGCTCCCTACGCATGCTTCATTAGCGGTATCGCCGTGTAATGGATGTTTTAGAGGTTATGATGTGAGATTCAGGTGTCGCCAGAATTGTCTGCGCGGTCGAGTGCAAACAGCATCCCGTCGCCAGCTGTTCTAATCTTCCCCCAGTTTAACAGTACATCTGCCCCTTTTTTTTCCCCCTCCACCGTGCACGCTCGGCCCAGTTTGGGTTTTCTCAGGTATTAATTAGTGAAAACTCCGTGACTGAAAGGCGACATCTGTGTGCCGGGCGAAGGTGCTGAGTGGGGAATGTGACAGACTCCACGTCTCTACCAAATCATCTTTTCCTTCTTTTTTTTTTTTAAGAAAGAGAAAATCCAAAATGAGTTTCAACATGTGGATTAATAATGCACAGGCCTCGTGTTCATTATCGCTGAATGCTGAAGGCTGTTTAACATAGAGGGAACCATTTTGATAAAAAGTATTAATAATGTTTCCTATTCTAAGTTATTAAATTAGATTTTTAAAAATACAGCTACGGGCATTTAGCTGAAATTGATTGCAGAATGATAGTGTTCTGTTTTTAAAACCAGTGTAGCAATGTCTCTGAAATCATTGTCAGGCCATAGTAAGAACTTCTAATGAGGGCATTGGTGCTGCTCAATTTTGGTCATTTACTGTACCTCTTGATTTAATCATTATGAGTTGAAAATTAGAAGACGGGCAATATGCCCTGCGAAAGGCTTCCTCTTATTATTAAGACCTTCTAATGTAATAATATTTTCCCCATTAATTTAAGTTAGCCTATCAGGTTAATCTTCCCTATGAAAGAAGAACAGATAAATATAGAATTAACACTCTTTCATGTATAAAATTAAAATAAATTAGAATGCAAATATATGGAATATGGAAATATTAATGATATTCAGTGGAGTCAAGGAGTCAGTTTCATTGGTAATACCATGCCTCTACACACGCACACGCACATACACGTATATATACATATATATATAAAAATATATATATTACATTTGTAGAAATGTAAGAATTGGGCAAATATACTCACCAAGTACCAAAGTACTGGGCAAATATTTTTTAAAAGTGTTTTGGTCCTGGTCTCACTGTGTGTAGATTTCTTGCACTCCCTGTCTATTTTTAAATCTCACACCCAGACAAATCCACAGTTTAAGTGAAAAGCGCATATGCTGCACTGCAAACGCCTCCAGACTCCAGACGAGGAGTTTGTTCGCGGGTAACAATGAGCTCCATTCAGATTTCAAACGGCAGAAGGTGCCTATATTTAGGTGACAGGTGTGGATTGAAAAACAAAATGTGGTTATCTTATAGGGGGAGCTGCTGGACGGAACAGCAGATTATATGTCAGGCCTGGATGACCTGACGGACTCAGAGTCCTGTCTGACCCGGAAGAAGATAAAGAAGACTGAAAGTGGTATGTACGCGTGTGACTTGTGCGACAAAACTTTCCAGAAGAGCAGTTCCCTTCTAAGACACAAATATGAGCACACAGGTATATACTGTTCTGGACACTTATTTACCCCATGCTTTTTCCTGTTTTGTGTTACTAAACCCTTTCTTTCCTCTCTTTCTTTCTCTTCCCTTTTTTGTGTTCTTTTTTCAGTTGTGTATGTGTCAGACTAAATCCAGAACTCTAACATGCTTTTCCCCCCCTATGACAGGGCTTGAGCAGATCTTTTTCTTTTTTTGTAATGTGACAGTGGTAAACGTGAACTTAGTGTGGCTGGTGAGTTGGATATAAGTTGTGAATCTGGCATCTTTGAAATTCTCCAGCGGTGACTGATGCACGCGGCTTATCAAACGCGCGGTTTCAGGGATCTGTCCGTTTGTCGGAGCATCATTTTTGACGCGTCTATAATGGAGGATATGTTTAAAGAGTCATGAATGTGTTAATATTGATGGATCAAAATGCATTATGCACATGCACAGCATAATCAAATTCTGTCCGTCATGGCCGTGCCTTCCTGCTTCATTTATAAAGAATGGTCTTTTTTTTTCTTTTCTTTTTTAATTCCAGAATTTTTATTTCACTTCAAGGCCCTGAGCATTTTCCAGCAGTCAGTTTGTTATTGTTGTACAGGACACGTAAATGATGTTCTCCCTAATGGCGCAGTTGAATTAGTCAGCTCATCCAGTCGTTGCCTTTTGACCCCTTCCTTGTTAAGTGAAAGTTTTACCTGTTATTTTATTCTGAAAGTGAAATACACTTTTATCATCGCTCCCAGTTTAAATATCTATAATTGAAGACCCGTCCCACAGGTTATATTTTTTTGTGCTTTTTGAAATTTGGCGACAATATGAAAATCTTGAGACCTCTTTCTTTTTTTTTTTCCTACTCAGGGACTCTTTCCTAGGCTTGCATCATCCTGTCCCGTATTCTGTGCTATTGAGCCCAGCGATGCACAGATGCACAGACACAAATTTGTTGTCTATTTTTGAACTGGGTTGGGGGTGGGGGTGTAGTGGGCAAGCATGGCAGCTATCTAAGAAGCATGGCAGCTATCTAAGCTGCAGAAGGCATACCAGAACTATTTGTGGTCAGGAATTGGCCAGATGTGTGTGTGTATGTGTGTGTGTGTGTGTGTGTGTGTGTGTGTGTGTGTGTGTGTGTGTGTGTGTGTGTGTGTGTGTGTGTGTGTGTGTGTGTGTGTGTGTGTGTGTGTGTGTGTGTGTGTGTGTGTGTGTGTGTGTGTATGTGCGTGGGCATGTCTGTGTACGTGTATGTACATGTGCTTGCATGTGTGTCTGTGTGAGTGTGTGTGTGTGTGTGTGTGTGTGTGTGTGAGTGTGTGTGTGTATGCACATGTGTGTGAGTGTGTCTGTGTACATATGTGCACATGTGCGTGTGAGTGTATCCGTGTACGTGTGTGCGCGTGTGTCTGTGTGTATGTGTGTGTGTGTGTGTGTGTGTGTGCGTGTGAATGTATCCGTGTAGGTGTGTGCGCATGTGTGTGCCGTGAGTCTGTGTGTGGGCGTCCGGCTCCTAAGCCCTATCAGAAACTGATTTAAAGGCCAAAGAGAAGCTCCCGCCCGTGATTTGTGTCAGACTGATGCTGTATGTGCAGATGATGCTGAGTTATTGTAGATGTCCCAGGTATCATCACACCTTGGCCCATCGTCAGGGGGCCCTCCAGTTAGCCTGCAGTGTAGGAAGTATGATGTCATGAAAGCACGCTGCCTTACTGTCAGCTGACTGTAAAACATCGCATGCTGCGCAACCAAAACATCGCTTTCAGTTTTGCGAACCTGACATGTTGAAGGGAAAGCTGTGAATAAAATAAGCATATTTTGACCAGTACACTGGTGCTTTAAAATGTGGATTCACTTTTGATGAAGGAATCACTGACTTATTTGATTCCATCTTCTATTGGTTTTTCTGTGGCACAGCTTCCTGTCTGTTTGTTTGGTTTAGTGCTTTATTTGTGTTACATGCTTGCAGTGAGGCAAAATAAGTGCATTGAAAATAAGTGTTTGCAAGTCTGTTCCTCCATGTTATAGGGATAGGAGGGAATTTTAAGATATAAACACACGAATGCAAGCACAGGTATCCACTGTGTTTCACTGCTATTTTGTGCGTAATTATTTTTTATAAGTTCAAATTTGAAAAAAGAAAAGTGTAGATTTTAACGTAATGATTAATTTGTTACTTTTAATGTGTAAATACTTGATTTATTTATTTATCTATGTATTATTATTGCTGTTATTTCTTTTGCTTTTCTTTTCTTTAGTTTGTTTCTCTGTGTGTGTGTTTGTTTCTTTGTTCTGTTTCCTCCTAACGTGATGTTTGCATTTTTTAAGCACGAGCGCAGCGTTTCAGCGACAGTCCTGACCGACTCTCTCCTCTTCCTCTCTGTCTCCCCAGGAAAGCGACCGCACCAGTGTCAGATTTGCAAGAAGGCGTTTAAACACAAGCACCACCTTATAGAGCATTCGAGACTGCACTCCGGGGAGAAGCCCTACCAGTGCGACAAGTGCGGCAAGCGCTTCTCCCACTCCGGCTCCTACTCCCAACACATGAACCACCGCTACTCCTACTGCAAGAGGGAGGCGGAGGAGAGGGAGGCGGCGGAGAGGGAGGCGCGGGAGAAGGGCCACCTGGAGCCCACGGAGCTCCTGATTAACCGGGCGTACCTACAGGGCATCACTCCTCAGGGCTACTCCGACTCGGACGAGAGGGACGGCATCCTGCGGGAGGGCGTGGTGGCGGACGGAGCGATGAGAGAGCGGCAGAAGGAGGTCGAGGAGGCGTACACGAAGCTGGGCAGGAGGCGCGAGGAGGAGTTTGAGGAGGAGGAGGAGGAGAGTGAGAAACAGAGCATGGACACGGATCCGGACACTCTGAGGGATGAGGAGGAGAACGGGGAGCGCTCCATGGACGAGAGCTCGATGGACGGGAAAACGGAAACCAAATCAGACCACGAGGACAATATGGAGGACGGCGTGTAATTAAAACTACTGCATTTCAAAGCTTCCCACATTTCTTCCTTTGTTCTTTTATAAAAAATAAAATAGATTTCTTTTTTCCCGGTAGCATTGTTGCCTGCTTGGTTTAAAACACGCTGCCGCGTGTTCAAGCCATACATGCACATGCCAGAAGCTTCCAGGAAGCTTGGATTGATGGACTCAAGAGGGGGGGGGGGGTGACAATTCTGCTGAAAGAGACTTTTTTTTTTTTTACTTTGAGTTTGGGGGTGGGGGGGGGGGGGGGGGGGGGGCTTGGGGAGTGGGGATTGTTTCAGAAGATGCATTATGCAAAAAAAATAATAATAAGTAAATAAAGAAATGAAATACATTTTAAAAATTGTACAGTATTAAGGCCTAAAAAATGTGTGGTGCTAACACCCTAAAATCCTGTGTTCATAGTATTTACAGCACAAACTAGTAATGTGTACAAATTGCACTCCGCTCCTATAATCACTACAAAAATAGTAAAAAGTATTGCCTATGTATATTTATACAGTGTTTAATAAAATCAGTAGTGCCAGCACTACAGTTCATCAGTATTATTACTTATCTATCACTTAATGTGTTGTCTATAGTTTGCCCTGTTGTCAGGCCAACTAACCACACAGTTTTAGGCCTCAGATTTTTTTGATGTGAAGGAACTTAACTGATTCATGCGTGATTTGAAGATATTTAAGTCTTAAAGAGACGGGAAAGTGAAGGAAACCATGGTATGAAGGGACAAAACGTTTGAAGGACAGTGTGTGCTATGAAGGAGAAAGCCTTTGTAAGGTGTTTTTTTTTTATAAGAAAAAAGCCTTATATGCAAACCTTTTAATCTGCGTGTTTCTGCAAGTGCCATCCTTGTATAGTGTAATGGGAGGTGACGTGTGTTACCTTTACACCAGCTTCAGTATTAACAATTAGTTCACCTTGTTCTTTGAAACACCCATATCAGTATTAGAATAGGCAGCAGTTCCTTAGTTTACATTTGTTTGTGCAATTTTCTGTGTTTTGTATTTTTTTCATTAACTTTTGTCAGTATTACACCAAACAGTTTTTTTTTCTTTTGTTTTGTTTTGTTTTTTCATTTGCATTCATTTTATTTTTAGGTTAAATAACATTTTATTTATGTGGCTCATTTTATATTTCCTAATTTTATTTATTTCATACTGTAGTGTACAGTATTATAGTTCTTCAATATATAGATATATTTTAGTAAAAAGGAACATGGCGTTGAACATTGGGGCAAATTTACGTATAGAGAGCATTTATTGTGTTTTGAAACATTAATTGTGAAATGCGAAATTTCTGTTTTATTATTTTAATTGTTTTGTTTCATTTATTTTCCAGATACTGGGAATTCCAAATTTGGGAACTTTTGATACAATATTGTGAAAACACTGTATTTTCCACAAAAAATTCCACTTTCTTCATCTTTTTTCTTAGTTTTTCTTTTGTTTTTTTTTAGCAAAAAAAATGAAGAGGGACTGTTAAAATACAATGTATGATACCATGACAGAAATCTTTCCTGAAATGTCTTTGTAAAAGTATTATTGAATTTTTAATTTGTAATTTCTCTTGGAGATGACCATGCTCGAATAAAAGTAGCCAAATTAAAAAGAGGAAAAAAAGAAAGTTACCCATTGTGCTATCTTCTTAAGTGCATACTCCTTACTTACTTAATATTTAGATACGCTTACTTATTATATACATAGTACACACATACCATGTGCATATATGTGCATTTGGCGCTGTTCTACTTACGTAAAAAAACAGCAATCACATACTTTGAGAAAATGTACATGTTAGTCTTTTTGGTAGTCTTTATTTCATATATATATAAATGTGTTTAATTCAACCCAGCAGAATGTGCTGTTGTCATCCAGGAGATTTCCCCTTCTTGAGAGACTGAACACATGAATCACACCTTATTGGAAACAAATCATTTTAACCATTATTTCACAAAAGCGCTAACTTCAATGCAGGATTATATTAAAGGGAGGAGACCATAGATGAAGTGTACCCAAGGTAATGTTAAGGTTGTCACTGCAGTAAGTACAGTTTACTTGGAATAAATGAAACATCTAAAAATATGTATTTATTTATTTTGTAGGTAATAACTAGTTTACTGAGGGGGAAAAGGCAACTTTATATGTTAAGTTGCTCATAGCTGTTACATGTCCACATTGCACACTTGGATTAAAGGCAACATCAAAAGGCTAGGATGAAAGTAGAAAGGTTGTGTAATGCCAAGCAGGCGCATGCTTTGCATATTGCAATTTTCATATCGATCTGAAACCCATGTGAATCCTTTCCGTAATCATTTGGCACCTTGCAGATAAAAGGTTGGGATCTTAAACGATTATCAGTAAAAATGGAATTATGCTTATAATTAGTTTGGCATTAAGCAAAAGAAAAACAACATAATGTGTCAGTGACTCGGTAGTTTTAAAAACATATTTTAAAGAATTAAAATAATTAATGTAAAATCCATTTTGAGAGATCAAATGTAAGGAGGCAAACAAACAAATAAATAAATAAATAATCAGTCAAGCGAAGAAAGTACACCTGTTTCCAAAATGAACAAACAGAAATGAGAGGTTTGGTACTCCGACAGCTCCCTGCCAAAACTGTGTCAGCAGGTCACTCCGGTCAGGGGATAAGATCAGCAATCCATTACGTTCCGGGATTGCACCTCCTGTTCGGGACCGGATCCATATTTATTTCTAAGAAGCGGGTTTCCTGTGAGACTCACGAGGATCACTCAAAAACGTTTTTCAATGAAGCTGACATGGAGTCATTACCTGGACCGTGGCTGTTCCTAATCTAACTTCTTGTAAAAGTGATGTAAAATAGATGACAATCTGCCATGATATAGCCCCCCATCCCCCAGGGCAACAGCACATGTCCACGTTCGACAGGTGGGTTCCAGGTAAATAATGTTTCCAACACTGGAACCAAAAGAACGACTGAGCAGATCTGGGAAAATAAACTTGCGCAAAAGGCTAACACCAGGGTCAATGCAGCTAATGAGATGTTTGTACCGGTAATTATTGAAATGTCATATTTTTGAAACGATGCAGAAAATAAAAAACGCAATAACCACGAACAGATGGAGCTGTATATATCTTGGCCCTACTAATTGATAGGGAAATTACAGCTGTCTCTATCATACGTACACGTTTATGTTGTTTCCACAAAATATAGTATCATGACCCTGATTATTTAGGTAATTTCAGTCCGTTTCATCTGCTGAACCAAAACCAAGTAAAATCATGCATGGTTTTGATTCAAATCTGATAGTTTTTCTGGCAGTCTATATTGTATAAAAATTTCTCCCTGATGTTGGACATCAAATTGAGATTCTTTGGTATAGGTTAACATGTATTTGAAATTAAACTTTGAGAAAATGTGGGCTTAAATTAATGAGTAGTGACAAGCAGGTGGCTAGAAGAAGGTTAATTGATAAACGGCCGGTAGTTCTAACCAAATCTTTTACCTCGATTTTCTTATAATTATGGTTTCCATGGGAACAGTGGCATGTGACATCAAAGGCATCGAAGTGATGCCAGGTTTTGTCATTATGCCTTTTTGATTTACCTGGTGAGTTATTGATTAATGTTGTTTATTTTAAGATACACTTTTAAAACTTTGAATTTGTGGAAGGCACAAACAATTAATCGTAGTAAACTTATTCTTCCCCCCAAGATGTCTTTTAGTCACATTAGTAGTGTATCTCGAATGGTTCAGATTTTGTGACTCAGTCTTCTGTGTGACTTCAGGTTTCATAAACGACTTATGCACTGTCCACAACTGCCTCCACAAACCTCTCCAACTTCAACATAATGAAGACGACTTAAGGCTATTCTGGCTCTCTTCAACCTTTTTTACATATAGGAGCAGAAAGCGCTATGTTCTTGCCACACATGTATTCCTATGAAAAGTTCATGCTGATCTTCACCAGAGTTAAGAGCTTGGGGACCATTGCCAGAATTAAAATGTATACAGTATGCAGATGTGTGTCAATAAGGAGTAGGAAGTTCCACATTGCATAAAAACAAAATATAAGTCAATCTTAGCAGTTATTTTAGTCTTTTATTTAGGCTTAAAATCTTATTTCTATTACATTTTTGATAAATAAGACAAAATTATTGCCAATGAGGTGAGACAGTTTGACTCATTTCAAAATTCATTTGACAAATTGTAGCAAAAAGTAGAACAAGCTAATATTTTCTACTTGAGAGGGGAAAAAATTTGATTTTATCATTACAAGACTAAAACACTTGCTAAGACAGACTTGACGTGCATTTTTAAGATAACATTCTTCAAATACTTGTATCCCAGGTTAAAGGCAAATTAATCATTTTCACCAAAGCCAGACAAGTCAAACACAAAACAAAGCAATGGAGGAAAAAAGTCATTATTATTATTAACTTGATGAGAGCAAGTATTCATGAACATATCTTGATGAGAGCAAGTATTGAACATAATGAAATATATCATATGAACATATGAAAAATAAACGCTTTGAATCCTTTGAATCCAATTTTACAAAAGATTGATTTGCAGCTACATTTAACATTTTGTTATAATTCAAACATGATGGTGCTTTTTTCCAGTTGTGTGTATAATTAATTCCAATATGATAGTGTGCATTTACCAATATTCAAATACACCTACTGTCTATCTCCCGTGTGTAGGCCACAGCTGAACGTGCATTGGTACGCAGATTGCACTTTTATTACTTTTATTTATTTTTTGGTTATGTGAGGTTTGGATGGGGTGATGTATGTGTAAAGGAAAGAGCAGAGTTTTGACCCTCAGAAATGATTTACATATCCCCATATGCTCAGCATATTATTCTCAGTGCATATGAAGGACAGCAGCTCCTGTGATGGAGGCCCAGACCTGGCACTAACAGATAGAAAGTTCAATGACAGGAATGGGGGAAAGCACAAGTGACCAGCAGGGATTAGCCAATCACAGTTTTAGAAGAGCAGCCAGCTGTTCCGTCTGGCCATACCAGAAAGAGATGCGGAGCAGGTGGTGCACTTGTGTGCCAATGGCATGATAAAAAAACACGGCCTGACCTCAACACAAGTGTTCGTCTGTCTCGTTCCCTCTACGAGGCAAAGGTGTTCTGGAAACGTTAGGCCATGTTAACTTTTGGAAATTATTCAAGCGCACCCCTTCTTACCTCTTTACAGTGAATTTATATGTGTGTGTGTGTGTGTGTGTGTGTGTGTGTGTGTGTGTGTGAATAGCCTGATGTTGCAGGTTGCACAATTCATTTTATCAGCCAAAAACAGACAAAGAAGTCGGAGATGCACTTGCACTTGATCAAGTGTAATTTCCATATAAATCTAACAAAGAGACTAGTTTTCCTTGAATAAAATAAGAAACGTAAACTTTATTTAGTTTATAAACTTAATATTGTTAATGTTAAGTTGGCTAATATGTAACGTTGGACTATTTCCTTCGTATTTGGATTGTATTTATAAATTCCAGATTTATCCTGTTTCTTTTTGCTTTCATTATTTATTTTTAAAGCTCTTAATTGCCATCCTCTCTTTGAACTCTGTAGTTAGTTGGCGTCAACTAGACTGTTATTAGACTGTTATTAGATAGCCAACTGGCCAGAGAAAGTGAGATTCTGCTTTGCTCAAGAGAATCCCATTGTCTCAGGATTCTTTTTTTTTTTTTTTTGGTACAATAGTCAATTGTAAACTCTTGAGTGATTCAGGTTGGATGTTTGCATAATAAAAGAGGGCAAACGACGTATTAATGCGATTCAAAAAATAATATATGCAGCGCAATTTTAGGCCTGATACTAAAAAAATTTTTAAATAATAATCCAGGCAGCCTTGGCTAGCCTACTCCACACTATTTCGTTTTAAACCCATATTCGCTAGTGCACAATAATGTACACGTTTATATTAATATGAAGATATGAAGAACTGTTTTGGAAAGAGTAGAAGGGGGTTGTTTACAGGCAGCAGTCGAATGCCACCACTTCCAGGCACCGTCGGCTGACGGAGTGCACGTCGGCCCGCGTGCCCTGTGTTGATGAATTCAGCAGGTGCAAAGCGGCGGGCAGGCGAGCAGTAGAAGGCACAAAGACTACAATGCTTTCCAAATCTAAGGGGGTTCGGGGTTGTGTGGGAAGGTCCCGCTAAGCTTCCCCCACCCCCTCTCTTTTATTATTTTATTTTAATTTCATGCACTCGTGATGCTTATGGAAGGTACGGGGCAAAATAATGGGGTGTTTAGTGTTAGGTCTAACGTTGTAAAAAAAGAAACGCCACAGGAGTTCGGGCACTAACAAAGCCTCGACTCTCATATCCCAGCTTCTATTTGCTAAATCTTCCTCCCCCCGCACCACATTTTATCTTGATGTTTTACCAGCTTTACCAAAGCAGGAGAACACAAAACAAAAATCAGTTACATGGGCAACAGTTAACGGAAAAATGCTAAACGGTCCTTAGGCAAGTAGCCTATAATTTCCACTTGCAAAAATGTAAAATTTAATATAAATAAAATAATAATAAATAGTCACAATAGCTACAGTAGCTATAGCCTAAATAGCAGGGGCTAAATAAGTGCGATTGCATATGTTTTGCAAATCGGCTAATGCATCACAGTAAAAAAATACAAAATCATTAAACATAAAATAAATGTATGAAAAACAATATCTTTGTTTTGGTTATATTGTCAAGTGTTCGTCCACGCTCTTCCGCCTGTACGGCTGTAACGCCTTGACTTTTTCACTCAGGAAAGAACAGAAAAGTCGCTCCCATCTTTCTCCTCCACCCCATGCGTATAACAGGCAAAGCAGCGCCTCGCAAAGAAATGATGTCATCACGCACTGACGCGTAGGGGCGTCCGCCCTGGTGACGAGAAGCGGAGGTGAATCTCTAAAGAGACGCGGCCATGTCAGGCGGCGGCGTTGTCCGGTCATAGACTGTAGCTGTAAGTCCGGTCTGGGTGGGGTGAAAGCGTCATTAGCTAGCCGGCTAACTGCATAGTGACAGTGTTGTCGGATTCGTTTAAAGAAGTCTAAGTATAAATAACACGGGCGATGTATTTAGCAACTATTCGAATTGCCAATTAGTTGAATAGCTAACATTAGGTTCTAAAGGGATTTCGCCTGTGTTATTTGAAGTGTTTGCTTGTTAGCAAACTAACTAACGTTAGCGGCTTTGCTAACAAGGAGAACTTCCGTTTCTACCAGTGTACAGTGTTGTGAGCAGCCTACCAGCGAAGGCATGCGGGGTTAGAGCGTAGTAGCTAACATAGTTGGCAAGCAGAAAGTTAACCGTTTTCTGAAAACCAGTTCCCACTATTTTAACAACTTTTAAACAACAAAGGTGTATTTACCTAGCTAATGTTAGTTCATTGTATAGCGGTCATTTAAATTGCTTGACACCATAACAGATGGAAGAACGTTGTGTGCATGAAGTTTGGCCCCTGTAATTAAAACAGGAACTGTATCTTCCCCCCAGTCTCAGATTTGACAAGTCATTACTCGATGGTAGCCTATGGGATTTTTTTGACTCCCTCAACACAGAAAGATATTTTTAGTCCGTGTTGTTAATAATGCGGAATGACGCAGGTGATTGTGTTTAAAAGGTTGAAGTGCTTCTGTGCGCCTTCCTCTTGAGGAAGAATTGCTTTAATAACACCCTGCTAAATGTGATATCGACAAGTGAGATAGGCTACTGCATTTGATTATGACTTTTTTTTGAGAACTGAAGTCTTTGTGATATTAGCAGAGACTCACGGAACAAGACTTGAAGCTACAATATTTCATTTTGTAATCATGTTTAAAAAAGTTAACTTCCAGATCCGTGTAATAGCATACACTTCAGCAAAATGTCTAGTACTAAAGATCAAATGTGATGTTCTGAAGCGATCACAGGCGGGAATAAAAGTTCTTATTCTGGGTGCTCTTATAAAATGCATAATTTGATCATTTTGACTGCGCCCACCCATCTCCACCGTGCAATTTCGTATGCGTTTGCGGAATCTTTGATATGCGCGCCCACCGATATTAATGCAGAGCAGCAGCGGTTTTGGCTGACGAATGATTAGAATGCCTGGTCATGGATATGTCCGCAGGCCCTGAGCTGGGTACAAGGAACAGCACTCATTACACTGTTCTGGGAGAGTATGGTTCGCTCATGGTCTCAGCATGTCGGTGGAGGTGCAGTCATATCTGCTTAATTTAGTGGTCAGTTATCATAAAGGAGATTGTCTGTGCTGTAGGACGAGTCGAACACGCGGTTAAAATATTGCCATAGAAAAATGCTCGTTCAGCCTCATCAAGTGTAAAGTTAACGGCACAACTCCGCTATAAAGCATCGGCAATTATGATGTTCTGAGATTATGCAGCACGATATGAAATTATAGTGTGGATGCTGACAATTTACATTACCTTCAAAAGTGGCAGATAACCTAATGAGATTCTTAAAAAAAGAGGAATCAAACTACTTCCTAAATACACTGTATCACTTGGCCTGTCCTTCACCTGATTTCATTACAAATCAGTCAAAAGATTTAGGTTCAGTACAGTCTCTGTGTCAAAATGCTTTACAGATTTGCAAGTGGGTTTTAAATTGTGTCCCGTATGTGGTTTATTGCGATACCCTCACCTTCTAGGCAGAAGTGAAATAGTTCATGGTGTATTCAAGGTGTGTAACATACATAAACTGGAGTCATTAATTCATTTTAATCTGTGGTTTTGCACACAGAAAGGAAAGATAATTACGCCAGAGAAAGCATTCACATGCCTTCTGTAAAGTCAAACCTTTCTGTGGGATTAAAATGTATGCAATTTTATATATGTGTAATTTTTTTTAAAGCAAGCATTCAGTCATATCCTGTAGGGATTAGGCCTAATGACAGAAGTTAATTATATTAAGAGTAATTTTTAAAAACAGTTCATGAACTGCAAATTATACTTAACATACCTTTTTAATGCTCTTGACTGTAATTACATTTGTTCCTCATCCTAAGGAATATGAAGGTACAGAACAAACAAGCCCATAAGAGAGAAGTGTGTTCATAGGTGGTCAGTTTTAATGTACGTGATGTCCATGTGATGGAGGCAGTCAGAACAGTGATTTATCCCAAGGATTCGTTCCCAGCAAACTATCATTTTGAAGTATTTCCATTTATACTGTACAGACAGGTAGAAAGCCATTTATACTGTACAGACAGGTAGAAAGCCATTTGGTAAAGAACAATTTGTTTGGATATGAGAGACTCGTAGCACTTATATGCTCTTAACTGACATTCAGCATGGAAAAAATGTGTATTGCACCACGTGCCATTCTCTCAGTAGTGAGACTGAATTTATTTATGTATTTAATTTTAATTACAGGTGAATTACAGGATATACGTGTTGGTTGGTAATTTCATCCTTTTTCAAGGTTTTCTGGTTTGTATTTTTCCCTGTTTGTGTGTGATTGTGCTCAGTACTCAGTTGAGAGGCAGATAAGTGTTTGCTCTGCTCTGAGGTGTGCTTTCCAGCCGCTTGGCCTACACCTTAACACTGCAGGCCGTTAGTTTAGCTCACACAGACGCATTGAGCTGGACCAGGGCACGTCATGCGTTCCTTTTGCAGTCACACTGTGGGCACCAGAGTGGGCGTTCCTGGTGCGCAGTGACGCACAGCTGGTCCCTCCCGCCAAACGAGACCCCTCCCTCCACTCGTAGACTCTCCCCCCAGAGAGAGGCTTACTCTATGGCCAGTAGCGCGAGCTTTTGTGGGGCTGCTGGCCACTGCCGAGCACGCCGGATTTAATACCAGACCGTGAGGAATTGCAGCATTTTTACAGCTCCTAATTTTGTTTGGTGTTTAGCATGTAAAGTAGCAACCTTTGACCTCATTCTCTGAGGAAAACCTATGCCAGCAGGATACCTTTGTTCCCTTAATTGTGGTGTCACGATAGACTTTGATAAACAGTCGCGTCATGGAAATGAGTGATAGTTTTTATTGCGTAACATTTCCCAATGGGAGGTGATGTCCAGGGAAGTACTGCACATTTCCTGTATGTATAAAATCAGTGTGCTCCAGTGTTGCCTATACATGGCTACTATACAGCAAGCAAGCTGTTCCTTGAAAACAAGCAGAACAGTAATAATAAAGCCAGTGACATTGCTTTATTTAAAATTAAATTTGAGGACGCATGCCAAAACCCTTTCTGTGTGGAGTGCTGTGTACATTTGTATTTACTGACGTCCGAAAACACAGGCTAGCTAGCACAATTTAAAATACAGTAGTGGTGTGACCAGCCCCCACAAACATGGCTGCCAAATCAGTGCCGAAACCCATGTCAGTTTGACACACTTGCCAATCTACTTTGGCGGATTGTTCCATGGTGTTACTACCAGCTGTAATCTACAGGCTTGTTAAGTAGTAAAATGGGTGCAGCACTGTAAAATAGCACTTTCTGAATGCAACTCAGACTCACTGATAAACACACACACACATGCACGCATACACACACGCACGCACACACACACAAACGCATGCATAAACACAGACACACACGCATATACACACACACGAACATATGTATACACACACAAACACACACAAAATATATTTATCTATTACAGCGATGGATGGACATTATGCTTGTGTCCAGAATAGCTATTTTAGCTATTCCTGACATAAGCATAAAGCTTTTGCTGTAAGATGATGTTTTTGCAAACACACACACACACACACACACCTCCCCCAAAGAAAAACAGAAATAAGACCCTTTGTCAGCTTGTATCAGAGGACAAAGTGGTTTTTAGGCACATCTACAGAACACCCACTACTGCTGATATTAGTGAGGAGTAGGCCTGTGTTTTCAGACCGGAAGAATGTCAGTACATTTTTTATTGTTTCATAGAACTTATTTATAAATCTTTTCTCTAGAAAAAATTGAGAGTTTTAATCTACACAGATTGTCTGTTGAAGTTGTACCGATGTTTTCCAAACTATTTAGAAAATCGGGGGTGGGATCTCTGTGGCACCTTTAAAAGGGTTAACAAGACCAACATTGTGGTTGCTTAAGGTTATTACCAGGTTACAATGACCTCCATGTTGCCAACTGAATTTGTTTGATGACCTTGTTTTGTTATGCCACTTTGATTAAAGTTAATCACATTCAGTTATAAAAATGGCTCTGTCAGTGTTAAGTTTTTAAAGGATGCATTGCATTATTTTATTTCTACCTCATATCTTCCAAAGCTTTAGCTTTCACTGAAGCTAAGAATTTAATGGGCACAGTTAAGTGCCATTAACGCATTGCATTGGCCACACAGTATTTCTAGACAATGCTGAAGCATTCAAAGTCATAGGGGAACGCACTTGACCTTTCGTGTTGGTGGGTTTGGGGTCGGGGCGCTGCAGTAAGCGCTCCTATAAACGCCTCGTTGGGACGTTGTCGCGTTCATCAACGGACCGGTTGTTGAGCAAAAGGGAGAATGTGGCTGTGCCAGCCCACCTTCACGCTGCAGACGCATTCTTACCCGCTTCAGTCACTATCTGCTCACAGGGCTTATAGCGGATGGCCTTCAAAAGGAGCCATGGCCGACGCGGAGAAGGCTCTCGATTCTCCTTAGAGGGTCGAAATGCACGTCCTCTGAGTCAAATATCCTCTTAGAAGAGACTCACTGATGGTGCACAGGTAGGGGCCTATAACATGGCACAATTACGGAATTATATTAACCATCACGTAATATAACCGTTGAAGAGCTGTTTGGCCCAGCGTAATGGAGATGGATTGAAAGGTCACTTTATTATCTGACTGGCTGTCAAAAGACAAAATGGGCCTTTGGTACGAAAAAATTACACCGGATTCATCAAACTGTGGAAAAGGCAGATTTTTTCATATGCACGTACGAAGCGCGTTCACATTATTTTGTGATTAGCATAAATCCACGCCCATTAATTGCCTTATATGGAGGTTGTCACTTCCATTTAAAGGTCCATACGAAGTGAAAATGGCCCAGAAAAAGCAAAAGAAAGAATTATTCCGACACTGAAATCGAAGTTTTATTAGCAGATGTTCAATCAAGGAAAATAAATAGTTTAATATTGTCCGTTCCGGTGTCATAAAGTAAATAGTAAAATAGCCTACATGGTAAAGTAAAAAGAGGATATAACGTGCAGGAAATGCAGAATCTCCCGTCACACAAGCTGTAAAAGTGCAAGCCTACCTGCATCGGACGAGTGCATTGCCTCTATCTGCAAAGCACTAGCCTGCGGTCTTTCTCGCGGCCTGGAAATAAAATAATTAATTTATAAATTTTGTTGGTGTTCTGTGCGTGCAAGAGGTGGTTTGAATTCCAGATCCCCTAGTGATGTCTGACACAGTAAATTTGACATAGCAATTTGATGTAGCTACACCAATAAGCTACTAAAGCCAGCCAACTGAAGCTGTTGTGGGTCCCACCCATCTATGGTCCCACCAGGCAATCGCGCCAGGACGTTGTGCAATACATCTCGCATGACATGAGCTGCACAGATGTGACAGCCCTTTCTATTCATATTTTGCAAACGTATCTTCGGATGGAGCCTTGAGGCTATGTTTGTGCAGTACAGTTACGGCACCAATAACATTGGGCAGGTTGTCAATTTCATTAAAACCGGAAAACGACTAACCAGCCATATATCACTCTCAGCCAACAAATAGCTTTTGCGCGATCCTAAAGATGTGTTCTCTCCTAAGCAGCCTACTCCTCCAACAGCACAAGGTCAGCCATTGCAATGCTGACTACAGACCTGTAGGCAATGTAAAGCAAATTTCATTGATTGGTCATATGAGTGTTTTAAATAACATATTTAACATCATAAAAGTTAGCATTTAAATTTTACCAATTTAGAAAAATAGTAGCCTACTGGGAGCATTCATTATGCTTATGAGACTAATTAAACAAGTTCATAGCCTACAATTGATTAATAGGCATCATCTAATGTGTTTGCTTTTTACAATCGTAATTTATTAGCTACGTTTGCATTGTGTATTTCAGAGGCTACATTTTGTCATGTGAATTTAACAGAAAATAAAAATAAATTAATATTCTAATTATCACTCAGAAGCTACATTTAGCGGCATTCTGAATTTACAAACACGGTACGCGTGGTCTTGAGCAGGTTTAAAATGTGTTAGTACGTCCGATCAAATCTCAGATACGAAAACGTTGATGAATGGAAAAATACGGACGATTTACGTACAAATTCGTTCTGCTCACGTTTCACAAATGAGGCCCAATGTGTGCAGTTTCTTTAGGGAGAGGACAGTGGGCCTCATTTATCATTCATGCGTATGTTCAAATCTGATCATGAAGTTTGCGGATTTATCAAAATAAACGTGGGTGTACGGTATGATGAAATCTCATGACAGCTCTTGACTTTGCGTACGCTTTTTTTCCGGTGGCGAGGCAGCGACATTGCATTCAATGAACAGCAAGGGCACAATAGTTGTGCAGCCTAAATCATTTAAAAAATAACTTTTGTTCGAGCACTGCAGAGTCAACAGGTGAAAAACAAAAAGGTGCTCTTTGGAAAACTTAGATTATGTGAGCTAAAATTTTCTTTTGCTTTAAATGAGTAGCTGATTGTAAAAAGGGAAAAATTATGTCCATTCCTTTAAAGCCAATCTTTAAAATGAATTTGAGCTACGAATTTTGACTCTAGACATATCGGCTACGTTGTGTAGCCTAATTGGCAAATATAAATAAAGAAATAATAATATCTGAATAAGTTGCATTAAATTATTCATGTGGCAGACACTTTTATCAGATGAAATGTACAATTAGTGCATACTGAAGGTACAAACAGATCAGAGTACATTTCTATCGTAACGTAGCAGCTAACCATAGACATGAACATTGAGTACAGCACGCACGGTAAGCTATGGCTAAGTCTTAAGGCTAGGTCAGTAAGACAAGTTGATTTTTAACGAGACACCGCTATTAGTTGCTCATCACATGTACCCTAAATGGAATGAAGCATGAGCTGGTTAAAATGATTCATGATTTATTGGAGACAGCCATATGAAAATAATTACGCATCACCAGTCATGTTGTAACCTATGAATGACGCAAAAATGCAACCTTTTTCTAAGAATGGCCAATCTTGCTTTATTAGAACTACGCCTTACCCCGACGTGAGATAATCATTGATGCCTCCAGCGTAAGTGGAAAAAGATGCTGGTATAGGCAAGTCGCTGTCACTGTCTATTATCACCCATTCCAGGGCCACTTTCCAGATTATATCCCCCATCCTCTCGTCTGCAGGTGATAGGTCCGGAATGCCCTTTCTCCCACCTGTACCTCCAGAACTTTTTTGTGAAGAGTTATGTTCTTTTTTTTAATCTCAGCTGTAGTTCGCTATTCGGAGGAAACACTATTTACAACCCTGGTTATCCTCTGCAACATAGCGGCTTTTGAGCTAGGCTGCACAGCACTACTAACGCTCCCAAAAAGCACATGTATTTTTTCATGCACTTAATTCAGAAGCATTTCAATTTCACCCTCACAGAAAAAAATATTCTTCTTTTTTTCCTGTTGCCTGTTATGGCCTAGGATACTGAGAGAACGACGCTGGCATGTGCATTTTAAAAGAGATGATGTGCACGCGCTTCCTAAGATACAATCGAGTCTGATTTATCAACCTGTGAACACATCAAATCATACGCTCAAATCAGTAGTTTACGCAAGTTTTATGAATCACACGTGAGATTTCCGTACGCAAGTTGGTACGATCAAATATACACAAATTTTTATGACCATACTGTATTTGTAAATGAGGCCCAGTGTAGTGTCTCTAGCGTAGCAGCAGGAGATCTGGGCCCGTGTGAAATTTTCATCTAGTTACTCCTCTGCAACACAAACTGTAGCACCGGGACCTCATCCTCTGTCCTAGACTCTCGTGCCTTTTCACCGTATAGGAAATGCACAAACCACAGAGATTAGCAGACATTTTGGTGTATGTCATTAGTGCTGTTTCTCCATTGAGTTTCCTTAATGTAAAGTCATTGCTTGGGTACACTTGACTTGCTCAATTAAAAAAGTCAGCTCTCAGTAATTCTACTGCCGTCCGGAACCTTAATCTGTAGGAAATTTTAGTTTCCTCCCAAATTCTAATACCAGATCAAAGACCTCTAGGAGAGCATTATTCCCACTTAGGCAGTTACATAAAACCACTGAAAATAGCATTGTTAAAGTGTTAACATTTTCATACAAAAAAGAGAAGGTTTTGAGGCTGTATTACCAATTTATTCGCCAGCTGAATATTATGCATACTAATTTGCATGTAATTTAATGTGGCAGGGCCTGTCTTGATGTTAAGGAATTCCTTTCGTCTGTAATTGGTCTGCTAAGACATTTCTGAAACCAATAAGTAACACGGTGTAAACATTATTTATTTATTTGAGTGGTTTCTCCACAGAAATAATGGGATGTATATTTGTGTGAAGCTGTGTTACCTGCGGACCTTCCCTCTAATCTGGAGGGTTTATATTGCGATCCTTGTTTGCTGGTGTCTGCAGACGGCATGGAGAGGGGCCTGGTGTTATCAACCTTTTTTCCCCACGCTAATTAAGCTTCATGGTTCAGGTGGGAAAAAAAAAAGAATGGCTCTTGTTTTGCACAGTGGTAAGAGATTCTAAAGTCTAAATATAAGATTAAAATGCTTGTTAAGATTTGTTTTTTTCCGTACGAGAGTGATGTCCTTATCCTGCTAGTGATACCGCCAGTGACTAAATGCACATAAACCCGTTCCCATTGGACTCGGAGGACAAATGATTCTGTGAGCCGGACCTGAATACAGTTAGACTTGTTTGGGTGCGTTAATCGTATGAATTGAACAGTAAAACATGCACAGAATGATTGACTAGGTCTAAAATGTTTTATAATTAAGGTGAGCACCTCAAAAGGACATTTAACTGTGCAGTTTGGAATTCTGTTTTGCTCAGGTGAATGTCGTCAGAGCTTTGAAAATTCTGACTAAGCTGCCTTACATAATTAGGAAATTAACTATTACTATTACAATGGTTTACCAATTCCCCATTGATAATTTTAACAAGGCCTGAGACCAGGCAAAGAATGTGCCCACATAGCTGTACAGAACTGGCCTCAAACCGGCTTTATCACTGAAGTGAGCCAAACACAGCAGAATGTGTTGCTCCAAATTTCGTTGAACTGATGTGGTTTGTTTTTTTGTCATGTTTTTTATATTATTATTTAAAATAATTTCATTGTATTATATTTGGACAGGAATACCACGGAAGTTCCAAATAATTTTATTCATAGCCGGAAACCACAGGCTGAAGACACGAGCTTCCACACCTCAGACTTTGTTGTTCTAAATAGAATATTGTTGTGAGTTTGACTTGAAATGGTGTGGTTCTTAAATTTGACAATCAGGATAGCAAGGCTGTATCACAGAGCGGGGGGGTACAGTAACAAGGCTGTATCACAGAGCGGGGGGTACAGTAACAGGGCTGTATCACAGAGCGGGGGGGTACAGTAACAGGGCTGTATCACAGAGCGGAGGGGTACAGTAACAGGGCTGTATCACAGAGCGGGGGGGTACAGTAACAGGGCTGTATCACAGAGAAGGGGGGAGGGGGTACAGTAACAGGGCTGTATCACAGAGAAGGGGGGGTACAGTAACAGGGCTGTATCACAGAGCGGGGGGGTACAGTAACAGGGCTGTATCACAGAGGGGGGGGGGGGTACGGTGACAGGGCTGTATCACAGAGCGGGGGGGTACAGTAACAAGGCTGTATCACAGAGCGGGGGGTACAGTAACAGGGCTGTATCACAGAGCGGGGGGGTACAGTAACAGGGCTGTATCACAGAGTGGGAGGGGTACGGTGACAGGGCTGTATCACAGAGAAGGGGGGAGGGGGTACAGTAACAGGGCTGTATCACAGAGAAGGGGGGAGGGGGTACAGTAACAGGGCTGTATCACAGAGCGGGGGGGTACAGTAACAGGGCTGTATCACAGAGCGGGGGGGGTACAGTAACAGGGCTGTATCACAGAGCGGGGGGTACAATAACAGGGCTGTATCACAGAGCGGGGGGGTACAGTAACAGGGCTGTATCACAGAGCGGGGGGGGTACAGTAACAGGGCTGTATCACAGAGTGGGGGGGTACGGTGACAGGGCTGTATCACAGAGCGGGGGGGTAGAGTAACAAGGCTGTATCACAGAGCGGGGGGGTACGGTGACAGGGCTGTATCACAGAGCGGGGGGGTACAATAACAGGGCTGTATCACAGAGCGGGGGGGGTACAGTAACAGGGCTGTAGCACAGAGCGGGGGGGGTACAGTAACAGGGCTGTAGCACAGAGCGGGGGGGTACAGTAACAGGACTGTATCACAGAGTGGGGGGGTACAGTAACAGGGCTGTATCACAGAGTGGCGGGGGTACAGTAACAGAGCTGTATCACAGAGCGGGGGGGTACAGTAACAGGGCTGTATCACAGAGCGGGGGGTACAGTAACATGGCTGTATCACAGAGCGGGGGGGTAAAGTAATAGGGCTGTATCACAGAGTGGCGGGGGTACAGTAACAGGGCTGTATCACAGAGCGAGGGGGGTACAGTAACAGGTCTGTATCACAGAGGGCGGGGGTACAGTAACAGGGCTGTATCACAGAGCGAGGGGGGTACGGTGACAGGGCTGTATCACAGAGCGGGGGGGTACAGTAACAAGGCTGTATCACAGAGCGGGGGGTACAGTAACAGGGCTGTATCACAGAGCGGGGGGGGAACAATAACAGGGCTGTATCACAGAGCGGGGGGGGGTACAGTAACAGGGCTGTATCACAGAGCGGGGGGGTACAGTAACAGGGCTGTATCACAGAGTGGGGGGGTACGGTGACAGGGCTGTATCACAGAGCGGCGGGGTAGAGTAACAAGGCTGTATCACAGAGCGGGGGGTACAGTAACAGGGCTGTATCACAGAGCGGGGGGGTACAGTAACAGGGCTGTATCACAGAGCGGAGGGGTACAGTAACAGGGCTGTATCACAGAGCGGGGGGGTACAGTAACAGGGCTGTATCACAGAGAAGGGGGGAGGGGGTACAGTAACAGGGCTGTATCACAGAGAAGGGGGGGTACAGTAACAGGGCTGTATCACAGAGCGGGGGGGTACAGTAACAGGGCTGTATCACAGAGTGGGGGGGTACGGTGACAGGGCTGTATCACAGAGCGGCGGGGTAGAGTAACAAGGCTGTATCACAGAGCGGGGGGGTACGGTGACAGGGCTGTATCACAGAGCGGGGGGTACAGTAACAAGGCTGTATCACAGAGCGGGGGGGTACAATAACGGCTGTATCACAGAGCGGGGGGGTACAGTAACAGGGCTGTAGCACAGAGCGGGGGGGTACAGTAACAGGACTGTATCACAGAGTGGGGGGGGGGTACAGTAACAGGGCTGTATCACAGAGTGGCGGGGGTACAGTAACAGAGCTGTATCACAGAGCGGGGGGGGTACAGTAACAGGGCTGTATCACAGAGCGGGGGGTACAGTAACATGGCTGTATCACAGAGCGGGGGGGTAAAGTAATAGGGCTGTATCACAGAGTGGCGGGGGTACAGTAACAGGGCTGTATCACAGAGCGGGGGGTACAGTAACAGAGCTGTATCACAGAGCGGGGGGGTAAAGTAATAGGGCTGTATCACAGAGTGGCGGGGGTACAGTAACAGGGCTGTATCACAGAGCGAGGGGGGTACAGTAACTGGTCTGTATCACAGAGGGCGGGGGTACAGTAACAGGGCTGTATCACAGAGTGGGGTGAGGGGGGGGGGGGGGGGGGGGGTGCAGTAACAGGGCTGTACCACGGGGGGGCTCTTGTAAAGTAACAGGGAGAGGGGGGGGTAAGTGGGTGGTGTTTGGTCTCTGCCACTCAGATATCAGTTAAGCCCAGCCTCACGCATGTGGGTGAGATTTTCTGTAACAAAGCCATTGTTAAGTCCCAGTTGTCTCCCGCGTAATGTGAGATACGTCCTTCCAGGAAATGCTTGTGATGGATCCACAAGACGTGCCATAGCCTGCGGTCCCTCACGTGTGCCATTGACTGCAAATGAAGGCATTTACACTGTTACTAAAATATCCAAATATCAATATCACTGTTACTAACATATCCAGTGGATCATGCCGTTGAGACACTGACCAACTTTTTTTCATTTTTCGGCACAAACTATCAATCACATTTCTTTTCTTGAAGTTTCAGCTTCAGAAACATGGTACTAATTGACATTCTTTTGACTCCATAAACATCAATGGGTTATGATTATTAATATTGTTATTATCCTTTCTGTTGACTGATGTATTTCTTTAGCTACTTAATGTATTTCTTTTTAAACCTGAGGGGCCCGGGAGGAGCCAGTCTCTGAATGTTTTTTGGATGGGAATCATGTGCATTGAGTTGTATGGGAATCGTGTGCATTGTGACTCAGGATTGAGTTGTATGGGAATCGTGTGCATTGTGACTCAGGATTGAGTTGTATGGGAATCGTGTGCATTGTGACTCAGGATTGAGTTGTATGGGAATCGTGTGCATTGTGACTCAGGATTGAGTTGTATGGGAATCGTGTGCATTGTGGCTCAGGATTGAGTTGGATGGGAATCGTGTGCATTCTGGCTCAGCACTCAGTTGGATGAGAATCGTGTTGCATTGTGACTCAGCATTGAGTTGGATGGGAATTGTGTGCATTGTGTCAGCATTGAGTTGGATGGGAATCGTGTGCATTGTGGCTCAGCATTGAGTTGGATGGGAATCGTGTGCATTGTGTCAACATCAAGTTGGATGGGAATCGTGTGCATTGTGGCTCAGCATTGAGTTGGATGGGAATCGTGTGCATTGTGGCTCAGCATTGAGTTGGATGGGAATCGTGTGCATTGTATCAGCATTGAGTTGGATGGGAATCGTGTGCATTGTGTCAGCATTGAGTTGGATGGGAATCATGTGCATTGTGGATGTCTCTTCTTTAGTAGACTGGAAACGTTTCATACTTTTGGAGACTGCAAAGTTATATAACCCAAACCCTTCATCGCACTTGTAATTGCCTTAGCTGAGGAGATCTAAAGAGATTCAGTTGATCCCTTGCAACACTTTCATACTAATGAGAATTATTTTAGTCATGCTATACCTTGGCTAAGAAACGCAGGAGGAATTGAAGACCCTGGTCAAGACAATTCAAGTTGAGCATAGAAACATTTGTTTACCATAGTATTTGTTTAGCTAAGTCCACTCTATAAATATTGTTAACAGAAAAGGTGCCTAAGCAATGCATAAAAACAGCAATACTTTTAACGGCTGATTTTATGGATCAATGATATTTTCGGATTAGATTTTCTCAAAATAGACATTTTGTGACTTCAGTACTTTTAGCACCAGGGTCTTCAATTCATTTGATTAGATTTAATGCAGTTCACTTTTTTTTGATAGCATAGTTATATAGTAACATTCTGTAGAATAGAATACAGATCCTTTCCAAAAAATTAGAATATCATGGAAAAGTTTTTTTTCCATAATTCCATTCAAAAAGTGAAACTTTCATAGATTATAGATTCATTACACACAAAGTGAAATATTTCTAGCCTTTATTTGTTTCATTTTTCATAATTTTGGCTTACAGCTCCAGAAAACCCCCAAAACAGTATTTCAAGAAATTAGAATAGTGTGTCGAAAATCAGCATTTACTTCAGTTATTTCAGATAATGAATGTTTTAGACTGAGTGTCACACTATCATCTAATTTACTCAAAACACCTGCAAAGTTTATCTCAGTTTGGTTCAGTATGGGGAAGACTGCAGACTTGACAATTGGCCAGAAGACCATCATTGACACCCTCCAGAAGATGGGTAAGCCACAAAAGGTCATCATTAAGGAGGCTGGCTGTTCACAGAGTGCAGTGTCCAAGCATATCAATAGAAAGTTTAGTGGAAGGGAAAAATGTGGCAGGAGAAGGTGCACAAGCAAAAGAGATGACCGTAGGCTTCAGCGGATTGTCAAGCAAAGACGATTCCAAAATTTGGAGGAGATGCAGAGGGAGTGGACTGAGGCTGGAGTCAGTGCTTCAAAAACCACCACGTACAGACGTATCCGGGACATGGGCTACAACTGTCGGATTCCTCGAGTCAAGCCACTCCACTCATTCTCTGAAATAACTGAAGTAAATGCTGATTTTCGACACACTATTCTGATTTTCGACACACTAATTTCTTGAAATACTGTTTTGGGGGTTTTCTGGAGCTGTAAGCCAAAAAATGAAACAAATAAAGGCTAGAAATATTTCACTTTGTGTGTAATGAATGTATAATCTATGAAAGTTTCACTTTTTGAATGGAATTATGGAAAAAAAAAAAAACTTTTCCATGATATTCTAATTTTTTGGAAAGGATCTGTATATAGAAATGAACAGATATCACAGAACAGAATATCATTCAATACATTCTTTCTAAAGTTACTCTTTTCTTTGACAGTATTGTGATACTGGGATGCAGTGTGTTTGCACTATTGTGAATGATGTCATTGTAAAGATATTTCACAAGGCTGTATTGGCTCTCCCCTCAGTCCTACTTAAATTGATGTAGCAATTCAGCTTACTGTAAAACCCATTTACAAGCATGCTTGTGCCGATAGTGTGAATAATCACACATGCAACGACAGTACTCACCCAAAAGCCATCTCACTTTCATACAGAAGCAGGCGACAGTATTCACCCAAAAGCCATCTCACTTTCATACAGAAGCAAGCGACAGTATTCACCCAAAAGCCATCTCACTTTCATACAGAAGCAGGCGACAGTATTCACCCAAAAGCCATCTCACTTACATACAGTAGCAAGCGACAGTATTCACCCAAAAGCCATCTCACTTACATACAGTAGCAAGCGACAGTATTCACCCAAAAGCCATCTCACTTTCATACAGTAGCAAGGGACAGTATTCACCCAAAAGCCATCTCACTTACATACAGTAGCAAGGGACAGTATTCACCCAAAAGCCATCTCACTTTCATACAGTAGCAAGCGACAGTATTCACCCAAAAGCCATCTCACTTACATACAGAAGCAGGCGACAGTATTCACCCAAAAGCCATCTCACAGAAGCAGGCGACAGTATTCACCCAAAAGCCATCTCACTTTCATACAGAAGCAGGCGACAGTATTCACCCAAAAGCCATCTCACTTACATACAGAAGCAGGCGACAGTATTCACCCAAAAGCCATCTCACTTACATACAGAAGCAGGCGACAGTATTCACCCAAAAGCCATCTCACTTTCATACAGTAGCAAGCGACAGTATTCACCCAAAAGCCATCTCACTTTCCTACAGAAGCAGGCGACAGTATTCACCCAAAAGCCATCTCACTTTCATACAGAAGCAGGCGACAGTATTCACCCAAAAGCCATCTCACTTACATACAGAAGCAGACGACAGTATTCACCCAAAAGCCATCTCACTTTCATACAGAAGCAGGCAACAGTATTCACCCAAAAGCCATCTCACTTTCATACAGTAGCAAGCGACAGTATTCACCCAAAAGCCATCTCACTTACATACAGAAGCAGGCGACAGTATTCACCCAAAAGCCATCTCACTTACATACAGTAGCAAGCGACAGTATTCACCCAAAAGCCATCTCACTTTCATACAGAAGCAGGCGACAGTATTCACCCAAAAGCCATCTCACTTTCATACAGTAGCAAGGGACAGTATTCACCCAAAAGCCATCTCACTTACATACAGAAGCAGGCGACAGTATTCACCCAAAAGCCATCTCACTTTCATACAGAAGCAGGCGACAGTATTCACCCAAAAGCCATCTCACTTACATACAGAAGCAGGCGACAGTATTCACCCAAAAGCCATCTCACTTACATACAGAAGCAGGCGACAGTATTCACCCAAAAGCCATCTCACTTTCATACAGTAGCAAGCGACAGTATTCACCCAAAAGCCATCTCACTTACATACAGAAGCAGGCGACAGTATTCACCCAAAAGCCATCTCACTTACATACAGAAGCAGGCGACAGTATTCACCCAAAAGCCATCTCACTTTCATACAGTAGCAAGCAACAGTATTCACCCAAAAGCCATCTCACTTTCCTACAGAAGCAGGCGACAGTATTCACCCAAAAGCCATCTCACTTTCATACAGAAGCAGGCGACAGTATTCACCCAAAAGCCATCTCACTTACATACAGAAGCAGGCGACAGTATTCACCCAAAAGCCATCTCACTTTCATACAGAAGCAGGCAACAGTATTCACCCAAAAGCCATCTCACTTTCATACAGTAGCAAGCGACAGTATTCACCCAAAAGCCATCTCACTTACATACAGAAGCAGGCGACAGTATTCACCCAAAAGCCATCTCACTTTCATACAGTAGCAAGGGACAGTATTCACCCAAAAGCCATCTCACTTACATACAGAAGCAGGCGACAGTATTCACCCAAAAGCCATCTCACAGAAGCAGGCGACAGTATTCACCCAAAAGCCATCTCACTTTCATACAGAAGCAGGCGACAGTATTCACCCAAAAGCCATCTCACTTACATACAGAAGCAGGCGACAGTATTCACCCAAAAGCCATCTCACTTACATACAGAAGCAGGCGACAGTATTCACCCAAAAGCCATCTCACTTTCATACAGTAGCAAGAGGCAGTATTCACCCAAAAGTCATCTCACTTTCCTACAGAAGCAGGCGACAGTATTCACCCAAAAGCCATCTCACTTTCATACAGAAGCAGGCGACAGTATTCACCCAAAAGCCATCTCACTTACATACAGAAGCAGGCGACAGTATTCACCCAAAAGCCATCTCACTTTCATACAGAAGCAGGCAACAGTATTCACCCAAAAGCCATCTCACTTTCATACAGTAGCAAGCGACAGTATTCACCCAAAAGCCATCTCACTTACATACAGAAGCAGGCGACAGTATTCACCCAAAAAGCCATCTCACTTACATACAGAAGCAGGCGACAGTATTCACCCAAAAGCCATCTCACTTACATAAAGAAGCAGGCGACAATATTCACCCAAAAGCCATCTCACTTACATACAGAAGCAGGCGACAGTATTCACCCAAAAGCCATCTCACTTACATACAGAAGCAGGCGACAGTATTCACCCAAAAGCCATCTCACTTACATACAGAAGCAGGCGACAGTATTCACCCAAAAGCCATCTCACTTACATACAGTAGCAAGCGACAGTATTCACCCAAAAGCCATCTCACTTTCATACAGAAGCAGGCGACAGTATTCACCCAAAAGCCATCTCACTTTCATACAGAAGCAAGCGACAGTATTCACCCAAAAGCCATCTCACTTTCATACAGTAGCAATTTAGTATCTAGAAATGCACTTTTCAAAGTGTCCCTTCAAATTCAAGAATGCCGATTTAACCTTTTGTGTTTTTTTTTAGATGTTACCCTGGTAGTCCGGCATTGGGATTGAGCTGCTAATGCCAGATGTCTCTCAGAGAAGCATCCCTTCCTGAATGAGGGTTGCAGTTCAAGGGGCGTACCGTGGACCGGAGCTGATGAGCGTGGTGGAATTAGCGCTAATGTTTTCTGGGAGCTCATTTAAGTGATCAGTATTACTGCAGTCTGCCGTCCTCCATGAGATGCATTCAGATTATTATATCTTATCTCACACGGAAGATGAATTAGCCCTGCGGAGGGATGAGATCCCCGTTGACCTCTCCCATGTCAGGTACGATCAGGGACGATGGCGTGCTGGGCCGGAGCGAGCGAAAAAGGGTCACCGCGGAGGTGACTGAAAGCAGGTCGCACGGCGCCAATGTCCGCGTTGATCCCCTGTGTCGTCCTCTTGTCAGGGCGTCGTCCGCGTTGACCCCGCTCGTCATCCTCTTGTCACGGCGTCGTCCGCGTTCCTCTAGTCACGGCGTCATCCGCGTTGACCCCCCGCGTCGTCCTCTAGTCACGGTGTCGTCCGCGTTGACCCCGCACGTCGTCCTCTTGTCACGTAGTCGTCCGCGTTGACCCCCCGTGTCGTCCTCTTGCCACGGCGTCGTCCGCATTGACCCCCCGTGTCGTCCTCTTGCCACGGCGTCGTCCGCATTGACCCCCTGTGTCGTCCTCTTGCCACGGCGTCGTCCGCATTGACCCCCTGTGTCGTCCTCTTGTCACGTCGTCGTCCGCATTGACCCCCCGTGTCGTCCTCTTGTCACGTCGTCGTCCGCGTTGACCCCCCGTGTCGTCTTCTAGTCACGGCGCCATCTGCGTTGACCCCCCCGCGTCGTCCTCTTGCCACGGCGTCGTCCGCGTTGACCCCGCGCGTCATCCTCTTGTCACGTCATCGTCGGCGTTGACCCCGCACGTCGTCCTCTTCTCATGGCGTGCCGCAGTCGCTGTCACCTCGGACGGCTCACGTACGTGAGGGGGAAAGAAAGCGCGACGTGCTCAGAGCTGACAAGTCTAACCGCCGTGATTAGCCTCCATCACAATGTCTCTGGGCTCGTTGTCTCAAGACCTCGCACATCCGTGCAGAGAGTTGCTGGTTTTGACATTCAGCCCTGCTGCCTCAAATGATAAACTGTTCTGTGCAACAGTCGCAAACAAAGTAATGCAGAGCGGTTGAGGGCGTACTGAAAAGGCTAAAGAAAGCAGTACTTTCAGAAGCTTGCTGTAAGTAGGGAATATGCCCTTTTATTACACTGAAATACAGAAGTGAAAAGGCCCCTGGGTGCCCTATGAAAGTTTGTGTAGTCTTGCATCTCAGAAGCACGTCTTTTTGCGTCAGTGAGTGTTTCTAAAGAGATTCGGGATAAGTAACTTTTAATCGGATCTACTGGATACTGTATGTGGCGGTCGGCATCATAGGAATCCCCTTCAAATATGAAGTATTGGATATGAATTCTTGTGATGTGTAATTAGGCACGCATGGGAGATTGAGGGATCACCGTTACGTTTTAATGTCCGTCAGCCAGCAGCCGTAATTTCACTCCCTCTTGGGTCCAGTGCATACGGGTCAGGAAAGAGGGAGGAAGGTGTTATAGGTGTCGAGTGATTCTCCGCCCTCGGAGAAGAACATGAGAATATTTGGTGGCGAGGACAGGTTATTAGGCCCAAGAGGCTTGTCACCTTATATCTCAGGTCGGAGACTGTCTTTATTCTAGGCTGTAGTTTAAACCTGCCAGATCCAAAAACAAATACAATGCATTTAATCTGATGGCTCGTAATCCCAGTTTTATCTTAATTGTGTTAAACTGTAATGTTTTCTTTCGTCTCATCACGTTGCAGAAGGTAGCCAACTAAAAGACAAAACGGAATTCAATTCAGCAAAATCAATTAAATCAATTCAACGTACACACTTACAAGTGCATCTCTCCAGTATCTGTACGTTGCATTGAGCAGAAATCTAGTGAACAAACCTCTACTTTCTCATGAAGCACAGAATAGACCAAAGGGGATAATTGAACAACAAATTTAAATAAATCTTTGAGTGTATGAACATGCTGCACAATTTTGAGAAGTAATGCAATCCCAAAATAACCAATAAATGAATCAATGTCTGCATTTTAACAATGCCCATTGTCAGACTCTTATGCTACAGTCTACAATAATCATGTGACTAGAAGTCAGGTTCCGAGAGAGATTTCTCTTTACACTACTGTCAGAGAGCGTCTGCTAAGGTGTGAAAGTGTGACATATCTCTCTGTGCTCCCTCCAAATGTGGCGTGGAAATCTCTCCTCAAACGCGCTTTCGACAAGAGATGTGTTTCTCTTTAGACTCAAATCTTTTGTGAAAAGTGACTTTTTCCGACTCCAGATTCCACACCGGATATCTCGATGCTTTCCTGCTTTCCGTCGCTTCTACACACTGGCCCCAAAAATGTAATTAGCAGTTGTGACAAGAAGTGTTCTGCTGCTTCTCAAACGGCCTCCTTTTTAAAAGAACAAATTCATACGCTCTGCTCTTTTCTGGCCCAGTGCAGATCATGCATTTGTTATTATATTAATCACTGTTATTTTAAAACGTGCATCGGAGATGCTCGCAGCCCCTCCCTGGAATACGCCTTTTCATCTCCGTACAAGACTCTACAGCAGGCATCTGTCATTGGCAGTTTGTGTAGCTGTTTGGAAATAATAGGTATTTATCCGCCGAGCCGGTTTTTAAACTCCGAGGGCATCCCTGGGTACGTGGCTGACAGGTTTTCTGTAGTGTCGCTGAATAGAGACCCTTTGAAAACAGAGAGAATCATTTAGCATATTTTAGAAAGATAAGGAATATTTTAAGTCTATGTGTTTTTAGTTGTTTTTTTTTATTCCATTAATTGAGGCGATTGAGTTGTCAGGGTTGGAACCAGAGCAGTACATAGAGGAGGCCATGAGCCGCAAGAGAAGCAAGCCCAGAACTTGAATAGTCCTGAGAATAGTGAACTTGAAAAGATGCTCTTAATTTGCGAACATTGTATGGTGTTTCGCCTCAAAAGGGAGGCCCAAAAGAGTTTTGAATTCCAGTCAGAGGTAGGCAGTGATTAGATTGCAATGCCTAATTCTTCTAATACTCATCCCACATTCCTTTAATATGCAAATTTTAGGTATGCAAAGATCTGATCCTTTTATTTAAGAAATATGTCCTCGGGCGATAGTGGTATGCTTCTAGGGAGAATTCTTTTAGTATGAAATAAATAGTTGTTAAAAGGATCACATGCGTTTGTATCTTAGAAGATGAAAAGCTAATTGACATGAATAATTTATTGTGATGCAATATTTTATAGAAATCAAACAGTCGGGAAAAAAAATAAAGCAAAGTTCAAACATTTCATCTGGAAGATGCATCTATTATGAAGAACCTAAGAATATTCATAAGAAATGATTTCATCTAGATCATTAATGTTCTTGAAGTTTATTGCAATACACATCCTACGGTCAATGAACTGTAATTACTAAACCAATACGGGCTGAGTGTTCAGAAATATCAATAATATATGTCTGATTATATTTATACACTGTAAAATTACTACCCTGGTACACTGGCACCTCAAAAAGAGACGTACAATTATAAAACTTTAGAGAGCCATATTTGCTGTACGGCTAACAGCTGTTTGTCCATTGAAAGATGAATTTGATTATATTTTTTTCAGTAGTTAATGATGTTCCATGCTGTTTCAGTGTTTTGGAGCCTGGGCTACATAAAATACGTATATCTTTCAGGAATTTTCGGCTTGAAGCATACAGCCAGAGTGACATGTAAGACGAGCCAAAAAAATACAGTTGACCTTGATGGCAAACTAATAAAGTTGCCTGGGACTGGAAACAAAGAATTGAGAAAACTGGCGACCGCTGAATTTGATCCCATAGGTCTGTTCCCCCTCATTCGTCAGCCGCGGACCCCCACGTTTGTCCCTTTCCTCAGGAAAGCGCTCTCAATCGCGGGATCGCGCCTTCGCTAACCTCACGCCCGCTTTGTGACATGAACACGGCTAATAACAAGCCGGGCCTGGGTTTTGTTCCAGAGGCTGAGGGTTGAGCGAACAGCGGAGAGATGAGGTATGGAAGGAAATGACATGATTGGGCCCTGAGTATTTGACTCGTATGAAAGGCCTTCCTGTGTCTGTGCACAAAGATGTCTCTTATTACTCTGAACTTTTGGGGCAGCTCGGTCACCGGCTGGGTTGCGCTCCATCGTCGCCCGTGGCCTACATCTGCAAGCCCGCTGCGGACAAATTCCTGGCATTTCTGTCCTTTCTTCCACTGCTATCCCCTTCCTTCTAATGTCCTAACGCCGAGGCTTTCCACCGGCGTTTCCCCTTCGCTCGCACGTCTCGCACGCTTACAGCCCAATACGCTTGGCCATAAAAACAGCTCCCCGAGCTCGCGGCAGCATCGGCGCCAGCCAGCCAGGAGAGTGGCGGAAAGCTCGCTTGCCGTAATGTAGCCCTGAGTGGGGAATTGTTGTCGCCAGTACGCGGCTGGGGTGGAGATTGTAATATGTCTATTTGCGAGAGGGCCTAGCGCGTTGGGGATTCCCTGGTGCATCAGCGCGTGTAGGAGTGCTCTGTAGCGCTAACCCTTTCCTTCCACGTCCCATCTTTAAAGGCGTACAGTACCGCCACGGTGCAGATCTCGCCACCTGATAATGGAATGGAGGCTAGGAGGTGAGACTCTACTACATACAAAATGCCTGTTTGTAATATCTGGTGGGCTGACGGGAATCCCCTAGGGTTATATATTTTTTTCCAAAAATCTAAAACGCATAGTCATACTCGTAATGGAGATGTTTTGATATTGGCTGCATACCGACCGCAGAAGGGCACGCAGTTCCGTAATTACAGAGCCTCGTTCGTCTGTTTTTGTGCATTCGCCTGTTCGTACGCTACGCCACGTTTGACTGCTTTCCACATTCTGTGGATTCTGACCCACAATGTCGTCTGTCGAATGCATATTTAAAACTTTGTCTCAGGACTGGCAGACCACCAGAGATTCCAGGAGTATTAACTCCCAGTTAAGACTTTCACATATGAGAAATGCAATCTAGACATCAATGGTAATTATGTCACAAATTAGCCTGTTCATCTAGCTGAATATGGCATCAGGGTATATTTCTGGAAGGGCCCAGAATTTGTGCAGCATCAGTCAAAGTTAGATCGCTCTTGTTAAATGTGTCATAATCTGAAACGTTATTCATATATGTATCCACATTAAATGATTAGATATTCAACTCTGAATGTTGAACTCTCAATATCACCATATGCATCGAGCACCATAAGCAAGTCGATTAACATTGGATATGCCTTAAATATTTCAAGGAAAAATATATTTTGGTCAAAAGTATTCTGAATATTACAGCCTTGTTTCCCAATGTGACATACAGAAAGTAAGGCACGGCTTGTGTGTGACTCAAAGATATGACATGTGTCTACTGCGGCAGGACTGGCCACAATGTGAATTGTGATTGGAAATACAGTAGGTGAATGAGTTTCTGAATGTGGGGTTGAGATAAACGATAGATATTTCCTGAAAATTTGTGGTTTCCAGAAAACTAGCCAATATTTCCTGTAAAAGAAATTGCCTCGGGACACATTTCCATTGAAATATAAATTCATCTGGTCTTCTCAGCTGATCCAGTTAGATATTGATTAGTTTTATAATGCCGGTTTTTAATACATTGAGCAACCGTTGTTTTGTTTTTTTCTTTTTTTTTCTTGTGTTTGCCCCGCTGGAGTAATTATGTTTCTATCCGATGCAGTACGGATGTGACCTTGATAAGCGTTTATAAAACATGTGTTTCGGGGCGTACACAAAAGGCCTGGTCTCACTCATTTCTATCCGACTTGTTTCGTCTTCGTGAAAGTGGCCATTATCAGCGTAGCCAACGTCACTACTGAGAGAACAGAAGATGCCAGTCCAGCATGCTTTCCATTTGTTCAACTTCCAAAACTCCCATTTGTCCCGTACATTTTGTAGGATGGACGTTATCTTTTGGTCTGATATCTCATGCGGTAGACTTCATTCATGACGACTACGTCCTTCTTTCCCTGGCAGAGGGAAGCTGTAGATGCTTCTGTGAGCAGCTTTCGCTCCACAGAACATGAAGGTGCTGGACAGCCGACCAGCATGTGGGTGAGTACACAGGTCAGTACACAGGTCCCAGGTCAGCGTGTGCTCTCTCAACAACACTACTTACTTACTACTACTAAGATCATAAACATAGTCATTAGAATGTGCTTAATTGAACATTGTAATGCTAACGTAACAATCAAAGCAATGTTATAGAACACTGACTTAGAATTTTGAAAAGGTTTCAAAAAACCTTTCAAAGGTTTCAAAAAACCTTTCAAAGGTTTAATGCACGACAGCAGTGCACCAGTTTTTATGATCCAGGAGTTGCGCTGTGCCTGTAACCAATGAGCATGCGGGTTGGAATCGCAGATGTGACACTGCTGTTGTATCCTGAGCTGTGATTGGCTGAGTGAACATCTGTTTCTGCATCTGAACATTTGCTGTATGGTTTTACACTCCTTTTTCAACACAGATGGCTTCTAAACAACAACAAAAAAGTTCTATTACACATATTACATGTTAGTGTTGTTTTCATTTTTGAAATATATTCTGATGAAAATAATTAAGTTTGGTGTGGTTACTTTGATACTTCTGAAAGGAAATTAGTGTTTCTGTTCTCGTCTCATGGGAGGAAAAGAGCAGCATTGGGGTTCCCTCACTGTTTCCCTTTGTCATTTGACCCTGCACAACCGATGCTTTCACCTGGTTACAGAGAAACACGGCACATAAACAGCCTGGACCAGAACGGAGAGTCTGTGTGGGAACACAAACAGGTTTACGCTTTACGCTCGCTTCACAAATGACTTTGGGGGAAAAACCTTCACACAGAAAAAAAAGAAAAAAAAAAGCACTGACTCACCTTTTTATTGCGCAACAGGTTTAGTTTGACCACATTGGTCATTCAAGCTGG
>CM056377.1:130420689-130456426 GCA_029718625.1 Synaphobranchus kaupii
AAGTTGCATCTTCCAATGACAGAGCTAGCCGCCTCACTTCAGCATTCAGCAATCAACATTTTAACGTCTGCCGCTGAGAAGATGCAAGATCATTTGACGCTGTCGTCGCTGAAGAACAAAAAAAAAAAAAAAATAATAGTTTTCCACCATTTGTAAAATGCTGCCAAATGTTCTATCTTCAATGAACATCGGTAGACACCCAGCTGTATCTATCAGTCAAGCCTGATGAAATTGTCCTGCTGTCAAAAATGGAAGCTTGTCTTATAGATATAAAGGAATGGATGACCCATAACTTTCTCTTACTAAACTCTGATAAGACAGAGGTAATGGTAGTGGGGCCAAGTCCCTGAGATGCAAACTATCTGGCTATATGCCTAACATTGATGGAATTTCAATCACCTCAAGTGCTGTCATTAAAGATCTTGGTGTTACGTTTGATCCAGATCTAGTATTTGATACTCACATTAAAGACATCTCTAGGGTTGCTTTCTATCACTTGAGGAACATCTCAAAAATTCGAAAAATACTGTCCCTACATGATGCTGAAAAGCTAGTCCATGCTTTTGTTACTTCTAGATTAGATTATTGTAATGCTCTTTTGTCTGGATGTACACAGTACTCTCAGAAAGGGCTTCAACTAATTCAAAATACAGCTGCTCGTATTCTCACGAGAACTAGAAAATTTGAACACATCAGCCCAGTGTTAGCTTCACTTCACTGGTTGCCAATCAAATCTCTCCTGCTGCGCTTGTTCTGCTACCATCTGAACCCCCTAACAATGTTTTTTTCTTTTTTTTTCCTTTTCCCTGCTCTGGGCACCTGCCCGGAGCTCTAGCCCAAGTTTCCAGAGTTTCCCGCGTCTTTCCCCCGCCCCCCCCTCCTGGCCCGGAGCTCCAGCCCAAGACCAGCTAGGCGCCCCCCACCTGCCACTGCTGATCTCTACATGATGGAGTCATCAGAATAGAATACCTCCCTATGACATAATCAACCCATAGGCCAGTGGAGGATGGGCATCCCCCCAATAGCCGGGTTCCTCTCGAGATTTCTTCCCATCGGGGAGTTTTTTCTCGCCACAGTATGAGGGTTTTTCTCTCCTACTAGAGTTTTTACCTCTGCTATCTGGGGGCTTAGAGCTGGCTTAGAGCTGGCATTTCCCATTTCCCCTTTCCTCCCCTTTCTGTTCTGTAAAGCGTCTTTGTGACAGTCATCTGTGAAAAGCGCTATATAAATAAAATTTAATTGAATTGAATTGAAAATTGAATCGGTAGCCTACTTCAAAAATACATTTAGCTAACGATTGCACTACAGTATGAAATGCACTCAAAATGCGAAAATAACAACAGGGCTATCAAACATATTGGAAAGACAGTGCTCGAGTGGAAACACGAACGTAGGTATGTAGACAGCGAGACCAACGGTATTTTAGACGCAAAAATACTTACATATCGCAAAAGGGGAATTCCCCTGCATAATGCGTATTGTATAGCGCTTGCATAATACTAGAGAGTTAAAACGAAAACTGCCGTTACGCTGGGCTGTAGTAAATTGCTCAAAGCACCCAAAAAGACTTGGCATATACCGTTGCGAAGGTTATAATGTACTCTATTGGATAAAAAAAGCCGACAATTAAACCAGAATGAACTGTAATGCATGAGACAGCCTTACAGGGCATGGGGGGTATTACGCCGCAACGTTTCAGATAGTGGAATAGCGGTATAAAGTGTTGTATATTTCTCAAACCGATTGTACCAGACAATAAATGACAACTGGATATTGAAAGGAACATCTCGATGTGTAAAACCAATGGTAGGATTGTATATTTATTTCATATTTAGTAGCATATATAGCTAGTAGAATACATGGTAGAATGAGATAGTACTTCACAGTTTATTTTGCATTGAGTGAGCAGGGCTTTTCACGGCTTTTTCTGGCATACGATCAGGCTATTGTTGGGTTTATCTCGTTGCTATGACGTTATTCTAATTTTACATGATGAATAAAAATATTTATGAACTCAAACATAGACGCTATTGTCCACTATGTCACGCATAGGTATGTATAGACTAGGTGGGGGGTTGCTTGATAAATGGACTTGCCACAGGGAAATAGTGGCACTTAGAAACAACGTATTCGGCAGAAATCGTCACGAACCGTCTACCAATAAATTTAAAACACAGAGTTTGTGATTTCCAATAATAGTTCGGCTGCAGTAGCAACGAATGTCTCAGTTGAGCAAAAAAAAGTCCCGCAGGCGGGACTTATGCGCAAAGGTGTTAAGAGAGTGTCTCTAGACTAGAGTGTGTGGAATGTTGCCTGACAATAAATGAACAGTTGTCAATTCATTATACTTTGTCATCTCTTAATTTTAATACTTAATATACAATGTTGTTAAGAATAATGTTACATGATAAATAGAAATAATAATAATGAATTTTATTTGTATAGCACACTTTCACATACACAGAAGTTGTAAAAAGGATGCATCATAAAATAGGGATACAATATTTAGAGACAATTAAGATTGAAAATATTGAGAGGCCAATTTTTTTTTTTTTCATGATCGGTATCGGCCGTGATCGGTATCGGCCGATCATCATTTCGGTGATCGGTGATCGGCCCCAAAAATGCTGATCGGAGCACCCCTATTCAAAACCTCATTGTACTGTGTACTGTACAAACTACTGTGAATATTGTACATAGCACTTTTCTATTTACTTTGCTTTTATGGCCTTTTATCCATTTTCATACTGTTAATAGCCTATGCAAAATAGTTATTTATTATGAAAAAAGAGAGCAAAAACCAGGGCGAAAATCTGCAATACCCAGCTTCAATGTTCAATCCGCACACTCAAACGAAAAAGTTAAAAGACTGACCTTCAGAGGCAAAAAGTATATAGATGCAAAAAAAGGTTTATTTAAGAAGTGGAACGAACAACGCGCGTTTCGGCGTGTCTTCGTCAGGTTCGTTCGTGAAATGAGCTTGAACACGAATTTCACGAACGAACCTGACGAAGACACGCCGAAACGCGCGTTGTTCGTTCCACTTCTTAAATAAACCTTTTTTTGCATCTATATACTTTTTGCCTCTGAAGGTCAGTCTTTTAACTTTTTCGTTTGAGTGTGCGGATTGAACATTGAAGCTGGGTATTGCAGATTTTCGCCCTGGTTTTTGCTCTCTTTTTTCATGTTTCATCATCTTGCTGACACCAGCACCTCTTTGATGGAGACACGTTTGTGCACAAGGCGTTTTCCCCTTTTTTTCTTATGTAGTTATTTATTTATGTTTGTATCTTTAATATTCTGAATAAACAATTTAACTGTTAAAACGTTCATTCTGACCTGGACTGTATCCATTTATTCTCATGCTATTTTATTTTGTTTTAGGGGTGCTCTTAATATAACTGGTTGTCGCCACCTAATGGCCATTTATGTAGTGTAGCTACAGGCAGTTAGCTATAATAGTGTACAGATTTATTTTGACTTTATTGGGTACAAACACATTTATTTATAATCTTTTCTCTATACTACATGGGTATTGAAGATTTGCATGACTATTTAACTACCTGCAAAACTGTACACAGTAAGGGGACACTATACAATAAAGGGTAAATAAAAGGCATTATCTTTCAGTATATTGGTTATGATAGAACAGTAGAATAATATTGAAGCAGAAGAATAAAATGGAAATCTGAACAAGTGCTACAATCTTGAGGGGATATTCAACCATACAGTTTGGAAATGTATAATGCAACATTTAATATATGTACAGTGCCTTTGGAAAGTATCCAAACCCATTGGATTTTTTTCAAATTGTGCTATGTTGAAAGCTCAAATTAACATTTCAATTGACTTTTTTTGTTACTCATTCACATGAAGTGCTCTATAATGTCAAAGTAGAGAAAAAATACACCCTTTGCTGTAAATGCTTAAAAATAAGCTCTGGTGTATCCAATAGTGAAATATCTAAACATTTTACTCCACTTTGACATTATAGAGCACTTTGTGTAGATGAGTAACAAAAAGCCCATTTAAACATAGTCAAACAGCAAAATTTGAAAGGGTGTTCATACTTTCTGAAGGCACTGTATATGATTACCTAGAATCAGGGGCAGGTATAAAAAAAAGGTTAGGCTAGGGTTAAGGCTGAGGGCTAAGGTTTGGTCGTATAAATACACGTGTGTCTGCTGTACGCGGCAAAAAAAAAAAAGGTAAGCCTTGATGGCTGGCCCCCCTCCTCTGGGTCTGTGCCCCAGCTGGCCCCCCCATTCAAAATGTTCTAGACACGCCCCTGCCCTAAAGCAGTGTGAATCGTCAGATTGCTGCCATACAAGAAGATTAAGTGCAATTTAAAACATTTTTTAAATCCGTGCAGTGACTTTAAAGAACTTAAAGACTTAAAAAACCATTAAACAGGAGCCACATTCTCCCATTCGTTGAGTTTAATCGAAGCAAAAAACCACAATATTACGCAACAGAGAATACCAGGAGCTTCCTGGATTGCGAAATGTTATGATAGATTGATGTTATCTGGTTATGAATGTTTCAACTTTGTTTATGAGAAATCATGTTTTTTTTTGTTAGTTTGGTATTTCAAATACTACAGTACCCATGAGCCTCAACGGAGATGTCTACCCTTGAAGAAGAAACTAATTAATTGCGGACAATAGAAGAAGAAAGAACGGTTAGATCACAAGTATTACGTTACATTGCAACTTGTCATCACAGAGACCGATGAAGTATTATCTCTGTCTTTATAACCATGCCAATGATGGACATGGCTTAAGGACAACAAAGTCAAGGTATTGGAGTAGCCATCACAAAGTTCTGACCTCAATCCAATCGAAAATTTGTGGGCAGAACTGAAAAAGCATGTGCGAGCAAGGAGGCCTACAAACCTGACTCAGTTTTGTCAGGAGGAATGGGCAAAAATTCCAGCAACTTATTGTGAGAAGCTTGTGGAAGGCTACCCGAAACGTTTGACCCAAGTTAAACAATTTAAAGGCAATGCTACCAAATACTAACAGAGTGTATGTAAACCTCTGACCCACTGGGAATGTGATGAAAGAAATAAAGCTTCTCTCTACTATTATTCTGACATTTCACATTCTTAAAATAAAGTTGTGATCCTAACTGACCTAAGACAGGGAATGTTTACTAGGATTAAATGTCAGGAATTGTGAAAAACTGAGTTTAATTGGATTTGGCTAAGGTGTATGTAAACGTTCAACTGTACATTTGCTCCTTCTGGTGGTTTAAGGTAAAAACATTGATATCACAGCGTTACATACACCTAAATATGTTGCCTAATCATTCACTCTTGTACCTCAATAAAACATCACTTGTCCCTGTACTCTACAGTATTTATACTTTTGTCCTGGGATTGCATTTTACTGTAGTTTTTTTAAATTCTCCTATTCATAATGACTCCAAGGAAAAATTTGACATTAATCTACCACATATCAGCACACAGTAAATTGGAATGAGCATTTGCCATTCCCTAAGAGACAAGTATATATACGCCATAGCCTATATTATGTACGATAAATGAACATGAACATAAATATTCCACCATCTGCAAAATGCTGCCAAATGTTCTATCTTCAATGAACATCGGTAGCCTACATCAAAAATAAAATTAACAATTGCACTCAATGTGAAATGCACTCAAAATGCGAAAATAACAATCGGCCTATCAATCATATTGGAAAGACAGTGCCCAAGTGGAAAAACGAACGTACATATGTAGCCAGCGAGACCAACCGAATTTTAGACGCAAAAGCATTGACATATCGGTAAAGGGAATACTCCCCTCCCTAATGCATTTTCTATAGAGCTTGCGTAATACCAGACTGTTAAAATGAAAACTGCCGTTACGCTGGCCTGCAGTTAATTTTTCAAAGCACAAAATAAGACATATCTTATACTGCTGCTAAGGTTATAACCGCTTATATCTATTGGATAAAAGAGCTGACAATTAAACCAGAATGAACTGTAATGTAATCATGAGTCGACGTTTCAGATAGTGTAATAGTGGTATAAAGTGTTGCATATTTCTCAAAATATTTAGTAGCAGATATTCACTGTAGAATACATGGTACAATGAGACAATAATTTCACATGTTTATTTTGCATTTAAGTGAGCAGGGCTTTTCACTGCGTTTTTGGCATACGATCAGGCTATTGTTGGGTTTATCTTGCTGCTATGACGGAATTCTAATTTTATATGATGAATAAATATATTTATGAACTCACACATAGACGTTATTGTCCACTATGTCACGCATGGGTAGATAATCTACGTATAGACTGGGTGGGGGTGGTGCTTGTTAAATGGACTTGCTACGGGAAAATTGTGACACTTAGAAACTCCCTATTCAGCAGAGTTGTCACAAATCATCTACCAATAAAGTTAAAACACAGAGTTTGTGATTTCCACTAAAGGCTGCAGGAGCAATGAATGTCTCAGTTGAGCAAAATGGTGACGCCGGCGTCATTATCACTAGACATTTGCACAAAGGGTTTAAACACAAACACAGTCCAAGAGCACATTCCCACAAACACACTTTTGGCCTCATTGAGTTAAAGCTCAATACAAAGAGAGTACACTTTGACTAGACTTCCCAGTGCATTGTGGGAGTTGTAGTGCGGCCTCACCGCACAGTCTCCTGGTGCAGCAGGATCTCTCTCCTGTAGTTCCACAGCGTGGCAAAGTCCGGGTTTGAGGAGAGAAGCTGCTGAGTGAGCTGCAGGGCTTCCACATCCATTGTGCCCTCCTTCCTCTGTCAGAAAGAGCGAAGGGGAGAGGGAGAGAGAGAGAGAGAGAGAGGGAGAGGGAGAGAGAGGGAGAGAATGACGTGAAAATACTACAGAACATAGACGGTCTGTGGTTGGTTATATTGCATGTCAATCAAAGGCGCCATCTTGTCAAATTGTGCAGCCCTTTAGTCAAGTCTATGGACCAGAATTTGTGTTTATCACACAAAACAAATTGTATGGCCTTCGCGAGACTAAGCACGGTGTACTGGCAGATGGCAGGCTGGATAACTGATGACATAAGGCTATGTTAAGGCGATCGTGATAGGCGAGTGTCAACCTTGTTGAAGCAGGCATCTCGAGCTGCCACATAGACTTTGAGCTTCTTCTCCCTCTCTTTCCTCTTTTCCTCTTCCTGCTGAGCCGTCGACTTTAGCTTCACTCGACCGTGCTGAGAGAGAGAGAGAGAGAGAGAGAGAGAGAGAGAGAGAGAGAGAGAGAGAAAGAGGAGGCAACAGAGAGGGAGGGTGAGAGAAGGGGATAGAGTCAGAGAGAGGAGAGAGAGGGGAGAGAGGTGGGACAGAGACGGAACAGAGAGGCAGAGAGTGAGGAAGAGGAGGGGAGAGGAAGTGAGAGAGAGGGAGAGAGGGGGTAACAGAATTTTTTTTTTTAAACAAGCCATAAGATTGGTGATTAATGTACATACGATTTATAAACAAGTACTGAAAATTTTAATACGAAAAGATCAAATGATTCTCACCATCACTGGGATTGTTTTCTTTTAAAAATCCAAACCTGAGAACGGGAGGTAAAGCAGATTTAAGATTTAACATCCACGGCCTCTCGGTAGCTATACAGCTTAAACATTCGCCAGATAAACATCTCAAGTGCGTAAACGAACGGGATTGACAACCTTGTCAAACAGCAGCGAGCTGGCCAGCAAAATACAAAATGCCAAGAGTGTTTTCCTCAATATTTCACATGACTATGTCAATAATTAAATACACGTCCCCATCGGTTTCGTAATCATGCCGTCAAAGAAAAATGCTTTCGAAAAGAATTCTGTCTGCGGTAAGAGAAATGCCTGGACCGGATTTTTTTTTTTGCTCCCACCCAAACAGATGCAGTCAGATACCCACCTACGCGAGCTCAGGATGAGCCAGCTGAAATGCCAAAAACACAACAATCAATGTAAAATTGGACTACATATCCACATCGACAGGCAAAACGTCCCAGACATGTTCGCAAAACTTACCAAAAAAGTGTCGTGGTTGTTATAAAGGTTCCTTAATGGATGACAGTCCGGCTCTTGTCATGAAATAAATTCCTCTAGAATACTTGTGTAGTTTCTCTGCCACTTCCGGCAGAAGTAGCAACGTAACTCCAGTTTCGTCTATTTCCGTCCCTTTTTAATGTTGTCATCATATGCGACCCAAAATAAATGTTGCTAGCAGTTCCATTCCGTGGTTGCTAGGTAGCCTGCCCGGGTGGTAGCGCGTGAAAGGACCGCTGGTCTTCACATCGACCACCGCCAGTTAGCTAAAAATAAGGTAGGGTTGTACAGCGAATGGGGAGAAAAGTAGTGTGTTTAAATACGTATATAACGACCAGTGAGTCGCCACACACTATAATAACAATCTCTTGCAGTGTTCAGGTTTATTTTTTGTGCGAGTTTTAAAGCATTCGCCTGTTACTGTGTTTAGCAAGTGGACCTAGCTAACATAGCTAGCCAGCTGCTTTGCAGTTAAGCTAACTTGTACCCACTTGTGAACATCATGTACAGTTGCAAAGGTGTAACACAGTATTTAACTGTACATAGAGTAGAATTGGGGGATCTAAGTGTACAACCTCAGGGAAAAAAAAGCAGTAAAACTATTACTCTCCGTCCACTCTCCACTCTGCCTGCTGATTAAGTTGGGGCCTCATTTTTTATTTTTTTTAAACTGCGTAGATTTAATACTAAATCCTTGCGTGCACAAAAAAGATGAAAAGTGCGTGCGCACAAAAACAATCTAATTTATAAAACTGTTCTTACGCCCACCTGTACGAACGTGTCTCTTTATAAATCATATTTTTTTACTGGAAATTGAGTACACTTGCACAAGCCTCATACCACAGCTGGTTAACCCCACACTTAACCTTGCAGAGTTAATGAAACGCCCTTCACGAATGTCAATTCACATATAAATTTGGCAATTCTGTGACGTTTGTTTTTTTTTTGCGAGAAAATGGCAATGTACAGGCAGAAGAGTAAAAAGAAGAATTTCTCTGAGTGCGAAATTGAAGTTCTTTTGGGGGAGGTGGAGAGGAGACGAGCCATCTTGTTTGACGGACACAGTATGGGAATTAGCAACAAGAGGAAGCGCCTGGAGTGGCACAAAGTGTGCGCCGCGGTCAACTCCGTCAGCTCCGTGTGTCGCTGCACGCCGGAAGTTAAGAAGAAATGGTTTGACATGAAAGTGCAGGCCAAAAAGCGCCTGTCCGCGCACAGCGTCAGTGCCTCTGGCTGGGGGGGTCGGAGCACCGGCGCTCTCCCCGCTCGACGAGAGGCTGGCGTCCATCATTGGGGACATACGCATGAGCAGATTGATGCCACAACCTAAGTGGGACCCAGACATGGCTGAGACCTCGGCAGCTGAGCCAGGTATAAAAGCACTTATATTTTATTTGGAAAGAATGCATGTAAGACTAGAACAAAAAGTCTGCACTCATGAAATATATTTTTTTATGACAGTGACAGTCTGTAATGGAAATGAAAGAATGCTCTGTTAAGACTCCAAGCGTTTGTAGAAAAAGGTACAAGGCAGGAAGTGTAAATAATCAGTGTTCTTTATTCGGCTGAAAGGGAGTCAGTTCACGCAACCAGGTGCATGTTCAAAGTCCCACAGAGGGGCAGTGTCGCATTCATAACATTCATATAACATCATTCCTGTTTACGTCCAGCATTGACAAATCATTACTTGTTACGTTTTACTGGTCTCTCAAATAAAGTTAATGAGATTACATTTATTCTGTTAGAGAGGCTAAACTAAAGTATTAGTAAGTAATTATGGATTATAGATAATATTAATAAATGATATTAATGAATGTGTTTAAAGGGCGGCACGGTGGTGCAGTGGTTAGCACTATCGCCTCACAGCAAGAAGGCACCGAGTTCGAATCCCGGTCGAGGGGCCTTTCTGTGCGGAGTTTGCATGTTTAATTTATTTTAATTAATTGAATGCGATTAAACAATTAATTTACCAACACGGCGTGTCGTTTTCTGTGATTTTTCAGAGTCTGACGATCCGACGATAGGTGCCACAGCTGGGGAGGACGTGCCGGAGGAGAAGGTGATGGCGGCCGGTCAGAAGGAGGTGCCAGCGGCCCTTGAGAAGGAAGTGGCAGCCGGGGGGCGAGGAGGAGGGTGCCGGCGGCCAGGGGGGAGGTTGCGGCGGGGGGCGACAGCGCCCCAGGACCCAGTAGCGTCTCCGGCTCGGCACGTGGCCGCGTCGCCACCGGCGCGGCTCTCCAAACACAAAAGGACCTCGTCAGGTCCATTGATAATGTGACCAATGAACTGAAACACATTGGAAATGTTTTAAGCGAGATATGTTCCACATTAAAGGAGCTAGTTAAAACATACACTGTTGTAGTGTGATGCCTTACCACAGCCCTGCTCCTGGAGATCTACCGTCCTGTAGGTTTTCACTCCAACCCTAACAAGGCACACACCTCATTCAATGGCTAGAGATTTCATCAAGTTTCTAATTAGAAGAATCAGGGGTGCCAAATTAGGATTGAAGTGAAGACCTACAGGACAGTCGGTTTGCAGGAACGGGATTGGGCAGCTCTGCCTTACCGAATTCAGAGCCGATTAATAGCATCCGGACTGGGGCAGAATTAGCTTTGTGCGCTCTGTAGGGATGTGGATCTGATTGGTCGGGCTGAGTAGCAGGTGGGGAAAGGGAGGCCATTTTGTTGTGCCACATGTAAGCAACACGGGTGTTGCTAGGCGCCATGCGGTGCTGCCTACCCCATGTACCCGTGACTGTATTCGCGGTACGGCACGGCCTCAGTGCTGTATTGCTTTTATAAACCGTTTACAGCATACAGAAACAAACAATTGAGGACACAGTTTTACTGTCATTGTTATTTTGTTATTTATTATCATTAATAAGTTACGATTTGCATGCAGAGTGATGCGTTTTACAAACTGGCTGTTCGATTAACTGTTACTGTATCGGATTTACAATCACTAGAATGCAGTCTCAGCCAATCAGCATCCAGGATAGAAATGGCGGCAGTGTAGTATAATGGTTAAGGAACTGGCCTTGTAACCGAAAGGTTGCAGGTTCGATTCCCAGGTAGGACACTGCCGTTGTACCCTTGAGCAAGGTACTTAACCTGAATCACTTCAGTATATATCCAGCTGTATAAATGGATAATATGTAAAAAATGCTTAAAAGTTGTGTAAGTTGCTCTGGATAAGAGCGTCTGCTAAATGCCTATAATGTAATGTAATGTAAAATGTGTGTTTTATAATGTGTTGCACAACACATGGGCCATGACCGAATACGATCCCTTCACCCCTTTGAGGGCGCATATTTGAGTCAACCTCTTCAAAAAGCTTTTGAGTGGGAAACTTTTTCTCACAAATGAGGGCGCTCAAAATCCCAGGATGAAACCCTTATTTCCAAGGTTTTGTTGAGGGGATTCAGGAGCGCACTCATCCGACAATTTCAGAAAGTAAACTGGAAGTAAAAACTACAACTTGTAGTACAAGCGCGGGACATATTACAAACTACTTCCTCACTAGTTTGGAAAGGGTTTTTGCAGAATTTCTTTCGCACATTGCTTGTAAAGTGAGGGGAGAGGGCACATAGTAAACAGGGGTCTGAGTGGACAGGGGACAAGGAACAGGGATCATATTCGTTCGTAGTGATGGCGTGAGAATATGGCACACTTTGGCTAGGCGGTAGAGAAGCGGCATCGACCTTTGAGGCCTAGTGCAGTCCACTGCTGAGCAACAGTGGGCTTGGTTGAAGCGTGCCGCTCTTCCGTGCGGTCTGTGGCTGAGACAGTGGGGAGAGGGTAGCTTAGCTTAGACGCTGGACCCGGGACCTGAGAGGGTAGCTTAGCTTAGCCGCTGGACCCGGGAAATGAGAGGGTAGCTTATCTGCTGGACCCGGGACCTGAGAGGGTAGCTTAGCTTAGCCGCTGGACCCAGGACCTAAGAGGGTAGCTTAGCTTAGCCGCTGGAGCCAGGACCTGAGAGGGTAGCTTATCTGCTGGACCCGGGACCTAAGAGGGTAGCTTAGCTTAGACGCTGGACCCGGGAAATGAGAGGGTAGCTTATCTGCTGGACCCGGGACCTGTGAGGGTAGCTTAGCTTAGCCGCTGGACCCAGGACCTAAGAGGGTAGCTTAGCTTAGCCGCTGGAGCCAGGACCTGAGAGGGTAGTTTATCTGCTGGACCCGGGACCTAAGAGGGTAGCTTAGCTTAGACGCTGGACCCGGGAAATGAGAGGGTAGCTTATCTGCTGGACCCGGGACCTGAGAGGGTAGCTTAGCTTAGCCGCTGGACCCAGGACCTAAGAGGGTAGCTTAGCTTAGCCGCTGGAGCCAGGACCTGAGAGGGTAGCTTATCTGCTGGACCCGGGACCTGTGAGGGAGCTTAGCTTAGCTACTGTCACCTGTAGGGTTGATTCAGTGGTGAACCTGGTTGTTGTGCAAAAGCAGACTTGGATGTTTCTGTAGTAACTGAACTTACCAAGAAGCCAACTGTCATGCACACCTCCAGGCTGTTCCCTACACTGCTGTTTGTACATCTCACACACACACACACACACACACCTCCAGCCTGTTCCCTACACTGCTGTTTGTACATCACACACACACACACACCTCCAGCCTGTTCCCTACACTACTGTTTGTACATCACACATACACACACACCTCCAGCCTGTTCCCTACACTACTGTTTGAACATCACACATACACACACACACACACACACACCTCCAGCCTGTTCTCTACACTGCTGTTTGTACATCACACATACACACACACCTCCAGTCCGTTCCCTACACTGCTGTTTGTACATCACACATACACACACACCTCCAGTCCGTTCCCTACACTGCTGTTTGTACATCACACACACACACACACACACACCTCCAGTCCGTTCCCTACACTGCTGTTTGACATGTCAGACCCTTGATGACTCGCAGCCATTTAGCCAACCATGGGTTCCATACTATTCCCGTGTAATTTACAACTTAATCTAGTCCCACCCCCCAATTCCCATAGAGATCCATTCAAATGCAGAGAGGTTATAGTATCGCCTGCAAGAGTACCTGAAAATAAGATATCAAGAGTCTTTTGATATTGTTTTGTACCCAGTCATGATAGCATCACCTGTTTATCTGTGGAATGTTCCAAACAGGTTTTTTTTAACTTCCCAGGCTTTTTAAAAAAAAATGCATGTCAGAAATATACTCCAGTACAATGCCACGTAAGAACTTAAAAACCGCAGAATGCAGAAAAACAGCTAAATAATCTTAAAATTGATTCTAAAACTGACTGGAAGCCAATGCAGAGACTTTAAAACAGGTGTGATGTGTGCTATCCTGCTGGTCAAACTAAATCCCTGATGGCAGCATTCCGTATAAGTCTTAACTGACCTATTGTTATTTTTGGTAGACCAGAAAGGAGTGAGTTACAATAGTCCAGCCTGCTAGAGATAAAAAGCCTGCATAAGCATGTCTGTATCAGCCTGGGAGAGAACAGGCCTGATCTTTTTAGCAAGGCAGCCTTGGTCACGTTCCTAGTATGCGCGTCAAAGTTCAATTTGTTATCGTATATGACACCCAGATTGCATGCCTGTACTTTGTGACTTGTGTGATTTAAGTTGTGTCACCACTCTCTCTCTCTCTCTCTCTCTCTCTCTCTCTCGGGGCCTTTGCTCCGATCAACCGTATTTCAGTCTTATCTTCGTTAAGCTGGAGTAAATTCTGTGCCATCCACACATTGGTGTCAGTGATAAAGGTTTATAAGAGTATCGACGGGGCTGAGATCATCTGGCATGACTGAGACGTACAGCTGGGCATCATCCACGTAACTAAAGTAATGCCAAGCTTGCGGATGCTTGCTTCCCCTAATGGGAGCATGTTAAGCCTGAAAAGTAAAGGGCCTAACATCGAGCCCTGGGGCACGCAACATGTATCCATATTGACTCTAAGAATAGAACCTTAACTAGGGCTATTTCTGTGCGGTGCCTTGCACGGAAACCAGATAAGGAGTTTTTCAAAAATGCTCTTTCTGTTCTAAGTCACTTAGTTGCATGAAGACCAGCTTCTCCAGTATTTTACTAAGGAAAGCTAAATTAGAGATTAGTCTGTAATTGCTGAGAGTTGAGGAGTGTGGAGTAGGGCTTGAAACGGGCCCAAAAATTTCAGCCCGACCTCGCATCTTTTCAGCCCGAGCCCGACCAAATCCCACTTTGCAGTGGTCTGCGACCCATCGGCACAAAAATGGTCCATTACCTATATTAAAATAAATGAATTAAATATTTAACATATATTAAACAAAAATGAAAAACAACAAATTCACTGCGTGTCACCTTTACCATTCATTTAGTGTTTTAAATAGTTTTCTGAATTTCACATCGTAACATTTCACAACTCTCCAGGCTGCAGAGATTACGTATGAATACCTGGAATGACAGTTGATACATTTTTCAGTTCAAGGGAAAAAAAAAAGAATCTTAAAAATTTAAAGCAAGAAGGGACACGGGATGTATTCACTTAACGCTAAAATGTGTCTCCAAGTATACTTGGGCAGCTATATATACAGGCTGCAACCAAATATAACTAAGTGAATTAACGGCCGCCCAAGTATACTTGGAGATCCATTGGCCATTGGTTCAGCAGCTAACCTGTGCTACCCGTGTACCAGTGCACTGCTACTCTTACACCCCTGCGTAAGAAATTCAGATGTATAAAATAACACGTGCTGTGATAATCTGCGTACCTCTGCACACGCTGGACACCATGCGTTCGCAATGTTTGGGGTCAGTGTGATATGGGACACCATGCGTTCGCAATGTTTGGAGTCCATGTGATATGGTGACACCGTGACAGAAAGGCAGAGGGAGAAAATGCTAAACTTTGCGTAAGCAGATTTCCAACTTTTTCCCTGAACATTCATTTACGCATTCTTTTACTCAGAGTTTTATGCACTATTGCAGTGCCCGTTGAAAATGTGCCTGTTTGGAATGGGCTGGACTTTAAGGCGTGCGTGACTCGTGTGGAGGTTCGCTAGCTTGAGACAATTTCATGTGCTTGGCGTCACGATTTTCCGAGAGTGATGGGCACTTCTTTTTGGGTATTTGAGGAATTTCTGCGTTGAGCAATAGTTGTTCTTGTTCTTCTTGGGTTTAATGGCGGTCGGGCAGTTTTGGATGCGGCTTTCATGAGAGATGGTACGCTCTGAAGTAGTTCCGGGGGAAGATTTTGCGCTGTGACATTAGTTCCGGATTCCGCAGTCATAATAGTGGACGGCAAATGGCGTACAGGAAACAAAGCCACTTTGTGGCGACTGCTGATATTTGACACTGCACTTCCTAGGGTCCTGAGCAATACACCGAGCGAATTTCAACTTCATACTGTGCCCGGTTGTCGAGCAAATCGAAATACAGACACACAGACACACAGCAGACACAATCCCTGCCTTTATAGTTAGATGTGGCCCCCTGGTGTTTTTAGACCACAGGCACCACACTGACCACAGGAGGCGCTATTGTGCACTGAAGATGGAAACCCTTCCTTGGGGCTTTCAGCTGGGCTTGACACTGGCATCGCCAGGTTAGCTCACCATCAGGGGGTTAAAGGGGTTTTAAGTTTGCAGGGGGAGCCTTTGCCAGTTTGTTTTGGGGGATCTGTTCCTCAAGTATAGACCCATTTTACTGTTTGTATGTCCAAGAACTGGACTTTAATGCTGTTGTCCCAGCCACATATTCTGATTTTAAGCTGATTTTCCATATTGGAATGTTAGCGGTGGTAATGTGCCCCTGAAAAGAGCTAAAATTGTCTGATTCACAGAGGTGCCTGATGGTTTTAAAATGATTTTTAAAACTGACACTATAAAGGAATAGTTTGATTGGCCCCGTCAGTTTTTGTGTGCAATGAAGAATATTTTAGATATATTTTAGATACTTTTCTGATGAGCTTCTGGCTTCATAATACCTGACATAGGGGCCTCTGCATGTTCATGAGCTTAAAGCAAGAAAATAAATCTCAAGCAACTCCAAAGCAGCTTATAAAGCAATGTTACACCCAGAGGATGTAATTATGTAAATTTCCTGATTATAAAAAATGACATTTAATCTTATTTTTGGTTGGAACAATTTCCTATTGCACATGCAACCTGAGATCACTATTCTGTTTCTTGTTTTGTAAAATACTCACTCTTTCCAGTAATAATTTGGTTAAAATTGTGTAGAAAATTATCTGTTTACACTAGGGATGCAATGGTTAATATAAAAATAATCCATTTGCAGGTTTACATTTAATTCAAAATCATATTTTATGTTTTTGCAATAGGCATGTAGGATATCTAGTATTTAGATAATGGCCTTTGAGAGAGCGACAGTGTAATTGTATAGGGCAAGCTTGTTCATAGTCCATTAAATATTACATGTTGCCTGCTCCTCTCTCTCACTCACTCACTCACTCACTCACTCACTCACTCACTCACTCACCCCCACAAACATCAAAGGAAATGTCCTGAGCTTGTTATCTATGCAATCTCGGGTGTCGCTTCTCTGTGAGGAGTTTATTACCTCCGAGGAGACCCAGAACAGAAAGCAGTTTAGGGCCCATAGTGCTTTAGAATGGCTTAAGGTTCATGGTTTCCTTTTGATGGTAAGTTTGAATGCCCATCTGTGACATTTAATTGAAATAATCAATTTAAAGTCTAAATGTCTATAGTGACAATGCGCCTCATTCATGAAACGTGAGCAGAACGAATTTGCACGTAAATCGTTCGTATGACCAGTTTTGCCCGTATTTTTGCATTCATCAATGTTTTCGTATCTCAGGTTTGATCGGACGTAGCCTACTAACAAATTTTACACATGCTCAAGACCACGCGTACCGCGTTCGTAAATTCAGAATGCCGCTAAATGTAGCTTCTGAGTGATAATTAGAATATGAATTCATTTTTATTTTCTGTTAAATTCACAAGACTAAATGTAGCCTCTGAAATACACAATGCAAACGTAGCTAATAAATTACGATTGTAAAAAGCAAACACATTAGATGAGGCCTATAATCAATTGTAGGCTATGAACTTGTTTAATTAGTCTCATAAGCGTAATGAATGCTCCCAGTACTATTTTTCTCAATAGGTAAAAGTTAAATGCTAACTTATATGATGTTCAATATGCTATTTAAAACTGCTTTAAATTGCGTACAGGTCTGTAGCCAGCGTTGCATTGGCTGACCTGTTGGAGGAGTTGGCTGCTTAGGAGAGAACCGAATGCATCTTTAGGATCGCGCAAAAGCTATTTGTTAGCTGAGGGTGATATAGGCTATATGGCTGATTAGTCGTTTTCGGGTTTTTATGAAATTGACAACCTGCCCAGCAGCAATGTTATTGGTACCGTAACTGTACTGCACAGACGTAGCCTCAAGGCTAAATATTAATAGAAAGGGCTGTCACATCTGTACAGCTCATGTCATGTGAAATGTATTGCTCAACGTCCTGGCTCGATTGCCTGGTGGGACCTTAGGCGAGCCACAACAGCTTCAGTTGGCTGGCTTTAGTGGCTTATTGGTGTAGCGACGTCAAATTGCTACGTCTAATTGACTGTGTCAAACAGTAGGCTAAGTAGGCCTACCTCTTTTGGTAAGCCTACACAGAAACCCCATTTTGACTAAACATGAGATTTTCGGGCAAAAACAGCTGTGTATGATCATAATCTAACCCAAAACATCGGTTTTTAACGGGACAAGTAGTTTTTTGACTGCAGTATCACTTTTACACAGTTTGTGCAATGGGAGATTCTGAATTTCCTGCATGTTATATCCTCTTTTTACTTTACCATGTAGGCTACTTTACTATTTACTTTATGACACCGGAACGGACAATACTAAACAATTTATTTTCCTTGATTGAACATAAAACTTTGATTTCAGTGTCGGAATAATTCTTTGTTTTTCTTTTTCTGGCCCATTTTCACTTCGTATGGACCTTTAAATGGGAGTGACAGCCTCCATACAGTATAAGGCAGGGGTGTCAAAGTCCAGTCCTGGAGGGCCGCAAACTGGAGTTTGACACCCCTGGTATAAGGCAATTAATGGGCGTGGCTTTAAGCTAATCACAAACTAACGTGGGCACGCTTCGTACGTGAATACGAAAAAATCTGCCTTTGCCACACGGTTTTGATGAATCCGGCGTAAATCTTTCGTACCAACTCGTTTCGTACATAAATGTACGCGCATACTTAGGAACGCTTCATGAATGAGGCCCAATGTTGTTAAAAGCAGAGCAAATTTCCCTTTCTTTGGGATGGTATTCAGTATATTCATATTCATTTTGGTGTCTAAAAAGAGGCTAAAACCATGAATATTTTAATAATAGTATCACGGTACTCAGCCTGGCTTTCAACAACATAAGATCACTTTAATTAATATGAAATTGTCCGTTTTTAGCTAAACCCCCCCATCCCATCCCTGCTGAGTAAGGCACCTATGGCGGGCAGCCGAAGGAAAACGTTCTCAGTTCAGTGGTAGTGGTTCCTTGGTTGTGCTGTTGTGTCATTTTGTTCCTGTTGCACTGGAGGAGGGGAATGCTTTGGCAATTTCTGGCTTATCGGTCTCTCTTTGCTGGTAACTTCAAATTAATGTCTGGTTTAATGTCTTTTTCTAAATTATAAGTAGTCAGCCTACAGTAGTCATTAGTTTTTCAAGGCCCACACGTATATTTTTTTGTGTTTTTGAGCTATTCATATCGTCCTGGAGCTTTTCAATTGTGTTCCATACTGGTTCAAGTCGAAAAATTGCTATTTTTGTCGAAGTATGCATATGTTATGGTTTAAATTTTTCCAAGCTCTTAGTGAAATGATTTCCCACGTGACATGACGTATGTTTTTGCATAATTTTTGGATGATGTTGCTGAATATAAACCTCTGAGCCTAATCTGCATCGTTTACACAGACAGCTGATCTCAGGAGGGGGAGGGGGAGGGGCTCTGGGGGCGGGGTTTGGGAATTTTCAAAAAAGCTACGTCACTGCTCTTTGCTAACATTGTGTGGCAGTTTCAGATATAATTTTTTTTTATTTATCCCTTATTTTACCAGGTTAGTCCCATTGAGATCGATGATCTCATTTACAAGGGAGACCTGGCCAAAAATAGCAGCATAAAAAGTTACAGACAATACAACAACAAGCAACAAGGAAACATAGAAAATATACATTAAAACCGTTAAAACAAATTAAATTAAATTAAAATACCTACAGACAGCGACAAGTACCAACCAAATCATTTGTCTTTGTACTTATAAGAGCTTTAAAATCAGACAGAGAGACCAATTCCCTTAGTTTCAAGTCATTTTGAAGGCTATTCCAAGTATGTGGAGCTGAGCACATAAAAGCTTTCCTTCCCAGTTCGGTCCTTGCACTTGGCACAGACAACAAGACCACATCGTGTGATCTCAGACTATAATTACCGACAGATCTCTGTGCAATCAGAGAGCATATGTAAGATGGGAGTTTACCTAGAATGGCTTTATAAATGAACAGGTACCAATGACTGAGCCTCCGCAATATACTAAATACTAAATCCAGGAAGAGAATTCTGATGCGTGTGGGCCTTTAATTAATTTATATAATCTTAAAACCTGATTTAGACTTTGTTTTGGCTTGTTGGTTGATTCTACCAGGTTACTGTTCGACTGCCCTGTCAATGAATTTGGCAATTTAATTAAAGATTGTCATTTTTAATAAGTATTATTAAATAAAATCTCATAAAATATATTTTGAATGTAGGTTAAGTGAGGGCGTTTGTGGTCAGTATTCAGAGTGCTGAACATTTTAACAAGGGCAATGACTGTTGGAACCGCTGGATTCAGAAAATACACATTCTACTTAATCCTCACTTCCCCAACAGGCACTTTATGTAAAGGCCATTTCTGTTTGATGTCGTACAACACTGAAAATAAGGCATACAAAGATCAGTTTACACGCTTTCATTTAAATAAAATCTAGCAGAAATGTTTTCACAGGTGAAGTAGCGGTGAGTGCACATTATAATCTGAGATTCAACTTATTGAATGTACTCTTTCTTGTCTTTTTCCTAAAAATAAGTCAGGAGAGTGATCCATATCTACTGCATATCTGGCAGCAGTGATGGTTTGAGGTTCATTTGATACCACAGACCCTTGATGACTTACAGCCATTTAGCCAACCATGGTCAGCTTAAAGGACCACTGCAATACGGAATTTTTGCTTTGTATTGGGATAAATGTGAGTCCTCTCATCATGAAATCATCGATGTATTTTTGAAAAAAATTACTGATTGAAAATTATAGCTAATTTTTGCATATTTTAAATGACTTTCGCTCCTAACTACACCACGCCCCCTCGATCAGGCTTTCACTACTTTCTATAGCTTTTACACGCGTGGTTTCCTATTGTTAGCGCGTATTGTCTAAAAGTTTTTGTAGCTTTTTAAAAGTTTGTAAGTTTGCTTGGGATAACTACAGTGCCGACAAGATGCGTTGTTGCTGGTTGTAGCAATACAACAAAGAATGGAGTAAGCCTCCATTTGTTTCCCAAAGACGCGAATCTTCGCAAATTATGGACGACAAAAGTGAAGCTGACCAGGGGTAGGTGGAAGGCCCGAGCAATTCAAGTGTAGTGTGCAGCGCACACTTCGAAGACTGTGCCTTCGAAGACAGCCTGTATTCCCAGTTTGGAATGAAAAAATTGAAGCGTCTAAAGCCTGATGCCAATCCAGTGCTGATGAAGTTCAGACTGGTGCGCCTGGTGATGAGATGGCTAGGAAGAAAACTGGGAGAACAGCTGCTGAAAAGCGGAACAAAATCAGGGTAAGTCCTATTGTTTTAACTACATAGGCACAAGTTGCGGCTTAGGGCTGTTAGGCTGATATGGTCCGCTACAGACAACTCGCTCGAAGGCGTCGTTTACTCACCCTTTTCCACCATTTAAAGTGATACTGCAATTGCTTTTCTAAGCCCTTTTTTACAGCTTCAATTTTGAACTTGGAGCCGTGGGTAGGTGTGGTTATATGTGGTTATATTCTTCATCGACTAATGCTTAGTTTTAGTGGCCATGTGTCAACAGTACCAATTAGGAGCCTAATGATTCACCGCAGTCTTTATTTTGATCAGTTAAAAAATTTAGTTACCTCAAATAACCAATCAAATGAATAGGTAGTGAAACAAATAGGCTTGTAATTGGTGATAGCAAAAAAAAAAAATCGAATTAGCCGCTTTTTTTGGAAAGAAAATGCAGAAAGAAAGAAAAGTGTTTTTCGCCGTTTTTGACTCTGAACTGTGCTTTTTATGCCATTTTAACAAGCTCAAAACAGCAAAAAATACTGTTCTGTGTGCTCATTTCAGAATTCTACGCGCGCTATTTATGGAACTAAATAAACTCCATAGGCTTGTCTTGAATGTCACGTTAGATAACGGAAACTGTTGTTGGTTGGTCACTCGCACTTTGACATACTGTGTGTCCAATCAGAAGGAGGCTACAATCTCCCTTCATGTAGGCCTAGTTACCGACCCTTTCTGTAAAGTGATTTGTAAATGTGTTTCGGGTTTTGTCGTTGTGTTTTCTGACTTGCAGTTGTTTTCCGAAATGTCGTTGTGTTTTATACCCGTCGGCTTCCGTAATTATCTCTGCATTTCTGAATAGCGTACTCAGTTCAAAACACACCCATAGTAAATCCTATGTATGTGTATACCGGCCTTACACTGCTCGCAATACACACAATCTGCCCGTTGGCCCCTAAGATTAAATATTTCCTTAGGAATCTGCACTCTGTGGTTGGCCTGCCCTGCTCAGCCTGGTCTCAGTCTAACACCACACCTCCTGCAGCTGTGGGCAGAGCCAGCAAGCCCCTCCCACTCTCACTCACGCAGTTTCAGAGAAACAAAACTTAACTCTGTCTCTGTCTGTGTGAGCAGTAAAATGGCTGAAGGTGGAGTTTTAATGAATCGAGACCAGATGAGCTGTGTGATCTGCCTGGATCTACTGAAGGATCCGGTGACTATTCCCTGTGGACACAGTTACTGTATGGGCTGTATTAAGGGCTGCTGGGATCAGGATTATCATAATGGTGTCTACAGATGTCCCCAGTGCAGACAGACCTTCACCAGAAGGCCTGTTTTAAAGAAAAATACCATGCTGGCTGAAATGACGGAGAAGCTGAAAAAGACCGAACTCTTAAAAAAGAAGAAAAAACAAAAGAAGACAGGACTCCAAGCTGCTCCTCCTGCTCACTGTGACGCTGGACCTGGAGACGTGGCGTGTGATGTCTGCACTGGGAGAAAGCGCAAAGCCACTAAGTCCTGTCTGGTGTGTCTGGCCTCTTACTGTGAAACTCACCTCCAGCCTCACCATGAATCTCCTGCCTTTAAGAAGCACAAACTGGTTAAAGCCACTGGAAACCTGCAGGAGAAGATCTGCTCTCATCATGACAAACTGCGGGATGTTTACTGTCGTACTGATCAGCAGTGTATCTGTTATCAGTGTACAATGGATGAACACAGAGGCCATGATACGGTCTCAGCTGCAGCAGAAAGGACTGAGAAACAGGTAAGGACTGAAACTCTTACACACAACACTCACGCTTTTTTTTTAAACAGTGATGACCGATTATTATCTTGTCTTATAACTACAAAACATTGAAGCTTATTATCTGTCTTTTTGACCTGTGTTTTATTGCATTTGTATAATACATTTATGAAGTACATTTTGAAATATTTATACATTTGAAAAAAGTACTGAACAACACAGTGATTTCCAGGTCTGAAGTCCACAGTGATAAAGCAGTAAGAGCAGGAAGTGAACCCAAGTCAGCTCTCTGTGACAGCTCTGTTCACACCCCTCACCCCCCTATTCACTCCCTGAATGGGAATCAACACGACTGGAGCCGCTAGATCACTTACACAGTTTAGAAGCTTTACCTATAAGGCCAATAATCTTCTACACACTGACATGCTGTATGCCTAACATGTCATCGTATTTTATGTGATTTGGAAAATTAAAATGTAATTGAAAAGTTATATGTTATAATGCAACAAGAAAACATAATCTGTCCACAGAAGCAGCTGGGGGCGACACAGAGTAAATTCCAGCAGAGAATCCAGGAGAGAGAGAAGGAGCTGCAGGATCTGAGACAGGCTGTGCAGTCAGTCAAGGTGGGTACTGACCAGATGAGAAGACAACAGCTGGCTGCTGGAAGAGCCATTTCAGGTCTCAGTCAGGGCTCTCCTCCAGTCAGCCAGTGAGGAGCCCAATGTTGGGGCACTTTCCAGCCCTGTGGAGGTCAATTCCACTGAGCCACACTGTGGGGAACAGGCTGTCTGGGGTCCCAGTAAGAGCTGAGTGAAAGGCCGAGTTAAAATGTACATCCCTCCTCTCTCTCTGTGTCTCCTAACAGCGCTCTGCACAGGCAGCAGTGCAGGACAGTGAGAGGATCTTTACTGAGCTGATCCACTACATTGCGAGAAGGTGCTCTGAGGTGAAAGAGCTGATCAGAGATCAGGAGAAGGCTGAACTGATTCCGGCTGAAAGACGACTGGAGCGACTGGAGCAGGAGATTGCTGAGCTGAGGAGGAGAGACGCTGAGCTGGAGCAGCTTTCACACACAGAGGATCACATCCATTTCCTCCAGGTAACATCACTGGCTCTCTGACAGTCTGCACTATGTACATTGTACATACATGGTGAGGTCTGTTCCTCATTTGCAAAGATCTGCTCCTGGCATCTCTACAGGAGTCTATATTGAGACTGTTCTCTGTCTGTCTGTCTCTCTGTAGAGCTGTCAGTCTCTCTGTGGCCCTCCTGGACCTGGAGACTTACCCAGCATCACTTTCAGTCCACACGTCTCTTTTGAGGCTGTGAGGAAATCTGTCTCTGAACTGAAAGAGAAACTGGAGGACGTCTTCAGGACAGATTTGATCGAAGTTTCTGGAAGAGGTGGGAGGTCAAACCCTGCTGCAGAAAGTGAGCTTAACCACTGCACACAACACACTGATGAGGTGCTCTGCCTAAGATTCACTTTTACATCATGAAAGGCACATTCACAGGTTACATATTAATAACAGGGTGAGTGACACTTCAGTCTTTTTCACAGGTTATATATTAATAACGGGTGAGTGACATTTCAGTCTGTCTCACAGGTTATATATTAATAACGGGTGAGTGATATTTCAGTCTGTCTCACAGGTTATATATTAATAACAGCGGTGAGTGATATTTCAGTCTGTCTCACAGGTTATATATTAATAACAGGGGTGAGTGATATTTCAGTCTGTCTCACAGGTTATATATTAATAACAGGGGTGACTGATATTTCAGTCTGTCCCACAGGTTATATATTAATAACAGGGGTGAGTGACATTTCAGTCTGTCTCACAGGTTATATATTAATAACAGGGGTGAGTGATATTTCAGTCTGTCTCACAGATTATATATTAATAACAGGGGTGAGTGATATTTCGGTCTGTTTCACAGGTTATATATTAATATGAACAAAAACGTTTTCAACGTTAAAAAAAAAAAGCCAAGTACTCATGCATACAAATCTATAAGTCATTAAAACCTGCTAAATCTAGGCCTGCCATTAAAGAGTAAGTACACCCACTGTCTCAGCCTGTCTCCGCCCACTACACAATTTAGAAAAATACTTTGTGGGTTGAGCGAGGGAAAGAGGTGGGGGTGGAGGAGCTGTGTCCATCATCATTTGCATAAATGAACGTACAATGTGCAAATTATTTCGTATAACTCGTATCAAACTGTTAAACTAGACATTGCAGATCAAATATGAATCAAGATTCAGCAACTGCGTGGCCTATTTCTCACCTCAAATATTTTCCGAAATGTATTTTAGTGGATTATTTAATTGCAATAAGAGAGTTTATGAACAGGACGCTACGTTGTTCCAGTTTTAAAATGTGGAGTCGAAACTAAAGGAACGTAGTGGGTCTAACCAATCAGGTGCCGGCTGTTTCCGTTGTGGATGACAACAATTTTCAATATGACGTAGAGGTACCTCCAATGAGGTACTCTGACATCACGTTTGGGGCAGGGGAAGTGTGGGGAGCAGAAAGGGAATTTCAACCATTAGGGGGAGCACAAAGACCCTTTTCTACCAGTTTCTCATGATATACAATATTATTTCAGAATTGTTGAAATAACGGAATGGATGAATAAGCTTCATTATAAGGTAGGCATATAAACATGCTTACAGCGAGAGAAAAAAAGTGATCTAGGGTGTACTTACCCTTTAAAAGTGTTGATATCAAAATGAGGTCAAGTTGCAACAAACAATATTGCTATCTTCGCTCATGCAAATTAAACTAGCTCCATTCCAAAGCAATGCTACCCAATCTTAGCTAAATTATTTAATGTAACTTGGCCCTGTGTTTTTAAAAAGATTTTTAGGACACTGTAACCCAAAAACGTTTGCCTTTAAAGCTCTGTTTAACCTTCAAATAGCCAAATATCTTTTTTGCCCAGTCTTTGCTTGCTCAGATGTAAGCTACTCCGGAGAGATGAGAAGAGACAATTAGACATGCCAACAGAAGACATTCTAAAACTCATGTTTCTAAGTTTTCTGAAAAAACGTTACTATCTTGTCTCATCTCATTTCACCTTTGCTCAGTTTCAGGATTCTGTATTCTGGATATTACTGTATCCTGGATAACATCAGTTTTCATTTACCTGAATTTTTTTTTGGTGAAATCAGCATCCAGTTTCTCCAGGAAATTACAAAACAAGGCAAACGTTAGGAACTCAACTTTCTTGTGATCTCTCTCTCTCTACAGTGGAATAAATCCCTGTTATATGTCAGCCCAAGACCAGAGAGGACTTCTTACTATGTGAGTCTGTAATTAAACCTAAATTAAACAAATGAAGCAACATGGGATATGGGACATATGAGGTAATATGTAGAAAAAGATGATGTAAAATTTCTATATTCATAGCTGACTTGCCTTGGGGATATCGTACATGTTCTCCTCCATCAGATCCCTGTTAATTCAGCTGCAGTCATCCTGGTATTAAACACATGGATAATACACTGCCTGGCCAAAAAAAAACTAATATTTTGTTGGACCGCCTTTAGCTTTGATTACGGTGTGCATTCGTCGTGGCATTGTTTCGACAACCTTATGCAACGTCACAACATTCATTTCCATCCAGAGTTGCATTAATTTTTGGTCGAGATCTTGTACTGACAACGGGAGAGTCGAACCACTCCATCAAGTCTTCTCCAGCACATCCCAAAGACTTGCAATGGGGTTAAGGTCAGGACTCTGGTGGCCAATTCATGTGTGAAAATGATTCCTCATGATCCCTGAACCACTCTTTCACAATTTGAGCCTGATGAATCTTGACATTGTCATCCTGGAATATGCCCATTGATGGGATAATCTGGTCATTCAGTACATTCAGGTACTCAGCTGACTTCATTTTACTGCTGCATAACATTGCTGAGCCTAGACCAGATCAATTGAAGCAACCCCAGATCATAACACTGCCTCCAGAGGCTTGTACAATGGGCACTATGCATGACGGGTGCAACGGCGACTTTTTTTTTGGCCAGGCAGTGTATACAGTCAACTATTACATCCATATGCTGCCACATGAGGGCGCCCTTCTAATTCTCTGCTAACCCGTTTCCTTCTGCTCATCTGGGTCTTGATTTGAAACACCTTTACAGACGAGATGATGATATCTTATTGGTCGAGAACCACTCGTGCGTTGCAGTACTGGATATGTAGTCCATTAAAGTGGACTACAAGTCGAACTACAATCATTAATCCATGACTTTAAAAAATTTAAATTGGAACATGCGACATATGGTCTATATCCTTATTACTTTACATTACAATAATTTGGCAGACGCTTTTATCCAAAGCGACATACAATAAGTGCATATCGAAGGTCAGACATTGACACGACTACAAAGCAAATCCAACAAAGCACAGCTTTCTCACAGCGTAGGAGCTATCCCTAGTAATAAACATGAGAAGTACACACAGTCAGCTATACATTCTGAATTATAAAATAACCAAAAACACAAGTTAAATAGAAAACAAACAAAAAACAGGGAGCGAGTACTATAGAATGGAATGGCCATATATAGGTAGTTTAATCGAAGTGGTGTCTGAAAAAGTGCGTTTTCAGACCACGACGAAAAACAGACAGTGTTTCAGCTGAGCACACTGCTTATACCACACAGGCTAATCCAGGAGCGTTTCGGCTCATTCTATAAATCATATTTCAAGAAATAGTCGATAGTCTCCGAAGCCCGTTCTATCTTCCATAGGGAATTTACTTCCGAAACCAGACTCCGCCCACGACTGACGGTACTCACTTGAGTACGCTATACACTCTTTGTCTTTTACGTTTTTACTTCCGGGTTACTTAAAGAAATTGTCGCATGAGTGCACAGTTCTGTGGATGAGTGTGCTCCTGAATTCTCTCAACAAAACCCCGGAAATAAGGGGTTCATCCTGGTATTTTAAGTGCCCCTATTTGTGAGAAAAGTTTGCCCACTCAAAAGCTTTTTGACGAACTTGACTCAAATATGTGCCCCCCAAAAGGGGTTAAGGGATCGTTTTCGGTCACGGCCCATTTCTACGTTCGGATCCAATTTGACACATTCCCTTCCCTTGCAGTCTTCCCTCGAGTGAGCCATCTTGTGACGTAATTTTCTACGTGCAGCAAGCAAACTTAAAAAGTGCTCTGCAAGGGAGGATTGAGAAAAAACTAATCCTCAACACCATAGCGTTGAAATGTGACCTTCCACTTTTTCTGTGTGGAGCATTGCATTGTGGGATTCCCTTCTTGTTGGAAGCTTGCATTTTTTACCCTCGGTGGGAGGGAGAGAGAATAAACGAGGGAGTGAGGGAATATAATTACTCCCTCCCCTTTCTTAAATTGGATCTGAATCACACTTGGTGTGGCTGCCATATTTCATCCTGGCATTTTGGGGATTCCCCCCTGGAAGCAAGGGAAGACAGGAAGAAAGGATAAAATTTGGATCGGAACGCCGCCCATCTCTGATTTTACTCCCAACTTTCTCCAAATTTAATGGCGGACGGAAGTCCCGGCATCAGCAATATTTTTATCAGCGATATTACTTTTGATTATAAAATGCAAGTAAGTTATTTAAATAATTATTTAAAGAGTAAGTGCACTGACTGTCTCAGCCTGTCTCCGCCCACTACACAATTTTGAAAGATACTTTGTGGGGTGAGTGAGGGAGAGAGGTGGGTTTGTGGGGTGAGTGTGGGAGAGAGGTGGGTTTGTGGGGTGAGTGTGGGCGAGAGGTGGGTTTGTGGGGTGAGTGAGGGAGAGAGGTGGGTTTGTGGGGTGAGTGAGGGAGAGAGGTGGGTTTGTGGGGTGAGTGAGGGAGAGAGGTGGGTTTGTGGGGTGAGTGAGGGAGAGAGGTGGGTTTGTGGGGTGAGTGAGGGAGAGAGGTGGGTTTGTGGGGTGAGTGAGGGAGAGAGGTGGGTTTGTGGGGTGAGTGAGGGAGAGAGGTGGGTTTGTGGGGTGAGTGAGGGAGAGAGGTGGGTTTGTGGGGTGAGTGTGGGCGAGAGGTGGGTTTGTGGGGTGAGTGTGGGCGAGAGGTGGGTTTGTGGGGTGAGTGAGGGAGAGAGGTGGGTTTGTGGGGTGAGTGAGGGAGAGAGGTGGGTTTGTGGGGTGAGTGAGGGAGAGAGGTGGGTTTGTGGGGTGAGTGAGGGAGAGAGGTGGGTTTGTGGGGTGAGTGTGGGCGAGAGGTGGGTTTGTGGGGTGAGTGAGGGAGAGAGGTGGGTTTGTGGGGTGAGTGAGGGAGAGAGGCAGTGTGTCCATCGTCATTTGCAGAAATTAATGTACAATGTGCAAATTATTTCATATAACTCAGATCAAACTAGACATTGCAGATCAAATATGAATCAAGATTTAGCCACTGGCCTATTTCTCACCTCAAATATTTTCAGAAACATACTATTTAGGTGGAATAAGAGCAATTATGAACAGGACACCACGTTTTCCGGTTTAAAAAGTCGAAACCAAAGGACCGCAGTGCGTCTAACCAATCAGGTGCCGGCTGTTTCCGTTGTGGGCGGCAACAATTATGAATATGACATAGAGGTACCTCCAAAAACGTATTCTGATATCACGATTGTGGCGCTTCTTCTGATATACGATATTATTTCAGAATTGTTGAAATAACGGAATGGATGAATAAGTTTAATTATAAGGTAGGCATACAAACATGTTTACAGCAAAAAAAAAAAAATTACAGTATAGTTACCCCATCACCATGATCGCTAGCATTGAGCTAATGTTAGCTGACGCAAGAAGCTGGTTGGTTAGCCGTGCAGCCGCGATCTTGTCGGCAGTACTGCATTTTCGTCCCACCTCCCATCTTAATTGACGGATGATAAATAAATTATCTGTCTATTTTTTATAATTTACTTATTTCTTAGAGCTCAACATTTTTCATTGAGTCTGTTTGCAGTGCACATACGGAGGCAGACTGATGCTACTTTTGTTTTTCATGCAGCCGTACCAGACATTCCCCTCCTAGGCCATGACTACAGCAACAAAAAACATTATGCCTGAATGAATGAACACTTGTACTGTTTACATTTAGTGTAACCAATACAATCCGTTTTGCATGTAACGTATGTAAAATATATTATTCTTCTCTTGTATCAGATTCCTGTCGGCTCACACTGGACCCCAACACAGCGAATAAACACCTCCGTCTGTCTGAGGGGAACAGAGAGGTGACCCGTGTGGGAGAGATCCAGTCATATCCTGATCTTCCAGAGAGATTTGAGCACTGGGCCCAAGTGCTGTGCAGAGATGGTCTGTCTGGACGCTGTTACTGGGAGGCTGTGTGGAGTGGGAAGGGAGTTTATATAGCAGTCTCGTATAAAGAGATCAGCAGGAAAGGTGGTAATGACTGTCTTCTGGGATGGAATAACACGTCCTGGAGATTGAGCTGCTCTCCCTCCAGTTACCGCAATAAAAAGAGCAGAAAAATCTGTGTTCCCCCCTCCTCCAGAATAGGAGTGTACCTGGATCACGGGGCAGGAACTCTGTCCTTCTACAGCGTCTCTGACACAATGACCCTCCTGCACAGAGTCCAGACCACATTCACTCAGCCCCTCTATCCTGGGTTTTGGGTTGGTGTCGGATCTTCTGTGAAACTGTGTGATCTGGGATGAGGCAGAGAATGAAGGGAAGATCAGCTGTAATGAAAGAGAGGGAGTAAATGATTGAATGATTAAAGTTTTTCTTGGTCAATACTGCAGGGTTCATGATGATGTTATTATTTATAGATTACTGTAATTTAAAATTAGCATTCAGTTTCTCCAGATAATAAAATAAAGTAATGTTTAGCTCAACTTTCTTGTGATCGCTCTCTCTACAGAAGTCCCTTTACTCACTCAAATTAGACGGGGAATTGCAGGGACGTGATTTTCTCTATGACTGAAATGCCAACTTCCATCTCCCCCTGTTTACTCACTCTGACTAATAATTGTGTTTTCTAATATCTATCCTCCTCTTACAGCTGTTTGTATTAAACATGTCATGATATTCCTGTCTGTGTGAATGGCATGTATTAACCCTTCACTATTGCTCACATAATTCATTTGTAAAGGTGGCAGTAATGTTGTATGCTTGAGTTTATATTTACATAAGTTGTGATGTTTAATCTCCACTCAGATTTGATACCTGACAGGAGAGGTGATGCACTGTGGTGTGAGATGCACACACACACACACACACACACACACACACACACACACACACACACACACACACACACTCACACGCACACGCACACGCACACACACACACACACATAGACATGCGCACACACACGCGCACACACACACTTTGTTAATTATTGATCACTCATTTACTAATATCTTACACCTGATTGCTTCCTCGTTCTATTGTACTAATTGGATTGTTTTTGCAGTTCTGGGGCAAAGCCCTTCCCATTCTTCTCCATTGCTCACTAAAGGGACTTTTGTTCCCAGGTTGTTTCTTTTTCATATCTTCCACCCTACAGGCCTTGGACACTTTGTGAGAGGGGAGTACAGGAGGTAACAGATGCAGCTGACTGGTTAAGAAGACAAATACCTTATTTTACCACATAACCTGATGTTTTAACGTAAAAAAGTAAACTAAGAATGAGGCATAACTGGGATGGGGCCTAACACAGCTGATGAGATACAGGCAGATCATGCAGATGGGGGCCTAACACAGCTGATGAGATACAGACCATGCTGATGGGGCCTAACAGCTGATGAGATACAGGCAGACCATGCTGATGGGGCCTAACACAGCTGATGAGATACAGACGGAACATGCTGATGGGGCCTAACACAGCTGATGAGATACAGGCAGACCATGCTGATGAGATACAGGCAGACCATGCTGATGGGGCCTAACACAGCTGATGCGATAGAGGCAGACCATGCTGATGGGGCCTAACACTGCTGATGAGATAGGGGCAGACCATGCTGATGGGCCCTAACACAGCTGATGAGATAGAGGCAGACCATGCTGATGGGGCCTAACACAGCTGATGAGATAGAGGCAGACCATGCTGATGGGGCCTAACACAGCTGATGAGATAGGGGCAGACCATGCTGATGGGCCCTAACACAGCTGATGAGATAGAGGCAGACCATGCTGATGGGGCCTAACACAGCTGATGAGATAGAGGCAGACCATGCTGATTGGGTCTAACACAGCTGATGAGATAGAGGCAGACCATGCTGATGGGGCCTAACACAGCTGATGAGATAGAGGCAGACCATGCTGATGGGGCCTAACACAGCTGATGAGATAGAGGCAGACCATGCTGATGGGGCCTAACACAGCTGATGAGATAGAGGCAGACCATGCTGATTGGGTCTAACACAGCTGATGAGATAGAGGCAGACCATGCTGATGGGGCCTAACACAGCTGATGAGATAGAGGCAGACCATGCTGATGGGGCCTAACACAGCTGATGAGATACAGGCAGACCATGCTGATGGGGCCTAACACAGCTGATGAGATAGAGGCAGACCTTGCTGATGGGGCCTAACACAGCTGATTAGAGGTATGACTCATGTTGTGGCGGGTTAATGTCCAGGCTGATCTGGGCCGTCTCCTTCTCCTGCCCACTCCTTTTGCCAAGTTCTGTGAGTGTATGTGTGAATGTTTGTGTATGTACGTGTGTTAATTTGTGTTTTTGTGCATGTGTGTGTATGTGTGTGTGTATGTGTGCGTGTGTGTGTGCGTGTGTGTGTGTGTGTGTGTGTGTGTGTGTGTGTGTGTGTGTGTGTGTGTGTGCGTTAGAGGCTGACATTTTTTCGGGATTCCCACGGGATGGGAGTCAATTTCACTATTCATCACGTGATTGGGACGGGACAGGAAAAAAAGTCAACGGGAGCGGGCGGGACCGGGAATCATAATAACAATAGGTCAGTTTTTATATATAAATATGCAGTTTGAATATGAATAAACGCTATATTCTCATTCCAATATTATAAACATTGACGCAGATGATTTCAAAAAGGATCCCCGAACAGGACAGATGCAGAGACAAGGCATGCCCTTTAAAGGACGCAAAGGAGATCTGCCTGACACACTACAGGTTGCAGAGGGTGCTCGTGTCATGCTTACCAGAAACATTGATGTGGAAGATGGACTGGTAAATGGCTCATTTGGCAAGATTGCAATTTAGATATTAATTTAGCTATTCCAACCTCTCCGGTACGCAATCGCCCGTCATGTACTCCCCCTGTACTCCCCTGTCATGAACGTTACCATTGCTTAGCAATGCTGGGTTAGCTAGCTAGCAAGCTAACGATATCTCACGGCAAGTCGTTTTAACATTTAGCTAGCAAGCTAACGATAGCTTATGGCAAGCCATTTTAATTTAAGTTATTCGACTTCCTTAAAGTCATCCTTGCTGGCTGGCCATATAAGTTCGCTAGCTAACGTTACTAACGTTAACCAGCTGCTCTAGCTAGAAATATAACCGGACATTTCTACACGTGGATAATTTTTTTAGGTCCCAAGAATTACGAAAATGTGCGGGGAATAGAGCCAAAGTGTTAGCGGTATGTTTGTACTGACTAAATACGGGGATGTTTAAAATAAAACCAATAATTTATAATTATTTAGAAAGAATATGGGAACGGGATGGGACGGGAGTCATTCTTCCGGGATTGGGACGGGACAGGAATTTTTTTTTAGTCTGTTGTGGGATTGGGACGGGACAGGAATATTTATGTGGGAGTGGGATGGGACAGGAGTGAAAATCCACTCCCGTGTCACCCTCTAATACAGACACAGCCCTCTAGTGTGCGTGTGTGATTAGGAATAAGCTACCTTCTATGGGTAAGGTCGAAGGCAGTTGCAGTTTTGTGGCAGAGATCCACTGTGTTGTGGGGACTAGAGGGTGACACGGGAGTGGATTTGAGATGCACACACACGCATGCACACACACACACACACACACCTATGTATTCTATTACATATTCACTTTGTTAATCATTAATCATTAATAATTGATCACTCACATTACTAATATCCTACACCTGATTGCTTTCTCGTTCTATTGTACTAATTGGATTGTTTTTGCAGTTCTGGGGCAAAGTCCTTCCCATTCTTCTCCATTGCTCACTAAAGGGACTTTTGTTCCCAGGTTGTTTATTTGTCATATCTTCCACCCTACAGGCCTTGGACAGTTTGTGAGAGGGGAGTACAGGAGGTAACAGATGCAGCTGACTGGTTAAGAATACAAATACCTTATTTTACCACATAACCTGATGTTTTAACATAAAAAATAAACAAAGAACAAGGCATAAGTGCCAAGCAACCTGACATGTCACCAATCATTTCAATATTGACTGATGCCATCCTGACCAAAATAAGTAATGTATTTTAATTATTATCAGTTTACACACTTTGTCTAAATGCTCCTGTAAATTATGTAATCTTTGAGGCGATTAGCATCCTGAGCAGAACTCTGAGCTCTGTGTGGCTGCTCTCTTCTCCCGAGCACTTGCATTAAAATAACCAGCCGATGGTAAACTAGAAAGATGCAGGCCAATCTTTTCATAGGCAAGTCTCGTCAATATCTAGAGTCAAAAGAAAAATGCAAATATTTAATAAAAGTCCTTTCGAGTCATCTGTCTAAAGTCTAATTAAAGTCTCAAGTAATGAATACCAAGTGGAGTCTTTTATTAATTACAGTCAAGTAAGTCGCAAGTCGTCAAATTTGGGACTTAAGTCTGACTAGAGTCAAGTCATGTGACTGGAGTCCCCCACCTCTGCTTACTCCTGCCTCAAGATCGCAATACGCCAAACATCCTGGCCACACCTCATCTTAAGACCAATCTACCCAGTTCACTTTCTATTTAAATAAGGTGAGCGCTGGACGTTAAAATGACTACTGCGTCGGTCTGAAACCAGCAAAGACACTTGCATTTAGGTTAGGGCCACCTAGCACCGAGTGTAAAATAGAGCCCCTGGTGTTTTTAGACTGCAGACACCACACTGACCACAGGAGGCGCTATTGTGCACTGAAGATGGAAACCCTTCCCTGGGGCTTTCAGCCATGCTTGACACTGGCATCGCTAGGTTAGCTCACGATCAGGGGTTTTTAAGTTTGCAGGATGTAAATCCCGCGCAGCTAGACCAATGAGGGAATAGCATGGAGCGAAGGTTTAAGCGTGATATTTTCCGCTGTTGCTGTGGGAAAAGGTAAGAGTTTTGAAATATTACCGTTCTTACAACCGGATGAGACTGTTTCTTTAGATCCGCGGGATCAGCTAATCACCACGTGTCAGAGACAATAGTACCACTTTGCTCTAAGTCTGGTTTGCAGGCTGACCCCAGCTTATCCAAATAGGCAGCCTGTGTATATTATATTGACTGTCAGCCACCAACGCTGATTCTATACTCATGTATCTGACTCCAATTTAATTATTATCTAATTGCAATGTAGAATTTACAGTTGATTTGTTAAAGTACTCTCATACTCTTGAGCCTGTTCTCTGAACTGGATGCGCTGGTTCCACCGGGTGCTACAATAAGAGCGCAGTCCTTCAATAAATCTGCCCTTTGACCCCTAAGTTTAAATGTTTCCTGAGGAATCTGCTTTCCCTGCTCAGCTCAGCCTGGCCTCAGTCCAACGCCACTCCTCCTGCAGCTGTGGGCAGACCCAGGAAGTCACTCCCACTCTCTCTGCCACGCAGTTTCAGAGAAACAAAACTAAACTCTGTCTCTTTCAGTAAAACGAAACTTAACTCCATCTTTGTGAGCAGTAAAATAGCTGAGAGCAGTATCTAGGTGGGTCTGCTCAGAACCAGGAAATATCTCCTGCTCTTTCTCACACAGATTCAGAGAAACTACAAGACATTCTGAACTAAAACTAATCTCTGTCAGTTTGAGCAGTAAAATGGCACAGGTTGCAGGTCTTCTGGATCAGGATCAGTTCAGCTGTGCGATCTGTCTGGATCTACTGAAGGATCCGGTGGCTATTCCCTGTGGACACAGTTACTGTATGGGCTGTATTAAGGGCTACTGGGATCAGGATGATCATACTGATGTCTACAGCTGTCCCCAGTGCAGAAAGACCTTCACCCCAAGGCCTGTTCTGTGCAGAAACACCATGCTGGCTGAAGTGGTGGAGAAACTGAAGAAGACAGGACTCCAAGCTGCTCCTCCTG
>CM056377.1:130456449-130477511 GCA_029718625.1 Synaphobranchus kaupii
CATGATTAATTAGTAATGGTGGCAGTAATGTTGTATGCTTGAGTTTATATTTGTATAAGTTGTGATCTCCACTCAGATTTGATACTTGGCAGGTGAGGTGTTGTACTGCGGTGTGAGATACGCACGCACGCACGCACGCACGCACATACATACATGCACACGCACACACACACGCACACACACACTCACACCTATGTATTCTATTCCATATTCACATTGTTAATCATAGATCACTCACATTACTAATATACTACACCTGATTGTTTCCTCAATCTATTGTACTAATTGGATTGTTTTTGCAGTTTTTTGACAAAGCCCTTCATATAAAAGCCCCTGTAAATGATGTAATCTTTGAGGCGATTAGCATCCTGAGCAGAACTCTGAGTTCTGTGTGGCTGTTCTCTTCTCCCAAGCGCTTGTATTAAAATGACCTGAGAACTGCATCTCTGACTCTGCCTGGTGTTTTCCTCTGGCCTCCACCTGAGCTGTCTCTCCACTCGTTCCTCCCAGCTGTACTGATGATAGAAAAAGAGGGAGTATCTGATACAAGAAGTACCTGTGTGGGAGAAAATGCACTTTTTAACCCTTGTGTGGTGTTCATGTTTTAGTTATTCTGATGGACCCACAACAATAAAACAATAAAGCCATAACAATTTATGTAAAAATACTTCACAGATATTGACTTTATCTCAATTACAAGCAATATAGACAGCATATATGGTTCATATTGAACATTTACCTCTGCTAGATCTCATTTATCAATAAAAGTGCTATTTGTTTTTTGTGATAAAATGTGATTTTTGTAAAAAGATCCTCTGCACTGTTTTGCAAAACTGTGAATGCAAATGTCATCAGTGAATACAAGATTCACTTCATGGTGTTTGGTTCACAAATTGTTCACAAATGGTTTGCAATTGAAGATAATTAGTTGCAGTTCTGTTAGTTTCAGCCAATGTGCAAATGCTATGGCACAAAATCCTTAATTGACCAATCAGTCCTAAATCACATATAAAGGGGGGCATAGGTAAAGTCTGTGTTAGGCAAAGACAATGGATCCTTTGAGAGTAAGAGCGAGAGGCAGAGGAAGAGGTGTGTGCATGAGAGGTGGGAGAGGGGGACAGGGGGACAGGGGGACAGGGACATCACCAAAGGGCTGCAAGAGTACCAGTTATACCAAATGACATCAGAGCCACTATTGTGGATCATGTTGTAAACCACGGGGTAACCATGGCTGAAGCTGGGAGACGAGTTCAGCCAAATCTTTCTAGATCAACGGTGTCCTCCATCATGCGAATCTTTCGGAGGGAAAACCGGTAAGTAACCTCACACAGTACAAAAATACTGTAAATTGTGCTTCATCCCATTCACTGTACATGCACTCTCTGTACTACTGCATACAGTATTTTGCAATCCCTGTAATGGACATTGTTGTTCATGGAAAATCTCTTTTAGAATTGAGAGAAGACCATACAGTGGTGGCAGAGGACGGATGTTTACAGAAGAACAGGAGACAGCAATTGTGAACATTGTGCTTGAAAACAATGTTATCCGCCTGAGGGAAATCAGAGAGAAGATCCTTCAAGACAATCAAATGTTTGCCAATATACAAAGCATCAGTTTGGCAACAATTGACAGAGTGCTGAAAAGAAATGACTTTAGGATGAAACAAGTCTACAGAGGAACAGTGACAGGGTAAAGGAGATGCGGTGTCAGTATGTTCAGGTATGTACAGTACTGTACTGTAATAGTTGTTTCATATTGTGTTGTAAAAAAATATGTACTCTACTTTAATGCAAACCATATGCAACCATCCTTACACAGTATACTGTAATATTGCATGGCACTGTCTACAGAACTGTAACATATTATTTCTCTCTTCAGAGGATAATGGAGCTTGATTCCAGCAATGTTCCACACAAATATATTTATGTGGATGAAGCTGGTTTCAACCTGACAAAACACAGAAGACGTGGGAGAAATATAATTGGACAACGCGCCACCATAGAAGTCCCGGGACAACGTGGTGGAAACATTACCATGTGTGCTGCCATAGGTCAACCTGGGGTCATACACCACCATGCGCTTGTAGGCCCCTACAATTCAGACCGTCTTCTGAATTTCCTCAGTGGTCTTTTCCAGAAGCTCACTGAAGCAGAGGATGCGGTGGAGGAACAACCTCGGAGCAACTATGTAATCATCTGGGACAACGTGAGCTTCCATAGGAGCGCACGTGTACAGGAATGGTTTGAGGCACAGCCCCGGGTGTCAATGGTGTTCCTACCACCATATTCACCCTTCCTGAACGCCATTGAAGAGTTTTTCTCTGCCTGGCGCTGGAAGGTGTATGACCATCGCCCCTATGTACAAGCTGCCCTCCTTCAGGCTATGGATGGGGCCTGTGATGACATCAATGCAGAGGCCTGCCAGGGATGGATCCGGCATACAAGGCGTTTTTTTCCACGCTGTCTGGCCAGGGAAAACATTTTTTGTGATGTGGACGAAGATTTGTGGCCAGACATAAATGACAGAAGAGACATTGCCCAATAGACCTTTTTGATAGTTGTATTTGGAATTTCTATCATTATGATTTGACTGCTGCAAATGCACACTTTTGATGTGATTCAATAATTTGGAAGAAAGACTAACTTTTAATTTTGTCAGCTTGATCTAAGAGATTTTTATGTTTGTATTACCCTTTTTGAAGCCAGTATCTGCTTTTGTTGAATGTATTTGCAGTTTTGAAAAAGTGATTAAATTTTGCAAATGCATTTGCTGTCCTGCAAAATGCCACATAGTTTTGAGTCTTGTGTCACCTATTCTTAAAATTAACAACATTGTTCCATAAAATGCTTTCAAGCAATTGAGAAATACTGTAGTAAACAGATCCCACAGACCCCAACACCACACAAGGGTGTCATGGTTTTTGATGATTTCTTCCTTTGCAGTCGTTTCCCTCGGTAGCCACTGTCCACCCTGTCTTTTTTGCAGAGCCTCTCTCAGCATCCACACCGGTGCATGGTTACCTCTGAGCTACTTAAGCTCCCATTTACTTCGTTCGGGGCTTCGTATTGTTTGGTATTATTTTTTGCCTTTGTTTGTTTAGCCAATATGATTAGGTCTAGGCTCTGTAGGAGACCTCTTTGCTCCCATAGGTTTTATTGGAGTAATGCGGGACTTGCCTTTGTGCATGTAGCTATTAGGAATCTTCTTCCTTGGCTCTTTTCTGTCGCTGCTTCCTGGTCTGCTTCGCTGCTCCTTTCTTTCCTTGCCTAGACCTGTTGCCTTTTCTGTCTCTCGAACCTTTCTCTGTCTGCTTTCTTCCTTGAAAGCGAGAGTAGTCTTTGTTTGATTGATTTTATTTGACATTTAGTTAAAATACATGGAGTAACAGGGGTACGGGCATGCATCTCAAAGAAACATCAAGGATATACACAAAAAAGTCAAGACTTGTTTCCATTGTGGTCCTTGGTCTCAGACAGATAGACAATACAACCATAGAACCATACAACCATAGAACCATACAACCATAGAACAAGTAACAATACAAAGTAAACTACATTAACGAATCATTGGTTGCTAAGATCGGACATTTTCTAAAAGCCACATTTTTATTGACTACTGGTACACTTTAACTGGACGGGCAACATATTCCAGTTTGTGGCTCCACTGAATTTAAAAGAACATTTACCCATTTTGGTTTTGAACCTATGAAGGCACAGGTCAGCAATGCTGGCTCTGGTATTGTGAGTATGCGTGTCACCACTCCTCTTGCCCACATGGTCTCTTGAGGCTAGCCCTAATGTTAACCTGATTAGTTTATTCTGGGAAACCTGCAATTTCTGCTTTAAAACTGGTCAGACCACCGTACCAAGAACAGATTGCATAATCAAAGCAACAAGAAACAAGTGAATTGGCTAATATACGAAGACTGGTGAGTCCAAAAACGGAGCTTTCCTGGCCAGAAATTTAGTTCTGCCATTCACCTTGCTCATGGTCTTTAGAGCTATAGATTCACCTCCCAGGCTGCTATCTAAGTAGCAACCTAGGTAGCTAATTGATGTTTTTGCGGCAGAGGTCTGGCCCTCGAGGTCGATATTAGGCGAGACCAATTTACGTAGCCTAGGTTGGGAACCAAATATGATATATTCAGTTTTGGCCATGTGAAGGGATAATTTATTGTCAGTGAGCCAAGACTTGATTTTACTGAATTTCTCGCTGAGAATGGCCTGTAGCCTATCCGCGTCCTTGTCAGAGGATAGGATAGCAGAGTCATCAGCATACAAAAACAGGTTAACATTGCAGGCAGATTGAAGGTCATTAATGTAAATTAAAAACAATAAAGGGCCCAGGACACTCCCTTGCGGGACTCCACATGTCACTGGTAATGCGGAGGAAAGATGACCATGAATGTCTATCTTTTGGTCTCTATCTGAAAGGTAGGAGATGAACCATTTTAAACTTGAGCCGCTAATGCCTAGAGGAGACAATTTGTTAAAAAGCAAGCTGTGGTCGACAGTATCAAAAGCCTTTTGAAGGTCAATTAAAATCATACCGCAAAACTTGCCAGCATCCATTTCTGATCTAATAAAATCAGTTAAAAAAAGCAAACAAGAGTCGGTAGAGTGTGACTTCCTAAAGCCTGATTGAAATTTGTATAACAGTTTTGAGTCGTTGATATACTCATAAAGCTGTTCATGAATTACCTTTTCTAAGACCTTAGAAGTGACACTAAGAATCGAGATGGGCCTGTAGTTGCCAGGGTCTGACCTGTTGCCTTTCTTAAAAAGGGGGATTGTTTTGGCGTGTTTCATGTCATTAGGGACAATGCCAAGCTCCAGAGACAAGTTAACAACATGAGCAACAGGTGGCGCTATCAAATCAGCTGCATCCTTTAAAAACCTAGTTGGGATGTTGTCAAGACCGGTGGCCTTAGAACACTTGAGGCCCTTTAACAGGTTGGCATGTTTGCGTGTGACTGCGAGCCTATGAAAGTAGCCATGGAACGTTAGATCTCTGTTCCTTTCGTCTTCTCGTACCTTCCCCCTTATTGTGATGTTGGGTCATTATATTTCGCACTATTTTTGCACTGTTTTGTATACTGTTTGGGTATGGAGGAGGGTGCTCAAAAGTTGCCCAAAGTGGGGAAAAGATATAAAAAATATATAATCATCAGGCAACACAGATATGTTGCTGAGCTGAAGCAGGAGATGGAGGTGCCTGTGTGCAATAAGAAAAGACATGGGGGGGTGGAGGGGGGGGGTTTAGACTGGCAGTGTGCAGCAAGCCTGCCTGCAGGAGGAAGCAGGCATGGTAGGGAGTGGCTGTTAAATAGACTGCCCTGTTATGTGAATGCACTGTGATAGGTGAATCATATTATCACAATATGATACAGTAATAGTTTGTTGAAAATTTTTAATAAAATGTGAGGGAAAAGACAACAATCAAGAATATATAAAGTTTAAATTATGTAAAATATGTAAGATGAGCTCTCTTCTCTTCTCCTCTTAGATTCCTGTCAGCTCTCACTGGACCCCAACACAGCATATAAACACCTCTGTCTGTCTGAGGGGAACAGAGAGGTGACCCAAGTGAGGGAGATCCAGTCATATCCTGATCATCCAGAGAGATTTGACTGTAGGGCCCAAGTGCTGTGCAGAGAGGGTCTGTCTGGGTGCTGTTACTGGGAGGCTGAGTGGAGTGGTGGTAAAGGGGTTGATATAGCAGTCTCATATAAAGAGATGAGCAGGAAAGGAGAGGGTGGTGACAGTCGTCTGGGATGGAATAACAAGTCCTGGGGTTTGCACTGCACTCCCTCCAGTTACTCTCTTAGGCACAATGAAGAGAGCACTGAAATCCCTGTTCCCTCCTCCTCCAGAATAGGAGTGTACCTGGATCACAGGGCGGGAACTCTTTCCTTCTACAGCGTCTCTGACACAATGACCCTCCTGCACAGAGTCCAGACCACATTCACTCAGCCCCTCTATCCTGGATTTAGGGTTTGTGTTATTGGATCTGTAATAATGTGTGATCTGGGATGAGGCAGAGAGTGAAGGGAAGATCAGCTGTAATTGAAGAGTTACTAAAGAGAGTAAATGATTGAATTATTAAAGTTTTTCTTGGATAACAGTTAATACTGCAGTGTTGGTGATAATGTTATCATTTCTGGATGACATCAGCGGTCCCTTTCCTGCATATTTTGCTGAAATTAGCATTCAGTTTCTCCAGGTAGGCTAATTATAAAATAAGGTAAAGTTTAGTTCAACTTTCTTGTGATAGCTCTCTCTACAGAAGTCATATTCTCACTCAAATTGTAGGGATGTGATTTTCTCTCTGACTGCGATTTTTTATATCTGACTGCTATACAGTTCTGTAGCTATTTTGGTCTCCTGTATTTCAAAGAGTCTAATTCATACTGTACAAAATAGTAAGCGGCTTACAACTGCTGCATTTGGCTATAGAGTAGGTTTAGACATTGCCTATCGATCTATAATGCATTAAGGGCAGCACAATATACATTCTGAATATATATAAACTCAATTCTGAATATATATAAACTCAATTCTGAATATATATACACTCAATTCTGATTTCTGAATATATATAAACTCAATTCTGAATATATATAAACTCAATTCTGAATATATATACACTCAATTCTGAATATATATATAAACTCAATTCTGAATATATATACACTCAATTCTGAATATATATACACTCAATTCTGAATATATATAAACTCAATTCTGAATATATATACACTCAATTCTGAATATATATAAACTCAATTCTGAATATACAGATCCTTTCCAAAAAATTAGAATATCATGGAAAAGTTGTTTTGTTTCCATAATTCCATTCAAAAAGTGAAACTCCAGTACAATGCCACGAAAGAACTTAAAAACCGCAGAATGCAGAAAAACAGCTAAACAATCTTAAAATTGATTCTAAAACTGACTGGAAGCCAATGCAGAGACTTTAAAACAGGTGTGATGTGTGCTATCCTGCTGGTCAAACTAAATCCCTGATGGCAGCATTCCGTATAAGTCTTAACTGACCTATTGTTGTTTTTGGTAGACCGGAAAGGAGTGAGTTACAATAGTCCAGCCTGCTAGAGATAAACAGCCTGCATAAGCATGTCTGTATCAGCCTGGGAGAGAACAGGCCTGATCTTGGCAATATTTTTTAGATGATAAATGGCAGCCTTGGTCACGTTCCTAGTATGCGCGTCAAAGTTCAGTTTGTTATCATATATGACACCCAGATTGCATGCCTGTACTTTGTGACTTAAGTGTGATTTCTCTCTCTCTCTCTCTCTCTCTCTCTCTCTCTCTCTCTCTCTCTCTCTCTCTCTCTCTCTCTCTCTCTATCTCTCTCTCTCTCTCTCTCTTGTCTCTGACTGAGACAAGTAGTTCAAGGAAAAAAAGCATCTTAAAAATTTTAAGCAATAAGGGATATGGGATGTATTTACTTATTCAACTAAAAGAAAGTCTCCAAATATACTTGGAGGGCCATTATACAGGCTGTAACCAAGTATAACTAAGTAAATTAACGGCCGCCCAAATATACTTGGGACATCCATTGGCTTATTTTCGTACCAGGGTCCAGCAGCTAACCTGCGCTACCTGTCTACTAGTGCACTGCCACTCTTGCACACCTGGGCTGTGTCCGAATCAGAGCCCTGTTCCCTGTCCACTGTCCCCTGTTCACTCAGACCCCTGTCTACTATGTGCCCTGTCCCCTCACATTGCAAGCAGTGTGAGAAAGAAATCCCGCAAAACTCTTTCCAAACTAGTGAGGAAGTAGTTTGTAATATCCTTTTTAATTTTTATTGAGAATATCAATCAGTTAACATATGAAAAATGAGTGTGCTCCTGAATTCCCTCAACAAAACCCCGGAAATAAGGGGTTCATCCTGGTATTTTAAGTGCCCCCATTTGTGAGAAAAAGTCGCCCACTCAAAAGCTTTTTGACGAAGTGGACTCAAATATGCGTACTCAAAAGGGTGTAGGGCTCTGATTCGGACACAGCCTTGGTGTTTGTACACCGCAGGCACCACACTGACCACAGGAGGCGCTATTGTGCACTGCACATGGAAACCCTTCCCTGGGGCTTTCAGCCATGCTTGGCGCTGGCATTGTCACTAACTGGCACTAACATTTTCCCAGTCCGTAATATTTCCCGCACTGTGGAAATTAGAGGGACCTAACATAAACTAGGTATGGATATACTTAAATCAGTTCTCCCACTCTCTCTGCTCAAGAAGTCATAGCACAGGGAAGAATGGTATGACCCGTCTGAGGGGGGATTTTAGGGGTGGAACACTGGATTATTAATTTTTACATTGTACTTGAAATTGTTAGATATTTTTAATAATTTGCGAGTGAGTCAGTGAGTGAAAGTACAGACTATAGAGAGTGCTTCGCGTCCAAAAAATATTAATAGACATTAAAGTTAAACAGAGCTAGGAGAGAACGTAGCCTATATGAGATCTGTGGGGGATAGCGGGGGAGGGGGAAGGTGGTTCAGAGATCGCGGAAGCATGGACGAACAAAAGAGGAGCCTATACCCCAAAACCAGTGGCGTAACGTCGGCTGTAAAATAGGCCTTCGGTAACCTTACCTTTATACGGATATTACTCTCAACCTGTTTCCACTTATAGTTCTGAATTATCAATCGAGCAATTCATTAACTGAATAACAAATATCAATGAATATATCAAGTTTTTCTGTGCTAGTATTTTTCGGCACGTAATAAAATGGGTAGCACTTAAATATACGTATATAGCGATGGACGGTGCGTCGGAAAAAGTTGGGTGTACAGGATTACTTGTTTCCATTTAATTAGCTTGAGTAGCCTAACAATCAAACAATTAATTCGCTGAATAATCAAGACCAATATTTAGCCTATAATGATTTAGATTGAGATTGTTTAACAAGGATCAGGCAGTAATCTGCGATTAAAGAATGTAATTCATTTTACGACGACCCTCAAATTAGTCAAAGCGATTTAAACATTAGAAAGCATAAATTTAAAGAGGACAGCCTCTTAAGTGTCTCAAACCATTGAGAGCAACGCATAATTCAGGCTAGAAAAACGAATTTATGAAAATCTATGAAACGTTGAACATTTAAACATGGAGCATTTAAAAGTCAGAATCTTCGCATGATAACACGTCATCATAAATGTGGATATAGAAAAATGCAACACAAGTTTAAGATGCACAGAACAATAATGCTATATCAAAATAACTTGGTAGCCTAATAATTTACTTCTTGTTCTTGGTTATTGAGTGAATCAATTATTTGATTGACAATCAGGAAAAGTAAACGGAAACAGATTGAGAGTGATCATCCGTTAAAGGTAAATTTACAGAAAGCCTAGTTCTACTCCCACGGTACGCCACTGCTCAAAACTGATCTACAAATCACGCTCATTCCCCATCAAAGAAGAACAAATAAAAGGTGTGCAATTGTATTTGTTTGTGTTAATGCAATTATACGTATCGCATCGTAATGGCCTTATTTAGTCTGTCCGCTTAAGAAACGAAAATGAACAATCTTGCAGGCAGCACACGCAGTCATTGCATGGCAGCCTACTGAGCTTCATAACAAGCAGAGGTGTAAAAATCCAGGTTCAGAAAGTAAAAATACTCCCCAGTATTTTGTTCCAATCACCTGGATTTGCTAATTAGCACAATTCTTCAGCCAGGTGGTAGAACTAATTAGTGAAATCAGCTGGCTGAGTTCATGGGTGGAAGAAACACGTGACAAGACTTTTACTTTCAGACCCCTGGATTTTACACCTCTGATAACAAGGTGTGAATCTAGCCTCGCTACCTCACTACCTCGCTCTCGCTTCCTCGCTCTCACTACCTCGCTACCACCTCGCTCTCGCTAACTCGCTACCTCGCTTTCACTACCTCGCTACCACCTCTCTACCTTGCTCTCGCTAACTCGCTACCTTGCTACCACCTCACTACCTCGCTCTCACTACCACCTCACTACCTCGCTCTCGCTACCACCTCGCTACCTCGCTCTCGCTACCTCGCTCTCGCTAACTCGCTACCTTGCTACCACCTCGCTCTCACTACCACCTCACTACCTCGCTCTCGCTACCACCTCGCTACCTTGCTCTCGCTACCTCGCTCTCGCTACCACCTCGCTACCTTGCTCTCGCTACCTCGCTACCACCTCGCTACCTCGCTCTCGCTTCCTCGCTACCTCGCTCTCACTACCTCGATACCTCGGTCTCACTACCTCGCTACCTCGCTCTCGCTACCACCTCGCTACCTCGCTCTCGCTATCACCTCGCTACCTCGCTCTCGCTACCACCTCACTACCTCGCTACCTTGCTCTCGCTACCTCGCTACCTTGCTCTCGCTACCTCGCTACCACCTCGCTACCTCGCTACCTTGCTCTCGCTACCTCGCTACCACCTCGCTACCTTGCTCTCACTACCTCGCTACCACCTCGCTACCTCGCTCTCGCTACCACCTCGCTACCTCGCTCTCGCTACCTCGCTACCTTGCTCTCGCTACCTCGCTACCACCTCGCTACCTTGCTCTCGCTACCTCGCTACCACCTCGCTACCTCGCTCTCGCTACCACCTCGCTACCTCGCTCTCACTACCTCGCTACCTTGCTCTCGCTACCTCGCTCTCACTACCTCGCTACCTTGCTCTCGCTACCACCTCGCTACCTTGCTCTCGCTACCTCGCTACCACCTCGCTACCTCGCTCTCGCTACCACCTCGCTACCTTGCTCTCGCTACCTCGCTACCACCTTGCTACCTCGCTCTCGCTACCTCGCTACCTCGCTCTCACTACCTCGCTACCTCGCTCTCGCTACCACCTCACTACCTCGCTACCACCTCACTACCTCGCTCTCGCTACCTCGCTTCCTCGCTACCACCTCGCTACCTCGCTCTCGCTACCACCTCGCTACCTCGCTACCACCTCACTACCTCGCTCTCGCTACCACCTCGCTACCTCGCTACCACCTCGCTACCTCGCTCTCGCTACCACCTCGCTACCTCGCTACCACCTCACTACCTCGCTCTCGCTACCTCGCTACCTCGCTACCACCTCGCTACCTCGCTCTCACTACCTCGCTACCTTGCTCTCGCTACCTCGCTACCTTGCTCTCGCTACCTCGCTACCTTGCTCTCGCTACCTCGCTACCACCTCGCTACCTTGCTCTCGCTACCACCTCGCTACCTCGCTCTCGCTACCTCGCTACCTTGCTCTCGCTACCCTCGCTCTCACTACCTCGCTACCTTGCTCTCGCTACCTCGCTCTCGCTACCTCGCTACCACCTTGCTACCTCGCTCTCGCTACCCTCGCTACCACCTCGCTACCTCGCTCTCACTACCTCGCTCTCACTACCTCGCTACCTTGCTACCACCTTGCTACCTTGCTCTCGCTACCACCTCGCTGCCTCGCTACCTCGCTACCACCTCGCTACCTCGCTCTCACTACCTCGCTACCTTGCTACCACCTCGCTCTCACTACCTCGCTACCTCGCTCTCACTACCTCGCTACCACCTCGCTACCTCGCTCTCGCTACCACCTCGCTTCCTCGCTCTCACTACCTCGCTACCTTGCTACCACCTCACTACCTCGCTCTCACTACCTCGCTTCCTCGCTCTCACTACCTCGCTCTCGCTACCTCGCTACCTTGCTCTCGCTACCTCGCTCTCACTACCTCGCTACCACCTCGCTACCCTCGCTCTCGCTACCACCTCGCTTCCTCGCTCTCACTACCTCGCTACCTTGCTACCACCTCACTACCTCGCTCTCGCTACCTCGCTTCCTCGCTCTCACTACCTCGCTACCACCTCGCTTCCTCGCTCTCACTACCTCGCTACCACCTCGCTACCTTGCTCTCGCTACCACCTCGCTACCTCGCTCTCGCTACCTCGCTACCTTGCTCTCGCTACCTCGCTCTCACTACCTCGCTACCTTGCTCTCGCTACCTCGCTCTCACTACCTCGCTACCACCTCGCTACCTTGCTCTCGCTACCACCTCGCTACCACCTCGCTACCTCGCTACCTTGCTCTCGCTACCTCGCTACCACCCTCGCTACCTTGCTCTCGCTACCACCTCGCTACCTCGCTCTCGCTACCTCGCTACCTTGCTCTCGCTACCCACCTCGCTACCTCGCTCTCGCTACCTCGCTACCTTGCTCTCGCTACCTCGCTCTCACTACCTCGCTACCTTGCTCTCGCTACCTCGCTCTCGCTACCTCGCTACCACCTCGCTACCTCGCTCTCGCTACCCTCGCTACCACCTCGCTACCTCGCTCTCACTACCTCGCTACCTTGCTACCACCTTGCTACCTTGCTCTCGCTACCACCTCGCTGCCTCGCTACCTCGCTACCACCTCGCTACCTCGCTCTCACTACCTCGCTACCTTGCTACCACCTCGCTCTCACTACCTCGCTACCTCGCTCTCACTACCTCGCTACCACCTCGCTACCCTCGCTCTCGCTACCACCTCGCTTCCTCGCTCTCACTACCTCGCTACCTTGCTACCACCTCACTACCTCGCTCTCACTACCTCGCTTCCTCGCTCTCACTACCTCGCTACCACCTCGCTACCTTGCTACCACCTCGCTTCCTCGCTCTCACTACCTCGCTACCTTGCTACCACCTCACTACCTCGCTCTCACTACCTCGCTTCCTCGCTCTCACTACCTCGCTACCACCTCGCTTCCTCGCTCTCACTACCTCGCTACCACCTCGCTTCCTCGCTCTCACTACCTCGCTACCTTGCTACCACCTCACTACCTCGCTCTCACTACCTCGCTTCCTCGCTCTCACTACCTCGCTACCACCTCGCTTCCTCGCTCTCACTACCTCGCTACCACCTCGCTACCACCTCGCTACCTTGCTCTCGCTACCACCTCGCTACCTCGCTCTCACTACCTCGCTTCCTCGCTCTCACTACCTCGCTACCACCTCGCTTCCTCGCTCTCACTACCTCGCTACCACCTCGCTTCCTCGCTCTCACTACCTCGCTACCACGCTCTCGCTACCACCTCGCTACCTTGCTACCACCTCGCTACCTCGCTCTCTCGCTACCTCGCTTTCACTACCTCGCTACCTTGCTACCACCTCACTACCTCGCTCTCGCTACCACCTCGCTACCTTGCTACCACCTCGCTACCTCGCTCTCTCGCTACCTCGCTTTCACTACCTCGCTACCTTGCTACCACCTCACTACCTCGCTCTCGCTACCACCTCGCTACCTCGCTACCACCTCTCTACCTTGCTCTCGCTACCTCGCTACCACCTCTCTACCTTGCTCTCGCTACCTCGCTACCACCTCTCTACCTCGCTACCTCGCTCTCACTACCTCGCTACCTCGCTCTCGCTACCTTGCTACCACCTCGCTACCTCGCTCTCACTACCTCGCTACCACCTCGCTCTCGCTACCACCTCGCTACCTCGCTACCACCTCTCTACCTTGCTCTCGCTACCTCGCTACCACCTCTCTACCTTGCTCTCGCTACCTCGCTACCACCTCTCTACCTCGCTACCTCGCTCTCACTACCTCGCTACCTCGCTCTCGCTACCTTGCTACCACCTCGCTACCTCGCTACCTCACTCTCGCTACTTTGACCGACAACCATTGTGAAAGTTTGCCCCACAGCAAACGTTGTTTAAATAAACAACAACGGCAAAATCTGCTAAAATTACTGAACTGATGCGTTTGGGGATTCAAGCCCAAACCTATGCATGTAGGCCTACCGAATGTTTAAAGTTTGCATGGACACTGGTCCTTGGCCATTCTGTCCCTGTGAGCACACACACTAATCTGGATTTAAGTGAGATGGGGGCTGTGGGTGTTCCTGTGAGCACACACACTAATCTGGATTTAAGTGAGATGGGGGCTGTGGGTGTTCCTGTGAGCACACACACTAATCTGGATTTAAGTGAGATGGTGGCTGTGGGTGTTCCTGTGAGCACACACACTAATCTGGATTTAAGTGAGATGGTGGCTGTGGGTGTTCCTGTGAGCACACACACTAATCTGTGATTGATCCTACATGAGATGGGGGCTGTGCGTGTTCCTGTGAGCACACACACTAATCTGTGATTGATCCTACATGAGATGGGTGGGTGAGGTTTGGTAAGCATGAGAGGTTGCTTTCTCTCTCTGTATATATGAGAGAGACTTTAAAAAGCAAAATTATGCTCTTTCGTGCAGCAGCCAAAGCGAGTTTGGATTGTAGGAACGTCTTGGATCGCACGCCATCGATGTTGGACAAACATCCTAATTTGTCCTTGCCCTGTGAGACTTTGTGGTTGGGGAGAAGTGGGCTGAGGTGGCATCGGGTTATTCCTGTTATCAGAGAGAAACTAGCCGCCTCTCCTACAACGCTGTTTATGGTAGTGCTCCAGGCAGGGCTACACCAAGAGCACCGATCTGTTCTGGAGGATGGTGCAGGATCTGGGGGAGATAATGCCCCTGCTCCCGAGCACCAAAATTGTCTTCTCAGATATATGACGTATATGAGCAAATTTCCATGTAGTAGCCTACATTATTTCCTCTAGGCTACAACTAAGCAATAGTCTGACATTATTTGAATTGCGTACACACACGCATGATAAGTGTCGGGTATTTTCTATTTGAAAATAACAGTTAAGTGGCACTTTTCCTTTCCTTTCTAATGAAAACCAAGCTTTTGAAAATTATTTAATTTCATTTTGATAACCATTTTAAATAACATTTCTTGTCAAATAAATCAAAATTTGATTGGCATTGGCAATGGTACTTTTTTCTCCGATTTACCGAAATCGTACAGAAGAAAAAAAAACTGTGAAACAAAAATTGTGAACCGAACCGTGAGCCCAAGTACACACGTATCATATGTATTATCCCATTATTAGTATATGTATGATCTGTGCATTTCTGAATAGGTTACCCAGTTCAGACACACCCATAGTAAATCCTATGCATGTGTATACAGGCCTTTCCTGCTCGCAATACACACAATCTGCCCGTTGGCCCCTAAGATTAAATATTTCCTGCACTCTGCACTCTGTGATTGGGCTGCCCTGCTCAGCCTGGTCTCAGTCTAACACCACTCCTCCTGCAGCTGTGGGCAGAGCCAGCAAGCCCCTCCCACTCTCACTCACGCAGTTTCAGAGAAACAAAACTTAACTCTGTGGGCCCTATCTTGGCGATCTTGGCGCTTAGTCTAAGCGCATGGCGCTAAGTCCATTTAGGGCGTGTCCAAGTCCACTTTTGCTATTTTAACGGCGTGTTTTTTTGGCGCTAAGCACGGCGCATGGCGCAACTGGGCTGAACCTAGTCGCTTCATTAATTATAGGTGTGTCTTGGGCGTGACATTCAATAAACCAATCAAAATGTCATATCCCATTCCCTTTAAAAGCCTGCTTTTCCACCTTGGCGGATTGCTTATGATGGCGAAACAGACATGCTCGTGCGTGTTTAGTGTGATCAAGGAATAGGCTAAATGGAGTATGATCAATATTATTCGGACTAACCATTAGCCTATGAGTTCCCGGTAATTCCAGACAGGGCTGTTATTTTACAAAATATGTGCGGTTAAATTTCGCTAAAATTCGCTAAAAGGACCTGCAACAGCTGAGAATAAGCTATCAATGGCTTCAGTCTCACCTTAGAAAGCGCCAAATTAGCCTGCTTGTTCAGCGAATTTCGTTTGATTATGCAATGAAAGTGTCAAACATCAATTCCAAGAGGCTGTTCTCATGGAGTTCTCGAAGTTCATTAGGCTACCTGCATAGTAGGCTAATATTGATTAATAACATACATACCGTTATTTTGCCTTAATGTTGACACTAAATAGCCTACAATAAAGCTGTCAGGTTCGCAACCCATAAGTTCACGCATATTTCCCCTTGTTTAATAATGTCCTGTTTATGGAAATGTGACCAACCTGTTTTACTCGTAGCGTAATCCTTTAAAACAATCCACTTTCCCAGAAAGACCGTGAAACGTGCGACTTGGAAACAGAGAACATGCAGCTCACGTGCAGAGAATGGCATTAAAATTAATTGTGAATTAATTGTGTAACGTGCTGCAAATTTGTTTTAGTTTCTAATTAGACGCTTAGTTCTCTTTAAAATCGTTTTGCTCAGTTAAGGAATAACGGGTGAAATCAGCTGGGTTTTAAACGGTGAGAGTATGGAAACCTGGTCACTGTAATTTAAAAAAAATATGAAGGACGAAGAATAGCTAAGGTTACAATTTAGTTAACATGGTGACATCTCCGTTTTTTAACCATAGGCTATCGAAAAAAACCTTATGCACGCTGTAGCATAGGCTATTTGAAAAACAATAAATGCAATATTCACTGGACAAGGTTTTGAACTTTTTTCAGTCACAAACCATTCTATTTACTTACAAGCTGCATTCATAGATAAACAGAGCTGTATTGTAATGACATCTGAAGCGCATTTTCAGAACTTAAATGTCCGTCTATTGCCGTGCGCGAGTTTTCCATTGAATGACAATTCACGCATTAGGTGCAAAGACAATTCGCGCATTAGGCTTGATAGCTATAGGTGTTATTAGCTCCTTTTTAATGGATAGCCATTGTCCCGTACCATCGCACATCGCCTGGATGTTGATGGAGTGGGCTGAGAGCAATGTAATGTGGCATTGTTTCCCTTCGCTGAGGGAAAGGTATGTGGACCTATGGAACCTTTTATTATTATGCATTTTTGATATAGCCTACACAATAATAATATTTCACATTGTGATCTAGATATTTTAGTCATGCCTGTGCACGCCCCTGTGTGTAGCTAACAGACAGGAGGGTATGCGCGTTGTGCACACGCCTATGTAGACGCACTTATATGCGCCGTTAAAATAGCATGTAAACAACTGCGACATGACTTTAGACCAGGTTTGTGGTGGTTCTAGCGCAAGCGCTTTCTGCTGGCTCAAGATAGCAATACACCAAAAAGAATCCTGGCCACTCCTCATCTTAAGACCAACACGCCCAGTTCACTAATGATGGCGCAAGACTAGTTAATGGCGCAATGCTAGTTTGACGGTGTAAGCGTTAGGCGTTTTTATGGACCTAGCGCCGGGTGTAAGATAGCAAAGACACTTGCGTTTGCGTTAGCGCCGCTTTGCGCCGGGTGTAAGATAGGGCCCTGTCTCTGTCTGTGTGAGCAGTAAAATGGCTGAAGGTGGAGTTTTAATGAATCGAGACCAGATGAGCTGTGTGATCTGTTTGGATCTACTGAAGGATCCTGTGACTATTCCCTGTGGACACAGTTACTGTATGGGCTGTATTAAGGGCTGTTGGAATCAGGATTATCATAATGGTGTCTACAGATGTCCCCAGTGCAGACAGACCTTCACCCGAAGGCCTGTTTTAAAGAAAAACACCATGCTGGCTGAAATGACGGAGAAGCTGAAAAAGACAGAACTCTTAAAAAGAAGAAAAAACAAAAGAAGGCAGGACTCCAAGCTGCTCCTCCTGCTCACTGTTACGCTGGACCTGGAGACGTGGCGTGTGATGTCTGCACTGGGAGAAAGCACAAAGCCATCAAGTCCTGTCTGGTGTGTCTGGCCTCTTACTGTGAAACTCACCTCCAGCCTCACTATAAATCTCCTGCCTTTAAGAAGCATAAACTGGTCAAAACCACTGGAAACCTGCAGGAGAAGATCTGCTCTCATCATGACAAACTACTGGAGGTTTACTGCTGTACAGATCAGCAGTGTATCTGTTATCTGTGTACGATGGATGACCACAGAGGCCATAATACAGTCTCGGCTGCAGCAGAAAGGACTGAGAAACAGGTAAGGACTGAGAAACAGGTAAGGTTTCTTACACATAACACTCATGTTTTTTTTGTTGTTTTTTTTTACAGTGATGACCGATTATTATCTTGTCTTATAACTACAAAACGTTAAGGCTTATGACCTGTGTTTTTGACCTGTATTTTATTGCATTTGTGTAATACATTTATACATTTTGAAATATTTTATACATTTGAAAAAAGTACTGAACAACACAGTGATAAAGCAGTAAGAGCAGGAAGTGAACCCAAGTCAGCTCTCTGTGACAGCTCTGTTCACACCCCTCACCCCCCTATTCACTCCCTGAATGGGAATCAACACAGTTGGAGCAGCTAGTTCACTCACACAGTTTAGAAGCTTTAGCTATAAGGCCAGTACAATTTACACACTGACCTGCTGTATGTCTAATGTGTAATTTAGAAAATGCAATCGAAAAGTTCTGCATTATAATGTGATATGAAAAATATAATCTATCCACAGAAGCAACTGGGGGCGACACAGAGTAAATTCCAGCAGAGAATCCAGGAGAGAGAGAAGGAGCTGCAGGATCTGAGACAGGCTGTGCAGTCACTCAAGGTGGGTACTGACCAGAGGAGAAGACTACAGCTGACTGCTGGAAGAGCCATTTCAGGGCTCTGTCAGGGCTCTCCTCCAGTCAGCCAGTGAGGAGCCCAGTGTTGGGTCACTTTCCAGCCCTGTGGGGCTCAATCCCACTGAGCCATACTGTGGGGAACAGGCTGTCTGGGGTCCCAGTAAGAGCTGAGTGAAAGGCCTAGTTAAAATGTACAGTCCTCCTCTCTCTGTGTCTAACAGCGCTCTGCACAGGCAGCAGTGGAGGACAGCGAGAGGATCTTTACTAAGTTGATCTGCTGCATTGAGAGAAGGCGCTCTGAGGTGAAAGAGCTGATCAGAAATCAGGAGAAGACTGAAGTGAGTCAGGCTGAAGGACTCCTGGAGCGACTGGAGCAGGAGATTGCTGAGCTGAGGAGGAGAGATGCTGAGATGGAGCAGCTTTCATACACAGAGGATCACATCCATTTCCTCCAGGTAACATCACTGGCTATCTGACAGTCTGCACTATGTAGCTACATTGTACATCCATGGTGAGGCGTGTTCCTCATTTACAAAGATCTGCTCCTGGCATCTGCACAGGAATCTGTATTGAGACTGTTCTCTGTCTGTCTGTCTTTCATAGAACTGCCAGTCTCTCTGTGTCCCTCCTGGACCTGGAGACTTACCCAGCATCACTGTCAGTCCACACGTCACTTTTGAGGCTCTGAGTAAATCTTTCTCTGAACTGAAAGAGCAACTGGAGGACGTTTTCAAGGCGGAGTTGATTGACGTTTCTGGAAGAGGTTGGAGGACAAACCCTGCTGCAGAAAGTGAGCTTAACCACTGCACACAACACACTGGTGCTCTGTCTAAGATTCACTTTTACATCATGAAAGGCACTTTCACAGCTTATATTAATAACAGGGTGAGTGATATTCCAGTCTGTCTCACAGGTTATATATTAATAACAGGGGTGAGTGAGATTTCAGTTTGTCTCACTGGTTATATATTAATAACAGGATGAGTGAGATTTCAGTCTGTCCCAAAGGGTATATATTAATAGCAGGGTGAGTGACATTTCAGTCTATCTCACAGGTTATATATTAATAATAGGGGTGAGTGATATTTCAGTCTGTCTCACAGGTTATATATTAATAACAGGGGTGAGTGATATTTCAGTCTGTCTCACAGGTTATATATTAATAACAGGGGTGAGTGATATTTCAGTCTGTCTCACAGGTTATATATTAATAACAGGGGTGAGTGATATTTCAGTCTGTCTCACAGGTTATATATTAATAATAGGGGTGAGTGATATTTCAGTCTGTCTCACAGGTTATATATTAATAACAGGGGTGAGTGATATTTCAGTCTGTCTCACAGGTTATATATTAATAATAGGGGTGAGTGATATTTCAGTCTGTCTCACAGGTTATATATTAATAACAGGGGTGAGTGAGATTTCAGTCTGTCTCACAGGTTATATATTAATAACAGGGGTGAGTGATATTTCAGTCTGTCTCACAGGTTATATATTAATAACAGGGGTGAGTGATATTTCAGTCTGTCTCACAGGTTATACATTAATAAATACTGACCAGCCCACACAATACTGACCGTATACAGACCCACATACTGACCAGCCCACACAAACCTGACAGTACACAGACCCACATACTGACCAGCCCACACAATACTGACCGTACACAGACCCACATACTGACCAGCCCACACAATACTGACCGTATACAGACCCACATACTGACCAGCCCACACAAACCTGACCGTACACAGACCCACATACTGACCAGCCCACACAATACTGACCGTACACAGACCCACATACTGACCAGCCCACACAATACTGACCGTATACAGACCCACATACTGACCAGCCCACACAAACCTGACCGTACACAGACCCACATACTGACCAGCCCACACAATACTGACCGTACAGAGACGCACATACTGACCAGCCCACACAAACCTGACCGTACACAGACCCACATACTGACCAGCCCACACAATACTGACCGTACACAGACCCACATACTGACCAGCCCACACAAACCTGACCGTACACAGACCCACATACTGACCAGCCCACACAATACTGACCGTACACAGACCCACATACTGACCAGCCCACACAACCTGACCGTACACAGACCCACATACTGACCAGCCCACACAATACTGACCGTACACAGACCCACATACTGACCAGCCCACACAATACTGACCGTACACAGACGCACATACTGACCAGCCCACACCAACCTGACCGTACACAGACCCACATACTGACCAGCCCACACCAACCTGACCATACACAGACCCACATACTGACCAGCCCACACCAACCTGACCGTACACAGACCCACATACTGACCAGCCCACACCAACCTGACCATACACAGACCCACATACTGACCAGCCCACACCAACCTGACCGTACACAGACCCACATACTGACCAGCCCACACCAACCTGACCATACACAGACCCACATACTGACCAGCCCACACCAACCTGACCGTACACAGACCCACATACTGACCAGCCCACACAATACTGACCGTACACAGACCCACATACTGACCAGGCCACACAATACTTACCGTACACAGACCCACATACTGACCAGCCCACACAATACTGACCGTACACAGACCCACATACTGACCAGCCCACACACTA
>CM056377.1:130478011-130853011 GCA_029718625.1 Synaphobranchus kaupii
TCACACCCTAAAAGGTTAAAGGTAATTTTCTTCACAAGGTGATTATGGGCATGTGATCTCACTCCAACAGTATTCATCAGTGCCATTAATGAGTCATTATACGGGCGCCCGATTTCTGATCAATGCAAAAGGACAGTCCTGCGGTGACACAAAGCCCTGTTGGGGAAATACTGTCAGAACTGGCCCCTGGCAGCAAACCTTAAAGAGATCAAAGTAAATGACTTTTCTAAAAAAACTAAAAAGAATGGGAGGGGGCAGATGAAAAAAAATAACAATTTACTCAGGAAAAAAAACAGCTTCAAAGGACACCCAGCATGAATTTTACCACCTTATTCTCACAACTGCTACATCAGGGACTCTGAGTTTGGCTTGAATGAGCCTAAAGAACATTCTGTGCTATTAAAAGGTAGATTTCACCACAGTAAAACATAGCAATTAGGAATTTCTGTCCTCATTTCTGTCCTCTCAGTCAGCAGAATTAAACACGGCAGCTCAGCTGAAACCCAGCATGCAGAATTATATTGAGGCACACCACAAACACACAAACACACAATACACAAACAAACACACACACAGACAAAACAAACAAACACGTGCATACACACTCGCACAGAGGCACGCATACCCACGCACACACATGCGCACACACACTCGCATGCAGGCACGCATGCACACGCACAGACACACACACACAGACACACACACACACACACACCCTCCAAATAATGCTTGCAGGGAAGAATTAGACCATTGATTTTTTGTAATTTCCCTCACCACAGACATAAGCCCTGAGCAGGAATGTCACATAAGTCATAACCCTACAGGCCATACACAGTACTACAGGAGAGCCAGTGACTATTTTACACCCTACAGGCCACACAGTACTACAGGAGAGCCAGTGACTATTTTACACCCTACAGGCCACACACAGTACTACAGGAGAGTCAGTGACTATTTTACACCCTACAGGCCACACAGTACTACAGGAGAGGCCAGTGACTATTTTACACCCTACAGGCCACACACAGTACTACAGGAGAGCCAGTGACTATTTTACACCCTATAGACCACACAGTACTACAGGAGAGCCAGTGACTATTTTACACCCTATAGACCACACAGTACTACAGGAAAGCCAGAGACTATTTTGCACCCTACAGGCCACACAGTACTACAGGAGAGCCAGTGACTATTTTACACCCTACAGGTCACACACAGTACTACAGGAGAGCCATTGACTATTTTACACCCTACAGGCCACACACAGTACTACAGGAGAGCCAGTGACTATTTTACACCCTACAGGTCACACACAGTACTACAGGAGAGCCAGTGACTATTTTACACCCTACAGGCCACACAGTACTACAGGAGAGCCAGTGACTATTTTACACCCTACAGGCCACACACAGTACTACAGGAGAGCCAGTGACTATTTTACACCCTATAGACCACACAGTACAACAGGAAAGCCAGAGACTATTTTGCACCCTACAGGCCACACAGTACTACAGGAGAGCCAGTGACTATTTTACACCCTACAGGTCACACACAGTACTACAGGAGAGCCATTGACTATTTTACACCCTACAGGCCACACACAGTACTACAGGAGAGCCAGTGACTATTTTACACCCTACAGGTCACACACAGTACTACAGGAGAGCCATTGACTATTTTACGCCCTACAGGGCACACACAGTACTACAGGAGAGCCAGTGACTATTTTACACCCTACAGGCCACACACAGTACTACAGGAGAGCCAGTGACTATATTACACCCTACAGGCCACACACATTACTACAGGAGAGCCAGTGACTATTGTATACCCTACAGGCTACACACAGTACTACAGGAGAGCCAGTGGACTATTTTACACCCTACAGGCCACACACAGTACTACAGGAGAGCCAGTGACTATTTTACACCCTACAGGTCACACACAGTACTACAGGAGAGCCATTGACTATTTTACACCCTACAGGCCACACACAGTACTACAGGAGAGCCAGTGACTATTTTACACCCTACAGGCCACACACAGTACTACAGGAGAGCCAGTGACTATTTTATACCCCTACAGGCTACACACAGTACTACAGGAGAGCCAGTGACTATTTTACACCCTACAGGCCACACACAGTACTACAGGAGAGCCCGTGACTATTTTACACCCTACAGGCCACACACAGTACTACAGGAGAGCCAGTGACTATATTACACCCTACAGGCCACACACAGTACTACAGGAGAGCCAGTGACTATTTTATACCCTACAGGCTACACACAGTACTACAGGAGAGCTAGCGAGTATTTTACACCCTACAGGCCACACAGTACTACAGGAGAGCCAGTGACTATATTACATCCTACAGGCCACACTGTACTACAGAGCCAGTGACTATTTACACCCTATATGCCACACAGAGTACTACAGGAGAGTCAGTGACTATTTTACACCCTACAGGCAACACAGTTACTACAGGAGAACCAGTGACTATGTTACACCCTACAGGCCAAACTGTACAACAGGAAAGCCACTGACTATTTTACACCCTACAGGCCAAACACAGTACTATAGGAAAGCCAGGTGACTATTTTACACCCTACAGACCACACTGTACTATAGGAGAGTCAGTGACTATTTTACACCCTACAGGCAACACACACTACTACAGGAGAGCCAGTGACTATTTTAAACCTTATTAGCCACACCCGGCAATAGACGTTGCCTACTACTAACACTTACCTTCTGAAAAGCATTCTTATACTGTCTGAAATTCTTTGTTGATACAGTACACTTTATTGTCATGCCAGTTAACCTCATTTGAACTGGAACAATGGAGGCGGGGGTGGGGTAATCAACTTTGATCTCCACAAAAATCCAATCGGTTAAACCCCAACACACCTGGGGTTTGACAGAGGAGGGGAACACACATGCTTATCAGCCAGAAAGAGAGAGAGAGGAGAGAGGGATGGGAGAGAGAGCGATAGAGGATGGGATGGGGAGAAAGACAGAGAGGGATGGGAGAGAGAGAGACAGAGAGAGAGAGAGCAGTTGTTGTTACAGTTAGATATAGCAATTATTCTGATTTATTGCATCCATGTTTTATTGTACTTCTGCATTTCTGTATGTACGCTTTGGCAACATTTACAAGTGTATTTCATGCCAATAAAGCATTTTTTAAATTTGAATTTGAGAGAGAGAGAGAGAGAGAGAGATGGGAGAGGTATGGGAGGAAGGGGGGTGGGAGAGAGATGGAGGGATGGGAGAGAGAAAGAGAGGGAGGGATGTGAGAGAGATGGAGGGAGGATAATAACACAGTACAGTGCATATGTTCATTTTGGCAGTGGGAGGAAGAGAGACTGAGCAACAGAGAGAGGAGACAGGGATGAAAAAGGGGAGAGAGAGAGAGAGATAGAGAACACTTACCACTTTCCACTTACCGCCATGGCCCAGTGTTGGCCCACACTTACCACTTTCCACTTACCGCCATGGCCCAGTGCTGGCTCACACTTACCACTTTCCACATACCGCCATGGCCCAGTGTTGGCCCAAGCATATCACTTTCATTCGGCCTGCATACCGCCATGGAATGACGGCAACGAACCCATCCGAATCTGGCTGCCAGAACACAGCCACAACTCAACCTTGATGACACCATGTCTCAGGTATGATATGGGCCAGAACTGCATTTGGGCCACATTTGGCCCAGAATCCAAATGCAGCGATAAACCTTAAATGTGGTTGGTTACAGTTGGGCCACTTTTGACCCACAGTACACTTGCCATGGCCATAACTGACCATTAAGTGTTTTAAACTCAACTGTATTTGTCTACTACCTGGTCTAGATCACTGTGGCTCATATTACATTGCATTGCATTCATTTGGCAGACGCTTTTATCCAAAGCGACGTACAATAAGGTGCAATAAAGAAAAGAAAAGAAAATAAGTACATACCGAAGGTCATTGAAACAACTACAAAACAGGTCAGATAAAGCACATTTCTATCATAACGTAGCAGCTACCCATAGTCACTCCATGAACATTGAGGCTAATACACATAGCTGGCTAAGTCTTAAGGCTAGGTCAGTAAGATATGATAAACTACAAAATTGCAAACAAGAATTAAGGTACATAATGCAAGCAAAAAAACAAGAAACAAGTGCAATATGAAAAGAGGTGGTGTTTCTTCAGCCAGAAAAGGTGTGAAGAGGTGTTTCCTCAGACCATGACATATAACTCATGTAACTCATATAACTCATATAACTCATGTAACTCATGTAACTCATATAACTCATATAACTCATGTAACTCATATAACTCATATAACTCATATAACTCATATAACTCATGTAACTCATATAACTCATGTAACTTGTATAACTCATATAACTCATATAACTCATATAACTCATATAACATATAACTCATATAACTCATATAACTCATATAACTCATGTAACTCATATAACTCATATAACTCATATAACTGAATTATATCACTGTGGCTCACATACTGTAACTCAAGCAGATGCATTTGTGTTCTTTCACAATGTCAGTTGCACTAGTTCAGCACGTCTGCTAAATCTTTAAGCAATGCCAAAGACTCGCTACATACCCAGCTCAGCATACTCAAGACTAAAAACACCACACACCCAGCTCAGCATACTTAACACTAAAAGACTCACCACATACCCAGCTCAGTATGCTTAAGACTAAAAAGACTCACCACATACCCAGCTCAGTATACTTAAGACTAAAAGACTCACCACATACCCAGCTCAGTATACTTAAGACTAAAAAACTCACCACATACCCAGCTCAGCATACTTAAGACTAAAAGAATCGCCACATACCCAGCTCAGTATACTTAAGACTAAAAGACTCACCACATACCCAGCTCAGTATACTTAAGACTAAAAGACTCACCACATACCCAGCTCACTATACTTAAGACTGTAGAGTACAGGGACAAGTGATGTTTTATTGAGGTACAAGAGTGAATGATTAAGCAACATATTTAGGTGTATGTAACACTGTGATATCAATGTTTTTTTTTTATCTTAAGCCATCAGAAGGAGCAAATGTATATGCTTTGTAATGTACAAAACTAATTTATTCATTTTATGACATGTTTTGCATAGGGGTTTTGGACCCATATATATCTACCCCCCTATACTGATAAAAATATAGTAATTCCCACTTGAAAATTATGCAAAAGTGAGTTTTATGAGCCAAAACTGTTGATTTGGAGTTAAATATATCATTAAAAAAATGTATTTAGAGCAAGTGCACAATTTAGCCATTTGGATAGATTTGGAGACACTAGTGGACAACAGGGTACACTGCTATATTTTGCATCATAGACCTTTAGTAGTTCTGCATATCATCCTCAGATTTTGCAAAACTTGTGGACATGGAGTTTATGATTCAGGAAATGTATATATATTACCCAATTTCACTTATGTAGCTCTCAGCAAAATAAAAAAGTATATAAAATAAGTATATAAAAGACTCACCACATACCCAGCTCAGTATACTTAAGACTAAAAGACTCAACACATACCCAGCTCAGTATACTTAAGACTAAAAGCCTCAACACATACCCAGCTCAGTATACTTAAGACTAAAAGACTCACCACATACCCAGCTAAATATACTTAAGACTAAAAGTTCTGCCTCCCTACTGTTTACACCAAAATATTCTAATCTTTATGCATCTTGTGAAAAATAAAATGTATTAAGAGGCGTGACCAACAAATAATAATAAATAAATAAAGCTATATAGCAGCCAATACTGCTACTACTAACCAGGGGCCGTATTCACAAAACATTTTATCTTACCGCTAAGACTTATCCTAAGTGGCACAGAATGTTCCTAGTTAAGAGTTTCCTTTGTTTGTGATTTGGTCTTAGTGACTTAGGACTCCTATTGACAACCCCGACTTTTTTTAAATTTTTTTTTACAGATTTAGGAGCTGGTTTTAGAGCTCAAATGCTTTGTGGGTTACTCTTAGACCAAAAACATAGGAGTCCTAAAGTTAGGACTGACAAGCCCATTATTTTTAGGAGTTTCTCCTAAATCAGCCAGTTAGGAGCTACCTTTAGACTTAAGATATTTTTTGAATACGGCCCCAGGAATCTCCCATAGCTAAGGTGCATAGAGGACAGTAGGAACACAGCAGTTGAGTATCTGGTGAGTGTATAAAATCTGGGTGTGGCAACCAACTGTGACATCACCAAACTGATGGGGACTATATCACTACTGTATAATACAATTTGAACTGTTTTTAATGATTAGTTAGATTTTTAAGCATTGTTTTCTCATGTGGAGGCAGAGGCATTGGCAGTGCTGTACACTGAGTAATACAAACAATGAATCACAAATCCAAACTGGAAGTTTGAGCTTTGCTTGTACAATAGCACATTTAAAACAATGGAACAAAGAGTACCAACACGGGACAGAACAAGATAGCTACAGGAAGGTATTTGGGGCGGGTGACAGAGTGTGTGTGGGGGGGGGGGGGGGGGGGGGGGGGGGGGCTAGACAGTAACTAGATTGGAAAGTAGGGGATTTCACAGGATTAGTTATCACTCAGTCGTTAATAAAGCCATTCGGAGTAATTAACACTCAGTGGTCCCCGCTGATATGGAGTGCCGCCACGTGCGTGCGTGCGCGTGTTTTGAGCTTCACCGTAGAGAAGCACCGGACGCACTGCAACCAAGCACGGACTGATGCACTGTCCCGCGGCCGGCGCCCTTATGCGCAGCGCGGACGCACGCTTTAACAGCGGCTCGGGAATTATTCAATTGCAGGCTACATTTGTTCATTTAGCAGATTCTCAGACCACAGAGCGACACTAACTAGCGTGAGTTATAAACCTTTATGGGCAGCAGTGTTTACACAGAAACGACAGGAATCATACGCTGTAACGTAACAAGACCATAACCCTGCGCCCGCCCGCCTTATTCCGCACCGACATGGAACGGAAGACAAGCACACTTGCACACCGACACACGCGCCCATCGTCCCTCACACGCAGCTACGACGCAGGGACCTCAACGTAAAATTCGTAAATTAATGCAGAGTTGTGGGGATCGCGCGCCTTGTATTTGTAGCCGCAGGGTTTGAAACACGCCTCTACCATTATGCCAAAGCCAACATAACCCAAACCGTAATGTCAATACGCTTATCACCTGCATTGTGGATTATGTACGGCCTAGGGCCGTGAATTGACTTGTAAAGACCACCACACTCTCCATCACTTCGAATGCAGATAAGATGAATGAACACTGCTGAAAATTTGCCCCGAGGGCATTGAACTCACAGTTTACAACTGAATGCTGCGGACACAAGACGCGGCGCGTCTCAGATATCCAATTCCTCTGTTTCAAGCTCGGACGGAGAATAGGCTAGCGAATAAAACGTCGGCGATACAGTTTATAGGCTAATGATCGCGAATAATGTACATCAACTGGACTACGACGATGACACAAATAATGTCTTTTCCTACCTGTGATTTCCCTGTTTACACTGACGAAACAGGAGGAGGTTATCTCTTTGGAAGCCATGTCTCTTTTCTATTCCCTTCTATCCTCGCGCTCACCCTTTCCACTGCCTCCCCCTCTCTCTCTCTCTCCCTCTCCCCGTCTTATTAATAATTAGCGGACAGTGCCTTTCGTAAAGGCATGTCGAAATCCGAGTGATCCTAAAAAACACCTTACAAATTGCGTGAGGGAGGGAGTGCTAGAGAGAGAGAAAGAGGAAGTATGCGTGGATCCGGACGGTTTAAAAAAAAATCTAAATTAATCGAACAACTGGTAGTGGTAATCCTGCGTGGGTTGTGGCGCGAGACAATTTGCAATGCGGCCGCGAGGGCTCACCCTATGTGGGAAAAAATATTCTGGAAAACAGCGTTTATTACAATACAAATATTCTGTCTGTATATGTATCAAATTTATATTTATGGAAGGCAGTAATTTTTATATACAAATAAACGAATCATCAGCATCATAATCACATTATCAATATGAACAACGATTAATATCATAATCATAATAATATGGACATAAAATTATAATTAACATTTTACAGGATCAGATATTGAGACTGATTCACTTGTGATCAAGATTGTGATCAGATCAAGATTGTGATTCAAATTGTGTTGATTCATAGTGTCTCATTTTCTATTGAGTCACATGAAAAAAATGTATTGTAAAAGAGGGAAACAGCGACAATACCCATGTCATGAGATTTCAAAAGCAAAGTTCTTTGTTTCCAAAGTAAAATGCCTATATCAACTGACTAGCGGTAGGCTACGTGTGTGAACGTTGAAGGTTTAAAATCTTGAGCTAAACGAAAACAAAACATTGAGAAGATTGAATGATATATGAATTATTGACACTTTATTATCAGTTTATAGACTACAGCATATTTATTTTTTTTCTCTTTCTGAGACTTTGTGAACATGAACACAGAACTGAAGCTAACGGCTCCCGATTATACTGAGCTCTCGGGCCACCACAACGCCAACGACACAGGCGTAGGTTTGCAAAGCGCTTTACAGCTGAAACGCGTGCACTGCCCCGACGGCACTTTTCCCGCGTTATAATCTGAGCCGCCTGTTACAGGAGAACAATTAACAACAGCAACTGGAAAAGTTGAATATCATTCCACTGGCTATATTTCCATTAGTGAATTTATATTTGGATCAACTAATAATATGTAGCATTAAGTGCAAAACAATGTCTGAGAAACACTCCATCTTATGTCTGTTCAGCACCCACCACTATGACTCCAGGACCATGGATAGCTCTGGCTCCATACAGTATGACTCCAGGACCATGGACAGCTCTGGCCCCATACACTATGACTCCAAGCCCATGGATAGCTCTGGCCCATACACTATGACTCCAGCACCATGGATAGCTGTGGCCCCATACACTATGACTCCAGCACCATGGATAGCTGTGGCCCCATACAGTATGACTCCAAGCCCATGGATAGCTCTGGCCCATACACTATGACTCAAATTGAGAGAGACATATAATGAAACAGAGATAGTGAGAGAGAGAGAGAGAGAGAGAGAGAGAGAGAGAGAGAGAGAGAGAGAGAGAGAGAGGAGAGAGAGAGAGGAGAGAGAGAGAGAGAGAGAGAAGAGAGAGAGAGAGAGAGACAACAAAAGAGAAAGAGAGACAGTGAGAGAGAGATAAAGAAAGAGAGACTATGAAATAGAGAGATTGTGTGAGAGAGAGGACATCAATCTTCTACATACAATTAGAGAAACAATGTCAGGGACTGAAACAGCACAAATGATAAAGGACCCCTTGGACAGACCACTGTGAAGCACAACTGTAACCTGCTCAGAGAATTAATCAAACTTCCCATCATTACAAATGCATGAGACTTTCTATAATCAAATGCTAGATCAATACTGTATGAGTGGTTTGCGGCTCTCTAAGTCTAATAGCATACCTAAAAAAAATTACACTGTGTTCAAAATCACAACACATAAGCTATACATGCACAAAGCTTCATAGAGTTCAAAATCACAACACATAGGACATGCACAAAGCTTCATAGAGTTAAAAATCACAACACATGGACATGCACAAAGCGTCATAAAGTTCAAAATCACAACACATAGACATGCACAAGGCTTCATAGAGTTCAAAAATCACAACACAGACATGCACAAGGCTTCATAGAGTTCAAAATCACAACACATAGACATGCACAAGGCTTCATAGAGTTCAAAATCACAACACAGACATGCACAAGGCTTCATATAGTTCAAAATCACAGCACATGGACATGCACAAGGCTTCAGTTCTACTGTCACTCTAAGTGAAGACCTGGAAATAAGGCGTTCGGACTCTTCAGCCAATCAGAGTCTTAAATGAAGCACTTAAGAGCTGGAGCACACTGACTCCCTGCAGGCACTGAAAGTGACCCAAGGACTGGGTTTAGAGACTCCTGCTGGAGTGAGGGAATACCTGAACCAGGATGTGTAATTCTATAAATGTGATTTACAGGAAGAGATGGGTCAGTATAAACTCATCGTGTTATGCCACACACTGGAGGACGAAAAGCCAAAAAGCTGGATGAGAGCAGGAGCATGTGGTGGAACACATTTACATGGTAAAATAACAATACGCTAAAAGTTTCCTTCCACTTACACAACGACAAATCTAAATATTTACAGCAATTAGACTGTTTGCCTTATTAAATAATGTCTTATTTTACAGGAACACTCATAGTGTCTGAGATCAGCCTGCAAGAGCTTCACTGGAGCCAGGGAGACACACATACAGGTCTGAGATCAGCATTTACTGACTCGACTCCTATCAACCCCCTCTACACATTTATTGACTCCTATCAACCCCCTCTACACATTTACTGACTCCTTTCAACCCCCTCTACACATTTCCTGACTCCTATCAACCCCCTCTACAAATTTACTGACCCCCCTATCTACCCCCCTCTACACATTTACTGACTCCTATCAACCCCCTCTACACATTTATTGACTCCTATCAACCCCCTCTACACATTTACTGACTCCTTTCAACCCCCCTCTACACATTTACTGACTCCTATCAACCCCCTCTACACATTTATTGACTCCTATCAACCCCCTCTACACATTTACTGACTCCTTTCAACCCCCTCTACACATTTCCTGACTCCTATCAACCCCCTCTACACATTTACTGACTCCTATCAACCCCCTCTACACATTTACTGACTCATAGCAACGCCCTCTTACAAATTTACTGACCCCCCTATCTACCCCCCCTCTACAAATTTACTGACCCCCTATCTACCCCCCCTCTACACATTTACTGACTCCTATCAACCCCCTCTACACATTTACTGACTCATATCAACCCCCTCTACACATATACTGACTCCTATCAACCCCCTCTACACATTTACTGACTCATAGCAACGCCCTCTACAAATTTACTGACCCCCCCTATCTACCCCCCTCTACACATTTACTGACACCCTATCTACCCCCCTCTACACATTTACTGACTCCTATCAACCCCCTCTACACATATACTGACTCCTATCAACCCCCTCTACACATTTACTGACTCATAGCAACGCCCTCTACAAATTTACTGACCCCCCTCATCTACCCCCCTCTACACATTTACTGACTCATATCAACCCCCCTCTACACATTTACTGACTCCTATCAACACCCACTCTACAAATGTACTGACCCCCTATCTACCCCCCCTCTACACATTTACTGACTCATATCAACCCCCTCTACAAATGCACTGACCCCCCTATCTACCCCCCCTCTACACATTTACTGACACCCTATCTACCCCCCTCTACACATTTACTGACTCCTATCAACCCCCTCTACACATTTACTGACTCATATCAACCCCCTCTACAAATGCACTGACCCCCCTATCTACCCCCCCTCTACACATTTACTGACACCCTATCTACCCCCCCTCTACACATTTACTGACTCCTATCAACCCCCTCTACACATATACTGACTCCTATCAACCCCCTCTACACATTTCCTGACTCATATCAACCCCCTCTACAAATGTACTGACCCCCCTATCTACCCCCCTCTACACATTTACTGACCCCCTATCTACCCCCCCTCTACACATTTACTGACTCCTATCAACCCCCTACCTACACATTTACTGACTCCTATCAACCCCCTCTACACATTTACTGACTCCTATCAACCCCCTCTACACATTTACTGACTCCTATCAACCCCCTCTACACATTTACTGACTCATATCAACTCCCTCTACAAATTTACTGACCCCCCCTATCTACCCCCTCTACACATTTACTGACTCATATCAACCCCCTCTACACATTTACTGACTCCTATCAACCCCCTCTACAAATTTACTGACCCCCTATCTACCCCCCTCTACACATTCACTGACTCCTATCAACCCCCTCTACACATTTACAGACTCATATCAACCCCCTCTACAAATTTACTGACCCCCTATCTCCCCCTCTACAAATGTACTGACACCCTATCTACCCCCCCTCTACAAATTTACTGGACCCCCTATCTCCCCCCTCTACAAATGTACTGACCCCCTATCTCCCCCCTCTACAAATGTACTGACCCCCCTATCTACCCCCTCTACACAATTACTGACCCCCCCTATTTACTGACCTGCACAGTTATGTTATGTGCTTCCAGATTTTGCAGGTACAAAAGGAGAAATATATTGAGGAAATCAGTAAAATTCCACACAAGTTTTCCTATCTACTTGCTTCTGTGGGGCCCTACATTTGAAAAGTATATTTAACAGAAAACTGTATTTGAATTTGCTCCTCTTATTCAAGACATGTGGGCATGGAGGCTGGGGCATGCCTTTCATTATAAACCCTCTTTTTTTAAAAGATGTTAAAGCAGCAGTCATAGTGATGTATGTATTTATATGCTTCTAATTGCAGTCATTCTGGGTCACTGGAGTGGCACCTGTACAGTTTGTAACCATAGAAACCGGTGAAGTTATGCAGTACGGTGGAAAATACTGGAAATATTATCCACAGACGACTCATGCATTAACTTTGCTTCTGATATTAGTCCTTATTAATGCTCATTACTGTCCTGGGGTGGCTTTCCCGATTCCGATATGTCTTCAGAATTGACGAAACATTTCACAATCTTTTTGAGTTACGAGCACTTTCGGGAAAGCGTTGTGCATGGCAAGTATATCTTCACGATACGTTTCACGACATACTTTTCGCTACGACATGCTTTGGGAAAGCCACCCCTGTTTATTTCCCCGAAATTGATGCTGTTGATTCTGTTTTCTGCAATTTAAAAAACCAGTTAAACCTTATTTTTTCATCTTGACACTATGACTTTTCCTAATTTATTGGGATTAAATAGTAAACACACAATAAACAAAATGTTATATTTTCAAAAGTCCAACAGTACCAACTTTGTATACAAAGATGGCGTGTGGGGTCATTTGTGGGGTAGCTGTATAAAATGCAAGCAAATATAATAAACAACATTTTTTAATTTTTATCTCTAATTTTTTGTGGGGGGTCGTGATGCTGGTGCCACTTTCCCATACAGGTTTCAACTTCACAAACTTTCATTTTCCTCAGGCTCTAAACTGAGATGTTTCATCACAGATTTTTAATATTTGGGAATAAAAGGCTAGTCGATTTTGAGACGCACAAAAGCCGGTGATGAAGAAAGTGTCAAAATATTTCTGTTACAATAGTTTTATATCAGGAACATGGTTATAGCTGGGTGGTGAGTACTACAGCTGGATGTGAGTATTATAGCTGGATGTGAGTATTATAGCTGGGTGTGAGTACTATACCTGGATGTGAGTATTATTGTTGTATTGTGAGTATTATAGCTGGATGTGAGTTTTATTGTTGTGTTTAAAATATTTGTACTGCTGCCCTTCTTGGCCAGGTCTCTCTTGGAAAATAAAGTTTAATCTCAATGACACAAACCTGGTGAAATAAAGGCTAATAAAAATATGAATAAATAAAAAGTAATAATTAATTGTAAAACTGCACTGAGCAGCAGTGCCACAGAAAAGCTAACATGCTAAGCCAGTCGCCATGTAACAAGGACCACTAGTCTACAATCATCTACACTGCCAGCGCCGTTACCTATTCTGAAGACCACAGGTTTTTCAGGTTGAGTTCTGTCAGCAGAATAGGGGGAACAGATGGGAATTAGGCGTGGTAAAGTTCTCATTTTGTCACACACAGAGCTGTAAATGTATGGAACAGTTTGCCAGGTCATGTAGTTGAGGCAGAGCCCCTTTGGGACTGTCCTGGCTTGCTGCAGGTCATGTAGTTGAGGCAGAGCCCTTTGGGACTGTCCTGGCTTGATGCAGGTCATGTAGTTGAGGCAGAGCCCTTTGGGACTGTCCTGGCTTGATGCAGGTCATGTAGTTGAGGCAGAGCCCTTTGGGACTGTACGGGCTTGATGCAGGTCATGTAGTTGAGGCAGAGCCCTTTGGGACTGTCCTGGCTTGATGCAGGTCATGTAGTTGAAGGCGGAGCCCTTTGGGACTGTCCTGGCTTTGATGCAGGTCATGTAGTTGAGGCAGAGCCCTTTGGGACTGTACAGGCTTGATGCAGGTCATGTAGTTGAGGCAGAGCCCTTTGGGACTGTCCTGGCTTGATGCAGGTCATGTAGTTGAGGCAGAGCCCTTTGGGACTGTCCAGGCTTGATGCAGGTCATGTAGTTGAGGCAGAGCCCTTTGGGACTGTACGGGCTTGATGCAGTGTCAGATGCTCTCTAGATTGAAGGTAAATGATCAGACGAGACGAGCTGGATGGTCTCATCATGAATAAATATTGTTCTTATTCTTATGTTCATCACATATTCTATAGCATTCAAATGTTAACATTTCATGAAATATTATGGATAAGTGAAGTGTATTTAAAATATATAAAACAGATTGTCCATTAAAGGACAAGATATAACGAGGAAAAAAAAAGTCTTTGGGAGCATCTTCTGTATTTCTTACCTCTTCTCAAAGGACCTCTAATACGAGGCTATCTGGCACCATCTGGTGGTGAGGACTGAATACACACCTTCTCCTCCAGCACTTCCAGGTTTCCAGCTCCACTTTGAAGTTTCAGCCCTGACCAATCACATCTCAGCACCCCAGCCCTGACCAATCACATCTCAGCACCCCAGCCCTGACCAATCACATCTCAGCACCCCAGCTCTGACCATTACATTACATTCATTTAGCAGATGCTTTTTATCCAAAGCGACGTACAATAAGTGCATACAGAGACATCATCATCATCAATCCCATATGACCAATCACATCTCAGCACCCCAGCCCTGACCAATCACATCTCAGGACCCCAGCCCTGACCAATCCCATCTCAGGACACCAGCCCTGACCAATCCCATCTCAGAACCCCAGCTCTGACCAAGCCTATCTCATCAACCGAGCCCTGACAAATCCCATCTCAGAATCCCAGCCCTGACCAATCAGTGCATGCTCTGGTCTCCATGGCAATCAGTGACCTGGAAACCCTCCCAAATCTCCTCCTTATTCACAGAAAGCTGGAGAAATTGTGAAATGCTTGGATGAAGAGATGTGCAGCTGGAGAAGATAATTTTTATTATCAATTTTTATTATCAATTCTCCTCTGTTTTCACAGGATTTTTTCATTATTAATACAAACAGAACAGCAGATTAAAAGACACAGTATGGAGGTAAGTTAAACATACAATGCTAAAGAGAGACACCATATAATAATTGTGCATTTATAATAAGTAGTAAGTAAGTAAGTAATTCCATATTTTAGGAGCTCAAACCACGAAAGCTCGATCTCATTTTGTTTTTACAGGTGTAACTTTAAGGGGACAGTTTTTGTCTGTGATTAAATAAATACAGAAGTTTCAGTGGCAGTTATGAAGGTATGAGGTTGTGGTTCAAAGCAAAAAATACACTTGAAGTAACTCCAAACAGCGTGTTCAGTCTTCTCAAGAATCCTCTATTAAGCAATCTTCTATCAACTGTCTGCAGGCCAGTATTGTAAATTAGTCACAACAGTAATTTCACCAAATCTCATTAAATCAGCTCTAACCATGCTATAATGAGCCAGCCTGGTTCCAGCTCTACAGTGGGAAAGGGGGTATAATGAGCCAGCCTGGTTCCAGCTCTACAGTGGGAAAGGGCTATAATGAGCCAGCCTGGTTCCAGCTCTACAGTGGGAAAGGGGTATAATGAGCCAGCCTGGTTCCAGCTCTACAGTGGGAAAGGGGTATAATGAGCCAGCCTGGTCCCAGCTCTACAGTGGGAAAGGGCTATAATGAGCCAGCCTGGTTCCAGCTCTACAGTGGGAAAGGGATATAATGAGCCAGCCTGGTTCCAGCTCTACAGTGGGAAAGGGCTATAATGAGTCAGCCTGGTTCCAGCTCTACAGTGGGAAAGGGCTATAATGAGCCATCCTGTTCCAGCTCTACAGTGGGAAAGGTGTATAATGAGCCAGCCTGGGTCCAGCTCTACAGTGGGAAAGGGGTATAATGAGCCAGCCTGGTTCCAGCTCTACAGTGGGAAAGGGGTATAATGAGCCAGCCTGGCTCCAGCTCTACAGTGGGAAAGGGCTATAATGAGCCAGCCTGGCTCCAGCTCTACAGTGGGAAAGGGCTATAATGAGCCAGCCTGGCTCCAGCTCTACAGTGGGAAAGGGGTATAATGAGCCAGCCTGGTTCCAGCTCTACAGTGGGAAAGGGCTATAATGAGCCAGCCTGGTTCCAGCTCTACAGTGGGAAAAGAGGTGTAATTAGCCAGCCTGTTCCAGCTCTACAGTGGGAAATGGCTATAATGAGCCAGCCTGGTTCCAGCTCTACAGTGGGAAAGGACTATAATGAGCCAGTCTGGTTCCAGCTCTACAGTGGGAAGGGGGTATAATGATCCAGCCTGGTTCCAGCTCTACAGTGGGAAAGGGGTATAATGAGCCAGCCTGGTTCCAGCTCTACAGTAGGAAAGGGGTATAATGAGCCAGCCTGGTTCCAGCTCTACAGTGGGAAAGGGGTATAATGAGCCAGCCTGGTTCCAGCTCTACAGTGGGAAAGGGGTATAATGAGCCAGTATGGTTCTAGCTCTACAGTGGGAAAGGGGTATAATGAGCCAGCCTGGTTCCAGCTCTACAGTGGGAAAGGGGTATAATGAGCCAGCCTGGTTCCAGCTCTACAGTGGGAAAGGGCTATAATGAGCCAGCCTGGTTCCAGCTCTACAGTGGGAAAGGGCTATAATGAGCCAGCCTGGTTCCAGTTCTACAGTGGGAAAGGGGTATAATGAGCCAGCCTGGTTCCGGCTCTACAGTGATAAAGGGCTATAATGAGCCAGCCTGTTCCAGCTCTACAGTGGGAAAGGGCTATAATGAGCCAGCCTGTTCCAGCTCTACAGTGGGAAATGGGATGTATAGGAAGCCAGGTTAACTCAGTTTACTTGCAATATCTCTTTACATTGGGTCTATTTACTCTAAGAGTCGGGTTTGCTTTGAAATTTTTCTGTTACCCCAGATAGACTCAGCACAACAGATTGACCCTTGAACTTTGGAATTGTCAGCATAAACAAAACAATAATACAAGCAAACCCCCGGATAGATGGGCTGTGGTTTGGACTCTGGAATTTGTTTAATCATTATATCATTTGAAGTCCAATATTTAAGTTTATTTAATTCATTTTCTGTCTTATTTGAGTGTTTTTCCCTCTCTTTAATTACAGCTGATCTTCCCTTCACTCTCTGCCTCATCCCAGACCACACAGTTTTACAGAAGATCCATAAGAATAAACCCCAAACCCAGGATAGAGGGGCTGAGTGAATGTGGTCTGGACTCTGTGCAGGAGGGTCATTGTGCATGAGACGCTGTAGAAGGACAGAGTTCCTGCCCTGTGATCCAGGTACACTCCTATTCTAGAGAAGGGGGAGCAGGGATTTCAGTGCTCTCATCCTTGTGCCAGAAAGTGTAAAAGGAGGGAGAGCATCGCAAACCCCAGGACTTGTCATTACGTCCCAGACCACAGTCATAACCCCGCCCTTTCCTGCTCATCTCTTTATATGACACTGCTATATCAACCTCATCCCCACTCCACTCAGCCTCCCAGTAACAGCGTCCAGACAGACCCTCTCTGCACAGCACTTGGACCCAGTACTTAAATCTCTCTGGATGATCAGGATATGACTGGATCTCTTCCACACGGGTCACCTCTCTGTTCCCCTCAGACAGGTGTTGATTCACTGTGTTGGGGTCCAGTGTGAGCTGACAATAATCTGAGGAGAAGAGAAGAGAAGAGAGCTCCACTTACATATTTTATGAATCATACATATTTTATATATCTTTCATGTTTTACATATTTAAATTTAATATTTTCTTGATTCTTGTCATTTTCCAAAGACTTTCCTTTTTATTTGTGATTGTATCTTATTTCAGTAACTTTTCCCATTTTGAAAAATTTTTCCACATTAATTGAATTTTCAGCCACTATAACTACTTAATTATTTTTATATTACTGTATATTGGTCTTGTAACTTTCTTCACATAGTATTAATATTATGTCCTACAGTAGGACTATCATACATGATCCTTATGTTTAATACCAGGATGACTGCAGCTGAATTAATAGGGATCTGATGAATGAATGAATGAAACTTTATTTATATAGCACAAGTCATACATAAAATGCAACTCCAAGTGCTGAACATAAAAAGTACATAATAAAAATTTTAAACAAGCATAAATTGAGAACATAAAAATTATTAAATACAATAAAGTTAATAGTAAAATAGGAAATAAATGATAACAGTAAAACGGCAAGTCAAAAAAAAAAAAAACACTAAATAAAAGCTAGGCTAAAAAGGTGTGTTTTAAGTTTTCTTTTAAAAAGGTCCACACTCTCTGCCACCCTCAGGTCCTCTGGTAGTCTGTTCCACAGGCTGGGGCCATAGTGGCTAAAGGCAGCTTCGCCATGAGTCTTAGACCGGACCCTAGGAATAGTCAAGAGACAACTACCAGAGGACCTGAGGGATCTAGCAGGTACATATCTTAAAACCATGTCAGACATGTATTCAGGAGCAAGACCATTAAGTGATTTGTAAACTAATAAAAGAACCTTAAAATCAATTCTAAAACTAACAGGTAACCAGTGCAGTGATTTTAAAACAGATGTAATGTGTGCTCTCCCTCTGGTCCTAGTTAGCACACGAGCAGCTGAATTTTGTACTAGTTGCAAATGATTTATGGATTTTTTTGGTAGACCAGAAAGGAGAGCGTTACAATAATCTAACCTGCTACCAATAAAAGCGTGCACAAGTGTTTCAGTATTGGCACGGGAGAGAAACGGACGCACTCTTGCAATGTTTTTTAAATGATAAAAGGAGGATTTAGTCACATTACGAATGTGGGCATCAAAAGCCAAATTGGAGTCTAGGATGACACCTAGGTTTTTAGCCTGGTGCCTGGGGCTGAGAGCCAATGACTGCAATTTAGAGGTCAGTTTCTCTCTCTGTGCCTCTGCTCCAATGATGAGTACCTCTGTTTTGTCCTGGTTAAGCTGCAGGAAGTTCTGAGCCATCCAAGCATTCATATCTAGAATACACTTATGGAGGGTGTCAATAGGGCTAGTGTCATCAGGAGACACAGCAATGTAGAGTTGAGTGTCATCTGCGTAACTGTGAAAATTAATGCCATGTCTCCTGATGACACTGCCAAGGGGGAGCATGTACAGATTGAAAAGGACTGGACCTAGGATGGAACCTTGTGGTACGCCAGAGTTAATGTAATATTTCTTGGAACTATGTTCATTGAGGGCAACAAATAATTCCCTGCCTGTGAGATAAGATGTAAGCCAGTTAAGTACAGTGTTAGAGAGGCCAACATATCTATGTAATCTGTCTATGAGGATACTGTGGTCGACTGTGTCAAAAGCAGCACTTAGGTCTAGGAGAACAAGGACGGTGACTTTTTTGTTGTCCAAGTTGATTCTGATGTAATTTACAACCTTTACCAGAGCCGTTTCTGTGCAGTGGTGGGCCCGAAAACCTGACTGAAATTGTTCAAAAATAGCGTTTGAGGCAAGAAAATCATTTAACTGATTTAAAACTAATTTCTCTAAGATTTTACTTAAAAAGGGAAGGTTAGAGATTGGTCTAAAATTACTAAGGATTGACGAGTCAAGGTTGTTTTTCTTCAGGAGGGGTTTCACCATGGCAGTCTTAAGTGTGGTTGGAAAGACACCTGTCTGTAAGGAATAGTTTACGATTGTTTCAACGTCATCTGATAAACAGCTAAAAATTGTTTTAAAAAAGTTGGTGGGGATAGGATCCAGAGTGCACGTGGAGGGCTTAAGCTGTGATACTATCTTCCTGAGCATTTCAGCGTCAACCAGGACAAAAGACTCTAGGCTTATCTCACCTAATGAGGTGGGTGATTCAAAGATGTCACTCCTTGGCTGAACAATACCAGACCTGATGGTGGTTATCTTATCCGTAAAGTATGCTGCAAACTCTTCACATCTGGATGTGGAAAAAAGGTCACCAGAGTTTAAGGGGACAGGGTTAATCAGACGGTCAATTGTTGAGAAGAGGATTTTAGGGTTGTTCTGATTATCACTGATTAGTTTGGAGAAATGGGCTTGTCTAGCTTTCTTAATTGCTCTGTTATACACACTAAGTTGCTCACGGAGAATGTCATAGTGGACATGTAATTTAGATTTTCTCCATTTCCTTTCTGCCATACGACAGTTTCTCTTTAACTTAGCAATTTCATCATTTTTCCAGGGGGCTCTCTGTTTGGGCTTTTTTTGTTTGACAGGGGCAACACTGTCAATAGTTCTCATTAATTTATTGTTTAAGTCATTTACTAAATCATTGCATGAAGATGGTAAAATAGCTCCCGGTGTGTTTTCTATGCAGGTTATAAAATTTGCAGCAACCTCAGGGGTAAAACACCGTTTTTTCACAAGACGTTCTTTGTTTTCCAGTGCTGTGGAGGCTATAGCTGAGAAGAATACACAAAAATGATCAGACATAGCCAGGTCAACAATGGAGGTTACATCAACAGTAAGTCCATGTGTTATCACCAAATCTAGGGTGTGGCCATGGCTATGGGTGGGTCCAGCGACATGCTGAGTAAAATCCATATAGTTCAGAATATTTAAAAATTCCACAGCTCTGGAATCTGACTCATTATCTATATGTAAATTAAAATCACCAATGATAATGCATTTACCATGGTTGGTAAAACAAAATAAGTTCAGCAAAATCTGCTAAAAAGAGGGGGCATTGCTTGGGAGGCCGGTATAGAGTTACTGCCAGCACGGGAGGCTGGTATAGAGTTACTGCCAGCACGGGAGGCCGGTATAGAGTTACTGCCAGCACGGGAGGCTGGTATAGAGTTACTGCCAGCACGGGAGGCTGGTATAGAGTTACTGCCAGCACGGGAGGCCGGTATAGAGTTACTGCCAGCACGGGAGGCTGGTATAGAGTTACTGCCAGCACGGGAGGCTGGTATAGAGTTACTGCCAGCACGGGAGGCCGGTATAGAGTTACTGCCAGCACGGGAGGCTGGTATAGAGTTACTGCCAGCACGGGAGGCTGGTATAGAGTTACTGCCAGCACGGGAGGCTGGTATAGAGTTACTGCCAGCACGGGAGGCCGGTATAGAGTTACTGCCAGCACGGGAGGCTGGTATAGAGTTACTGCCAGCACGGGAGGCTGGTATAGAGTTACTGCCAGCACGGGAGGCTGGTATAGAGTTACTGCCAGCACGGGAGGCCGGTATAGAGTTACTGCCAGCACGGGAGGCTGGTATAGAGTTACTGCCAGCACGGGAGGCTGGTATAGAGTTACTGCCAGCACGGGAGGCCGGTATAGAGTTACTGCCAGCACGGGAGGCTGGTATAGAGTTACTGCCAGCACGGGAGGCTGGTATAGAGTTACTGCCAGCACGGGAGGCCGGTATAGAGTTACTGCCAGCACGGGAGGCTGGTATAGAGTTACTGCCAGCACGGGAGGCCGGTATAGAGTTACTGCCAGCACGGGAGGCTGGTATAGAGTTACTGCCAGCACGGGAGGCCGGTATAGAGTTACTGCCAGCACGGGAGGCTGGTATAGAGTTACTGCCAGCACGGGAGGCTGGTATAGAGTTACTGCCAGCACGGGAGGCTGGTATAGAGTTACTGCCAGCACGGGAGGCTGGTATAGAGTTACTGCCAGCACGGGAGGCCGGTATAGAGTTACTGCCAGCACGGGAGGCCGGTATAGAGTTACTGCCAGCACGGGAGGCCAGTATAGAGTTACTGCCAGCACGGGAGGCTGGTATAGAGTTACTGCCAGCACGGGAGGCAGGTATAGAGTTACTGCCAGCACGGGAGGCTGGTATAGAGTTACTGCCAGCACGGGAGGCCGGTATAGAGTTACTGCCAGCACGGGAGGCTGGTATAGAGTTACTGCCAGCACGGGAGGCTGGTATAGAGTTACTGCCAGCACGGGAGGCTGGTATAGAGTTACTGCCAGCACGGGAGGCTGGTATAGAGTTACTGCCAGCACGGGAGGCTGGTATAGAGTTACTGCCAGCACGGGAGGCTGGTATAGAGTAACTGCCAGCACGGGAGGCTGGTATAGAGTTACTGCCAGCACGGGAGGCTGGTATAGAGTTACTGCCAGCACGGGAGGCTGGTATAGAGTTACTGCCAGCACGGGAGGCTGGTATAGAGTTACTGCCAGCACGGGAGGCTGGTATAGAGTTACTGCCAGCACGGGAGGCTGGTATAGAGTTACTGCCAGCACGGGAGGCTGGTATAGAGTTACTGCCAGCACGGGAGGCCGGTATAGAGTTACTGCCAGCACGGGAGGCTGGTATAGAGTTACTGCCAGCACGGGAGGCCGGTATAGAGTTACTGCCAGCACGGGAGGCCGGTATAGAGTTACTGCCAGCACGGGAGGCTGGTATATAGTTACTGCCAGCACGGGAGGCTGGTATAGATTTACTGCCAGCACGGGAGGCCGGTATAGAGTTACTGCCAGCACGGGAGGCCGGTATAGAGTTACTGCCAGCACGGGAGGCCGGTATAGAGTTACTGCCAGCACGGGAGGCCGGTATAGAGTTACTGCCAGCACGGGAGGCTGGTATAGAGTTACTGCCAGCACGGGAGGCTGGTATAGAGTTACTGCCAGCACGGGAGGCTGGTATAGAGTTACTGCCAGCACGGGAGGCTGGTATAGAGTTACTGCCAGCACGGGAGGCTGGTATAGAGTTACTGCCAGCACGGGAGGCTGGTATAGAGTTACTGCCAGCACGGGAGGCCGGTATAGAGTTACTGCCAGCACGGGAGGCTGGTATAGAGTTACTGCCAGCACGGGAGGCCGGTATAGAGTTACTGCCAGCACGGGAGGCTGGTATAGAGTTACTGCCAGCACGGGAGGCCGGTATAGAGTTACTGCCAGCACGGGAGGCTGGTATAGAGTTACTGCCAGCACGGGAGGCTGGTATAGAGTTACTGCCAGCACGGGAGGCTGGTATAGAGTTACTGCCAGCATGGACCACCTTTCCATGCCCCTCTGGTGGGTGGGGAGGGGGCTGGGAAGGACAGGTAGAAGGGCAGGGGCAGTCCATCTGGGTGGACAGGCTCACCGGGGGGGCCAACGCCTCATACCGGTTGGACAGTGATAGATCCGGTGGCTGGAACTGGGGCAGAGTGTGGTGTGGCCTCCTGGAGCGCCTGCGGTTCTGCTGCCAGACAGGGAGCCGGGGAGTGGAACTGGGGTGAAACCTATCTTGAGGTCCAAGATGAGGTGTGCAGACAGGAGGAGGGGGATCGAGATGGTCAGCAGCATTGCAAGGAGGCCCCTGAATTGGCAGTGTGGAAGTGAGAAGTGCTGAGGAGTGACGGCCTGGCCCAGCTGCCCCAGTTAAAATGGTGGCATTAAAAATGTCCTGCATATTGGACTGATCTTTGAGACAAGCATTGCGTTCAGACAACACTTTAATCTGTTCATGGAGATCAATTACTTTAGATTGTAGTTCACCAAGTTTAGTACACTTGACGCAAATAAAAAGACTGATAGATACCTCGTCGGTGACTAAAAACATGCTACAGAGCTCACACTTCCATACATGCTTACTCTCTGATCCAGTTGGGGAAGCTGGGGAGCCCATAGTGTCGGTGGGTGAGGGGAGAAGAAAAATAATTACCTCACCCTAATGTCACAGCAGCTAGCTATGTCCTTAGCAGCTAGCAATGTAGATGATGGCTGGAGCCGTCTGCCGGTGTTGAAACGCGACACGGGTCCAACAAGTTGTGCTAGCCTGTCCCTCAGGCTGCTGCTACTGCGGCTGCGGCCTGGACTTGGCCTGGTGGTAGTGGCTGGAGCCTGGGCCTGGCCTGGTGGTAGCTGGCTGGAGCCTGGACTTGGCCTGGTGGTAGCTGGCTGGAGCCTGGGCCTGGCCTGGTGGTAGCGGCTGGAGCCTGGGCCTGGCCTGGTGGTAGCTGGCTGGAGCCTGGGCCTGGCCTGGTGGTAGCTGGCTGGAGCCTTGGCCTGGCCTGGTGGTAGCTGGCTGGAGCCTGGGCCTGGCCTGGTGGTAGCTGGCTGGAGCCTGGGCCTGGCCTGGTGGTAGCTGGCTGGAGCCTGGGCCTGGCCTGGTGGTAGCTGGCTGGAGCCTGGGCCTGGCCTGGTGGTAGTGGCTGGAGCCTGGGCCTGGCCTGGTGGAAGCTGGCTGGAGCCTGGGCCTGGCCTGGTGGTAGTGGCTGGAGCCTGGGCCTGGCCTGGTGGAAGCTGGGCAGCTGCTGGAGCCCAGACCTGGCCAATAGGTGGCTGGAGTAGCTGGTGGTTGGTCTCAATCCAGTCATGCAATTTGAGAATATACTCTCACAATTTGAGAATATACTCTCACAATATTCTTTCCCTCCAGCTATATCTTGAGCAAAGACAGGGCCTTTTCTTTTTACACACGCAAATAATTCATGCCTGTGTAACCAAAGTCATCAGAAGGTTGTCTCTGCACTGCTGTTGTATGCTCCTGCTCTTCCGGGCGTTCACGCATCCAAGAGATTCCTCAAGAGATTACCCACAATTCACTGTTGATGGAAGAGAAGATGTATCAGATCCAAAAAGAAAGTCAGTTACGAATATTATACAGTATTATACAAATCATATTTTTCTTCATATTACCTCATATTCTCATGTTGCTTCATTGTTTTAATTTAGGTTTAATTACAGACTCACATAGTAAGAAGTCCTCTCTGGTCTTGGGCTCTAGAATATGGATGTCTCCCACTGTAGAGAGAGAGATCACAAGAAAGTTGAGATAAAGATGACCTAATAATTTCCTGGTGAAACTGAATTTTAATTTCACAAATAAATATGCAGGGAAATAAGAACTGATTTCATCCAGAATACAGTATCTCCAACACTGCAGTCTCAATTATTATCCGAAAAATGACCAATTATGAGATGAGACAAAATAGTAACAGTTTTGCAATATTGTTTGTCGGCATCTCTAAAATTATTTTTTATAAAATGTATTGTCTCCTCTCATCTCTCCACAGTAGCTTGCATCCTAACAAGCAAAGACTGGTGCCAGAACATATTTGGTTCTTTGAAGGTTAAACAGAGCTTTAAATGCAAATGTTTTGGGTTACAGTTTCCTAGACAGCAATGACTGCCACCTAACATACTGGATGCTGTGGAGGTCTCACTCAGGTCTGACTCTGACACAGAAAACACCTCACATTTTGGGTCATTTAGGGATTGTGAGTACTTTCAATTTTACTCCACTGTTACATATAACCAGTGAGACAGACTGAAATGTCACTCACCCCTGTTATTAATATATAACCTGTGAGACAGACTGAAATGTCACTCACCCCTGTTATTAATATAAGATGCGAAAGTCCTTTCATGATGTAAAAGTGAATCTTAGACAGAGCACCTCACCAGTGTGTTGTGTGCAGTGGCTAAGCTCACTTTCTGCAGCAGGGTTTGTCCACCAACCTCTTCCAGAAACTTTGATCAACTCCGCCTTGAAAACATCCTCCAGCCGCTCTTTCAGTTCATAGACACATTTGCTCACAGCTTCAAAAGATATTTGCGGACTGACAGTGATGCTGGGCAAATCTCCAGGTCCAAGAGGGAGAGACTGACAGCTCTGCAGACAGACAGAGAAACAGACAGACAGAAAATTGTCTCATTACGGACTCCTATAGAGATGCCCGGAGCAGTTCTTAGTGATTGAGGAACACACCTCACCATGTATGTACAATGTACATAGTGCAGACTGTCAGAGAGCCAGTGATGTTACCTGGAGGAAATGGATGTGATCCTCTGTGTGTGAAAGCTGCTCCAGCTCAGCATCTCTCCTCCTCAGCTCAGCAATCTCCTGCTCCAGTCGCTCCAGGAGTCCTTCAGCCCGACTCACTTCAGCCTTCTCCTGATCTCTGATCAGCTCTTTCACCTCAGAGCGCCTTCTCTCAATGGAGCGGATCAGCTCAGTAAACATCCTCTCACTGTCCTCCACTGCTGCCTGTGCAGAGTGCTGTTAGGAGAGAGAGAGAGAGAGGAGGGCTGTTAATTTTAACTAGGCCTTTCACTCAGCTCTTACTGGGACCCCAGACAGCCTGTTCCCCACAGTGTGGCTCAGTGGGTTGAGCCCCACAGGGCTGGAAAGTGGCCCAACACTGGGCTCCTCACTGGCTGACTGGATGAGAGCCCTGACTGAGCCCTGAAATGGCTCTTCCAGCAGCCAGCTGTTGTCTTCTCCTCTGGTCAGTACCCACCTTGAGTGACTGCACAGCTTGTCTCAGATCCTGCAGCTCCTTCTTTCTCTCTTGGATTCTCTACTGGAATTTACTCGGTGTCGCCCCCAGCTGCTTCTGTGGATAGATTATTTCCCCAGTACATTGTGTTCACATTTGTTGAATAATATCATCATGTTTAACACTAAGCACAAAAAATAAGCAATAATCGATTTGAAATTCTGCGGGGCAGTGTAGAAGTGTACTGGCCTTATCAGTGAAGCTTCTAAACAAGGGGAAGGCAACCCAGGTCCTGGAGTGCCGGTGATGTTTCTGGTTTTTCTTCCATCTTAGCTCGATAACAAGAGTTTTATGGAAGCATAAAAGTCAGAATATTCCTAATAGTGAAACATTGAGTGCTTTCAGCACATGGTCATCTGCATTCATTACATTGAATAATTAAAGTTAATTCAGTTTTGTAGTTATAGGTTTGGATGGGGCAAAAACCAGGACCATCTCTGGCACTCCAGATTGGCTACCCCTGTTGTAAACTGTGTGAGTGAACTAGCTGCTCCAGCCATGTTGATTCCCATTCAGGGGTGTGAACAGAGCTGTCACAGAGAGCTGACCTGGGTTCACTTCTTCCTTTCTCACCGTGGATACACGCCTGGGAATAACTGCATCGATCAGCACTTTTTGAAATGTATGAAATATTTCAAAATAAAATCTACTTAATAACTAAATTAAAGAAACTCAATAAAACCTAGGTCATTAACCGACATATTGTAGCTATAAGCCAAGATGATGTCATTACTGTAATAAAACATGATTGATACATGTAAGAGTTTCAGTCCTTACCTGTTTCTCAGTTAATTCTGCTGTAGCTGAGACTGTATCATGACCTCTGTGTTCATCCATCACACACAGATAACAGATACACTGCTGATCAGTACGACAGTAAACCTCCAGAACTTTGTCATGATGAAAGCAGATCTTCTCCTGCAGGTTTCCAGTGGCTTTGACCAGTTTGTGCTTCTTAAAGGCAGGAGATTCACAGTGAGGCTGGAGGTGAGTTTCACAGTAAGAAGCCAGACACACCAGACAGGAATTGGTGGCTTTGCTCTTTCTCACAGTGCAGACATCACACACCACATCTCCAGGTCCAGCTTAACAGTGAGCAGGAGAAGCTTGGAGTCCTGTCTTCTTCAGATTCTCCACCACTTCAGCCAGCATGGTGCTTTTTCTTAAAACAGGCCTTGAGAAGGTCTCTCTGCACTGGGGACAGCTGTAGACACCAGTATGATCATCCTGATCCCAGCAGCCCTTAATACAGCCCATACAGTAACTGTGTCCACAGGGAATAGTCAACGGATCCTTCAGTAGATCCAGACAGATCGCACAGCTGAACTGATCCTGATCTAGACGACCTGCAGGCTGTGCCATGTTACTGCTCAAACTGACAGAGATTAGTTTTAGTTCAGAATGTCATGTAGTTTATTTGAATCTGTGTGAGAAAAAGCAGGAAATATTCCCTGGTTCTGAGCAGACCCACCTAGATACTGGCCTCTGCTATTTTACAGCTCACACTGACAGAGACAGAGTTAGGTTTTGTTTCTCTAAAACTCTGTCACAGAGAGTGGGAGTGACTTATGGTTCTGCCCACAGCTGCAGGAGGAGTGGTGTTGGACTGAGGCCAGGCTGAGCAGAGCAGTGAGTGTAGAGAGAGAGAGATGTGACCTGTCTGGTCATACCTGTTTCTGACGGGAGGTTTGGTGATGGAGTCATCTAATAGCAAGTTGATTATGCTGCGATTTGTGCAGCCAATTAGGAAAAAAAGGAGTGATTGTTTATGACCTCTGAGCATACTTAAAAAAACATGCATAACTCAAAATCATCATAAAATCCTGTTTATTTTTCTTTCATGGAAATTAATGGTGACAATTTCGTAGTGTTTTCAATAAAACACTTATTCCCGAATAATTATTGCCTAATTCCCTCTGCATAAGCTGTGCAAAGGCGGTAGAATCTCTGCATCTTCACAGTCACATTGTAGAACCAGTCCCAGACAGTGTAAACACACTGAAACCACACTGCTCCATATTGGCTTTTTCATGAGATGTCATTGTATCCCGATTCATTCAAATAAGAGTGTCAGGCCTAACTACCTCTGACCACAACAATGAAAGGTGAACCTTTGGCCAGTACATCAGCTTCAATTCATGTAAAAACACCAGGCAGAGTCAGCGATGCAGCTCTCAGGTAATTTTAATACAAGCGCTTGGGAGAAGAGAGCAACCACACAGAGCTCAGAGTTCTGCTCAGGATGCTAATCGCCTCAAAGATTACATCATTTACAGGGGCTTTAATACAAAGTGTGTAAACTGATAATAATTAAATCACATTACTCTGATTGGCCATGATGGCATCAGACAATAATGAAATGATTGGTCACATGTCAGGTTGCTAGGCAGTTATGCCTCGTTCTTAGTTTACTTTTTTAAGTTAAAACATCAGGTTATGTGGTAAAATAAGGTATTTGTCTTATTAACCAGTCAGCTACATCTGCTACCTCCTGTATTCCCCTCTCACAAACTGTCCAAGGCCTGTAGGGTGGAAGACAAAGAAACAACCTGGGAACAAAAGTCCCTTAAGTGAGCAATGGAGAAGAATGGGAAGGGCTTTGCCCCAGAACTGCAAAAACAATCCACTTAGTACAACAGAATGAGGAAGCAATTAGGTGTAGGACATTAGTAATGTGAGTGATCAATGATGTGTTTGTGTGTGCGAGCATGTGCGTGTGCGTGTGTGTGTGTGTGTGTGTGTGTATGTGAGTGTGTGTGTGTGTGTGCGTGCGTGCGTGCGTGCGTGCGTGTATGTGTGTGTGTGTGTGTGTGTGTGCGTGCGTGCGTGCGTATGTGTGTATCTGTGTGTGTGCCTGTGTGTGTATGTGTGTATGTGTGTGTGTGTATGTGTGTGTGTGTGCGTGCGTGCGTGCGTGCGTGCGTGCGTGCGTGCGTGCGTGCGTGCGTGCGTGCGTGCGTGCGTGCGTGCGTTCTCTGACACCATCTCACACCACAGTGCATCACCTCTCCTGCCAGGTATCAAATCTGAGTGGAGATTAAACATCACAATTTATGTAAATATAAACTCAAGCATACAACATTACTGGCACCTTTACTAATTAATCATGTGAGCAATAGTGAAGGGTTAATATGTGCCATTCACACAGACAGGAATATCATGACATGTTTAATACAAACAGCTGTAAGAGGTGGATAGATATTAGAAAACACAATGATTAGTCAGAGTGAGTATACAGGGGGAGATGGAAGTTGGAATTTCAGTCATAGAGAAAATCACGTCCCTACAATTCCCCATCTAATTTAGAGACTTCGGTAGAGAGAGCGATCACAAGACAGTTGAGCTAAACATTACCTTATTTTATAATGGAGAAACTGAATGCTAATTTCACAAAACAGGAAAATCACAACTGATGTCATCTAGAAATAATAACATTATTACCAACACTGCAGTATAAATTGTTATCCAAGAAAAACTTTAATCATTCAATCATATACTCCCTTTAGTTAATACAGCTGATTAAGGGAAGCTTCACTCTCTGCCTCATCCCAGATCACACAGTTTTACAGAGGATCCAACGACAGGAAGCCAAACCCCAGGATAGAGGGGCTGAGGGAATGTGGTCTGGACTCTGTGCAGGAGGGTCATTGTGTCAGAGACGCTGTAGAAGGACAGAGTTCCTGCCCTGTGATCCAGGTACACTCCTATTCTGGAGGAGGAGGGAACAGTGATTTCAGTGCGCTCATTATTGTGCCTGAAAGAGTAACTTGAGGCAGAGCAGCGCAAAGCCCAGGACTTGTCATTACGTCCCATAGCACAGTCATCAACCCCTCTTTTCCTGCTGATCTCTTTATATGACACTACTATATACGCCCTAAGCCCACTCCACTCAGCCTCCCAGTAACAGCGTCCAGACAGACCCTCTCTGCACAGCACTTGCTCATAGTAGTCAAATCTCTCTGGATGATCAGGATATGACTGGAACTCTTCCACACGGGTCACCTCTCTGTTCCCCTCAGACAGACTGAGTTTTCTGTGTGCTGTGTTGGGGTCCAGTGTGAGCTCACAGGAATCTGACAGAAGAGAAGAGAGCCTCTCTTATTATATACCTTACATATTTTACATATTTAAACTTAATATTTTCTTGATTGTTGTCCTTTCCCTCACATTTGGCCATTAATTATTGATTGCATTTTATTTAACTTATTTTAGTGATTTTCCCCATGTATATAAAATTCAACTAACTATGATCTTAATTCTTTTCATATTACAGTATATTGGTTCTGTCACTTTCTTCACACAATCCTACTTCAGGCCATACAGTCAACTCAAGAATTATTGGCACCCTTCATGAAAATCAGCAAAAATTATTGTATGAAATAAACAGTGCACACAATGATTAAAATGTTCTTCTTAAAACATTTTCTGGAAAATACTTACTTTCACTCCAATGTATTTTTCTCAAAAACATACTGGTCAATATTATTGCCCCCCCCCCCCCATTTTTTATATTTGGTTACATATCCATTGCATGCCATGACTTCTTGATGTCTGTGACCCAACAATATCAAAAGACTCTTGATATCATATTTTCTGGTACTCCTACAAGCGATACTATAACGTCTCTGCATTTGAATGGATCTCTATGGGAATTGGGGGGTGGGACTAGATTTAGCTGTAAATTACACTGGAACAGTATAGAACACATGGGGCCCTATCTTAATTGTAAATTAATTGTGTAACAATTCGTTTCTAATTAGACACTTAGTTCTCTTTAAAATCTTTTGTTCAGTTATGGAATAACAGGTGAAATCAGTGGGGTTTTAATAAGCTGAGGGTATGGAAACCTTGTCACTGTAATTTAAAAAATATGAAGGACGAAGAATAGCTAAGGTTAGGCTACAATTCAGTTAGCATGATGACATTTATCTCCGTTTTTTAACCATAGTCTATCGAAAAAACATTATGCACAGCGAGTCCGCTGTAGCCTAGGCTATTTGAAAAACAATAAAAGCAATATTCACTGGACAAGGTTTTGAACTTTTTTCAGTCACAAACCATTCTATTTAGCCTACTTACAGGCTGTATTCCTAGATAAACAGAGCTGTATTGTAATGACATCTGAAGCGCATTTTCAGAACGCAAATGTCCGTCTATTGCAGTACGCGAGTTTTCCATTGAATGACAGGTGCAAAGACAATTCGCGCATTAGGCTTGATAGCTATAGGTGTTATCAGCTCCTTTTTAATGGATAGCCATTGTCCCGTACCATCGCACATCGCCTGGATGTTGATGGAGTGGGCTGAGAGCAATGTAATGTGGCATTGTTTCCCTTCGCTGAGGGAAAGGTATGTGGACCTATGGAACCTTTTATTATTATGCATTTTTGATATAGCCTACACAATAATAATATTTCACATTGTGATCTAGATATTTTAGTCATGCTTGTGCACGCCCCTGTGTGTAACAGACAGGAGGGTATGCGCGTTGTGCACACGCCTATGTAGACGCACTTATATGCGCCGTCAAAATAACATGTAAACAACTGCGACATGACTTTAGACCAGGTTTGTGGTGGTTCTAGCGCAAGCGCTTTCTGCTGGCTCAAGATAGCAATACGCCAAAAAGAATCCTGGCCACTCCTCATCTTAAGACCAACACGCCCAGTTCACTTGTGATGGCGCAAGAATACATGCTAGTTAAAGGACGTAAGCGTTAGGCGTTATTATGGACCTAGCGCCGGGTGTAAGATAGCAAAGACACTTGCGTTTGGGTTAGCGCCGCTTTGCGCCGGGTGTAAGATAGGGCCCTTGGTTGCCTAAATGGCTCTAAGTCATCAAGGGTCTGATGTATCAAACAAGCCTTAAACCATCACTCTGCTGCCAGATATGCAGTAGATATGGATGGATAACTTGAAGGGTTGTTTCTCCTGAAGGGTTGAATTTTCCTATTGAACTGTATGGAGAAGAAACCCTTCAAGTTATCAAATGCAGTGAGGTTATAGTATCGCTTGTAAGAGTACCAGAACATAAGATATCAAGAGTCTTTTGATATTGTTGGGTCACAGACATCAAGAAGTCATGGCATGCAAAGGATATGCAACCAAATATAAAAAATTATTACTTTATTCTACATTATGTAAAACTGTCCAATATGTTTTGATGCCTGAAAATGGGGGGACTATGTACAAAAGGTTCTATAGTTTCTAAACTGTTTATCAGATATGGATGAAAATACCCTCAAATTAAATTATTGTCATTGGATCCTTTCAAACTCAAAGTGCTAGAGTACAGAACCAAAATAACTAAAAATGTGTCACTGTCCAATGAATTATGGTGCTCACTGTAATTCTATTTTTTTAATTGATCTCAGTCTCCAGGAACTGTATTGCTACCTTTCACCATTTCCTGTTTCACCTGCACACATGTAAAATCCCTTTCTCATCCATCACCATGGGGAAAACCAAAGAGCTTCCAACTCAGAAGAGACAGATGGTTATTGACGAACATAAATAAGGTACCTGATATAAAAAATACATAAACCGTTCAAAATACCACTATAAGCACAGTAAAGGTAAACAGTTTCAGAAGTCTGGAACAGTTGCAAATTTGTCAGGAAGAGGCTGCATGTGCATATTACCCCCACACACAGTGAGGAAGAGGACATGTGCATATTGCCCCCTCACCCAGTGAGGAAGAGTGTGAGGGAGGCAAAGAAGAACCCAAGGATCACAGTTTCAGAACTGCGCAGTTTAGTGGAATCTTGGGGTTATTTCAAAATCAACTGTTAGATGATACCTCCAAGTCAACAAGCTCTTTGGAAGGGTTGCATGAAAGAAGCCCTTAAAGCAATCAATGAATTTTGAAGTGCCTGAACTTTGCCTAATCATCATTGGAACTACAACTTAAATCATGTGTTGTTGTCTCAGATGAGACCAAAATTAAACTTTTTGGTTGTGTACAGCATTGGCACGTTTGGAGACAAAAGACGACTGCATACAAGGAATAGCCCCTGATATCCACAGTAACATACGGTGGTGGATCACTGATGCTTTGGGGCTGTTTTTCTGCTTGTGATCCAGAGGCTCATGTTAAGATCGATAGCATAATGAATTCCACTAAGTACCAGGATATTTTAGCCCAAAATCTGGTTGCCTCTGCCGGGACATTGAGGCTTGGCTGTTGATTAACCATTCAACGAGAGACAATGACCCCAAACATACTGTACATCAAAATGAACACAGAAATGGTTGCAGGGACACAAAATCATGTTTTGCAATGGCCATATCAGTCTCTGGACTTGACCCCTATTGAAAACCTGTGGTATGAATTTAAGAGGGCAGTCCTCAAGCGCAAACCTAAGAATATCAAGGATCTTGATGTCTTCTGCATGGAGGAGTGGTCCAAGATCCCTCCAAAAGTGTTCTCCAACCTTCTCAGACATTAGAGGAAGAGGCTCAGTGCTGTTATCTCAAGGGGATAACAGCACTGAACACTCCACAGTGCACCCAAAGCAAATAAAATATATTTTTGAAGTCAAACTATCGTTGAATCCTTTACTTTGTGCTGACCTATATTCTCTGTGGAAGTACGGTGGCGGAGCGAACGTGGCCATTGCAACTTGTTGCTCTTCTTTGTTGTTGTAGTCGATAGTTTGACTTCAAAAATGATGGTATAAACACTCAAAATAACCCCGATAGACTGTCGTCATATTTTATTTGCTCTGGGTGCACTGTGGAGTGTTTAAGTGCGTTTGGTAGTGGATGCTACCAGTTACCTCAGAGTTGCGCTAGCATTAGCAACTTGTGTATTTCCAAAAGAAGGGACAGCATGGAATTAGCTGAAAATGGTTTCCATCAATCAACTACATCATGGGTAAGTCGTAATTGAGACATTATGTCCAAAATTCCAAACTATCCCTTTAAGAATTGATGATAGCCTACTATAAACTGCAAGACATTGGCTTTATAAACCTCCAATTCCCCAAATATTTCTTGTTCATGGTTAGTCACTTTAAAAAATTACAATAGCCTTGGAACATGGCTCTAATCTACGCTACTCTGCAGACAATGTAGCTTACTGCAAACACTTTTAATTATAATAATAATAAGAAGAATAATCTCTGGTAGGCAAATTTCTTAGTAGGCTCTATTGTTTTCTTTCTGGCTAAGATTCCTGGGAAATATGCGTCCAATTGTTAACCAACGTTAGTTTTGCCAGAGAAACATCAGTCAGCTGCTAGTCAGGAAGCAGGTAAGCTACGCTACTACGAAGCGAATCAACATGCCTTATACATCCATTGCACTACAGAAAACTAATCTAAAACTAGCTACATGGTCCGGTACCAAAAGATTTCCCGCAGGCAACGTTAGGCTGCACTACCAGACAAAAAAAAAATGCGAAGGAATTATGCTGTGCTTATGAAGTCGGCAGCTCCTAGCCCAGACATGGAAGCTTGGAGTTACGCATCCGACAAGCCAGTTACTTTTACTTTTACAACTGTATTTCCATATTTTACTTAGGCAAACTATTTAGGCTGTACTAACTATTTAGGCTGTATGTATATCTTTCAGCTACAATGTGTTTGCGACTAGCCTATTGTGCATGCGCATGTCTCCATATACACTTGGTTAATTCATTTACATGCTTCTTCATGATCCATAGTTCAGGTGGTGCTGTTCATTGTATTTAATTTGACATTAAATACAGCTGATCTACAAACTCTTTTAATGTAATTGTGGGCTATCGGTAATAGGAGAAATGTTCTCATTCTCATCAGTAGAGGGCGGTATGGTTATGCGAATGTCTGCATGCATTTATTTCAAATGCATGTATTCTGTATGCATGTCTCTCTCGATGTCATTATCTTCATGCATTATTCATCATTACTTAGCTCCCAAAAATAAGTGATATCTGATCAAAAACGAAAGCCAAGTTACTCACGCATAGCCTACAGTCTATAAGTCCTTAATTCCAACTTGCAAAAACTAGGCCTGCCATTAAAAGTATTGATATCAAAATGTGGCCAAGTTACAACTAACAATATTGCCTATCATAGCTCACACTAAATAAACTAGCTCTATTCCAAAGCAATGCCATCCAAACTTTCCTAAATTATTTAATGCAACTTGGCCCTGTGTTTCTTCATCTTAGCATGTGAAGAGATTGTGCCTCATGGAACAACATATGATTTTAATTAATGTTTTTAACAGTTGATGAATAATTACACTCCAGAAAGGATATGGTTATAATTTGTTGGCAAGTTTACCTTAGAAAATGTACAGGTTTTAAAATGTTAACTTCTGCTACAGATTTCTTTACAATTCACAAACAGACATTTATATCAAGAAACATCATTTACAATAGAGAAAGGGGGGATGAATAAATAAATGCAGATAAAAATGAGTAATATTTTTTCCTAGAAAATAGCGTACATATAGCATTTTTACAAACGTATCCAGACATGTTTGTGGGTCAGATGATGGCGTGAGTAACTTGCCTTTTTTTTTTTACGTCAGAGACGTTTTTGATCATATAAATGCATACGGCATTACGGTGTTGGTCATTTTTGACAACCATTTCTACTCATTTTCATGAAGGGTTCTGATAATTATTGAGTGGACTGTATATTATCATATATGATCCATATGTTTAATACCAGGATGACTGCAGCTGAATTAACAGGGATCTGATGGAGGAGAATATGTATGAGATCCCTAAAATGAGTCAGTTATGAATATAAAAAATTCTACAAATATTAGTTTTCTTCATATTACCTCATATTCTCATGTTGCTTCATTCTTTTAATTTAGGTTTAATTACAGACTCACATAGTAAGAAGTCCTCTCTGGTGTTGGGCTCTTGAACATTGACGTCTTCCACTGTAGAGAGAGATCACAAGAAAGTTGAAACTAAAGTGTATCTTGTTTTATAATGTCCTGGAGAAATTCCATGCACATTTCACAAAAAATGCAAGTAAATGAGAACTATCTCTGGGGAACACAGTATCAGTCTCAATTGTTATCCTAAAACTGAGCAAAGATGCACTGAGATGAGACAAGATGGTAATTTTTTATAATAAAACTACTGTGTTATAGAACGTCTTCTTTTAGCATCTCTAAAAGGATTAATTTTCTCCTCTCATCTCTCTGGAGTAACTTACATCTCAGCAAGCAAAGACTGGACACATTTCGTTCTTTGAAGGCTAAACAGAGCTTTGTAAAGGTTTTGGGTTACAACGCTTTTGCCAGCAATGAATTTCACCTAACATATTGGGTGCTGGGAGGTCTCACAAAGGGCAGATTCACACAGAAAACCCCTGCATTGCCTTGATAAACGGTTTGGGAGCTAAAGTCGTGTGTAGCTAATATTGCCTATAGAAAATAAGCGTTATCTTGTGATGCTAGGTCACGGTAGGTATATATTTGCAGGCTGTTAACTAACATATCAAGGCAATGCAGAGGTGCTGCAGTTGCCGGTTCGTCAGGCCACAGCATTAGTATGGTCAGAAGCAGTTCGTGGAAATTAAGTTTTAAATTAAGTTCTGTTCGGTAATACTCATGGCAGGCCTCGGGGCAATACAAAAAGACCGTCTGTTCGTTTTTTGTTTTATTTTTTCCTCACAATACATTGTTGAGCTGACTGAAAGTCAGCTATTCACCCACAATGATAAATAAATAAATAAATAAGTACAAAAAATAATGAATAAATGAATGTGGAAATAAAAATGAATAAATTAAATAATTTGGAAATAAATAAATCTAGAAATGTAAATGTATGTGCAATTAATTTAAGTTATAAAAAAAAATTATTATTTTTTTAATTTCAGATATTTTTTCTAATATATTCATTCATTTACTTCCATATATATTTCCCAAATTATCTCCCCATTTACTTATTTATTTCCATATTTACAGATTTCCCAACGAGCACAATCCGTCAATCAAATTGCTTTGCAACACCCACTAAGCCTCATTCCCACTCTAGACTGTAGACAAGTGGTTCAGAGCTGCAGACAGCGTTTCTCAATGTGAGCTAGTGATGGGCGGTTCAGATCTTTGCACAATCCGAGTGATCTCGTTCTGAGACATCTAATCATATCGAATCTTTCGAACTCTTCGAGTTTTGATACATTTTTTTTTAAATGGCGTCAGTTTGATCCATGATAGCCTACTCAGTATTCATAGTAGTTACATGCACGTTCAACAGTGTTGCCAGTGCCTGCCCCACTAAACTTGCATTTACCGATAATGACATAAGGTTACATTAATAAATATCAGTTACTTGTTTTAATACATTAATTCTGAAGTCAACTTGTAGACTAGGCGATGTAAACTCAATCTGATCAAAAACGTCTCCGACGTAAAAAAAGCCAAGTTACTCACGCATAGCCTACAGAGCGCTGTCTATAAGTCCTTAATTCCAACTTGCAAAAACTAGGCCTGCCTTTAAAATATTGATATCAAAATGTGGCCAAGTCACAACTAACAATATTGCCTATCGTAGCTCACACTAAATAAACTAGCTCTATTCCAAAGCAATGCTATCCAAACTTTCCTAAATTATTTAATGCAACTTGGCCCTGTGTTTCTTCATCTTACCATCTCAAGAGAATGTGGTCAATGAAACTATGTTCCACATCAAACTGCAAAATGAGAATAATTTATAGTGGAAATACTCTGATTCAGATGTGTTGCACTTAGAAATTAAACAGAAAAATTACTTGTAATGGGGTGCGTGACGTGTGAGATGGGAGGAGCCAAACGCAGCAAGGGGAATCATTAAGCCCTTAGGCCACTAAGGCGGGATACCCCGCAGATAAGGGAAGGAGACAAGACAAGGAACACAAACACACCACAGCTACAGACCGGCTCACAGTTACACCAGAGCCAGGAATATAACGCCCTGTCTCGATAACGAGACGCATACGAACAGGCGAGTAGCACAATGGCACAAATAAATACTGTACACAAATGAAGAATGAAATAATTTAATGAGGCGAAAAAACAGATGTTAAGGGGCTAATTACATAAGCTAGAACTAAGTCATATGCGGAAACTAAAGGAGGGTAAACGCCCGATCTTCCAGGGGGAAGAAACATTTTACAGGCGAGCCGACGGAGAACCGCAGTCCCATAACTTTACCAGTAAAAAATGACCAAGCTTAAAAACAGAGCCAGCCCTAACCTCTGACAGCAGATGAAACGAGGCAAACAGGAACAGAGATTAAACGTTCCATGGCGATATTAATAAGTTCGCAGTCTAAAGTAGAAAAGAGGTAAACACCCGATCTCCCAGGAGGGAGAAACACTTTACAGGTGAGCCGACGAGCACCGTCGTCCCATAACTTTCCCATCCAAATAGACTAAACGCAAACCTAATAAAAACACACGCCCTAGCCTCTCAGTAAGGTGAAATACGAGGCGAAACGGAACAGGGATTTAACGTTCCGAGGCTATTATACGAAACACGCAGTCAAACACAAGCATGTCCACAACATCGCCCAAGCTCCACATCAGGAGACAACACACCCGGAGAACGAAACAGAACAGCAGTTCACAACAATCGTCTCGCAGGCAAAAAGGCGAACAGGACTGCTGCAACAAAGACCTACGCAAACATAATAGCACGACAACCTCTAAATATAAATAAAAACCCTGACTCACAACAAAGGGGAACGTAGTCCACGAGAAGGAGACAACAGGGAATAAACGTACCGAAGCTACTTACTGGTTTACCGTAATCCGGAAATGAGTAGAAGCTAAAACGCCAGGTCTCTCAGTAAGAAGACCAATCCAAAAGCGAAAAAGGAACAAAGAACTGCTACTCTATACCTCTACGAGCTAAGCAGCCCAGCAGAAGCGCAAACGCCCAATCTCACATGAGACGATGCACCTAGGGGCGAACTGGACTAAAGTTCCCAAACAGAAACGCCCAAATCTCCATACACGGAGAACAAGCACACTATGGCGAAATAGAGCAGAGATTTACGGTTCCAAACTTCTACGAGATAATAAACCGCCAAGCCAGCCAGAAATAAGCCCTGTCTCAACAAAGAGACGTTAAAAATAGGCGAATAGCCAAAACGGTACGAGAATTCACAGCCAACAATAACACCACAGTACAAACAATTAACAATCAATGTCGAAGCCCCGAACGAAGAAAACGGTAGGCTTATATACCTCTCTCCAGGTGACTAAGCACAGGTGTGGGGGCTTAACAGCAGCTCCGCAATCTAAGCAGGGCGGAGCAAGCATCCACCCAATGAACAGCGCCCTCGCGTGGCCACCAAGGAGAACGACGGCATAGGGAAAAAGGGTTAAAACCATGACATTACTACACTATAGGGCATGTTTGAACAATTGTCTGCATCCACTGCTTCAGGTCTATGAAAAGCACAGAATGAATAAAATGTATTATTATTATTATTATTATTATGTATTTATTGATTTATTTATTTGGAATATTTGGATTTCTATCAAAACCTTTGTGGTCCTACAGAGCATAGATATCCTTGTGTTCACAAAATTCTGTTCGCAAATATCATAACTATTATTATGTTAAGAAAATTACTATTACTTATTTGCCATCGTCTGACCCACAAACATGTCTGGATACGTTTGTAAAAATGCTATATGTACGCTATTTTCTAGGAAAAAATATTACTAATTTTTATCTGCATTTATTTATTCATCCCCCCTTTCTCTATTGTACATGATGTTTCTTGATATAAATGTTTGTGAATTGTAAAGAAATCTGTAGCAGAAGTTAACATTTTGAAACCTGTACATTTTCTAAAGTAAACTTGCCAACAAAGTATAACCACATCCTTTCTGGAGTGTAATTATTCATCAACTGTTAAAAACATTAATTTAAATCATATGTTGTTCCATGAGGCACAATCTCTTCACATGCTAAGATGAAGAAACACAGGGCCAAGTTGCATTAAATAATTTAAGAAAGTTTGGATAGCATTGTGTTACGAACCCGGAACGAGACGAACCCAAGTGCAACGACCAGGAGACAGATTCACAAAAAGGGGGGTTTATTAAATTAAGTGTTGGGGTAGTCCCAACACTGTACAGAAAAGGCAATACACAATATTACGCTGGAACAGCAAGGAAGCCCGGGACGGGCTGCTCCAAGCCGGAGCTGGGCTGGCAGGTCTGGAACGTTCGTTCCAAGCCGGAACTGGACTGGACTGGAACTGGACCGGGAGGTCCACTTTGGGAATCAGGATCTGGAACGGAATGTTCCAAACCGGAACTGGACTGGACTGGAACTGGACCGGGAGGTCCACACTGGAATCAGGATCTGGAACGGGTGTGTTCCAAACCGGAACTGGACTGGACTGGAACTGGACCGGGAGGTCCACACTGGAATCAGGGTCTGGAACGGATTTGTTCCAAACCGGAACTGGACAGGACTGGAACTGGACCGGGAGGTCACACTGGAATCAGGGTCTGGAACGGATTTGTTCCAAACCGGAACTGGACTGGACTGGAACTGGACCGGGAGGTCCACACGGGAAGCAGGGTCTGGAACGGATTGTTCCAAACCGGAACTGGACTGGACAGGTAGGTGCACGGCTCACACCTGGACTGGACTGGACTAGCTGGGGAGCGGCTCACTACGGCAGGACAGGAACTGGACCGGAATGACTGCACCGGTACAGAACAAAACAAAGCAGGTGGGGTTAGTGCAAGGGAAGGCACGGAAATGACCGGGAGGTTCTCACGGAGGTGCAGGGCTTGAGAGGTAGGTGGTTGGTGAAGCACGGCAGGGCTGGGTAGTGTGGCGTAGCTGCGGTAGGTCCGGAAGGAGCTGACTGGTCTCCAGAGCTCCCGGAACCGGAACCGAAGAACTAGTTGGCTTCTTCGGCCGGACAGGAACAACTGGAGGGTAGCCAGGTAACACGCCAACCCGGAGCCTACACGAGCTGGAGGTGGAGGTACCGCAACACACACAATGAAAACGGGGGGAAACGAACACTGCCACGGGAGAATGGGAGCTGGGTTAGATGGAGGAGAGGGGAAACAGGTTAGCTGCATGCACCACAAGAAATGACTTGGGGGATAACTACCAGACTGTAGTTAGGAGCGGAACTCTAGCTGCAAGGGGATAATATCCCACAACCAAGCGAGTAGTTCTTTGAACGCGACCAGGCAAACAACGAGCATTAACAACGCGTGACGATAGTTAACGAACTGGCGCCGACTGGCGGCCAGCCGAAGGAATAAATAGTGAGGCTAATGACAGAACTAAACAAGGAACAGGTGTGGAAAATAAACGGGAGTGATTAAGAAACACCAGGTGAGGAAATGCATGCAACGAGGGGGGACGGAGTGAAAAGGCGGAAGTAAGACAACCAGACGAACAAGACAGAGAAGGAAATGCCCAGACCACAGCAGCGGGGAAAACACGGACAAAAGGATCCAACATGACACGGAGGGAAAAACAGGAATATACAGAAAACGAACAGGAAGGGAGCGGAACATTACAGTACCCCCCCCCCCCTCAACGTACGCCCCCTGGCGTACCTGGCGGCCTGGTCTTGAGAGGGAAGCGACTGTGGAAATCCTGGATCAATGATTGATCCAGGATGAGGCTCCTGTGGAGCCACGACCGCTCCTCAGGACCATACCCCTCCCAGTCCACGAGGTATTGAAAACCCCGACCCTTACGGCGGATGTCGATAATGCGGTCCACCGTGTAGGCCGGGGCGTTGTCGATGACCCGGACGGGTGGAGGAGGGAGGGTAGGGGCACTGAGGGGGCTGGAGGCGACAGGCTTGATCTGTGACACATGAAAAACGGGGTAGACCTTGAGGGAGGAAGGGAGGGAGAGTTTAACGGAAACCGGGTTAATGAGACAAACAACAGGGAAGGGACCAATAAACCGGGGCCGAAGTTTCTTAGAGGAGGAGGGAAGGGAAATGTTGGATGTGGAAAGCCAGACCTGCTGCCCGGCTCTGTATTTAGGGGCTGCGGTCCTGTGCAGGTCCGCCAGACGTTGAGAACGGGAATTAGAACGCAGGAGTGCGGTGCGTGCAAGTCTCCACATGCGTTTGCACTTGAGGATGTGGGACTTAACGGAGGGGACTGCTACCTCGGCCTCCTGGGCCGACAGGAGAGGGGGTTGGTAACCTAATGAGCACTCGAACGGGGACAACCCTGTAGACGCACTCTTAAGGGAGTTATGGGCGTACTCTACCCAGGGAAGAAAACGGCTCCACGAGGCGGGATTGCGTGCAGTGACGCACCGCAGGGCGGCCCCCAGGTCCTGGTTCGCCCTCTCTGCCTGGCCGTTAGACTGGGGATGAAAACCAGACGACAGACTGGCCGAGGCCCCCAGGGCTACACAGAACGCCTTCCACACCTGGGAGGAGAATTGGGGCCCACGGTCCGACACAATGTCGGATGGGATCCCGTGCAGCCTGACCACCTGTGACACCAGGAGCTCCGCAGTTTCGAGGGCGGACGGGAGCTTAGGGAGGGGAACAAAGTGAACCGCCTTGGAGAACCGATCCACAATTGTCAGAATGACGGAGTTGCCCTCTGACAATGGCAGACCGGTGACGAAGTCAACGCCAATGTGGCTCCAAGGACGGCCCGGGACAGGGAGGGGAAGGAGAAGACCAGAGGGAGGCTGGTGGGAAGCCTTGCTCCTGGCGCACACCGCGCAGGCCAGGACAAAAGCACGGGTATCCTCCTTGAGCGTGGGCCACCAAAAACTCCTCCTGACGAGGGTGGTCGTTCTGGCAACACCTGGGTGACACGCCAGACAGGAGGCGTGAACCCACTCAAGGACCTGGGAGCGGACGGAGTTGGGAACAAACAGGGAGGAGTTAGGGTTACTACGGGGGTCAGGGTGGGAAGTCTGGGCGGACCTCACAACCTCCTCAATCGTCCAGGAGACCGCAGCCACCATACAGGAAGCCGGTAGAATAGGCTCGGGGTCAGCAGGACTGGAGGGAAGGGAAAAAACACGGGATAATGCATCCGCTTTGATATTGCGGGAACCGGGGCGGAAGGACACAGAAAAATTAAATCGGGCAAAGAATAATGACCACCTAGCCTGTCTGGCATTAAGCCTCTTAGCAGACTTTAGATAAATAAGGTTTTGGTGGTCAGTTAAAACAATAAAGGGGCTACCTGCCCCCTCCAGCCAGTGGCGCCACTCCTCAAGAGCCAGCTTGATGGCCAGAAGCTCCCGATCCCCGACATCATAGTTCCGCTCGGCGGAGGACAGCCTCCGGGAGAAGAAAGCACAGGGATGGAGCTTGTTGTCCAAGGCGGCTCGTTGGGACAGAATGGCCCCCACGCCGGTGTCGGAGGCATCCACCTCAATCGTAAATTGGCGAGTGGGGTCAGGGTGACAAAGAATAGGGGCCGAGGAAAACCGAGCCTTAAGGCGTTCAAACGCGAGCTGGGCCTCGGAGTTCCAACAAAAAGAAAAAGCAGTGGAGGTGAGTTTGGTTAGGGGAGCAGCAATGACACTGTAATTACGGATGAACCTACGATAAAAATTGGCAAAACCAAGAAACTGTTGCAGGTGCTTACGAGAGGTGGGTTGGGGCCATTCTGTCACCGCCTTGATCTTGGCGGGATCCGCCCGGATGCTGCCCTCCTCGATGATGAAGCCGAGGAACGGGACTGAGGAGACGTGGAAGGAGCACTTCTCTGCCTTAACGAAGAGCTGGTTTTCAAGCAGGCGCTGGAGAACCTCCCGGACATGGAGAATGTGCTCCTGGGGGGACTTAGAAAAAATCAAAATATCATCGATATACACGAAAACAGTCTTCCCCAACAGGTCTCGCAGGACGTCATTCACCATGCCCTGGAAGACTGCCGGGGCGTTAGTAAGGCCGAAGGGGACCACCAGGTACTCGTAGTGGCCCAACGGGGTATTGAAGGCAGTCTTCCATTCATCCCCCTCCCGTATACGCACCAAGTGGTACGCATTACGGAGGTCGAGCTTGGTGAAAATGACGGCCTGCGAGAGGGGTTCAAAGGCAGTGTTAATAAGGGGAAGAGGATATTTGTTGCGGATGGTAATTTGATTGAGCCCCCGGTAGTCGATGCAGGGCCGTAGTGAGCCGTCCTTTTTCCCCACAAAAAAGAACCCAGCACCAACAGGAGAGGAGGAAGGGCGGATGATGCCCGAGGCGAGGGACTCATGAATATACTCCTCCATGGAGAGTTTCTCCGGACCCGACAGACTGTAGAGACGACCAGACGGAAGCTTGGCTCCCGCCAGCAGGTCAATGCAACAATCGTAGGGTCGGTGAGGAGGTAGGGACAGAGCGCGTGATTTTGAAAAGGTAAGGCAGAGGTCGTGATATTGCTTGGGAACGTTGGACAGATCGGGTTCGGGTAGGTTGGTGCTGGAATTCTTGGATCCCGGCGGGGGGAGAGCGGAACGAAGACAGCTAGCCAGACAGTGACCACTCCACGCCAGGATACGACCGGCTTGCCAGTCGATGTGAGGGTTGTGAAGGCGGAGCCAGGTCTGACCCAAAACTATGGAGGATTGTTTAGAGTTGATGAGCAGAAGTTGAATACTCTCCCGATGATTGCCGGATAAAACGAGCTGTACTGGAACGGTGGAGTGGGTGACTAACCCCAGACTCCTACCGTCTAAGGCAAAAGCAGTAATGGGAGAGGGTAGCAGTTCCGTGGGGATGCCGGCCCTCCTGGTGAAGGTGATGTCCATGAAGTTAGCGTCGGCACCAGAGTCGATAAGGGCCGACGAGACTTCGGACTTGTCCCTCCAAAGGAGAGTGGCCTTGAAGACAAGGCGATTCTGAGCTGCATGGCAAGGTATGATTGGGCTCGTCAGTACGCCCAGTTTAACTGGCGAGCCTACTCTTTTGGGCGAATGGGGCATGAGGCGATCTGGTGGCCTGGTTTGCCACAGTAAAAACAGGATCTAGATCGCAGGCGACGTTGGCGCTCCTCGGCGTTGACCGCAACTCTGCCCAGTTGCATGGGCTCTTCCTCAGAGACCCCAGACGCCGCTCTGGATCCAGAGGCAGAAGGGTGTGAGCGTATGTGTTGCTGATGCTGATGACCGGAGTTCCCCCCTCGCTCACGGGCCCGGATACGGAGACGGTTGTCAATAGCGATGGCCAGGCTAATAAGGCAATTGAGTGACGTGGATTCTTCGCGGGTGGCAAGTTGGTCCTTTAACTCTTCGCTCAGCGCCTGGCGGAAAGCCCCCTGAAGGGCGGTGTCATTCCATCCGGACTCCGCTGCGAGGGTACGGAATTGGATTGCCATTTCAGCAACGCTACGGCTTCCTTGACGGACCTGAAGTAGGCGTTGAGTTGCGTCTCGCCCACAGGTAGGGTGATCGAATACACGCCGCATCTCAGCGGTGAAGGCGGCGAAGTTGTTGCAGAGCGCGACTTGGCTGTCCCAAATGGATGTAGCCCACTCCAGGGCACCTCCTCCCAAACTGCTCATTATGAAGGCGATCTTACATGGGTCGGAGGCGAAGGAGGAGGGCTGCATCCGGAATACTATGTCGCATTTCATCAGGAATTCGCGACACTTTCCCAATCCCCCGCGGTATAACTCTGGATGTTGAACGCGGGGCTCTCGGAGAGAAGTGGGAACAGAAGGATCCACCGGCGGATCCGGCACGGGCGGTGTAGGGCCCATAGGAATACGCGGAAGCGGCTGGTGAAGAGCTAGCTGCGCCACTTGCTCCGTGATGCCCCTCAGCACCTCCAACACGTCATCCAAACGTCGGCCCTGTTGGTCGCTGACCGCAGTTTGGCAGGAGAAGGCGTGACGAATTTGCTCCAGGTCGGCTGGGTCCATGATTTTTGGCCAGTTCGTTCTGTTACGAACCCGGAACGAGACGAACCCAAGTGCAACGACCAGGAGACAGATTCACAAAAAGGGGGGTTTATTAAATTAAGTGTTGGGGTAGTCCCAACACTGTACAGAAAAGGCAATACACAATATTACGCTGGAACAGCAAGGAAGCCCGGGACGGGCTGCTCCAAGCCGGAGCTGGGCTGGCAGGTCTGGAACGTTCGTTCCAAGCCGGAACTGGACTGGACTGGAACTGGACCGGGAGGTCCACTTTGGGAATCAGGATCTGGAACGGAATGTTCCAAACCGGAACTGGACTGGACTGGAACTGGACCGGGAGGTCCACACTGGAATCAGGATCTGGAACGGGTGTGTTCCAAACCGGAACTGGACTGGACTGGAACTGGACCGGGAGGTCCACACTGGAATCAGGGTCTGGAACGGATTTGTTCCAAACCGGAACTGGACAGGACTGGAACTGGACCGGGAGGTCACACTGGAATCAGGGTCTGGAACGGATTTGTTCCAAACCGGAACTGGACTGGACTGGAACTGGACCGGGAGGTCCACACGGGAAGCAGGGTCTGGAACGGATTGTTCCAAACCGGAACTGGACTGGACAGGTAGGTGCACGGCTCACACCTGGACTGGACTGGACTAGCTGGGGAGCGGCTCACTACGGCAGGACAGGAACTGGACCGGAATGACTGCACCGGTACAGAACAAAACAAAGCAGGTGGGGTTAGTGCAAGGGAAGGCACGGAAATGACCGGGAGGTTCTCACGGAGGTGCAGGGCTTGAGAGGTAGGTGGTTGGTGAAGCACGGCAGGGCTGGGTAGTGTGGCGTAGCTGCGGTAGGTCCGGAAGGAGCTGACTGGTCTCCAGAGCTCCCGGAACCGGAACCGAAGAACTAGTTGGCTTCTTCGGCCGGACAGGAACAACTGGAGGGTAGCCAGGTAACACGCCAACCCGGAGCCTACACGAGCTGGAGGTGGAGGTACCGCAACACACACAACGAAAACGGGGGGAAACGAACACTGCCACGGGAGAATGGGAGCTGGGTTAGATGGAGGAGAGCGGAAACAGGTTAGCTGCATGCACCACAAGAAATGACTTGGGGGATAACTACCAGACTGTAGTTAGGAGCGGAACTCTAGCTGCAAGGGGATAATATCCCACAACCAAGCGAGTAGTTCTTTGAACGCGACCAGGCAAACAACGAGCATTAACACCGCGTGACGATAGTTAACGAACTGGCGCCGACTGGCAGCCAGCCGAAGGAATAAATAGTGAGGCTAATGACAGAACTAAACAAGGAACAGGTGTGGAAAATAAACGGGAGTGATTAAGAAACACCAGGTGAGGAAATGCATGCAACGAGGGGGGACGGAGTGAAAAGGCGGAAGTAAGACAACCAGACGAACAAGACAGAGAAGGAAACGCCCAGACCACAGCAGCGGGGAAAACACGGACAAAAGGATCCAACATGACACGGAGGGAAAAACAGGAATATACAGAAAACAAACAGGAAGGGAGCGGAACATTACACATTGCTTTGGAATAGAGCTAGTTTATTTAGTGTGAGCTACAATAGGCAATTTTGTCAGTTGTAACTTGGCCACATTTTGATATCAATACTTTTAAAGGCAGGCCTAGTTTTTGCAAGTTGGAATTAAGGACTTATAGACAGCGCTATGTAGGCTATGCATGAGTAACTTCGCTTTTTTTTTACGTCGGAGACGTTTTTGATCAGATTAATATATAACCTGCGAGACAGATTGAAATGTCACTCACCCTGTTATTAATATATAGCCTGTGAAAGTGCCTTTCATGATGTAAAAGTGAATCTTAGGCAGAGCATCTCATCAGTGTGTTGTGTGCAGCAGTTAAGATCACTTTCTGGAGCAGTGTTTGTCCACCAACCTCTTCCAGAAACTTTGATAAACTCCGCCTTGCAGACGTCCTCCAGTCGCTCTTTCAGTTCAGAGACACATTTGCTCACAGCTTCAAAAGATATTTGTGGATTGACAGTGATGCTGGGTAAATCTCCAGGTCCAGGAGGGAGAGACTGACAGGTCTACAGACAGACAGAGAGACAGACAGACAGACAGAAAATAGTTTCAATGCAGACTCCTGTAGAGATGCCAGGAGCAGATCTTTATAAATGAGGAACACACCTCACTATGTATGTACAATGTACATAGTGCTGACTGTCAGAGAGCCAGTAATGTTACCTTGAGGAAATGGATGTGATCCTCTGTGTGTGAAAGCTGCTCCAGCTCAGCGTCTCTCCTCCTCAGCTCAGCAATCTCCTGCTCCAGTCGCTCCAGGAGTCCTTCAGCCCGACTCACTTCAGCCTTCTCCTGATCTCTGATCCGCTCTTTCAACTCAGAGCACCTTCTCTCAATGGAGCGGATCAGCTCAGTAAAGATCCTCTCGCTGTCCTCCACTGCTGCCTGTGCAGAGCGCTGTTTGGAAACACAGAGAGAGGAGGGCTGTACATTTTAACTAGGCCTTTCACTCAGCTCTTACTGGGACCCCAGACAGCCTGTTCCCCACAGTGTGGCTCAGTGGGATTGAGCCCCACAGGGCTGGAAAGTGGCCCAACACTGGGCTCCTCACTGGCTGACTGGAGGAGAGCCCTGACTGAGCCCTGAAATGGCTCTTCCAGCAGCCAGCTGTTGTCTTCTCTTCTGGTCAGTACCCACCTTGAGTGACTGCACAGCCTGTCTCAGATCCTGCAGCTCCTTCTCTCTCTCCTGGATTCTCTGCTGGAATTTACTCTGTGTCGCCCCCAGCTGCTTCTGTGAATAGGTTAATTTTTCATATCGCATTACAATGTAGAACTTTTCAGTACATTTACATATTCCAAATCACATAAAATACTATGGCATGTTAGGCATACAGCAGGTCAGTGTGTAGAAGTGTACCGGCCTTATAGGTCAAGCTTCTAAACTGTGTGAGTGAACTGATTTGATTCCCATTCAGGTTTAGGAAAAAATCTTGATTTCCCAAGTTACCCCTTATGAGGGCCCCTTGGGAAAGAAAAGTTTGCACTGGCCATTCAGTGTATACTGTAGCCTTTAAGTAGGAAGAGCACTGGCCATTCAGTGTACTGCAGCCTTTAAGTAGGAAGAATTTGGTCCCTCTTGTGTTGAAGTTTTACCAGCGTTTTGTTTAATCCTCCTGGGAATATGGTGCTGAGTTTTCTAATCCAATGTCTTTCTATCCTACGTCTGTCCTCCTGTGTCCAGTTAATGTTTGAATGGAGGCCCAATATTTCTACTGCTTCAAGTCCATGGTGTAGGAAATGAGCCACTACGTGTGTGTCTGTTTTTCTATGATTTCTTATGTTATATATGTGTTGTGCCAATCTGGTCTTGATTGTACTTCCTGTCTCTCCTACATATTTTATGTCACAGTGTTTGCACTTTATGCAGTTATATGTGTTAACTGTGAGTGTTTGTTTAATAAGGTATAAAAGATTTTGTATTCTTGAAGCAAGTCTGTGTTTTGCAGAATCCTGGCCAGGTTCCGTTTCATTTTTCTGTTCGCTATTTGGCTGAATGTCGAGTAGGTGGTGATAAGTGGAATGATTTTTCTAGTGTCCTGTTGTTTTGTAGCCAAGAAGGTTTTCCGAATCTGTCTGAGGAACGATCTGGAATACCCCCTTGGTTTGGAGAGCTGATCTGGGTTCACTTCCTGCTCTTAGTGCAGGCCGGTGTGTATGCAGGTTTTTGCTGCCACCAGTTACTCTGTCTCAATCAGCCTATCAGTACACCAACACTGATTCACTCCTAAATTAGACAATGAAATGCTACAATACATGCATACAGGCACAACAACATTCATCAGCTGCTGGTAATATTGTGGAATGCAGCTGAAATATCAGAACATGTAAATGATTGGGCTAATTAAATCATTGGTAACTGGTGTGCATAAACACCGGCCCACAAGGCCTGGAGTTAAACCTGCATACACACCGGCCCACAAGGCCTGGAGTTAAACCTGCATACACACCGGCCCACAAGGCCTGGAGTTAAACCTGCATACACACCGGCCCACAAGGCCTGGAGTTAAACCTGCATACACACTGACCCGCAAGGCCTGGAGTTAAACCTGCATACACACCGGCCCGCGAGGCCTGGAGTTAAACCTGCATACACACCGGCCCCCAGAGGCCTGGAGTTAAACCTGCATACACACCGGCTCGCAAGGCCTGGAGTTAAACCTGCATACACACTGGCTCGCAAGGCCTGGAGTTAAACCTGCATACACACCGGCTCGCGAGGCCTGGAGTTAAACCTGCATACACACCAGCTCGCAAGGCCTGGAGTTGCCCATCCCTGTTTTACTGCCTCATCACTGTGGACTTCAGACCAGGAAATCATACTTTTTCAAATGTATAAATCATTTCAAAATGTTCTTCATGAATGCATTAAACAAATTCAATAAAACACCAGTCAGAAGCCTACATATTGTAGCTATAAGCCAAGATGATATCTGTCATAACTGTAAAAACCATCAGTTTTATGTGTAAGAGCTCCAGTCCTTACCTGTTTCTCAGTCCTTTCTGCTGCAGCTGAGACTGTATTATGGCCTCTGTGTTCATCCATCGTACACAGATAACAGATACACTGCTGATCAGTACGACAGTAAACCTCCAGAACTTTGTCATGATGAGAGCAGATCTTCTCCTGCAGGTTTCCAGTGGCCATGGCCAGTTTATGTTTCTTGAAGGCAGGAGATTCATAGTGAGGCTGGAGGTGAGTTTCACAGTAAGAGGCCAGACACACCAGACAGGACTTGACGGCTTTGTGCTTTCTCCCAGTGCAGACATCACACACCACGTCTTCAGGTCCAGCGTAACAGTGAGCAGGAGGAGCAGCTTGGAGTCCTATTTTCTTCAGTTTCTCCACCACTTCAGCCAGTATGGTGTTTCTGCCCAGAACAGGCCGTGGGGTGAAGGTCTTTCTGCACTGGGGACAGCTGTAGACACCAGTATGATCATCCTGATCCCAACAGCCCTTAATACAGCCCATACAGTAACTGTGTCCACAGGGAATAGTCACCGGATCCTTCAGTAGATCCAGACAGATCGGACAGCTGAACTGGTCCTGATCCAGAAGACCTGCAGCCTGTGCCATTTTACTGCTCAAACTGACAGATTAGTTTTAGTTCAGAATGTAGTGTAGTTTCTCTGAATCTGTGTGAGAAAGAGCAGGAGATATTTCCTGGTTCTGAGCAGACCCACCTAGATACTGCTGTCAGCTATTATACTGCTCACAAACATAGAGTTAAGTTTTGTTTCTCTGACAGACAGCGTTTAGTTTTGTTTCTCTGAAACTGCGTGGCAGAGAGAGTGGGAGTGACTTCCTGGTTCTGCCCACAGCTGCAGGAGGAGTGGCGTTGGACTGAGGCCAGGCTGAGCTGAGCAGGGAGAGCAGATTCCTCAGGAAACATTTAAACTTAGGGGTCAAAGGGCAGATTTATTGAAGGACTGTGCTCTTATTGCGAGCAGTAAAGGCCTATTTATACATGCATGGGACATTGTACAGGTGTGTCTGAACCAAGTACCCCATTGACAAGTATTATGAAGACAGAAGGTCATCAGAAATGTCTCTAAGTATCTAAAATATCCTTCCTTTGACACAAAAACTGTCTGGGCCAATCAAATATATTCCTTTATACGATTTGTTTACCATTTTTACATCGGGCACCTCTGTGAGTCTAACACTTTAAACTCTATTCAGGGTCACATTACCACCGCTAACATTCCAGCTGCAAAATCAGCTTAACATCAGAATATGCGGCTGGGTCAACAGCATTAAAGTCCAGTCATTGAACATTCAAACAGTAAAATGGGTCTATACCTGAGGAACAGATCCCCCCAAACAAACTGGCAAAGGCTCCTCCTGCAAACTTAAAAACCCCTTTAAACCCCTTAAAACCCCTTTAAACCCTTTAACCCTCTGATGGTGAGCTAACCTGGCGATGCCAGTGTCTAGCATGGCTGAAAGCCCCAGGGAAGGGTTTCCATCTTCAGTGCACAATAGCGCCTCCTGTGGTCAGTGTGGTGCCTGCAGTCTAAAAACACCAGGGGCGCTATTTTACACTCGGTGCTAGGTGGCCCTAACCGAAACGCAAGTGCCTTTGCTGGTTTCAGACCGACGCAGTAGTCATTTTAACGTCCAGCGCTCACCTAATTTAAATAGAAAGTGAACTGGGTAGATTGGTCTTAAGATGAGGTGTGGCCAGGATAATGTTTGGCGTATTGCGATCTTGAGGCAGGAGAAAGCAGAGGTGGGGGACTCCAGTCACATGACTTGACTCTAGTCAGACTTAAGTCCCAAATTTGACGACTTGCGACTTACTTGACTGTAATTAATAAAAGACTCCACTTGGTATTCATTACTTGAGACTTTAATTAGACTTTAGACAGATGACTCGAAAGGACTTTTATTAAATATTTGCATTTTTCTTTAGACTCTAGATATTGACGAGACTTGCCTATGAAAAGATCGGCCTGCATCTTTCTAGTTTACCGTCGGCTGACTATGGTGGCATTATCGCGTCAAAATCCATAAACTGGATTGTCACCATAAACGTAACGATAATGCAAGCGAAACCCTGGATAGATGGGCTCTTTTTATTTAAATCTTTTAATAATTTTTAGTCCAATATTGAATTAAATGTATTACATTTTGAAGGACTGGGAGGAACCAGTGGAGAGACAGCTCAGGTAGAGGACAGAGGAAAACACCAGGCAGAGTCAGAGATGCAGTTCTCAGGTCATTTTAATACAAGCGCTTGGGAGAAGAGAGCAGCCACACAGAGCTCAGAGTTCTGCTCAGGATGCTAATCGCCTCAAAGATTACATCATTTACAGGAGCTTTTATACAAAGTGTGTAAACTGATAATAATTAATTAAATCACATTACTCTTTTTGGTCAGGATGGCATCAGTCAATATTGAAATGATTGGTGACATGTCAGGTTGCTAGGCACTTATGCCTTGTTCTTTGTTTATTTTTTATGTTAAAACATTAGGTTATGTGGTAAAATAGGGTATTTGTATTCTTAACCAGTCAGCTGCATCTGTTACCTCCTGTACTCCCCTCTCACAAACTGTCCAAGGCCTGTAGGGTGGAAGATATGACAAATAAACAACCTGGGAACAAAAGCCCCTTTAGTGAGCAATGGAGAAGAATGGGAAGGGCTTTGCCCCAGAACTGCAAAAACAATCCAATTAGTACAATAGAACGAGGAAGCAATCAGGTGTAGGATATTAGTAAAGTGAGTGATCAATGATTAACAAAGTGAGTATGTGTGTGTGTGTGTGTGTGTGTGTGTGCGTGTGTGTGGCGCGCGTGTGTGCGTAACATGTTGTTCACTGATACCATCTCACACCACAGTGCAACACCTTCCCTGCCAGGTAGCAAATCTGAGTGGAGATTAAGCATCACAACTTATGTAAATATAAACTCAAGCATACAACATTACTGTCATCTTTACTAATTAATCATGTGAGCAATAGTGAAGGGTTAATATGTGCCATTCACACAGACAGGCATATCATGACATGTTTAATACAAACAGCTGTAAGAGGTGGATAGATATTAGAAAACACAATGATTAGTCAGAGTGAGTATACAGGGGGAGATGGAAGTTGGAATTTCAGTCATAGAGAAAATCACGTCTCTACAATTCCCCGTTTCATTTGAGTGAGACTAGGGACTTCTGTAGAGAGAGCGATCACACGAAAGTTAAGTTAAATATTACCTTTTTATAATTATCTGGAGAAAATGAATAATATCACAGAAATATGCAGGAAACTGATGTCAACCAGAAATGATAACATTATCACCAACACTGCAGTATTAACTGTTATCCAAGAAAAACTTTAATCATTCAATAATTTACTCCCTCTCTTTAATTACAGCTGATCTTCCCTTCACTCTCTCTCTCATCCCAGATCACACAGTTTCACAGAGGATCCAATATAAAGAACCCAAAGCCCAGGATAGAGGGGCTGAGTGAATGTGGTCTGGACTCTGTGCAGGAGGGTCATTGTGTCAGAGACGCTGTAGAAGGACAGAGTTCCTGCCCTGTGATCCAGGTACACTCCTATTCTGGAGGAGGAGGTTACAGGGATTTCAGTACTCTGATTATTGTGCCAGAAAGAATAACTGGAGGGAGAGCAGAACAAACTCCACGACTTGTCATTATATCCCAGACCACAGTCATAACCCTCTCCCTTCCCTCATATGAGACTGCTATATAAACCCAATCCCCACTCCACTCAGCCTCCCAGTAACGGCGTCCAGACAGACTCTCTGCACAGCACTTGGGCCCAGTAGTCAAATCTCTCTTGATGATCAGGATATGACTGGATCTCTCTCAAACAGGTCACCTCTCTTTCATCGACAAGAAAAGAAAATAATCTTTAAATGTATAATGTGTGATTCCCTGGGATATTTGCTTTTTTTTCTATAACTTTTGTGAATTCCTTTGACATTTTCTGCTCTTTGACCAGCAGGGGTCCCCACAACACAGTGGATCTCTGCCACAAAACTGCAACTGCCTTCGAGCTTACCTTCAGAAGGTAGCTTACTCCTAATCACACACACATGCAACTGCCTTCAACCTTACCCACAGAAGGTAGCTTATTCCTAATCACACATGCACGCATACACACACACACACACACACGCACACACACACGCACGCACGCACGCACGCACGCATGCACGCACATACACACACATACACGCACCCACACATACGGACACACATACACGCACGCATACACACACATGCACAAAAACACAAATTAACACGCACATACACAAACATTCACACATACACACTCACAGAACTTGGCAAAAGGAGTGGGCAGGAGAAGGAGACGGCCCAGATCAGCCTGGACATTAACCCGACACAACATGAGTCATACCTCTAATCAGCTGTGTTAGGCCCCATCAGCATGGTCTGCCTGTATCTCATCAGCTGTGTTAGGCCCCCATCACCATAGTGTGCCTGTATCTCATCAGCTGTGTTAGGCCCCATGAGCATGGTGTGCCTGTATCTCATCAGCTGTGTTAGGCCCCATCAGCATGATCTGCCTGTATCTCATCAGGTGTGTTAGGCCCCTTCAGCATGGTCTGCCTGTATCTCATCAGCTGTGTTAGGCCCCATCAGCATGGTGTGCCTGTATCTCAGCAGCTGTGTTAGGCCCCATCAGCATGGTCTGCCTGTATCTCATCAGCTGGGTTAGGTCCCATTAGCATGGTCTGTCTGTATCTCATCAGCTGTGTTAGGCGCCATCAGCATGGTCTGCCTGTATCTCATCAGCTGTGTTAGGCCCCATCAGCATGGTCTGCCTGCATCTCATCAGCTGTGTTAGGCCCCATCAGCATAGTCTGCCTGCATCTCATCAGCTGTGTTAGGCCCCATCCCAGTTATGCCTCATTCTTAGTTTACTTTTTTAAGTTAAAACATCAGGTTATGTGGTAAAATAAGGTATTTGTCTTCTTAACCAGTCAGCTACATCTGCTATCTCGTGTAATCCCCTCTCACAAACTGTCCAAGGCCTGTAGGGTGGAAGACAAAGAAACAACCTGGGAACAAAAGTCCCTTTAGTGAGCAATGGAGAAGAACGGGAAGGGCTTTGCCCCAGAACTGCAAAAACAATACAATTAGTACAATAGAATGAGGAAGCAGGTGTAGGATATTAGTAAAGTGAGTGATCAATGATTAACAAAGTGTGTGTGTGTGTGTGTGTGTGTGTGTGTGTGTGTGTGTGTGTGTGTGTGTGTGTGTGTGTGTGTGTGTGTGTGTGTGTGTGTGTGTGTGTGTGTGTGTGTGTGCATCTCAAACCACAGTGCAACACCTCTCCTGCCAGGTATCAAAGCTGAGTGCAGATTAAACATCACAATTTATGCAAATATAAACTCAAGTATACAACATTACTGCCACCATTACTCATTAATTATGTGAGCAATAGTGAAGGGTTAATGTGTGCCATTCACACAGACAGGAATATCATGACATGTTTAATACAAACAGCTGTAAGAGGTGGATAGATATTAGAAAACAGAATGATTAGTCAGAGTGAGTATACAGGGGAGATGGAAGTTGGCATTTCAGTCATAGAGAAAATCACGTCCCTACAATTCCCCGTCTCATTTGAGTGGTTTTCCCTCTCTTTAATTACAGCTGATCTTCCCTTCACTCTCCCTCATCCAGATCACACAGCTTTACAGAGGATCCAACATCATAAAGCCTAAACCCAGGATAGAGGGGCTGACTGAATGTGGTCTGGACTCTGTGCAGGAGGGTCATTGTGTCAGAGACGCTGTAGAAGGACAGAGTTCCTGCCCTGTGATGCAGGTACACTCCTACTGTAGAGGAGGAGGGAACAGGGATTTCAGTGCTCTTATCATTGTGCCAGAAAGAGTAACTGGAGGGAGAGCAGTCCAAAGTCCAGGACTTGTTATTACATCCCAGTTCACAGTCATCACCATCTCCTTTCCTGCTGATCTCTTTATATGACACTGCTATATCAACCCTATCATCCCCATTCTCACTCCACTCAGCCTCCCAGTAACAGCGTCCAGACAGACCCTCTCTGCACAGCACCTGCTCACAGCAGTTAAATCTCTCTGGATGATCAGGATATGACTGGATCTCTTCCACACGGGTCACCTCTCTGTTCCCCTCAGACAGACGGAGGTGTGGATGAGCTGTGTTGGGGTCCAGTGTGAGCTGACAGGAATCTGAGGAGAAGAGAAGAGAGCTCCGCTTACATATTTTATGAATCATACATATTTTATATATCTTTCATGTTTTACATATTTAAATTTAATATTTTCTTGATTCTTGTCCTTTTCCAAAGACTTTCCTTTTTATTTGTGATTGTATCTTATTTCAGTAACTTTTCCCATTTTCAAAATTTTTTCCACATTAATTGAATTTTAAGCCACTATAACTACTTAATTATTTTTATATTACTGTATATTGGTCTTGTAACTTTCTTCAGATAGTATTAATATCATGTCCTACAGTAGGACTATCATACATGATCCTTATGTTTAATACCAGGATGACTGCAGCTGAATTAATATGGAGAAGATGTATAAGATCCAAAAAGAAAGTCAGTTATGAATATTATACTAATCATATTTTTCTTCATATTACCTCATATTCTCATGTTGCTTCATTGTTTTAATTTAGGTTTAATTACAGACTCACATAGTAAGAAGTCCTCTCTGGTCTTGGGCTCTAGAATATGGACGTCTCCCACTGTAGAGAGAGAGATCACAAGAAAGTTGAGATAAAGATGACCTAATAATTTCCTGGAGAAACTGGATTTTAATTTCACAAATAAATATGCAGGGAAATAAGAACTGATATCATCCAGAATACAGTATCTCCAACACTGCAGTCTCAATTGTTATCCTAAAAATGACCAATTATGACATGAGACAAAATAGTAACAGTTTTGCAATATTGTCTGTCGGCATCTCTAAAACTATTTTTTATGAAATTTGTTGTCTCCTCTCATCTCTCCACAGTAGCTTGCATCCTAACAAGCAAAGACTGGTGCCAGAACATATTTGGTTCTTTGAAGGTTAAACAGAGCTTTAAATGCAAATGTTTTGGGTTACAGTTTCCTAGACAGCAATGCCTGCCACCTAACATACTGGGTGCTGTGGAGGTCTCACTCAGGTCTGACTCTGACACAGAAAACACCTCACATTTTGGGTCATTTAGGGATTGTGAGTACTTTAAATTTTACTCCACTATAACATATAACCTGTGAGACAGACTGAAATGTCACTCACCCCTGTTATTAATATATAACTTGTGGGACAGACTGAAATATCATGCACCCCTGTTATTAATATATAACCTGTGAGACAGACTGAAATGTCACTCACCCCTGTTATTAATGTATAACCTGTGAGACAGACTGAAATATCACTCACCCCTGTTATTAATATATAACCTGTGAGACAGACTGAAATGTCACTCACCCCTGTTATTAATATATAACCTGTGAGACAGACTGAAATGTCACACCCCTGTTATTAATATATAACCTGTGAGACAGACTGAAATATCACTCACCCCTGTTATTAATATATAACCTGTGAGACAGACTGAAATGTCACACCCCTGTTATTAATATATGCCCTCTCTTGGTTTGTATCGTATCTCACTGATAGATCCTACCAAGTCTCCTGGAAGGGTTCCGTCTCTGCTCCCCATCCTCTGTCTACAGGAGTCCCGCAGGGATCTGTACTGGGTCCTCTGCTGTTCTCGATGTATACTAAGTCTCTTGGCTCAGTAATTAATTCACATGGCTTTTGCACCTTTTGCATTGACAGCCTTGAAGAGAGGACGCATTTTCTTGCTGCTCCTGCTTTGCTTTACTTTCTGTGCTTTATTTTCTTTCCATCTGCTTACAGCTGATTCATTTTATTGTTTTACTTATTTTATTTTATTTTATATCTTTTAAATTTATTTATTTTTTGTTTACTTCCTACTTTTATCTTTTTATTTAATTTTTTTTTATTTAAAACAAAACAACAAAAAACAACACACAAACGGGCAAAATGAACCACTGCAAAGATTGCGACAGGCATCTCCAGAGGATTACTGTTCTTGAGACAAAGATTAGAATGCAAGAAGATGGATCTATAAATGAATTCCCTTCTCGGAATCCGTCACCCATGGCTAGGCTAACAACATGCAAAACAGTGGGTACCAACACTGGGGGCCCTATCTTACACCCGGCGCAAAGCGGCGCTAACGCAAACGCAAGTGTCTTTGCTATCTTACACCTGGCGCTAGGTCCATAATAACGCCTAACGCTTACGCCGTTTAACTAGCATTGTGCCATTAACTAGTCTTGCGCCATCATTAGTGAACTGGGCGTGTTGGTCTTAAGATGAGGAGTGGCCAGGATTCTTTTTGGCGTATTGCTATCTTGAGCCAGCAGAAAGCGCTTGCGCTAGAACCACCACAAACCTGGTCTAAAGTCATGTCGCAGTTGTTTACATGCTATTTTAACGGTGCATATAAGTGCGTCTACATAGGCGTGTGCACAACGCGCATACCCTCCTGTCTGTTACACACAGGGGCGTGCACAGGCATGACTAAAATATCTAGATCACAATGTGAAATATTATTATTGTGTAGGCTATATCAAAAATGCATAATAATAAAAGGTTCCATAGGTCCACATACCTTTCCCTCAGCGAAGGGAAACAATGCCACATTACATTGCTCTCAGCCCACTCCATCAACATCCAGGCGATGTGCGATGGTACGGGACAATGGCTATCCATTAAAAAGGAGCTGATAACACCTATAGCTATCAAGCCTAATGCGCGAATTGTCTTTGCACCTAATGCGTGAATTGTCATTCAATGGAAAACTCGCGCACGGCAATAGACGGACATTTAAGTTCTGAAAATGCGCTTCAGATGTCATTACAATACAGCTCTGTTTATCTATGAATACAGCCTGTAAGTAAATAGAATGGTTTGTGACTGAAAAAAGTTCAAAACCTTGTCCAGTGAATATTGCATTTATTGTTTTTCAAATAGCCTAGGCTACAGCGGATTCGCTGTGCATAAGTTTTTTTTCGATAGCCTATGGTTAAAAAACGGAGATGTCACCATGTTAACTAAATTGTAACCTTAGCTATTCTTCGTCCTTCATATTTTTTTAAATTACAGTGACCAGGTTTCCATACTCTCACTGTTTAAAACCCAGCTGATTTCACCCGTTATTCCTTAACTGAACAAAACGATTTTAAAGAGAACTAAGCGTCTAATTAGAAACTAAAACAAATTTGCAGCACGTTACACAATTAATTCACAATTAATTTTAATGCCATTCTCTGCACGTGAGCTGCATGTTCTCTGTAAGTCGCACGTTTCACGGTCTTCCTGGGAAAGTGGATTGTTTTAAAGGATTACGCTACGAGTAAAACAGGTTGGTCACATTTCCATAAACAGGACATTATTAAACAAGGGGAAATATGCGTGAACTTATGGGTTGCGAACCTGACTGTGACGTTCCGTTCCCATCCAGTCCGTTTTTCCCGGTTTTGTCATGTCCCTCCGTGTCTTGTTGGATTCCCTTGTCCGTGTTTTCCCCTCTGCTTCAGGTTGGGCGTTTCCCCTCTGTTTCGCTCTCTTGATTTCCCACTTTAGTTTCCGCCTATCACCTTCCCCGCTCGTTGCATACATTCCTCACCTTTGTGTGTAGCAATCACTCCCGGTTTCTTTCCGCACCTGTTCCTTATTGACTCCAATCTCACTCCCTTATTTAACCCACCTGTTTTCTCCCCTTCTTTGTCGGTTCATTACATGTGTAACCCTTCAGACCCTGTTTACTGTTCGCTAACAATCCTCACTCGGTGTTAATGCTTGTCGTTCCTGGTCTTTTAAAGTTCTGTTCGCTTGGTTGTGGGATAATATCCCCTTACAGTGTTTAGTTCTCGCTAAACTACGGATTGGTAGTTTATCTCCCCTGTCGTTTCTGTATTGCATGCAGCTAACCTGTCTTCCTTTAACCACCAGCTTACCCGGCTTCCATTCATCCGTTGCAGTGTTCGTTTCCCCGTGTTGTGTGTGTGTGTTGCGGTACCTCCACCTCCAGCTCGTGTAGGATCCGTGGTGGCGTTATATCCTGGCTACCCTCCAGTTGTTCCTGTCCGGCCGAAGCAGCCTCCAAGTTCTTACGGTTCCGGGAGCTCTGGAGACCAGCCAGCTCCAACCGGACCTACCTGAGCCACACCACACCACCCAGCTCTGCCGTGTTTCGCCGGCTACCTACCTGTCAAACTCTGCACCCCTGTGAGAACCTCCCGGTCCTTCCCGTACCTACTCCCAAACTAACCACCCTCTGCTTTCTGCCCAGTACCGGTGTAGTCGTCCCGGTCCAGTTCCAGTCCAGCCGTAGTGAGTCGCTCACCTACCTCTTCAAGCCCAGTTCCGGTTTGGAACAGTGCCGTTCCAGAACCCGTTTCCAGAGTGGACCTCCCGGTCCAGTTCCAGTCCAGTCCAGGTGTGAGGTTCACCTTTCCATTAAAGTCCAGTTCCGGTTTGGAACAATCCGTTCCAGAACCCGTTTCCAGAGTGGACCTCCCGGTCCAGTTCCAGTCCAGTCCAGGTGTTACCTACACCACCTATCCAGTCCAGTTCCGGCTTGGAACCCGTTCCGGAATCTCAAGTCCAGCTCCGGCTTGGAGCAGTCCGTTCCGGGCTTCCTGACATTACCCTGTTATATTTTGTGCTTGCCTTTCCTGTACAGTTTTGGGACTACCCCAAAACTTAGTTAAATAAAACCCCTTTCTTGAATCTGCCTCCCAGTCGTGCATTTAGGTCCTAACCTTCCCCAGGATCGTAACACTGACAGCTTTATTGTAGGCTATTTAGTGTCATCATTAAGGCAAAATAACGGTATGTATGTTATTAATCAATATTAGCCTACTATGCAGGTAGCCTAATGAACTTTGGATGAAGCTTGAACTTCGAGAACTCCATAAGAACAGCCTCTTGGAATTTATGTTTGACACTTTCATTGCATAATCAAATGAAATTCGCTGAACAAGCAGGCTAATTTGGCGTTTTCTAAGGTGAGACTGAAGCCATTGATAGCTTATTCTCAGCTGTTGCAGGTCCTTTTAGCGAAATTTAACCGCACATATTTTGTAAAATAACAGCCCTGTCTGGAATTACCGGGAACTCATAGGCTAATGGTTAGTCCGAATAATATTGATCATACTCCATTTAGCCTATTCCTTGATCACACTAAACACGCACGAGCATGTCTGTTTCGCCATCATAAGCAATCCGCCAAGGTGGAAAAGCAGGCTTTTAAAGGGAATGGGATATGACATTTTGATTGGTTTATTGAATGTCACGCCCAAGACACACCTATAATTAATGAAGCGACTAGGTTCAGCCCAGTTGCGCCATGCGCCGTGCTTAGCGCCAAAAAAACACGCCGTTAAAATAGCAAAAGTGGACTTGGACACGCCCTAAATGGACTTAGCGCCATGCGCTTAGACTAAGCGCCAAGATCGCCAAGATAGGGCCCTGGGTTGCTTCCACTACCAAATGCTAACGTTACGCAACTATCTGCTAACGCAACAAGGAGTAACAAAGAGAACTTTCCACCAGTGGGAAGAAAAAACAAGAAGAAAGCTGTTTCCCTCGGACCGGGAAAGCTTAAACTGAGCAACAGATTCCTACCACTATCATCACAGCCAGAACAGCCATCTGTCAAGGCAACGAAGCAAGTAAGTCTGCATTGGCGCGGACTTGCAAAACGTGGGTAGAGGGTGCGAAAAGTCAGCATAAAAGCACTCGCCAAAAATGCTGTTTTCACAATGGGATGGCCCTAAGCACTCACGGACTTAACGAGAACGCGCCTTTGAGTCCACACGTCCGCGAATACAGAGGATGGGATTCAGCCATACCCACCACCACTGCTTTTATTACCTCTTCTACTCAAGACACACATCAGATTGCAGGTAATGACATCAAAAGCTACTGTTTTCCAAATAAATTACCTCTTGACATCGCGGAAGAAATCCGTGTCATTATGGCTTCTAATCAAAATATAAGCAATATTATTTTGCAGGTAGACGCTAAAGTCACCCATAAGCCAGAATCTGTAACTTTGAAAAAGAATTTCGAGGCTCTGTTAAAAGCTGTTAGCTCTCTTGACATTAAGATGTACATCTCCGGCCCTCTACCTGCAATAAAAATGAGCTCAGAAAAATTCTCCAGAACATTTGGATTTAACGCATGGCTGATTTCGGCCTGTCTTAAATGGAATGTGAAGTTTATTGACAACTTGGACCATTTCTGGAAGCAACACCACCTTTTTAGGAAAAACGGATCTCAGCTGAACAGAGCTGGTGAAAACATTTTGTTCTTGAACATTCGCCGTGCCCTTAAAGCAGACACAACAACCCAGAACACCGTGTCCTCGATAGCTCAGCCGGTGCTATCTAATGCACCTCTCTCTGGTATCAAAACAAGCGCAACAGCCCAGAACACTGTGTCTCTGATAATACTGACCATGGAATCCGCTGCACCCACCACAGACCCAAAAAGCAAGCTCGGGACACCCACACCAACTGCATTTGAGAAGACACAGACCAAGGCAAATCCCACTGACCCAAAAAGCGAAGTTGGGACACCCACATCAGCTGCCTCTGAGAAAACGGCCCAGCCGCCCATCTGTGTCACTGATGGCTCTGCCCAGCCCACTGTCTGTGTGAACAGAGGTGACAGCTCTACTCACCCCCCCTTCACCACTCTCTGAAGACAGCGAGGGATCCTCTGTCTTTGGTTCTTTTAATCTTTCCCCCCCTCCCTCCCCTCTGGCCTTCACCCTGAGGATGAATCAGCTAGTGTCTGCAGGCATTCGACTAACTCCCTCTCTTTCCAGTCCCAGATTCCCCCCCCCCAGGATAGTCCCTTCTCACACCGAAGCCCCCCCCTACAGCTCCACCATCCACTCCTAAGAACCATCACCCCCCCCCCCCCCCCCCATCCCCCTCCCCAGACGGAGAGTTCCTTCTCCCACCGCCCCCCCTACAGCTCCACCATCCACTCCTAAGCCACCTCCTAGGTCTCATCGAGCCCTGAACCACCACAACCTATCCCCAAATCTGGCAATAAATTGACATGAGTCGGGTCCCTGCTATGCTCCACACATTAGCCCTGACAACAAGCTGGGGCCCTGCCGCATGCACTCTACCATCCCAGTCATACTAGGAAGAAATAGAACCAGAAAAACTCATGTCAGACATGGTAGGAAGTTATCTAATCTTTCTATCATCCCACGTTTAGTCTCAACTGTCCCAATGCCCACCTCTAACTGCACTATCAAGCTGGCCCTTTTAAACGTTAGATCCCTAAATAATAAGTCTTTTCTAATTAATGATTTCATAACTGTTAATAACCTAGATTTTATATTTTTAACGGAAACATGGTTAGAAAAAGGCAGCAGTGAAACAGTACTTATAGAGTCAGCTCCCCAGTACTTCAAGTATATGAATGCTCTTCGTGTTGACAGGAAAGGCGGAGGGGTGGCTGCTATTTTCAGAGATACATTTCAATGTAAGCAAGTATCCTTCGATGATTTTGCTTCTTTTGAGTACCTTGGCATTGTGCTACAAGGCTCTCCTCAAACACTATTTTTAACTATCTACAGACCTCCAAGATACTCTCCTAACTTTATTGATGATTTTAGCGAACTCATCTCAGTAATGTCCACTGATTTTGACTGTTTTGCCATAACTGGTGATTTTAACATCCACATTGACAATCCCAATAATAACTATGCTAAAGAACTGTTTGCAGTATTTGATTCCTTTGGTCTGACTCAGCATGTGACGGGACCCACACACTGTCGTGGGCATACACTGGATCTGGTAATCACAAAAGGTGTAAACATTGTAAGTATTGTTGTCAAGAATGTGGCACTCTCAGACCACTACTGTGTATTTTTTGATATGCTGACCTGCCCAGACACCCAGTCCAACCTATGCCCTGTCAGAACACGATCTATCAATGAGAATACAAGTGCATTATTTGTTACGGCTCTTTCATCAACACTTAGCATAGCATCAGACTCTGTTGATGTTCTCTGTGACAATTTAAACTCCAAAATCATGAATATTATGGATGATATCGCACCCATGAAAAACAAATCAGTATCTGGCAAACAGAGAGCACCTTGGAGAAATTCCCAAAGCTAAGCGTCTAATTAGAAACTAAAACAAATTTGCAGCACGTTACACAATTAATTCACAATTAATTTTAATGCCATTCTCTGCACGTGAGCTGCATGTTCTGTTTCCCCTGCTGTAAGTCGCACGTTTAACGGTCTTCCTGGGAAAGTGGATTGTTTTAAAGGATTACGCTACGAGTAAAACAGGTTGGTCACATTTCCATAAACAGGACATTATTAAACAAGGGGAAATATGCGTGAACTTATGGGTTGCGAACCTGACAGCTTTATTGTATGGCTATTTAGTGTCATCATTAAGGCAAAATAACGGTATGTATGTTATTAATCAATATTAGCCTACTATGCAGGTAGCCTAATGAACTTTGGATGAAGCTTGAACTTCGAGAACTCCATGAGAACAGCCTCTTGGAATTGATGTTTGACACTTTCATTGCATAATCAAACGAAATTCGCTGAACAAGCAGGCTAATTTGGCGTTTTCTAAGGTGAGACTGAAGCCATTGATAGCTTATTCTCAGCTGTTGCAGGTCCTTTTAACGAAATTTAACCGCACATATTTTGTAAAATAACAGCCCTGTCTGGAATTACCGGGAACTTATAGGCTAATGGTTAATCCGAATAATATTGATCATACTCCATTTAGCCTATTCCTTGATCACACTAAACACGCACGAGCATGTCTGTTTCGCCATCATAAGCAATCCGCCAAGGTGGAAAAGCAGGCTTTTAAAGGGAATGGGATATGACATTTTGATTGGTTTATTGAATTTCACGCCCAAGACACACCTATAATTAATGAAGCGACTAGGTTCAGCCCAGTTGTGCCATGCGCCGTGCTTAGCGCCAAAAAAACACGCCGTTAAAATAGCAAAAGTGGACTTGGACACGCCCTAAATGGACTTAGCGCCATGCGCTTAGACTAAGCGCCAAGATCGCCAAGATAGGGCCCAGAGGCACTTCTATCTTTTCTTTTATTCTTTTCTAATTTATTTAACTGTTTTAAGTTCTTATTAACATTGTTCAATTCTAATTTACTTTTTATATAATGTCTTTCTATGTCTTATGTAAAGCACTTTGAGTTGCCTTGTGTATGAAATGTGCTATACAAATAAACTTGACTTGACTTGACTTGACTTGGCTTCTCATACCATAGCTATGCTGATGATACTCAACTCTTCCTCTCTTTCCCTCCCTCTACCCCACAGGTTAAGGAGAGGATATCTGCTTGTCTGACTGACATCTCTGAGTGGCTACCCATCACCTGAAGCTCAACCTTGACAAGACAGAGCTCCTCTTCATGCCATACAAGACCTACTCACGACATAACTGATCCAGAATGCAGCTGCCCGGCTTGTGTTCAACCTCCCGAAATTATCCCATGTAACCCCCCTGCTGAGGTCACTCCACTGGCTGCCAGTTGCAGCCAGGATCAGGTTCAAAGTTCTGACCCTGGCCTACACTGCAGCCAATAGGACTACCTGCAGGGACTTAATCCAGAACTATGTTCCTGCTCGACTACTTTGACTACTGTTATTAATATATAACCTGTGGGACAGACTGAAATATCACTCACCTTGTTATTAATATATAACCTGTGAGACAGACTGAAATGTCACTCACCCTGTTATTAATATAAGCTGTGAAAGTTATTTCATGATGTAAAAGTGAATCTTAGGCAGAGCACCTCACCAGTGTGTTGTGTGCAGTGGCTAAGCTCACTTTCTGCAGCAGGGTTTGTCCACCAACCTCTTCCAGAAGCTTTGATCAACTCCGCCTTGCAGACGTCCTCCAGTCGCTCTTTCAGTTCAGAGACACATTTGCTCACAGCTTCAAAAGATATTTGTGGACTGACAGTGATGCTGGGTAAGTCTCCAGGTCCAAGAGGGAGAGACTGACAGCTCTACAGACAGACAGAGAAACAGACAGACAGAAAATAGTCTCATTACAGACGCCTATAGAGATGCCAGGAGCAGATCTTTATAAATGAGGACCACACCTCACCATGTATGTACAATGTACATAGTGCAGACTGTCAGAGAGCCAGTGATGTTACCTGGAGGAAATGGATGTGATCCTCTGTGTGTGAAAGCTGCTCCAGCTCAGCGTCTCTCCTCCTCAGCTCAGCAATCTCCTGCTCCAGTCGCTCCAGGAGTCTTTCAGCACAACTCACTTCAGCCTTCTCCTGATCTCTGATCAGCTCTTTCACCTCAGAGCACCTTCTCTCAATGGAGCGGATTAGCTCAGTAAAGATCCTCTCGCTGTCCTCCACTGCTGCCTGTGCAGAGCGCTGTTAGGAGACACAGAGAGAGGAGGGCTGTACATTTTAACTAGGCCTTTCACTGAGCTCTTACTGGGACCCCAGACAGCCTGTTCCCCACAGTGTGGCTCAGTGGGATCGAGCCCCACACGGCTGGAAAGTGGCCCAACACTGGCTGACAGGAGGAGAGCCCTGACTGAGCCCTGAAGTGGCTCTTCCAGCAGTCAGCTGTTGTCTTCTCCTCTGGTCAGTACCCACCTTGAGTGACTGCGCAGTTTGTCTCAGATCCTGCAGCTCCTTCTCTCTCTCCTGGATTATCTGCAGGAATTTACTCTGTGTCACCCCCAGCTGCTTCTGTGGACAGATTATGTTTTCTTGTCACGTTATAACGTATAACTTTTCAATTACATTTTAATTTAGCAAATTATATAAAACACTATGACATGTTTGTCATACAGCAGGTTAGTGTGTAAAGTGTACTGGCTTTATAATTAAAGCTTCTAAACTGTGTGAGTGAACGAGCTGCTCCAGCCGTGTTGATTCCCATTCAGGGAGTGAATAGGGGGGTGAGGGGTGTGAACAGAGCTGTCACAGAGAGCTGACTTGAGTTCACTTCCTGCTCTTACTGCAAGGGTGGGACATTGTGTACGCAGGTTTTTGCTGCCACCAGTTACTCTGGCTCAATCACCTAATCAGTCATATACACCAACACTGATTCACTCATAAGCCACAATACCACGCTTCAATATGTGCATACAGACACAACAACATTCATCAGCTGCTGGTAATATTGTTGAATGTAGCTAAAATCCCAGATCATGTAAATGATTGGGCTAATTAAATCATTGGTAACTGGTGTGCATACACACCGGCCCACAAGGCCTGGAGTTAAACCTGCATACACACCGGCCCCCCAAGCCTGGAGTTAAACCTGCATACACACCGGCCCCCCAAGCCTGGAGTTAAACCTGCATACACACTGGCCCGCAAGGCCTGGAGTTAAACCTGCATACACACTGGCCCACAAGGCCTGGAGTTAAACCTGCATACACACCGGCCCCCCAAGCCTGGAGTTAAACCTGCATACACACTGGCCCACAAGGCCTGGAGTTAAACCTGCATACACACTGGCCCACAAAGGCCTGGAGTTAAACCTGCATACACACCGGCCCCCAGAGGCCTGGAGTTAAACCTGCATACACACCGGCCCACAAGGCCTGGAGTTAAACATGCATACACACCGGCCCGCAATTGCCCATCCCTGTTTTACTGCCTCATCACTGTGGACTTCAGACCAGGAAATCATGCTTTGTCAAATGTATAAATCATTTCAAAATGTTCTTCATGAATGCATTAAACAAATTCAATAAAACACCAGTCAGAAGCCTACATATTGTAGCTATAAGCCAAGATAATATCTGTCATAACTGTAAAAACCATCAGTTTTATGTGTAAGAGCTCCAGTCCTTACCTGTTTCTCAGTCCTTTCTGCTGCAGCTGAGACTGTATCATGGCCTCTGTGTTCATCCATCGTACACAGATAACAGATACACTGCTGATCAGTACGACAGTAAACCTCCAGAATTTTGTCATGATGAGAGCAGATCTTCTCCTGCAGGTTTCCAGTGGCTTTGACCAGTTTGTGCTTCTTAAAGGCAGGAGATTCATAGTGAGGCTGGAGGTGAGTTTCACAATAAGAGGCCAGACACACCAGACAGGACTTGACGGCTTTGTGCTTTCTCCCAGTGCAGACATCACACGCCACGTCTCCAGGTCCAGCGTAACAGTGAGCAGGAGGAGCAGCTTGGATTCCTGTCTTCTTCAGTTTCTCCACCACTTCAGCCAGCATGTTGTTTCTGCACAGAACAGGCCTTGGGGTGAAGGTCTGTCTGCACTGGGGACAGCTGTAGACAGCAGTATGATCATCCTGATCCCAGCAGCCCTTAATACAACCCATACAGTAACTGTGTCCACAGGGAATAGCCACTGGATCCTTCAGTAGATCCAGACAGATCGGACAGCTGAACTGGTCCTGATCCAGAAGACCTGCAGCCTGTGCCATTTTACTGCTCAAACTGACAGATTAGTTTTAGTTCAGAATGTAGTGTAGTTTCTCTGAATCTGTGTGAGAAAGAGCAGGAGATATTTCCTGGTTCTGAGCAGACCCACCTAGATACTGTTCTCAGCTATTTTACTGCTCACAAACATAGAGTTAAGTTTTGTTTCTCTGAAACTGCGTGGCAGAGAGAGTGGGAGTGACTTCCTGGTTCTGCCCACAGCTGCAGGAGGAGTGGCGTTGGACTGAGGCCAGGCTGAGCTGAGCAGGGAAAGCAGATTCCTCAGGAAACATTTAAACTTAGGGGTCAAAGGGCAGATTTATTGAAGGACTGCGCTCTTATTGCGAGCCGGAAAGGCCTGTTTATACATGCATGGGACATTCTACAGGTGTGTCTGAACCAAGTACCCCATTGACAGGTATTATGAAGACAGAAGGTCATCAGAAATGTCTCTAAGTATCTAAAATATCCTTCCTTTGACACAAAAACTGTCTGGGCCAATCAAATATATTCCTTTATACGATTTGTTTTAAAACCATTTTTACATTGGGCACCTCTGTGAGTCTAACACTTTAAACTCTATTCAGGGTCACATTACCACTGCTAACATTCCAGCCGCAAAATCAGCTTAACATCAGAATATGTGGCTGGGTCAACAGCATTAAAGTCCAGTCATTGAACATTCAAACAGTAAAATGGGTCTATACCTGAGGAACAGATCCCCCAAAACAAACTGGCAAAGGCTCCTCCTGCAAACTTAAAAACCCCTTTAAATCCCTTTAACCCACTGATGGTGAGCTAACCTGGCGATGCCAGTGTCTAGCATGGCTGAAAGCCCCAGGGAAGGGTTTCCATCTTCAGTGCACAATAGTGCCTCCTGTGGTCAGTGTGGTGCCTGCAGTCTAAAAACACCAGGGGCGCTATTTTACACTCGGTGCTAGGTGGCCCTAACCGAAACGCAAGTGCCTTTGCTGGTTTCAGACCGACGCAGTAGTCATTTTAACGTCCAGCGCTCACCTTATTTAAATAGAAAGTGAACTGGGTAGATTGGTCTTAAGATGAGGTGTGGCCAGGATAATGTTTGGCATATTGCTATCTTGAGGCAGGAGAAAGCAGAGGTGGGGGACTCCAGTCACATGACTTGACTCTAGTCAGACTTAAGTCCCAAATTTGACGACTTGACTGTAATTAATAAAAGACTCCACTTGGTAAGCATTACTTGAGACTTGACTTAGACTTTAGACAGATGACTCGAAAGGACTTTTAAATATTTGCATTTTTCTTTTGACTCTAGATATTGATGAGACTTGCCTATGAAAAGATTGGCTGCATCTTTCTAGTTTACGGTCGGCTGACTATGGTGGCATTATCGCGTCAAAATCCATAAACTGGATTGTCACCATAAACATAATGATAATGCTGGATAGATGGGCAGAGTGAATGTGGTCTGGACTCTTTTCATTTAAATCTTTTAATAATTTTTAGTCCAATATTGAATTAAATGTATTACATTTTGAAGGACTGGGAGGAACCATTGGAGAGACAGCTCAGGTAGAGGACAGAGGAAAACACCAGGCAGAGTCAGAGATGCAGTTCTCAGGTCATTTTAATACAAGCGCTTGGGAGAAGAGAGCAGCCACACAGAGCTCAGAGTTCTGCTCAGGATGCTAAGATTATGCTAAGATCGCCTCAAAGATTACATCATTTACAGGGACTTTTATGCAAAGTGTGTAAACTGATAATAATTAAATAAATCACATTACTCTTTTTGGTCAGGATGGCATCAGTCAACATTGAAATGATTGGTGACATGTCAGGTTGCTAGGCACTTATGCCTTGTTCTTTGTTTATTTTTTATGTTAAAACATCAGGTTATGTGGTAAAATAAGGTATTTGTCTTCTTAACCAGTCAGCTGCATCTGTTACCTCCTGTACTCCCCTCTCACACACTGTCCAAGGCCTGTAGGGTGGAAGATATGACAAAGAAACAACCTGGGAACAAAAGTCCCTTTAGTGAGCAATGGAGAAGAATGGGAAGGACTTTGCCACAGAACTGCAAAAACAATCCAATTAGTACAATAGAACGAGGAAGCAATCAGGTGTAGGATATTAGTAATGTGAGTGATCAATGATTAACAAAGTGAGTGTGTGTGTGTGTGTGTGTGTGTGTGTGTGTGTGTGTGTGTGTGTGTGTGTGTGTGTGTGTGTGTGTGTGTGCGCGCGCGTGTGTGCGTAACATATTGTTCACTGATACCATCTCACACCACAGTGCAACACCTTCACTGCCAGGTAACAAATCTGAGTGGAGATTAAGCATCACAATTTATGTAAATATAAACTCAAGCATACAACATTACTGCCACCTTTACTAATTAATCATGTGAGTAATAGTGAAGGGTTAATGTGTTCCATTCACACAGACAGGAATATCATGACATGTTTAATACAAACAGCTGTAAAAGGTGGATAGATACGAGAAAACACAATGATTAGTCAGAGTGAGTATACAGGGGGAGATAGAAGTTGGCATTTCAGTCATAGAGAAAATCACGTCCCTGCAATTCCCCATCTCATTTGAGTGTTTTTCCCTCTCTTTAATTACAGGTGATCTTCCCTTCACTCTCTGCCTCATTCCAGATCACAGTTTTACAGAGGATTCAGTATACAGCCCAAACCCAGGATAGAGGGGCTGAGTGAATGTGGTCTGGACTCTGTGCAGGAGGGTCATTGTGTCAGAGACACTGTAGAAGGACAGAGTTCCTGCCCTGTGATCCAGGTACACTCCTATTCTGGAGGAGGAGGGAACAGGGATTTCAGTGCTCATATTATTGTGCCAGAAAGAGTAACTTGAGGGAGTGCAGTGCACAGCCCAGGACTTATTATTCCGTCCCAGAGCACAGTCATTACCCCGCCCTTTCCTACTGATCTCTTTATATGACACTGCTATACAAACCCCATCCCCACTCCACTCAGCCTCCCAGTAACAGCGTCCAAACGGACCCTCTCTACACAGCACTTGGGCCCAGTCCTGAAATCTCTCTGGATGAGCAGGATATGACTGGATCTCTCTCACCCGGGTCAACTCTCTGTTCCCCTCAGACAGACGGAGGTGTTTATTCGCTGTGTTGGGGTCCAGTGTGAGCTGACAGGAATCTGATGGAGGAGAAGAGAGCCCCTCTTATATTTTTTTAATACCTTACATATTTTTCATATTTAAACTTAATATTTTCTTGATTTTTGTCCTGTCCGAGGATGGATTACAGACCGGGCCGATGGGGCCAGTACCCAGGGGCTCTTGACTACTAGGGGCCCCGGGCCACAAGGCCCTGAGCAGACCAAAGCCCAGAGACAATCTACTGCAAATGCTACATTTTTATAGACAGATAGTGCTGGAATATGTGGCCCCTAAGCCCATACAGGGCCCTCCAGGGCCAGTTAGTACAAGTAAACTGGCACAGTCAATATTGCAACTTTGATATGATTAATTTATTGTTGACTATTCTTCGCATATTCTCACAGTTCTAATGGAATATTGAACTTTTTTCACATAATAGATGAATGTTTTGAAAATCCTGTATGATACTTTATCTACAGGTGGTTTTGCTTGGATACTACGCCCGCCTTAACACAAATGAGGTACTACACCCATCCTTTTTAATTAATCAGTTTTAAATATAGAAAATTATTCAAATAATATTTTTCTTCATATTACATTACATTTTTACATTACATTACAGGCATTTAGCAGACACTCTTATCCAGAGCGACTTACACAACTTCTTATTACATTTATCCATTTATACAGCTGGATAAATACTGAAGCGATTCAGGTTAAGTACCTTGCTCAAGGGTATAACGGCAGTGTCCTACCTGGGAATCGAACCTGCAACCTTTTGGTGACAAGTCCAGTTCCTTAACCATTATACTAAACTATACTATACTACACTATTACCTCATATTCTCATGTGGCTTCATTCTCATTATTAAGGTTTAATTACAGACTCACATTGTAAGAATGCCTCTCTGGTCTTGGGCTTGATAATATGGACGTCTTCCACTGTAGAGCGAGAGAGAGAACACAAGAAAGTTTAACTCTAAAGTTTTCCTTATGTTATAATTTCCTGGAGAAACTGGATGCTAATTTCACAAAAAAAAAAAAAAAATGCAGGTAAACAAGAACTGACGTCGTGCACAATAAAGTATCAGTATCAGTTTCAATTGTTATCCTAAAACTGAGCAAAGATGCAATGAGATAGAATAGAATAGAATAGAATAGAATAGAAATGAGAGACAGCTGGACTACATGTCGCCATCACAGCGCCACGTTCTATCACAAGAATGAAATATTTTATCAGAAAATTTGAATGTCTTCTGTTGGCATCTCTAAAGAAATTTTACTTGAATTTGTTTTCTCCTCTCATCTCTCCACAGTAGCTCACATCTGAGCAAACAAAGACTGGACACATTTGGTTCTTTGAAGGCTAAACAGAGCTTTGCAAGGGTGTTGGGTTACAGCGCCTTAGCCAGCAATGACTGTCACTAGGTGCATTGGAGATCTCACACAGGTGCAATTCACACAGAAAACACCTCGCATTTTGGGTCATTTGGAGGGTTAATTATTACTGATCAATGTGTAATACCTAATCTGTGAGACAGACTGAAATGTCATTCACCCCTGTTATTAATATATAACCTGTGAGACAGATTGTAATATCACTCACCCTGTTATTAATATATAACCCGTGAGACAGACTGAAACACCACTCACCCTGTTATTAATATATAACCTGTGGGACAGACTGAAACACCACTCACTCTGTTATTAATATATAACCTGTGGGACAGACTGAAATATCACTCACCCCTGTTATTAAAATAAGATGTGAAAGTGCCTTTCATGATGTAAAAGTGAATCTTAGACAGAGCACCTCACCAGTGTGTTGTGTGCAGTGGCTAAGCTCACTTTCTGCAGCAGGGTTTGTCCACCAACCTCTTCCAGAAACTTTCATCAACTCCGCCTTGAAAACATCCTCCAGTCGCTCTTTCAGTTCTGAGGCAGATTTCCTCACAGCCTCAAAAGAGACATGTGGACTGACAGTGATGTTGGGTATGTTTCCAGGTCCAGGAGGGGCACAGAGAGACTGACAGCTCTATAGATGGATAGACAGAGAACAGTCTCAACACAGATTTCTGTGCAGCTGCCAGAAGCAGATCTTTGTAAATGAGGAACACGCCTCACCATGTATGTACAATGTACATAATGCAGACTGTCAGAGAGCCAGTGATGTTACCTGGAGGAAATGGATGTCATCCTCTGTGTGTGAAAGCTGCTCCAGCTCAGCGTCTCTCCTCCTCAGCTCAGCAATCTCCTGCTCCAGTCGCTCCAGGAGTCCTTCAGCCCAACTCACTTCAGCCTTCTCCTGATCTCTGATCAGCTCTTTCACCTCAGAGCACCTTCTCTCAATGGAGCAGATCAGCTCAGTAAAGATCCTCTCGCTGTCCTCCACTGCTGCCTGTGCAGAGCGCTGTTAGGAGACACAGAGAGAGGAGGGCTGTACATTTTAACTAGCCCTTTCACTCAGCTCTTACTGGGACCCCAGACAGCCTGTTCCCCCACAGTGTGGCTCAGTGGGATTGAGCCCCACAGGGCTGGAAAGTGGCCCAACACTGGGCTCCTAGCTCACTGGCTGACTGGAGGAGAGCCCTGACTGAGCCCTGAAATGGCTCTTCCAGCAGCCAGCTGTTGTCTTCTCCTCTGGTCAGTACCCACCTTGAGTGACTGCACAGCCTGTGTCAGATCCTGCAGCTCCTTCTCTCTCTCCTGGATTCTCTGCTGGAATTTATTCTGTGTCGCCCCCAGCTGCTTCTGTAGACAAATAATTTTCCCAGTTATATTATATTACAAAACAATGTAGGAAATTCCAATTACATATTCATGTTTCAATTTGAACTTAGAACTGTGACATTTTCATGTACAGTTGGATAATGTGCCTTAGAAGGTAAAACTGTGTGAGTGATCTAGCGGCTCCAGTCGTGTTGATTCCCATTCAGGGAGTGAATAGGGCAGAGAGGGGTGTGAACAGAGCTGTCACAGAGAGCTGAGTTGGGTTCACTTCCTGCTCTTACTGCTTTATCACTGTGGACTTAGACCTGTAAATAACTGTGTTGTTCAGTACTTTTTCAAAAGTATGGAACATTTCAAAATAAAATCTACGGTATGAATAAATTAAAGAAATTCAATAAAACACAGGTCAAAAAACCAACATATTGTAGCAATGAGACAAGTTAATATCTGTCATCAGTGTAAAAAAGCGTGAGTGTTGTGTGTAAGAGTTTCAGTCCTTACCTGTTTCTCAGTCCATTCTGCTGCAGCTGAGACTGTATTATGGCCTCTGTGTTCATCCATCACACACAGATAACAGATACACTGCTGATCAGTCCGACAGTAAACATCCAGAACTTTGTCATGTTGAGAGCAGATCTTCTCCTGCAGGTTTCCACTAGCGATGACCAGTTGGTGCTTCTTAAAGGCAGGAGATTCATAGTGAGGCTGGAGGTGAGTTTCACAGTAAGAGGCCAGACACACCAGACAGGACTTGACGGCTTTGCGCTTTCTCCCAGTGCAGACATCACACGCCACGTCTCCAGGTCCAGAATAACAGTGAGCAGGAGGAGCAGCTTGGAGTCCTGTCTTCTTCAGTTTCTCCATAATATCAGCCAGCATGGTGTTTCTGCCCAGAACAGGCCTTGGGGTGAAGCTCTGTCTGCACTGGGGACATCTGTAGACACCATTATGATAATCCTGATCCCAGCAGCCCTTAATACAGCCCATACAGTAACTGTGTCCACAGGGAATAGTTACCGGATCCTTCAGTAGATCCAGACAGATCGAACATATCATCTGGTCTTGTTCAAATAAAAGTCCACATTCAGCCATTTTACTGTGCACACTCTTTAACAGACAGTTAAGTTTTGTTTCTCTGAAAGAGGCAGTTTACTTTAGTTTATTTGTCTGAACCTGCGTGAGAGAGAGTGGGAGTGGCTTCCTGGCTCTGCCCACAGCTGCAGGAGGAGTGGTGTTAGACTGAGACCAGGCTGAGCAGAGCAGGCCAATCACAGAGTGCAGAGTGCAGGAAATATTGAATCTTCGGGGCCAAAGGGCAGATTTATTGAAGGACTGCGTGTGTATTGTGAGCAGTAAAGACCTGTATACACATGCATGGGATGTGCTATGAGTGTGTCTGAACCCAGTACCCCATTCAGTAACGCACAGATTATACATACAGTACCCCATTCAGTAACGCACAGATTATACATACAGTACCCCATTCAGTAACGCACAGATTATACATACAGTACCCCATTCAGTAACGCACAGATTATACATACAGTACCCCATTCAGTAAAGCACAGATTATACATACAGTACCCCATTCAGTAAAGCACAGATTATACATACAGTACCCCATTCAGTAAAGCACAGATTATACATACAGTACCCCATTCAGTAACGCACAGATTATACATACAGTACCCCATTCAGTAACGCACAGATTATACATACAGTACCCCATTCAGTAACGCACAGATTATACATACAGTACCCCATTCAGTAAAGCACAGATTATACATACAGTACCCCATTCAGTAACGCACAGATTATACATACAGTACCCCATTCAGTAACGCACAGATTATACATACAGTACCCCATTCAGTAATGCACAGATTATACATACAGTACCCCATTCAGTAACGCACAGATTATACATATAATACGTGTGTACTCGGGGTGCACTGGTTCACAAAACTCACGGTTCGGTTCGGTTCAAGGTTTTGGTGTCACAGTTTCAGTTTGTTTTTAAATTTAATTTACTTGACAAAAAATGTTGTTAAAAATGTATGTATACATGTATTTTTTCTGCCCAAAGCTGACCAAATTATAAGTGGAAAGACTGAGTATTATACAGAAAATGAAACAGCACAGGGGTCTCAGGTTGTATGTGCAATAGGAAATACTTCCAACCAAAAACAAGATAAAATGTAATTTTTTATAATCAGGTAACATACACAAGTACATCCTCTGGGCGTAACGTTGCTTTATAAGCTGCTTTGGAGTTACTTCAGGTTTACTTTCTTGCTTTAAACTCATGAACATGCAGAGGCCCCTATGTCAGGTATTATGAAGCCGGCAGCTCATATGAAACTTCTCTATCTAATATGCTTCCTTGCACACAGAAACTGTCTGAGCCAATCAAAAACATTGCTAAACTATTCCTTTTATAGTGTCTCTTTTAAAGCCGTTTTTATATCGGGCAGGGACTGAAACACCACAAATGATAAAGGACCCCTTGGGCAGACCACTGTGAAGCACAACTGTAACCTGCTCAGAGAATTAATCAAACTTCCCATCATTACAAATGCATGAGACTTAATCAAATGCTAGATCAATTCTGTATGAGTGGTTGCGGCTCTCTAAGTCTAATAACATACCTAAAAAAATTACACTGTGTTCAAAATCACAACACATAGACAAGCACAAGGCTTCATAGAGTTCAAAATCACAACACATAGACATGCACAAAGCTTCATAGAGTTCAAAATCACAACACATAGACATGCACAAGGCTTCATAGAGTTCAAAATCACAACACATAGACATGCACAAAGCTTCATAGAGTTCAAAATCACAACACATAGACATGCACAAGGCTTCATAGAGTTCAAAATCACAACACATGGACATGCACTAGGCTTCATAGAGTTCAAAATCACAGCACATGGACATGCACAAGGCTTCATAGAGTTCAAAATCACAACACATAGACAAGCACAAGGCTTCATAGAGTTCAAAATCACAGCACATGGACATGCACAAAGCTTCATAGAGTTCAAAATCACAACACATGGACATGCACAAGGCTTCATAGAGTTCAAAATCACAGCACATGGACATGCACAAAGCTTCATAGAGTTCAAAATCACAGCACATGGATATGCACAAAGCTTCATAGAGTTCAAAATCACAACACATAGACATGCATAAGGCTTCATAGAGTTCAAAATCACAACACATAGACAAGCACAAGGCTTCATAGAGTTCAAAATCACAACACATAGACATGCACAAGGCTTCATAGAGTTCAAAATCACAACACATGGACATGCACTAGGCTTCATAGAGTTCAAAATCACAGCACATGGACATGCACTAGGCTTCATAGAGTTCAAAATCACAACACATGGACATGCACAAGGCATCATAGAGTTCAAAATCACAACACATAGACAAGCACAAGGCTTCATAGAGTTCAAAATCACAACACATAGACATGCACAAGGCTTCATAGAGTTCAAAATCACAGCACATGGACATGCACAAAGCTTCATAGAGTTCAAAATCACAGCACATGGATATGCACAAAGCTTCATAGAGTTCAAAATCACAACACATAGACATGCATAAGGCTTCATAGAGTTCAAAATCACAACACATAGACAAGCACAAGGCTTCATAGAGTTCAAAATCACAACACATAGACATGCACAAGGCTTCATAGAGTTCAAAATCACAACACATGGACATGCACTAGGCTTCATAGAGTTCAAAATCACAGCACATGGACATGCACTAGGCTTCATAGAGTTCAAAATCACAACACATGGACATGCACAAGGCATCATAGAGTTCAAAATCACAACACATAGACAAGCACAAGGCTTCATAGAGTTCAAAATCACAACACATAGACATGCACAAGGCTTCATAGAGTTCAAAATCACAGCACATAGACATGCACTAGGCTTCAGTTCTACTGTCACTCTAAGTGAAGACCTGGAAACAAGGCGTTCGGACTCTTCAGCCAATCAGAGTCTTAAATGGAGCACTTAAGAGCTGGAGCACACTGACTCCCTGCAGGCACTGAAAGTGACCCAAGGACTTGGTTTAGAGACTCCTGCTGGAGTGAGGGAATACCTGAACCAGGATGTGTAATTCTATAAATGTGATTTACAGGAAGAGATGGGTCAGTATAAACTCACCGTGTTATGCCACACGCTGGAGGATGAAAAGCCAAACAGCTGGATGAGAGCAGGAGCATGTGCTGGAACAGGCAGTAGATACTGTAGCGCAGCCTCAGTATGGAGGCTATGTCAGCTCACATATCTACCCCCTCTACAAATTTACTGACCCCCTACACCTCTACAAATTTATAATATTACTTTACTTTTACTGCATGTTTTTGAATGGCGCAGATAAGTTTTGTCTGCGATGAAGGATATTTTAGATACTCACAAAAGTTTCAATGGCAGTTATAGAGATATCAGAGATTGAGATTGTGGTTTAAAGCAAGAAAATACACTTGAACTAATGAAATACACTAATTCCAAACAACATGTTCAGTCATCTCAAAAATCCTCCATCAAGCACTCTTCTATCACGTGTCTGCAGGCCAATATTAATAAGATTAATAACAGTAATTTCACCAAATCTCATTAAATAAGTTTTTGTGAAGTTGCATATCATGTTAAAGCACTACCCTTTGTATAAAGGGGTATAATGAGCCAGTCTGGTTCCAGCTCTACAGTGGGAAAGGGGTATAATGAGCCAGCCTGGTTCCAGCTCTACAGTGGGAAAGGGGTATAATGAGCCAGCCTGGTTCCAGCTCTACAGTGGGAAAGGGGTATAATGAGCCAGCCTGGTTCCAGCTCTACAGTGGGAAAGGGGTATAATGAGTCAGTCTGGTTCCAGCTCTACAGTGGGAAAGGGGTATAATGAGCCAGCCTGGTTCCAGCTCTACAGTGGGAAAGGGCTATAATGAGCCAGCCTGGTTCCAGCTCTACAGTGGGAAAGGGGTATAATGAGCCAGCCTGGTTCCAGCTCTACAGTGGGAAAGGGGTATAATGAGCCAGCCTGGTTCCAGCTCTACAGTGGGAAAGGGGTATAATGAGCCAGCCTGGTCCCAGCTCTACAGTGGGAAAGGGGTATAATGAGCCAGTCTGGTTCCAGCTCTACAGTGGGAAAGGGGTATAATGAGCCAGTCTGGTTCCAGCTCTACAGTGGGAAAGGGGTATAATGAGCCAGCCTGGTTCCAGCTCTACAGTGGGAAAGGGGTATAATGAGCCAGCCTGGTCCCAGCTCTACAGTGGGAAAGGGGTATAATGAGCCAGCCTAGTTCCGGCTCTACAGTGGGAAAGGGGTATAATGAGCCAGCCTGGTTCCAGCTCTACAGTGGGAAAGGTCTATAATGAGCCAGCCTGGTTCCAGCTCTACAGTGGGAAAGGGGTATAATGAGCCAGCCTGGTTCCAGCTCTACAGTGGGAAAGGGGTATAATGAGCCAGCCTGGTTCCAGCTCTACAGTGGGAAAGGGGTATAATGAGCCAGCCTGGTTCCAGCTCTACAGTGGGAAAGGGGTATAATGAGCCAGTCTGGTTCCAGCTCTACAGTGGGAAAGGGGTATAATGAGCCAGTCTGGTTCCAGCTCTACAGTGGGAAAGGGGTATAATGAGCCAGCCTGGTTCCAGCTCTACAGTGGAAAAGGGGTATAATGAGCCAGTCTGGTTCCAGCTCTACAGTGGGAAAGGGGTATAATGAGCCAGCCTGGTTCCAGCTCTACAGTGGGAAAGGGGTATAATGAGCCAGTCTGGTTCCAGCTCTACAGTGGGAAAGGGGTATAATGAGCCAGCCTGGTTCCAGCTCTACAGTGGCAAAGGGGTATAAGGAGCCAGTCTGGTTCCAGCTCTACAGTGGGAAAGGGCTATAATGAGCCAGCCTGGTTCCAGCTCTACAGTGGCAAAGGGGTATAAGGAGCCAGTCTGGTTCCAGCTCTACAGTGGGAAAGGGGTATAATGAGCCAGTCTGGTTCCAGCTCTACAGTGGGAAAGGGCTATAATGAGCCAGCCTGGTTCCAGCTCTACAGTGGGAAAGGGGTATAATGAGCCAGCCTGGTTCCAGTTCTACAGTGGGAAATGGGTATAATGAGCCAGCCTGGTTCCAGCTCTACAGTGGGAAAGGGGTATAATGAGCCAGTCTGGTTCCAGCTCTACAGTGGGAAATGGGTATAATGAGCCAGTCTGGTTCCAGCTCTACAGTGGGAAAGGGGTATAATGAGCCAGCCTGGTCCCAGCTCTACAGTGGGAAAGGGGTATAATGAGCCAGCCTGGTTCCAGCTCTACAGTGGGAAAGGGGTATAATGAGCCAGCCTGGTTCCAGCTCTACAGTGGGAAAGGGGTATAATGAGCCAGTCTGGTTCCAGCTCTACAGTGGCAAAGGGGTATAAGGTGCCAGCCTGGTTCCAGCTCTACAGTGGGAAAGGGGTATAATGAGCCAGGCTGGTTCCAGCTCTACAGTGGGAAAGGGGTATAATGAGCCAGCCTGGTTCCAGCTCTACAGTGGGAAAGGGGTATAATGAGCCAGCCTGGTTCCAGCTGTACAGTGGGAAAGGGGTATAATGAGCCAGTCTGGTTCCAGCTCTACAGTGGGAAAGGGCTATAATGAGCCAGGCTGGTTCCAGCTCTACAGTGGGAAAGGGCTATAATGAGCCAGCCTGGTTCCAGCTCTACAGTGGGAAAGGGGTATAATGAGCCAGCCTGGTTCCAGCTCTACAGTGGGAAAGGGGTATAATGAGCCAGTCTGGTTCCAGCTCTACAGTGGGAAAGGGGTATAATGAGCCAGCCTGGTTCCAGCTCTACAGTGGGAAAGGGGTATAATGAGCCAGTCTGGTTCCAGCTCTACAGTGGGAAAGGGGTATAATGAGCCAGCCTGTTCCAGCTCTACAGTGGGAAAGGGGATGTGCAGGAGGTAAGGTTAACCCAGTTTACTTGCTAAATCTTTTTTACATTGGGTCTATTTACTCTAGGAGTGGGGTTTGCTTTAACATTTTCCTGTTACCCCAGAGAGCTACACTCGACTCAGCACAACAGTCTATTGAATTGAATCATAAATGGAATTGTAACTATAAACTATAATTATAATACAAATAAAACCCGGGATAGATAGGCTGACTGAATGTGTCTGGACTCTATTTTTATTTAAATGATTTAATCATTTGAAGTCCAACATTAAATTTCATTTAATAATTGTTCTGTCTCATTTGAGTGTTTTTCCCTCTTTAATTACAGCTGATCTTCCCTTCACTCTCTGCCTCATCCCAGATCACACAGTTTTTACAGAGGATCCAGTAAAAACACAAACCCAGGATAGAGGGGCTGAGTGAATGTGGTCTGGACTCTGTGCAGGAGGGTCATTGTGTCAGAGACGCTGTAGAAGGACAGAGTTACTGCCCCGTGATCCAGGTACACTCCTATTCTGGAGGAGGAGGGAACAGGGATTTTAGTGCTCTCATTATTGTGCCAAAAAGAGCAACTTGGACAGGTAGCCCATGATGCGGTGACCAATACCCCAGATACAGACTCAATAAAGGACAGATAGCCCATGATGTGGTGACCAATAGCCCAGGGATAGACTCAATAAAGGACAGATAGCCCATGATGTGGTGACCAATACCCCAGGAACATTAATAAGACAGTGGAACAAGCAAGATTATAAATGAATAGGAGAGATAATGTAGACGATACAACAGAACAGAACACACTCAACACATTCCAATAGCCTCCCATACTCTTCCATCAGGCCCATTTCCCTTACTAACCTCTCAGCACTCACACCGGAAGGGCTGAACCAGCCAGGCCCATTTCCCTTACTAACCTCTCAGCACTCACACCGGAAGGCTGAACCAGCCAGGCCCATTTCCCTTACTAACCTCTCAGCACTCACACCGGAAGGCCTGATCCAGCCAGGCCCATTTCCCTTACTAACCTCTCAGCACTCACACCGGAAGGCCTGAACCAGCCAGGCCCATTTCCCTTACTAACCTCTCAGCACTCACACCGGAAGGCCTGAACCAGCCAGGCCCATTTCCCTTACTAACCTCTCAGCACTCACACCGGAAGGCCTAAACCAGCCAGGCCCATTTCCCTTACTAACCTCTCAGCACTCACACCGGAAGGCCTGAACCAGCCAGGCCCATTTCCCTTACTAACCTCTCAGCACTCACACCGGAAGGCCTGATCCAGCCAGGCCCATTTCCCTTACTAACCTCTCAGCACTCACACCGGAAGGCTGAACCAGCCAGGCCCATTTCCCTTACTAACCTCTCAGCACTCACACCGGAAGCCTGAACCAGCCAGGCCCATTTCCCTTACTAACCTCTCAGCACTCACACCGGAAGGCCTGAACCAGCCAGGCCCATTTCCCTTACTAACCTCTCAGCACTCACACCGGAAGGCCTGAACCAGCCAGGCCCATTTCCTTTACTAACCTCTCAGCACTCACACCGGAAGGCCTGAACCAGCCAGGCCCATTTCCCTTACTAACCTCTCAGCACTCACACCGGAAGGGCTGAACCAGCCAGGCCCATTTCCCTTACTAACCTCTCAGCACTCACACCGGAAGGCCTGAACCAGCCAGGCCCATTTCCCTTACTAACCTCTCAGCACTCACACCGGAAGGTCTGAACCAGCCAGGCCCATTTCCCTTACTAACCTCTCAGCACTTACACCGGAAGGTCTGAACCAGCCAGGCCCATTTCCCTTACTAACCTCTCAGCACTCACACCGGAAGGTCTGAACCAGCCAGGCCCATTTCCCTTACTAACCTCTCAGCACTCACACCGGAAGGCCTGAACCAGCCAGGCCCATTTCCTTTACTAACCTCTCAGCACTCACACCGGAAGGCCTGAACCAGCCAGGCCCATTTCCCTTACTAACCTCTCAGCACTCACACCGGAAGGCCTGATCCAGCCAGGCCCATTTCCCTTACTAACCTCTCAGCACTCACACCGGAAGGCCTGAACCAGCCAGGCCCATTTCCCTTACTAACCTCTCAGCACTCACACCGGAAGGCTGAACCAGCCAGGCCCATTTCCCTTACTAACCTCTCAGCACTCACACCGGAAGGCCTGAACCAGCCAGGCCCATTTCCCTTACTAACCTCTCAGCACTCACACCGGAAGGTCTGAACCAGCCAGGCCCATTTCCCTTACTAACCTCTCAGCACTCACACCGGAAGGCCTGAACCAGCCAGGCCCATTTCCCTTACTAACCTCTCAGCACTCACACCGGAAGGCCTGAACCAGCCAGGCCCATTTCCCTTACTAACCTCTCAGCACTCACACCGGAAGGCCTGAACCAGTCCAGCAGTACAAGTGTGAGTACCGGCATGCCACATCAGTCAAGAAAAAGGAACAGACAACATAAACCCATCGAACAAATACCCACCCGATTCCTGTCAACACTTCCACAAATGAAGTGTCAACTAATCAGGGCCCTATTTGGCCCAATGATAGCTATAGTCATCAGCTATAGCTATAGACATCAGCTATAGTCATCAGCTATAGATGTTTGTCAGCTCATCTATTTTAAGAAAATGGGAGGATCACATAGAGGAAGAAAGAAGAGAACAAATGTCATGAAACAAGCGCACACAAAATTAAATAATAAAAATATAAAGGAATAACTAAGAAATACCCATCCAGGGTAATGGTTCAAGGCCGCAAGATAGACATGCAGTTTCTTAAAAGATTCATATTTCTTCCCATTCCTTCAGTAGGACACTAATATAGAGTAGTAACTGTAGTATACAAATAAAAGTAAATAAATAAATGCAATAAAAATGTGAAATGAATGACCAAAATAGAATAAAATCTTTAGAGTCTTTCACTATCGCTGGCATTTGTTTGGATTCAGAAAAAACTATTTTATTTTCAAATGACGAGTACGAACAGTGCACACATATAGTTTGTCAGTAGTTGTGTACCTTTAATCCATTACTGTTCAATAATTCAGTTATAATTTAATTTACTAAATGAATTAATGAGCAAGCCGACAGCCACCGACACACCTCACACACATGCAGCCATATCTTCTGCAGATTCGGAAGGAAATATTTAATTACAAAGGGCCAAAGGGCAGATTTAGTGAAAGACTATGTGTTTATTGTGAGCGGTAAAGGCCTGTATACAAGGGAAGCTATCTAATTGCTGTCTGGAGATTTCCGTGATCTGCATCACTTGTGATAGACAGCATACTGAATATATGGATATTCATTGGATATTCGTTAGCTACAATAGCTAATGACAGAAGCATGTAGGTGCATTTTAATGGACATATTTGTTATCAGTGTAGGACAAAGACATTTTTACAAGCTTTTATTCAGAGTGGAAACACAAGATAAATTGCTTTTGAAAACATTAATTCAGAAATGAAGGGGTCGAGGGGAAGAGGTGGAGATCAGGACATTTGGACAGTATTTCTGCCCCAGTTCAGAATAAATAAACTCTGTGATTCTGCTCAGTAAGGAAGTCTTGATTTCAAAATCCATAATTATTATTCTGTTATTTCTCAGCAGTTACATTCAGAAAATTAATCTACAGCACCTAGCCTAATCCACAGGACCACTTGTCTTGCATTACATTTACATTTACATTTAAATCTTGCTAGGTGCAGGACAAGAAGAGCTTGGTTGTTTTATTTATAATGGGCCTAAAACCATTACAATGGACACAATACAAGGGCTGTACTAGCTTCAGCACAGATGAAATTAACAGAAATTGAATTACAGTTTTTTTTATTTTTTTTATTCTTCATTAAAGTGTATTAATAAAAATAATCTATAAAGCGCCTTTTGTGATTGCCCATGTTTGATTTTCTTTAATGTATAATTGAGTAAAGTAATACTCTGGTATTTTTGTGATATTTGTCTGCATTTATGTAAAATTCAGTTATGTATATTATTGTAATAAAAAATTTAATAATGCAAAAAACATTTACCCATTTTGATAACTGCAAAATGTATTTAATATTGACAACAATGATAACCACAACTTAAAGTGATACATCAATGGTTCCCACCCCTGTTCCTGGAGATCTACTGTCCTGTAGGCCTTCATTTCAAGCCTAATTTGGCACACCTAATTAGCAACTAATTAGCAGCTCAACGAGATGTTGAATGAGGTGTGCTTTGTTAGGGTTGGAGTGAAACCTACAGGACGGTAGATCTCTAGCTGTTGAATGAGGTGTGTTTTGTTAGGGTTGGAGTGAAACCCTACAGGACGGTAGATCTCTAGCTGTTGAATGAGGTGTGCTTTATTAGGGTTGGAGTGAAACCCTACAGGACGGTAGATCTCTAGCTGTTGAATGAGGTGTGCTTTATTAGGGTTGGAGTGAAACCCTACAGGACGGTAGATCTCTAGCTGTTGAATGAGGTGTGTTTTGTTAGGGTTGGAGTGAAAACCTACAGGACGGTAGATCTCTACCTGTTGAATGAGGTGTGTTTTGTTAGGGTTGGAGTGAAACCCTACAGGACGGTAGATCTCTAGCTGTTGAATGAGGTGTGCTGTGTTAGGGTTGGAGTGAAACCTACAGGACGGTAGATCTCTAGCTGTTGTATGAGGTGTGCTTTGTTAGGGTTGGAGTGAAACCCTACAGGACGGTAGATCTCTAGCTGTTGAATGAGCTGTGCTTTGTTAGGGTTGGAGTGAAACCTACAGGACGGTAGATCTCCAGTAACAGAGTTTGGGGATAACTGTGATACTGGAAGCTTTGTGCAATTAGCTACATTGTACAGATGTACAGAAGTCAGTTGATTGGATTTTAAAATAAAAAAGAGGAAGTAGAAGAGATGGAATAGGAAGTGGAATTAATTACAGAATTTCCCAGATCTGTCAATAGTAAATCAATATTAAAATTTACACCGGAAAACATGCTGAAAATAAAGTTGCAGATTTTTCAGAATAATGGCTGCATTGGGATCCAAATTTTATGCTTTCTTCCTGACGTTCCCTTCCCTTGCTTCAAGGGAGGAATCCCCAAAATTCCAGGATTAAATAAAGTAGCCAAATAGGATTCGGATCCAATGGGATTAAGAATTTAGAATTGAACTTTGTCAGATCTTTTAGCCTACACATTTTTGTGTTTGTGTCTTCGAGTGAGGTTTTCTCACAAGAAATCCTCACTAAAGGCAAAGACCGGCGAGTGTTTTTATAAGACAGGCTGGTTTGTTTACCACTCAAGATAAGCTAGGGTAAAGTTGTTAGGAATTATTCAAGTCATCCTACAAAAAGGATATTGGCAGAGGTTGCTATTGGATACCGTAGCACTTCCTGTAAAGATTGCGTTTTGGTTTGTTCCTCATTTTCCCTCCCTTGCAGAGCACGTGTTAAGCTCACATGTTGCACGTCACTAATTTTGTCACAAAACAGCTCACTCAAGGGAAGAGAGCAAAGGAAGGGAATGTGTTAAACTGAATCCAAATGTAGCCCATGTAACTATTCCCGCTGAAAGTTCCAGAAAAGAACGCTGAAGTGATTCAGGATGAGTCTTAAGGCAGGTAATGGAAGTGTGAACGGGGCCAGGATGAGCCGTAAATGTACTGGTAATGCAAGTGTGAACGGGGCCAGGATGAGCCGTAAATGTACTGGTAATGGAAGTGTGAACGGGTCCAGAATGAGCCGTAGATGTACTGGTAATGCAAGTGTGAACGGGGCCAGGATGAGCTGTAAATGTACTGGTAATGCAAGTGTGAACGGGGCCAGGATGAGCCGTAAATGTACTGGTAATGCAAGTGTGAACGGGGCCAGGATGAGCCGTAAATGTACTGGTAATGCAAGTGTGAACGGGGCCAGGATGAGCTGTAAATGTACTGGTAATGCAAGTGTGAACGGGGCCAGGATGAGCCGTAAATGTACTGGTAATGCAAGTGTGAACGGGGCCAGGATGAGCCGTAACTGTACTGGTAATGCAAGTGTGAACGGGGCCAGGATGAGCTGTAAATGTACTGGTAATGCAAGTGTGAACGGGGCCAGGATGAGCCGTAAATGTACTGGTAATGCAAGTGTGAACGGGTCCAGAATGAGCCGTAGATGTACTGGTAATACAAGTGTGAATGGGGCCAGAATGAGCCGTAGATGTACTGGTAATGCAAGTGTGAACGGGGCCAGAATGAGCCGTAAATGTACTGGTAATGCAAGTGTGAACGGGGCCAGGATGAGCCGTAAATGTACTGGTAATGCAAGTGTGAACGGGGCCAGGATGAGCTGTAAATGTACTGGTAATGCAAGTGTGAACGGGGCCAGGATGAGCCGTAAATGTACTGGTAATGCAAGTGTGAACGGGGCCAGGATGATCCGTAAATGTACTGGTAATGCAAGTGTGAACGGGCCAGGATATGCCGTAAATGTACTGGTAATGCAAGTGTGAACGGGCCAGGATATGCCGTAAATGTACTGGTAATACAAGCAAACCCAGGATAAATGGGCGGAGTTTATGTGGTCAGGATTCTATATTCCCTTTAATCATTTAATCTTCTGAAGTCCAATATTTAATTTCCTCCAATCCGTTTTCTATCTCATTTCAGTGTTTTTCCCTCTTTTTAATTACAACTTCCTGCCTCATCCCAGTTCAAGCAGTTTTACAGCAGAACTGTCATACCAAACACCAAACCCAGGATAGAGGGGCTGAGTGAATGTGGTCTGGACTCTGTGCAGGAGGGTCATTGTGTCAGAGATGCTGTAGAAGGACAGAGTTCCTGCCCTGTGATCCAGGTACACTCCTATTCTGGAGGAGGAGGGAACAGGGATTTCAGTGCTCTCTTCATTGTGCCAGAAACAGTAACTGGAGGGAGAGCAGCGCAAAGCCCAGGACTTGTCATTACCCCCCAGAGCACAGTCATTACTCCCTCCTTTCCTGCTGATCTCTTTATATGACACTGCTACAAAAACATACCCCTCCCCACTCCACTCAGCCTCCCAGTAACAGCGTCCAGACAGACCCTCTCTGCACAGCACTTGGAACCAGCACTCAAATCTCTCTGGATGATTAGGATATGACTGGACCACTTCCACATAATTCACCTCTCTGTTCCCCTCAGACAGACGGAGGTGTTTATTCGCTGTGTTGGGTTCCAGTGTGAGCTGACAGGAATCTAAGAGGAGAAGAGAAAAGAGCCCATTTTACATATTTCACATGTATCTTAGATATTTGACATTTTTAAAGTTCATATTTTCTCAGTTGTCTTTTTCCTCAGACTTAGCATTTGATTGTTGATTATTTCAGTGAGTTTCCCTTTCTAATTTATTTCCCCATATACTGAATTTTCAATGATGATAACTATGATCATAATTCTTTTTACATCGCTGTGTATTGATCCTGTAACAGTTTTCACACAGTCCGACTGTAGGACAAATATAATCATATATGATCCATATGTTTAATACCAGGATGACTGCAGCAGAGTTAACAGGGAACTGATGGAGATGTAGGAGATACCTAAAGCAAGTCAGTTATGAAAATAGAAAATTATTCAAATAAACCTTTTCTTCATATTACCTCATAAACTCATGTTGCTTCATTATTTTAGGTTAGTATTAATTAGACTCACATTGTAAGAAGTCCTCTCTGGTCTTGGGCTCGAGAATATGGACGTTGTCCACTATAGAGAGAGGGATCACAAGACAGTCACAAGACAGTTAAGTTTGGAACCTTGTTTTACAATTAACTGGATGAAAAAACAATGCTAATTTCACAAAAAAAATTGCAGGTAAATGAAACCTGATCTCATCCAGCCAGAATATCATATCCACATCAGTCTCAACTGTTATCATAAAATTGAGCAAAAAAGATGCAATGTCATGAGAAAAGATGGTCAAGTTTCATGAGAAAACTTGAGTTTTAGAAGATTGTCTGTTGGGATCTCTAAAAGGTATTTTACTTAAATGTGTTGTCTCCTCTCATCTCTCTATGGTAGCTTGAATCCTAACAAGTAAAGCCTGGGCCAAAACATAATGAAGGTTAAACAGACCTCAGAATGCAAACATGTAGGTTACAGTGCCCAAGCCAGAAAAGACTACCGCCTAACCTATTTGGTCCTGTGGAGGTCTCAACCGGATTCACATAGAAAACACCTCCCATTGTTGTGTCCTTTGGAGCTTGTGAGCACTTTAAATATCACTGCACACTGTGTGGTATATAACCTGTGAGACAGACTGAAATGTCACTCACCCCTGTTATTAATATATAACCTGTGAGACAGACTGAAATGTCACTCACCCCTGTTATTAATATATAACCTGTGAGAGAGACTGAAATATCACTCACCCCTGTTATTAATATATAACCTGTGAGACAGACTGAAATATCACTCACCCCTGTTATTAATATATAACCTGTGAGACAGACTGAAATGTCACTCACCCCTGTTATTAATATATAACCTGTGAGACAGACTGAAATGTCACTCACCCCTGTTATTAATATATAACCTGTGAGAGAGACTGAAATATCACTCACCCCTGTTATTAATATATAACCTGTGAGACAGACTGAAATATCACTCACCCCTGTTATTAATATATAACCTGTGAGACAGACTGAAATGTCACTCACCCCTGTTATTAATATATAACCTGTGAGAGAGACTGAAATATCACTCACCCGTTATTAATATATAACCTGTGAGACAGACTGAAATATCACTCACCCCTGTTATTAATATATAACCTGTGAGACAGACTGAAATGTCACTCACCCCTGTGATTAATATATAACCTGTGAGACAGACTGAAATGTCACTCACCCCTGTTATTAATATATAACCTGTGAGACAGACTGAAATGTCACTCACCCCTGTTATTAATATATAACCTGTGAGAGAGACTGAAATGTCACTCACCCCTGTTATTAATATATAACCTGTGAGAGAGACTGAAATATCACTCACCCCTGTTATTAATATATAACCTGTGAGACAGACTGAAATGTCACTCACCCCTGTTATTAATATATAACCTGTGAGACAGACTGAAATGTCACTCACCCCTGTTATTAATATATAACCTGTGAGAGAGACTGAAATGTCACTCACCCCTGTTATTAATATATAACCTGTGAGACAGACTGAAATGTCACTCACCCCTGTGATTAATATATAACCTGTGAGACAGACTGAAATGTCACTCACCCCTGTTATTAATATATAACCTGTGAGACAGACTGAAATGTCACTCACCCCTGTGATTAATATATAACCTGTGAGACAGACTGAAATGTCACTCACCCCTGTTATTAATATATAACCTGTGAGACAGACTGAAATGTCACTCACCCCTGTTATTAATATATAACCTGTGAGACAGACTGAAATGTCACTCACCCCTGTTATTAATATAGAACCTGTGAGACAGACTGTAATGTCAATCACCCCTGTTATTAATATATGACCTGTGAGAGAGACTGAAATGTCACTCACCCCTGTTATTAATATATAACCTGTGAGACAGACTGAAATGTCACTCACCCCTGTTATTAATATAGAACCTGTGAGACAGACTGTAATGTCAATCACCCCTGTTATTAATATATGACCTGTGAGACAGACTGAAATGTCACTCACCCCTGTTATTAATATATAACCTGTGAGACAGACTGAAATAGCACTCACCCTGTTATTAATATATAACCTGTGAGACAGACTGAAATATCACTCACCCTGTTATTAATATATAACCTGTGAGACAGACTGAAATATCACTCACCCTGTTATTAATATACAACCTGTGAGACAGACTGAAATATCACTCACCCTGTTATTAATATATAACCTGTGAGACAGACTGTAATATCACTCACCCCTGTTATTAATATATAACCTGTGAGACAGACTGAAATATCACTCACCCTGTTATTAATATATAACCTGTGAGACAGACTGTAATATCACTCACCCCTGTTATTAATATATAACCTGTGAGACAGACTGAAATATCACTCACCCTGTTATTAATATATAACCTGTGAGACAGACTGAAATATCACTCACCCTGTTATTAATATATAACCAGTGAAAGTGCCTTTCATGATGTAAAAGTGAATCTTAGGCAGAGCACCTCACCAGTGTGTTGTGTGCAGTGGCTAAGCTCACATGATGCACACTGCAAAAACCAAATCCTAACAAGCATTTTAACCTTATATTTAGATTTTAGAATCTTATTTATGTTACTTTTTTGCTAAATAAAGCAAAAAGATTGCCAGTGGCATGAGGTAGTTTTACACATTTCAAGATTTGCCAGTGGGGATAAGATGTAATTTCACTTGCCAAGCAAAAAAACTTACAACAAGCTAATATTTTCCACTTTTCCACTTTAGCGAAAAAAATTAAATATTAAGTCTTGTTACAAGACTAAAACACTTAAGACAGAGTGTTGCAGGTGTTGTCCACCAACCTCTTCCAGAAACTTTGATCAACTCAACATCCTCCAGTCGCCCTTTCTCTTCAGAGACAGATTTCCTCACAGCTTCAAAAGAGACGTTTGGACTGACAGTGATGCTGGGTAAGTCTCCAGGAGGAAGAGACTGACAGCTCTACAGACAGACAGAGAACAGGGTCAATACAGATCCTGTGCAGATGCCAGGAGCAGATCTTTGTAAAAGAGGAACATGCCTCACCATGTATGTACAATGTACATAGTGCAGACTGTCAGAGAGCCAGTGATGTTACCTGGAGGAAATGGATGTGATCCTCTGTGTGTGAAAGCTGCTCCAGCTCAGCGTCTCTCCTCCTCAGCTCAGCAATCTCCTGCTCCAGTCGCTCCAGGAGTCTTTCAGCCCGACTCAGTTCAGCCTTCTCCTGATCTCTGATCAGCTCTTTCACCTCAGAGCGCCTTCTCTCAATGGAGCGGATCAGCTCAGTAAAGATCCTCTCGCTGTCCTCCACTGCTGTCTGTGCAGAGCGCTGTTAGGAGACACAGAGAGAGGAGGGCTGTACATTATAACTAGGCCTTTCACTCAGCTCTTACTGGGACCCCAGACAGCCTGTTCCCCACAGTGTGACTCAGTGGGATTGAGCCCCACAGGGCTGGAAAGTGGCCCAACACTGGGCTCCTCACTGGCTGACTGGAGGAGAGCCCTGACTGAGCCCTGAAATGACTCTTCCAGCAGCCAGTTGTTGTCTTCTCCTCTGGTCAGTACCCACCTTGACTGACTGCACAGCCTGTCTCAGATCCTGCAGCTCCTTCTCTCTCTCCTGGATTCTCTGCAGGAATACACTCTGTGTCGCCCCCAGCTGCTTCTGTGGATAAATACATTTTTCATATCGCATTACAATTTAGAACTTTTCAGTACATTTAAATATTCCAAATTATATCAAATACCATGACGTGTTTGATGTAGAGCAGTTCAGTGTGTAGAAGTGTACTGGCCTTATAGGTCAAGCTTCTAAACTGTGCGAGTGAACTGATTTGATTCCCATTCAGGGAGTGAATAGGTGGGTGAGGGGTGTGAACAGAACTGTCACAGAGAGCTGATCTGGCTTCACTTCCTGCTTTTACTGCTTTATGACTGCCGACTTCAGGATGGGAAATGTCTGTGTTTTTCAGTACTTTTTCAAGTGTTTGAAATATTAAAAAATAAAATCTACTTAATAAATTAAAGAAATTGAATAAAAAGCAGGTGATAAACCTAGTTATTGTTCCTATAAGCCAACATGATATCTGTCATTATTGTGAAAAAGCATGAATGTTGTGTGTAAGAATTTCTGCTCTTACCTGTTTCTCAGTCCTTTCTGCTGCAGCTGAGACTGTATCATGGCCTCTGTGTTCATCCATCACACACAGATAACAGATACACTGCTGATCAGTCCGACAGTAAACATCCAGAACTTTGTCATGTTGAGAGCAGTTCTTCTCCTGCAGGTTTGCAGTGGCTTTGACCAGATTGTGCTTCTTAAAGGCAGGAGATTCATAGTGAGGCTGGAGGTGAGTTTCACAGTAAGAGGCCAGACACACCAGACAGGACTTGACGGCTTTGCGCTTTCTCCCAGTGCAGACATCACACGCCACGTCTCCAGGTCCAGCGTAACAATGAGCAGGAGGAGCAGCTTGGAGTCCTGTCTTCTTCAGTTTCTCCACCACTTCAGCCAGCATGGTGTTTCTGCCCAGAACAGGCCTTGGGGTGAAGGTCTGTCTGCACTGGGGACAGCTGTAGACACCAGTATGATCATCCTTATCCCAGCAGCCCTTAATACAGCCCATACAGTAATTGTGTCCACAGGGAATAGCCACTGGATCCTTCGGTAGATCCAGACAGATACTGGATCCTTCGGTAGATCCAGACAGATCGGACAGCTGAACTGGTCCTGATCCAGAAGACCTGCAGCCTGTGCCATTTTACAACTCAAACTGCCAGATTCATTTTAAGTTCAGAATGTAGTGTAGTTTCTAGATACTGGCCTCAGCCATGTTACTGCACACACTGAGAGAGACAAAGTTTACTTTTGTTTTTTCTGAGACAGTTTACTTTTGTTTCTCTGAAACTGCGTGGCAAAGAGAGTGGGAGTGACTTCCTGTTCTGTCCACAGCTGCAGGAGGTGTGGTCTTGGACTGAGGCCAGGCTGACCAGAGCAGGCTGAGCAGAGAGCAGATTCCTGAGGAAATATTGAATCTTATGGACCAAAGGGCAGATTTATTGAAGGACGACATGCGTATTATGAGCAGTAAAGGCACAGAATGTATACGAGTGTGTCTTAACCGAGTACCCTTTTCAGAAATGCACAGATAATATGCGTAAAATCGGGGCACAATGGTTCGGTTCACGGTTTTGGTGTTTCACTTCGGTTCCATACTGTATTCTTTGGTGAAGCAAAAAAAAAAAAAACTACCATTGCCAATGCCAATCTCATTTTCATTTATTTGACAGGTTTTCATTCAAAAGGAAAAGTGCCACTTAATTGTTATTTTCAAATAGAGAGGGGAAGAAGTTGAGATCAGGACATTCCAACATTTGCACATTATTTCTGCCCGAGTTATAACCACAGTGATTCTGCTCAGTGAGGGAAGAATAAATATTATTCACTGTTATTTCTCAGTGCTACATTCTGTAAATGTATCTGCAGTTTTGCCAGGGGCCCAGCAAGAACAGTTTAGTTCTTATTTATAATGGGCCGAAAACCATTACAATGGAATCAATACATGGGCTATACTAAACTTCAGCACGGGTGAAAATATTAAGGAAAAATCAAATGAGAGTATTTATAATAATGTAAAAAGTATATTTCCTCATGTTTTTGCCCATGTTTGATTTGTAATGGAGTAAAGTAATCCTCTGGTATTTTTGTGATATTTGTCTGTGTTTATGTAAGATCAGTTATGCACATTATTGCTATAAAAGAAAAAAAACAAATGCACAAAATGAAACATTTTGACAACTGCAAAATTTATCTCATAGGGACAAAAATAATGGACACAGCTTTTTTTGATACAGGAAGCACTGTGCATTTAACTGCATTGTACAAAAGTCAGTTGACTGGATTTTTAAAATAAGAAGAAAAGAGTAAGTACAAGAGATGGAAGAGAAAGTTAAATAAATGACAGAATTTCCCAGATCTGTCCGCAGTATGTCAATATTTAAATGTACACAGGAAAACATGTTACAAATAAAGATGTAGATTTCCCAAAATTATCAAACAATTCCCACTGATCAGGAAGCAAATTCCAGAAAAAGCAGCGGTAATAACAGAACACTGAGGCAATTCAGGCTGAGCAGCTTTATTTAACCCTGCCACCTCTGTGCTACAAGTCCAGCTCTTTCAAGGGGAATTTTAATATGTTATTATTTGTCCATCTTATAGTACGATGTAAAATATTCATGCTAAAATATAAAGAATCTCTTGCTACAACTTCCGCCCAAAGACTACAATCCCCCATAATGCATTTATTTTTATTGTGCCCACAATGCCATTAAAATCTCACATTGCAGTCTGGGAAAATGAGGCAGTGAGGAAAAGAAAATAAAGTATCACAATAGCCAGCAATGCACTCAGTCTCTCCAATTTCCTATGAGATGTTTCTGGTAGCACACCCATTCAAATCCATAACTCTGGCCAGATATATACACAGTGCTGGTTTTTTAACAATGTTTTAAAAGGCGAAAAATAACCCAAAAAAAATTACATGGATACTGTGTTGAGAAAAAGGTAAAATAGATTTTTGGGTAAACTTACCCAATAATCAGCACAGCACACTGTTCAAGATGTGTAAGAGGGGATCTCTAAAGAATACCATGCCGTTATTCTTTTCATTCTACATCACACAGTTTTACAGAAGAGCGGTCAGACCAAACCCTAAACCCAGGAGAGAGGGGCTGAGTGAATGTGGTTCTGGACTCTGTGCAGGAGGGGTCATTGTGTCAGAGAATGCTGTAGAAGGACAGAGTTCTGCCCTGTGATCCAGGTACACTCCGATTCTGGAGGAGGAGGGAACAGGGATTTTAGTGCGGCCATTATTGTGCCAAAAAGAGTGACTGGAGGAGAGCAGCACAAAGTCCAAGACTTTGCGTTGGCCCCCAGTCCACAGTCATTGCTGCCTCCTTTCCTGTTGATCTCTTTATATGACACTGCTATATAAACTCCCTTCCCACTCCACTCAGCCTCCCAGTAACAGCGTCCAGACAGACCCTCTCTGCACAGCACTTGGGACCAGTCCTCAAATCTTTCTGGATGGTCAGGATATGACTGGAGCTCCTCCACACTGGTCACCTCTCTGTTCCCCTCAGACAGACAGAGGTTTCTATGCGTAGTGTTGGGGTCCAGTGTGAGCCGACAGAAATCTGATAGAGAAAAATCAGCAGAGAGGTCCTTACAACAATATATTTCCGTAAATGTTCAATATTATTGTCCTTTTAGTAATTTCACAGATTGCTTTGTTAAAATCGTCATAACCAACCCATCAATGCTTTGCGCTTGCTCATATTGACTGTCGGGCCAGCGGGGATTCTAATAGAAAACAGTACAACTCCAAGCAGCTACACAGCCCATAGCCCACCCTGACGGGCTTCTTGCTCTTCATTATCAGTCTAGGGGAATTCACCGTGAACTGGACAGAACAGCCGAGAACTGCTGATCCACAAAATAACTCACAGTTGAATTAATGCCTGGGTTTTTGAACAGGGCGTCAGTAGGACCCCTGGGGGTCCTTGAAGGTACTGCATGGGGTCCCTGGCCAGACTTGATATGCAATGACTATAGATTTAAGAAAATATTTCAAAATATAAAGCTTTTTTAAAATTATTTTAATATAACCCTTCTTAACTTATACTGGGGGGTATTTGAGCCGGGATGGGGGTCCCTGGATTAATGAATCTCAATGTAGACGGAGGGAATAGAAAATAAACTAGGTGTTAAGAGATGAGCATCAATAAGATAGGCGGGATAATGAGGATATTCAGCTTTTCCTCTGTGTCCCACTGTCTGTCTAACACTCCAGTCTCACTGCACGTCTTAGCCTGAAGGCCATCTCATGCTGGACGGTGGACCGTCGTCGTCGTGAGCTCAACCTGGCTAAGACTTCAGGTCCTGTACATTCCCTCCGAGCTCTTAGCTCTGCTATACCTCTCACTGTTTAGATTTGTCATCAAACAATTCACATGTGGTTAAAGTGCAGATTCTCCGCTTTTATTAAAGGGTATTTGATCGACCGTTCAACGGTAACCTGGTTATTGTAACGGCAAAGCGCCCCGTGTCTTCATTGATGGATTTATTAGGAATTTGCAAATGCAAATCTCCACCTGCTGCAAGATCTGTAGAATGGCAAGACCTGTAGTGATGCCTGCCCATTGCTACATAATTAATTTTCTCAGGTTGCCTTGCCCTTTAAAATGTTATTTTAAAAGTAGACTCACATTGGAATGAAAGTTTCTCTGGTCAGGGGCTCTAGAACATGGACATTGACTAGAGAAAGAAAAGAGATAGATATATTTGAGAGAGAGAGAGAGAGAGAGAGAGAGAGAGAGAGAGAGGAGAGAGAGAGAAGAGAGAGAGAGAGGAGAGAGAGAGAGGAGAGAGAGAGAGGAGAGAGAGGAGAGAGAGAGAGAGAGAGAGAGAGAGGGGGAGGGGGATAACTGATCAGCAGCAATAACATTAGCTCCTGAATATCTTACATATTTGTTCATTTAGAATGGGATAAATTACAACCTTTTCAGGGAAAAAACAACACTGATGGGAAAACAACAAGTCACCAAAAGCATAGGGAAAGAAATGAGATCTGCGACTAAAAAGGAAAAAAAAAACATCTGTGAACCTGTAAACAGCTAACCAACTGCCAACCTAGGCTCTAAAGTTTAACAGGTAACCAACTGCCAACCTAGGCTCTAAAGTTTAACAGGTAACCAACTGCCAACCTAATGCAACTGATGCTACACTTTGACACTTTATGACACTTTATGACATTCTGCTGTGCTTGTGCCACCAGTCAATCAGAGCAACGTCATTTGCATATTCTTAAGAGAGCAGCTGTAACCGTATAGAAAGAGAGAAGCTTACTTTACTCAGAAGTCCAATGTGAGATTTGAACCCCGCTCCTCTCACTCGTAAGCGAACGCGTTACCAATCAGCTAAAGACGACATCGCCGATAGCTAAGGATAACGTCGTTATTTTGACCCTGAGGGTTTTGTCGCCAGAGAGTGTTGTCACGGTAACCTGCTACAAGGCCTTCGCTTTACTGCACCTCACTGTGCTTACTAGCGAACTAGCCAAGCTACACCCGCTACACAGCCAATCAGCAGAGAGATGGCAACAGAACAGCAGTGACAACCTATGCCCAAATATGGCAAATCCTCCTTCCTAGCAAGGATGACAATGCAAAACATACAAACGACATGCCTTTTATTGAGAAAACAGAGACTCTTTGTCCTCTTTGATTCATCACTACTGTCAACCTCCACAAAACTGGAACTGTGGTTGTACAGGGTTCCAGAGTTACTTTCACGAGATCAAAGACAAGGAGAAAAGTACCATCAGTGGCAGTGACAACCAGCCCACACAAGCCCTGTGCAGCTACACAGACATAACCCTTTAGTTTAAGGTCTAAGTAATTATAATAATGATTAGGCATATGCCTCCACTATAGGAGCACATTATGCTATAAACTGAGGGACAGCCAGAGGAACCAAATTAATTCATATTTTTATCTTTTGCCATCTTTTGCCTAAATACTTCATTTAAAAAAAAAAGAATCTGCTTGACCATCATTCGATTGTTATTTGTCACTTGGTTTTATTTTTTTCCTTTTTCTTTTTAAATATCCTTAGCAATATTTGCGCTTGCTTCGGGAATATGAGAATTACTTGTCATGCCAATAAAGCTGATTGAAATTAAGAACTTAAAATTGAAAATTGAGGGAAAGAGAGAAAGATAAACATTATGTCTGTCAGAGAAAACTCAGATTAATTCAAATTTAATTAGTATTAGCAATTTCACCTGATTGAGAGATTTTGACAAATTCCACATTACAGACGTCCTCCAGTCGCTCTTTCAGTTCAGAGACAGATTTCCTCACAGCCTCAAAAGAGACGTGTGGACTGACAGTGATGCTGGGTAAGTCTCCAGGTCCAGGAGAGAAAGACTGACAGCTCTACAAACAGACAGAGAACAGTCTCAATACAGATTCCTGTGCAGATGCCAGGATCAGATTTTTGTAAATGAGGAACACACCTCACCATGTATGTACAATGTACATAATGCAGGCTGTCAGAGAGCCAGTGATGTTACCTGGAGGAAATGGATGTGATCCTCTGTGTGTGAAAGCTGCTCCAGCTCAGCGTCTCTCCTCCTCAGCTCAGCAATCTCCTGCTCCAGTCGCTCCAGGAGTCTTTCAGCCCGACTCACTTCAGCCTTCTCCTGATCTCTGATCAGCTCTTTCACCTCAGAGCGCCTTCTCTCAATGGAGCGGATCAGCTCAGTAAAGATCCTCTCGCTGTCCTCCACTGCTGTCTGTGCAGAGCGCTGTTAGGAGACACAGAGAGAGGAGGGCTGTACATTTTAACTAGGCCTTTCACTCAGCTCTTACTGGGACCCCAGACAGTGTGACTCAGTGGGATTGAGCCCCACAGGGCTGGAAAGTGGCCCAACACTGAGCTCCTTTCTGGCAGACTGGAGGAGAGCCCTGACTGAGCCCTGAAATGGCTCTTCCAGCAGCCAGCTGTTGTCTTCTCCTCTGGTCAGTACCGACCTTGAGTGACTGCACAGCCTGTCTCAGATCCTGCAGCTCCTTCTCTCTCTCCTGGATTCTCTGCTGGAATTCACAATGTGTCGCCCCCAGCTGCTTCTGTGAATAGATTAATTTTTCATATCGCATTACAATGTAGAACTTTTCAGTACATTTAAATATTCCAAATTATAAAAAATACTATGACGTGTTTGATGTAGAGCAGGTCAGTGTTTAGAAGTGTACCGGCCTTATAGGTCAAGCTTCTAAACTGTGCGAGTGAACTGATTTGATTCCCATTCAGGGAGTGAATAGGGGGGTGAGGGGTGTGAACAGAGCTGCCACAGAGAGCTGATCTGGCTTCACTTCGTGCTCTTACTGCTTTATGACTGCCGACTTCAGGATGGGAAATGTCTGTGTTTTTCAGTACTTTTTCAAGTGTTTGAAATATTTCAAAATAAAATCTACTTAATAAATTAAAGAAATTGAATAAAATGCAGGTGATAAACCTATTGTTCCTATAAGCCAACATGATATCTGTCATTATTGTGGAAAAAGCATGAATGTTGTAAGAATTTCAGATCTTACCTGTTTCTCAGTCTTTTCTGCTGCAGCTGAGACTGTATCATGGCCTCTGTGTTCATCCATCAGACACAGATAGCAGATACACTGCTGATCGGTACGACAGTAAATCTCCAGCAGTTTGTCATGACGAGAGCAGATCTTCTCCTGCAGGTTTCCAGTAGCTTTGACCAGTTTGTGCTTCTTAAAGGCAGGAGATTCATAGTGAGACTGGAGGTGAGTTTCACAGTAAGAAGCCAGACACACCGGACAGTATTGAACAGCTTTGCGCTTTCTCCCAGTGCAGAAATCACACACCATGTCTCCAGGTCCAGCGTAACAGTGAGCAGGAGGAGCAGCTTCGAGTCCTGTCTTCTTTAGTTTCTCCACCACTTCAGCCTGCATGGTGATTCTGCCCAGAACAGGGGTGAAGATCTGTCTGCACTGGGGACAGCTGTAGACACCTGTAGATATTTATCAAACACTGAAGAACAGACTACACTGAGAAGCTTCTTTTATTTGGAGCATGTGTGAACTCACCCATAAACAGGTGTTGATTTACCGGTTTGTCCTGAACACAATTCAATGGAAATGGAAGCTTACCAAGTTTCAGGAACATGGTAGAAAAACAATAACCCCACTACACTTCACTTTTGTTTTTGCCAGTTAATGTTCTCTATAACAAAAGGAATTAAAACGGGATTAATAATTAATAATTCCTCCTGTTGCTTCTGTCAAAAAGCTGCACACCCACTAAGGAGAGCTAAAGGGAAATAAGCTCAATGTTGGGGGAACTACTCACAAATTAATGAACAAACTACCAATTAGGCTATTTCACACTGAAAGTAGTTGAGCTACAGCCAAGCTACCCCCTAAAGAGAAATGCTGCTTGCTAAAGTGCATTCACTCAAAAAAATTTACTTCAAACTACTTTGTAAAAAAAACATTACCATGAACTTCAAAATGTAATACTACTTTTTATTAGAACAAAAGCAATACAAAATTAAGTGATTCAGGAAGTGCCTTGGGGTTTTGTAGTGCTGTTGGCAGTGCTGTCGGCCTACACATTTTAATTTTCTTCTATATGGATAAGAATCCCACCTCGCAATGACTACCAATCCATTTTGACACTATTTGAAACGAAGGCTGCGTTCTATTTTACTACTTTTGTGAAAATTATTTTATCTTCACATTTTAAAAGCAAGGGCATAACAGTGGACAGGTCTGAGCTGAATATCATTTCACTTTAGGCTTCATTTTTTAAATTGGCCATATGTTAATACTACGCTTTATATATGTTAATACTAAGCTTTATATGGGTTCTTGGATTCATTTCTGCCGCATTTTTGGCTTGCAAAGCTCACTTGTGAAAACATTTATTTTTTTGTTTTGAGTTTGTACAAAAGGCCATGCTTGTTTGCCAAATATGAGCAATGCCTTATTTTTGCACACGGGCAGACCCACATTACAGCTCAGTAGGGAGAACTAGCAGTGTTTGACCGTTGACAACTATAGCGCAGCAGACTGCTTCACACTAATCAGGACTACAAGGAAAAGAGAGTAGGCAGCATTTGGTCTAAGGGGTTTGGGAAAAATACATATTTTAGGGTGGAGGAGGAATTCCTGTAGTTAACGACACCTCAAAATGAAAAAAAAGTAGTCGACAACTAATTTAATTTGACTAGCCTAACAGCAAACAGCTGCAAAATGTCATCAAAACTACTAGTTTAACTACAGTATGTGTCAAACCATAATGGCTGTGTTGATTAACCTGTTTGTCCTGAACACAATTCAGTGGAAATGGAAACTATAAGCTTTCTTTTCAGCTCAGGAGGTGAGAGAAAATCAATAACCCCACTACACTTCACTTTAATTTTTGCCACAGTTAATGTTCTCTAAAACAAAAGGAACTACACGGGGTTTTAAGTCCATTTGACCTGATGCACACCAACTCAGGTGTACATCAGGCCTGAATCGGAGAATCTGCTACTGCCTCACCATGCACCTACTCAATATTCAACCCGCTCTTGGTACAGTGCTTCACCAAAGCGGCTTGTACAGTTACAGTCAAGCCGGAAAGTCTGCACACCCCTTTCACCTTCTCCATGTTTTATTACGTTACAGACATATTCTGCAATAGATTGAGTTCATTTTTTGTCTCAGAATTCTACACAAAATAGCCCATAATGACAAAGTGAAAACTGTTTTTTAGACATTTGTGCTAATTTATTAAAAATCTAAATGTAAAATATCATATGTACACAAGTGTGCACACCCTTTGATATGACACCCAAAAGTGAGCTGAGGTGCATTTTGTTTCCACTGATACTGCTTGAGATGTTTCTACAACTTAATTGGAGTCCACCTGTGATAAATTCAATTGATTGGACATGATTGGGGATTGCCAACACCTGCCTATATAAGGTCTCACAGTTGACAGTGCATGTCAGAGCAAACTCCAAGCCATGGGGTCAAAGGAATTATCTGCAGACCTCAGAAACAGGATTGTGTCAAGGCATAGATCTGGAGAAGGGTACGGAAAAATCTCTGCAGCTTTACAGGTCCCAAAGAGCACAGTGGCCACCGTCATTCGTAAATGGAAGAAGTTTGGAACCACCAAGAATCTTCCTAGACCTGGCCGCCCGGCCAAACTGAGCAATCGGGGAAGATGGGCCTTGGCCAGGGAGGTGAGCAGGAACCCGAGGGTCACTCTGACAGAGCTCCAGCGTATCCTTGTGGAGATGGAAGAACCTTTCAGAAGATCAACCATCCAGGCAGCACTGTTGTTGTTTTACCCTCGACTCACAAATAGGCTACTTTAGACCTAATAGCTATCATCGCTGAGTACTACATTCGGGAGCACACTTTTCAAGAAGTACACGAACATATGACTTGAAGCTTCGTTTTAAAAAAATGAGGCGCAGCTTCGCTTACGTTTTTCTTCAAATACAACAAAAACGACATGTGACATGGCAGCGCAAGAGTGGGGGGCAGGGTTGAGATCTTGTAAGACTTTCCAGCCAAATGGCGACTCAAAACTAGCCCAAATTATAGGCTATTTTTAACCGAAACCAATGTATTTTAAATAGAAATAATGTTTTTACTTTTTTAAAATAAGTGCGTGCTTTGTGACTTATGCATGAGACAGGGCGCAGTAGAGAGGGCTCTGATTCGGCCAATTTTCCCATGACGGCAATGGGGCTTTTATTTTACCAGAGGGAAGATCGCCCCCTACTGGCCTACCAACACCACTTCCAGCAGCAACTAAGTTTTCCCAGAGGTTTGCCCATTGATCTAAGTAGACTACGAACCAAGCCCACACCTGCTTAGCTTCAGCCATTCAGCAGGCAAACATAGGCAAACATCAAGTGTGTTTCAGGACTTACCAATAATTCAGTTAGTTTTTATAAAACAGCAGTTTAAACATACAGGCTCTGAATACAACAACAGTAACAGACAGGCTTTTAAAAACATTTTTATTTCTTTTTTGTATGTTTATTTTTCTATTTTTATGGAGCATCATGGAGTGAGGGGTTGCTGAGGAGAGAGAGAAGAAAGAGTTAACAGAATCTGCAGACCCACTCTGGGTGTGCACAGGCAGGAATGCAAGGTGAATGGTAAATTTAACTAATTTAATAAAGGTTCTTTCAAATTGTTTCCCAGTGAGAAAAAGCAGCACTATACCAACTGTCTAACTGGAAAAGTTTTTAAATAATAAACAATTAATATTTTAATACATTAAGCCCTTCTCAAGCACCACCTTTTTTGAACACAAGCCTGAAAATAAATTAGTTACTGTTCTTGAACCCCTTTAACTGCAGGCATAATCCTGGTTTTCCAAGAGTTTGTTTTCCAAGAGTCAGAATCACAGAATAACTATTACTGAACAAAGTAACACAAGCTCTGGAAGTTTTTTCCTCGCCTAAAAGATTTTTGTATTTATTTATTTGCCGGGATAAAGATACCAACTTTACTATGAATTGTGTAGTCTGGATTTACAGTACACATAGAACGTACAGAATAGTCCTTTTGAACAAGACTGTTTTGTGTTACAAAATAAGGACCCGCTGTCACTACAGCATTGTGATCATAAAATCGTTTCTAGAGATAGAATCATGAGTTTTACTTACAAAAGGTTTATTGTGTGACCAGATTGATTAGTCGAGGGCCTTTCTGTGTGGAGTTTGCATGTTCTCTCTGTGTCCGCGTGGGTTTCCTCTGGGTACTCCGGTTTCCTCCCACAGTCCAAAGTTAAGTAATACTTTATTGACCCCGTGGGGTAATTTGTCCTCTGCATTTGACCCATCCTAACTGCTTAGGAGCAGTGGGCAGCCACAGTGCAACACCCGGGGACCAGCTCCAGTTCTGATGCCAGTGCCTTAGTCAAGGACAATGGCAGAAGTTTACCTAACCTGACATACGTGTCTTTGGTGTGGGAGGAAACCCACACGAGCACGGGGAGAACATGCAAACTCCACACAGAGAGGACCAGGACCGGGATTCGAACCCAGAACCTCTTTCTTGCGAGGCGACAGTGCCAACCACTTGTTCAACATTGGTCCGCGAATTCGCAGTATCAGCAGAGACCCTCCAGAAAATCTTTGGTATCAGCTAATATAATAGAAAGGCTTCTTTTAATACCTTGCCAACATTTTAAATGGAGGGCGTCGCTCACTGTGGCTGTGTCCCAGCATTCGGTGCTGTACAATAACTACATGACTACTAGGGGTGGGCGATACTGCAAAATTTGGTATCGATCCGATACCAAGTAAATACAGGGCCAGTATTGCCGATACCGATACGATACTTTTTACCAGTAGCGAATGCTGGGTTTACAACTTTGGCCCTCTGCCAGGGTCCAGCGCCTTTCTCCTGTTTTCTGCGCACCAGTCAACAAGTGATTCTCTCTCTCTCCCTGTATGTATACATACCCGCATCCGTCAGACTTAACCAAATAGTTGCACCACTCTCCCACCTCGCATAGCCACCTTTCTCTCTCTCTATGTCTCTCTCTCTCCTGCTCAATTCACGTTTTCGTATATAACATTCCCGTAGCCTAGTTTGTGTTCAAAGATAAGCAAACCGTTTAAGAAATTGACAATGTGCGTCCAGATTCTGAGCGGTTATTCTGGCCGCCGATAATATGGCGATTGTGTAGCCTACCGTCTGGCACCGATTCTTTAAAAACGTTATCAGTTTTTACTGTGTAGGCTATGCACCACAGCAAGCCCGCACGCCCAACAAACAGGTGCAAATACACGTCAAATCTTATCGCAAACCACAGCAAAACAGTAGGTTACATTTTGCATCTTTAAAGCACCACAAATTTCAACGTTGCAGCTTTGTGTTGCGTCCTAAAACGACGAGTCTACCGGCAGCGAAGGCCCCAGAAAAAACCAACAGTTCTCTATCGCCATCTATCGGCGGAGGTGAAAATGACAAATTACTTATGTACGGTTCTTAGTGGTGAATTTGGGAAAATTATGTCCATAAAAGTATTGCACTTATATGACATATGTGTATAAAAAACAGGAAATGTAATCAAAATTATATTTTACATGAGGACCTAACATCATGGGTTACCTCTCTGATACAATATCGCTGATGGGCTGTCATGGAATGCCTGGACCATTTTAGGAGCTGAGTGGTGGGCAATATTTCAGTAAAATTGTTCAGTGAAAGCACTGGACTTCTTCAAACTCCCACACCGTAAATAGTACAGGGGACATTCCCCCTGTATGAATATGATGGTGTATTCTCAGGTTTCCTGTAGATATGACACTTTTCCCACACCGGGAGCAGTGGAATGGGCCCTCTCTTGCATGTGTTCCCTGGTCTGGTCAGGTCTGATGCAGAAATGTACCTTTTCCCACACAAGGAGGAGTTGTGTATGGCCACATGGATTTTCTGCTGTGTTGCCAAGTTTGATGAAGATTTGAGGTTTTGCTGATGTACAGTCAAGTATGATTTACACATGCATATGTTTTTTGGTACATTTATACAAATATTAACATTTTTTTAGTGCCCTGAAGGGAATATGGGCTAATTGTACCAATAAGACTGTTCAGGAAAAAAACGATTTTACTATTATTTATTTTATTAGAACCATACAGGCATCCCGTGTTTATCAATTCATTGCTGTCATACCTTTTAACTACGTAGTGTAGTGTGCAGCTACAAGCCTTGATGACCAATGTTCCTAGACTTGGCTCTTCAATATGATGCCACTGAAGTATGACTTAGCTCTCCAATTACAACACCACTGAATAGTCATAACCTGTCTGGATGATGTGAAGCACTTTCCATTCCAGGAACTGAGGGGTGGAAACTATTTTGTACAGTTTTGCTGGTGATCAATCAAAACCTGTGACTCTTTGAAGCCCTGTCCGCACTGGAAGCAGTGGAACGGGTAACTCCCCGAGTGTATTCTCTGGTGTATCCTCAGGTAAGCCGCAGACCTGAAGCTCTTCCCACACTGGGAGCAGTGGAACGGGCGTTCCCCTGTGTGGATTCGTAGGTGCGCCGTCAGGTCGTGAGCAGACCTGAAACTCTTCTCGCATTGGGCGCAGGGGTACGGGCGCTGCCCCGCGTGAGTCTCCTGGTGCTTGGTCAGTTTCGCGGCGGATTGGAAACTGGTGGCGCACAGGGAGCAGTAGTGCGGGAGCTCCCGGGCGTGGGTGTGCTGGTGCAACGTGAGGCTGATGAGCTGGCTGTAGCTCTTGGCACACCGGGAGCAGCGGTACGGGCGCTCTCCCGTGTGAGAGCGCTGGTGTACCTGCAGACTGCCAGAGTGGCGGAAGCTCTTGCCGCACTGGGAGCAGTGGTAGGGCCGGTCCGCGGTGTGAGTCCGCCGGTGGGTCCTCAGACTGCTCGGCTGATTGAAACGCTCCCCGCACTGGGGACACTGGAACGGGCGCTGTCCCGTGTGGATTCGTTGGTGATGTTTAAATTGCGTGGTGGATTTGAAGCTCTTCCCGCACTGGGAGCAGTGGTACGGGCGTTCCCCTGTGTGGGATCGCTCGTGCAATGTCAAGTGTGACCTACAGCTGAAGCTCTTGCCACACTGGGAGCAGTGATATGGGCGCTCCTCCTTATGGATTTTCTGGTGTGTTGCCAGGTTTGATGGAGATCTGAAGCTCTTCCCACAAAGGGAGCATGTGGGGACCGTTGGAGTGCCTGTGTGGGACTGTGTTGGGGTGGGGAGTGTCTTAGGGGGTGTGGGGTGCTGATGTGTGCTGCTGGGAGGCAGTGGGCTCTCTGCTCCGTTTCCTCCACACCTCAGAATCCTGCTGTGCTCCTCTGGGTGAACCTTCTCAATGTGCTGGTGAAGCTTCACTTCTTCCATGTGAATATAAAAATAAATGAGATGTGGTAAATGGTACAAGGCTTGACAATAACAGTAGCTCAGTATCACCTACATGAAGAATGTTCAAACAGAGAACAAAACAGGAAATGATTACACACCTGAATTACCTTTGCTGGAGGAGATGACAGGACATCCAGGAGAGGGTACTCTAGACTGCTTGAGTAAACAGGAAGTGACAAACGATGACGAGCCCTCCTCTTCCTGTTTTGTGCAGTCTGAGCAGACCTCTTCATCTTTCACACCATCCTCCCACTTCACCTCCTCTTCCTTTATGTTGGAGAGAATGGGTTTTTCCTCCCTGCTCATCCCATATCCATTCTTCCTCTCTATACTCTCCTCTGTGTCTTCACTTTTAATCAAACTGGATCTCAACTCCACCCCTGAGTAATCTGTGCTGTCCATCACAGGTTCTGTCTTCATGTCTTCTCCTGAAAAGGCAGGGCTTGAAGCTCTTAGAATGAAGCACAGACTCTGATTGGATATTTGCTTTAGGGAGCTCTTCTAAAGGGAGGGATAGGTGGGTAAAAGAGTTTCTGAGGATACAAGTGAAAGTTAATTAAAACAGAGCAGATCTACTTGAGTGTGAAGAGGCAGTGGTGACTGAGACCACTGTATGTGAATTTAACTCAATTTAATTAAATTATATCCAAAAGCTTGATTGATTGATTTATTGAATTTATATGATACTCATCAGAAAAAATACAAGAGGCAGTTCAAGGAACATCAAGTACAGATCTGAATGAACTATCAAGGATAACACAAAGCTGAAAAGCTTATTTCCATTGTGGTCCTTAAAGTATATTGGGGGGGGGGGGGGGGCATAGTAATTTGGCTTGGCAATGAATCAATCATTTCACTCTCAAATATAACTCATAATTAATTGGACACCTGCCACAACAACACTACACAATTTAGTACTGTACTGCAAATATTAACTAAACCAGAGCGGTTTCTCAAGTCTATTTAGTGTTTACATTTGGCATTCAATTCAGTATGTGATACTCTTTAATGACTGTAAATGGCTGAAAAAACGAGCAATAATATAATTGTAATGAATGTCTATCCTGGAACCAAAATGTACAACATTATAATGCAATAAGAAAAAACAAAGAAATTCTACTCAAGAGACCCCGTTAACGCCATGGAAAGTGTTAACTTGAAAAAGAGCCAAGAAGCCTTTATTTCAACAATGAAAATAACATTAGTTCATGTAAGAACGATTCTGGCTTTAAGATCGATAGCTTGGTAACATTAGCAACTTCTCTATTTATCAGGCTAATATCAATGTGCAGTCTCTAGACTCTATTGTATTAAATGTACCACCACCAAGTCAATATACAGCTAGTTTGAATGAAATCCCTTCACCTTGGAAAGGTGTGTTGCAAGACACGTGACTTCCCATTATTTTAGTAAAAAGGTTAGCTAGCATCTCGGCCAGCCTAAAACTTGAAATCGTATTGTGGCCAGCTCTGCGGGGCTGTGAAAACGTATAGAGGGTCGCCAGTTCGCTGGCTAGTTCAGTTTTAATTGCCAGCTCCTTTAGTGATAGTGGGCTATAAACTATTTCACTTACGAGCAGCAGTTCGATGATTCTGTCCGACAGCAGTCATAACATAATCATCGCCGATTTTTCCTCATCTTCAATGGATTCTTCTTCTTTGTTTTTATAGACCGCACAACGATTTTTTGGTGCATTGCCGCCACCTACTGGGTTGGAGATTGTACCCGGTTGTACTCCCCGAAAATATAATAATATATACGTCGAAATTGAGATTTCATCACAGATTTTAGGAATATTTAGGAATAGTATAGTCAATTGGGAGGCACAAAAAATGTGACACAGAAAGAGTCTAAATGTTTCTATTACACAATACTTTTGTGTCAGTTTAAACTTTTGGGGTCAATTTGATAAGCATAAAAAGTGTCATAAAATCGCAACATAATATGAAGGTTAAAAAAGGACAGGAGAAAGGGCCAAGACATATGTGTGAGGAGGAAATAAGCCAAATGTGCAAATGTGAGATAGAAGGGTGAAGTGCATGAAGGAAATGAGAATTACAAATTCTATGTAATGGCAGAAGTTGTTTCTGACATCATACAGGAAATGTGCAAGTGACTTAGAGGGAGCGCTTAAGAAAAAGCTATAAAAAGGCTGTGGAAATTAAAGTAAAGGAGTCATTCCTTTTACTTTGTAAGAGACGTATGGGATTTAACTCTTTTATCCAAATTGGGGTTAGAAGATTTCTTCACTTCGAGTTTTTGGGGACAATTTAAAAAAAAAAATGCGCTCCAGCCTTTTTCCTGAAGTAACCACTCTTTCCTCCTGTGAGACCTGACAGATCGGTTCTCGGGAAAAGAGTCAAAGTCCAGGGCTGGTGAATATTAGTTTTTTATTGCAATAATATTCTGGTCCAGAAGAGCAATGCATGAGGAATACAAAGCTGCCAATCTCGTTCACGCACATACCATTTCAAACTCGTTATAGGAAGGAGGGGCTGTTCCACAGAAAGCACAAGATGCTGGTTAAATGCTGTAAGCCTGTCTCATTCATTACAGTTCATTCAGGTTTAATTGTCAGCTTTTTTATCCAATAGAGTACATTATAACCTTAGCAACGGTATATGCCACGTCTTTTTGGGTGTTTTGAACAATTTACTGCAGCCCAGCGTAACGGCAGTTTTCGTTTTAAAGGTCTAGTATTACGTAAGCTCTGTAGAAAACGCATTAGGGAGGAGAGTTTCGCTTTTCCGATATGTATGTATTTTTGTGTGTAAAATGCCGTTGGTCTCGCTGGCTACATATGTACGTTCGTGTTTCCACTTGAGCACTGTCTTTCCAATATGTTTGATAGCCCTATTGTTATTTTCGCATTTTGAGTGCATTTCACATACTGTAGTGCACTCGTTAAATGTATTTTTGATGTAGGTTACCCATGTTCATTGAAGATAGAAAATTTGGCAGCATTTTGCAGATGGTGGAATACTATTTTATGTTCATATTATCGCACATAATATAGGTTATGGCGTATATACTTGTCTCTTCGGGCATGACAAATGCTCATTCCAATTTACTGTGCGCTGATATGTGGTAGATTAAGGTAAAAAGTTCCTTGGAGTCATTATGAATAGGAAAAATTTAAAAAAATAAAACTACAGAAAAATGCAATCCCAGGACAAAAGTATATACTGTAGAGTAAAGGGACAAGTGATGTTTTATTGAGGTACAAGAGTGAATGATTAGGCAACATATTTAGGTGTATGTAACACTGTGATATCAATGTTTTTTTATCTTAAGCCATCAGAAGGAGCAAATGTATATGCTTTATAATGGGCAAAACTAATTTTATTCATTTTATGACATGTTTTGCATAGGGGTTTTGGACCCATAGATATCTACCCCCCTATACTGATGACAATATAGTAATTCCCACTTGAAAATTATGCAAAAGTGAGTTTTATGAGCCAAAACTTATTACCCATTTGGGTAGATTTGGAGACACTAATGGACAAGAGGGTACACTGCTATACTTTGCATCATAGACCTTTAGTAGTTCTGCATATCATCCTCAGGTTTTGCAAAACTTGTGGACATGGAGTTTAGGATCCAGGTAATGCATATATATTACCGATTTCACTTATGTAACTCTCAGCAAACTAAAGAAAAATTTTTTTTTAAACATTTTTCAAAGTTTCTTTGCATTTGTGGCACTTTATTTTGACTTAAATTATGAAAATAAACAAATCTAAGTTTGTATTGTAAATGGTACACCGGTCTTGTTTCATTTAATCCATTTACCAAGTTTATGTGATGCTCACACCTGGAGTTATAAAGCCTTAAACAGAGAACCCCCTAAATAGGTGAAATTTGCGCCAAGGGGTTAATAAAGTGAACTACAGGAGTTCTTCTTCACACAGAGAGTAGCCACTGTGTGGGATAGCTTGCCATGTCATGTAGTAGAGGCAGAAACTCTGGGTGTTTTCAAGACCAGGCTTGATATGGTGCTGGATGCTATCGTGTTTGTAGGGGAGCTCTAGGTACCCTTTAGTGGTCGGAAGATGATGAGCATTGTTGGGCTGAATGGCCTGTTCTCGTGATTACACATTTTTTAAAAATGGGTACTTTGGGGGTGTCTCCGTGGCGTAGCCTGTAAGAGAGAGGGAGAGACATGCATCCACGTCTCTCCCTCTCTCAAGCTCCCCATTCTTCCTGTCTCTACACTGTGCTGTCCAATAAAGCTGAAAAGCCCTAAAAATATATCTAAATGCATCTTATGTTTAACTTCTTCAAGGTTATAAAATACCAGAAATTTGGAAATCCTTGAAATAGTAAAACAAACACACAAAAAAAAGTAACTACAGTGGTCTCACTACTTAACCCTTGTGTGGTGTTCGGGTCTGTGGGACCCGTTTAACCCTTGTGTGGTGTTCGGGTCTGTGGGACCCGTTTAACCCTTGTGTGGTGTTCGGGTCTGTGGGACCCGTATTCAATGTTTACTAAAAGAAAAATTATACAATTCATGTTTTCAACCTGAGACTCATTGGCCTTGGCTCATTTTCTGTGATGAACATGTAAAAGAACACAAAAATCACATTTTATCACAAAAACCAAATATCACTTTTATTGGTAAATGTGATCTAGCAGAGGTAAATGGTCAATATTCACCATATATGCTGTCTATATTGATTGTAATTGAGAAAGTCAATATCTGTGAAGTATTTTTACGTAAATTGTTATGGCTTTATTGTTTTAAAAACCCAATGTTGTGGGTCCACCAGACCCGCGAACACTGGGTGAGTAACGAAAACACAAGGGTTAAACAGGGTAGGAAAAGGGAAAATTCGATTTGTCGTCTTTGCTTATGTGATTTTCTGTGGCATTGTAGTCTTCGTCTTCACTCCGCTTACAGCTGGTCTTCCTCTTCCTCTCTCTCATCCCAGATCACACAGTTTTACTGAGCTGGTCTTCCCTCTCTCTCATCCCAGATCACAGTTTTACAGAGCTGGTCTTCCCTCTCTCTCATCCCAGATCAGTTTTACAGAGCTGGTCTTCCCTCTCTCTCATCCCAGATCACACAGTTTTACAGAGGATCCAACATCAAGAACCCAAAACCCAGGATAGAGGGGCTGAGTGAATGTGGTCTGGACTCTGTGCAGGAGGGTCATTGTGTCAGAGACACTGTAGAAGGACAGAGTTCCTGCCCTGTGATCCAGGTACACTCCTATTCTGGAGGAGGAGGGAACAGGGATTTCAATGCTCTCATTATTGTGCCAGAAATAGTAGCTGGAGGGAGTGCAGCGCAAACTCCAGGATTTATCATTCCATCCCAGAGCACAGTCTTTACCCTCTCCTTTCCTGCTGATCTCTTTATAAGCGACTGCTATATAAACCCTATACCCACTCCACTCAGCCTCCCAGTAACAGCGTCCAGACAGACCCTCTCTGCACAGCACTTGGGGCCAGTAGTCAAATCTCTCTGGATGATCAGGATATGACTGGATCTCTCTCACATAAGTCACCTCTCTGTTCCCCTCAGACAGACGGAGGTGTTGATGCGCTGTGTTGGGGTCCAGTGTGAGCTGACAGGAATCTGACAGAGGAGAAGAGAAGAGTATATATTTTATATATTTTTTCTCGATTGTTGTCCTTTCCGTCACGTGTTTTTTTTTTATTTTTAATTCCCCTACCATTTCCTGTTTCACTGGGGTGTAAATATGAGGTTGCACACATGTAAAATCCCTTTGCTGTAATGTCCGTTACCTGACTTGTGTAGGTCATTAACCATCTGTCTCTTCTGAGTTGAAAGCTCTATGGTTTACGGTCTCAAGCTCCCCATTCTTCCTGCCTCTACACTGTGCTGTCCAATAAAGCTGAAAAGCTCTAAAAGTATATCTAAATGCATCTTATGTTTAACTTCTTCAAGGTTATAAAATACCAGAAATGTGGAAATCCTTGAAATAGTAAAACAAACATACACACACACAAAAAAAAGCTTTTATTGGTAAATGTGATCTAGCAGAGGTAAATGGTCAATATTCACCATATACGTATGCTGTCTATATTGCTTGTAATTGAGAAAGTCAATATCTGTGAAGTATTTTTACGTAAATTGTTATGGCTTTATTGTTTTAAAAACCCAATAATGTTGTGGGTCCACCAGACCCGCGAACACTGGGTGAGTAACAAAAACACAAGGGTTAAACAGGGTAGGAAAAGGGAAAATTCGATTTGTCGTCTTTGCTTATGTGATTTTCTGTGGCATTGTAGTCTTCGTCTTCACTCCGCTTACAGCTGGTCTTCCTCTTCCTCTCTCTCATCCCAGATCACACCGTTTTACAGAGCTGGTCTTCCCTCTCTCTCATCCCAGATCACACAGTTTTACAGAGCTGGTCTTCCCTCTCTCTCATCCCAGATCACACAGTTTTACAGAGCTGGTCTTCCCTCTCTCTCATCCCAGATCACAGTTTTACAGAGCTGGTCTTCCCTCTCTCTCATCCCAGATCACACAGTTTTACAGAGGAACAAACCATATAAACGCCAAACCCAGGATAGAGTGGCTGAGTGAATGTGGTCTGGACTCTGTGCAGGAGGGTCATTGTGTCAGAGATGCTGTAGAAGGACAGAGTTCCTGCCCTGTGATCCAGGTACACTCCTATTCTGGAGGAGGGGGGAACAGGGATTTTAGTGCTCCTGTTATTGTGCCAGAAGCAACAACTGCAGGGGGAGCAGCACAAACTCCAGGACTTGTTATTACGTCCCAAACCGCAGCCGTCACCCCACCCTTTCCTGCCGATCTCTTTATATGACGCGGCTATAGAAACATAGTCAGCCCCGCTCCACTCAGCCTCCCAGTAACAGCGTCCAGACAGACCCTCCCTGCACAGCACTTGGGCCCAGCCATCAAATCTCTCTGGATGAGCAGGATACGACTGGGTATTTTCCACACGGGTCACCTCTCTGTTCCCCTCAGACAGATGGAGTTTTCCATACACTGTGTTGGGGTCCAATGTGAGCCCACAGGAAACTGATTGGAGGAGAAGAGAGCTTAGTAATTTTCCTCACGACGTTACATCCCGTGAATACTTTATAACAAACCAAATTTCATGCTCTGATTCATTCCTCACAGTTAGCTTTGCTTGCTTTATTTGATACTTAATTTCAGTAGCTCGTTAATTTGTTTTTCAGAAATGAGTCATTACCCATTCCTTTCAACCCTGAATAAAAATGAGACAAATCGATCAGTATTGCTAAAGAAAATGGTGGACAGTTACATTAGAATACATTTAGCAGATGCTCTTAAAGATGCAGTAGGCAAGATTTTTAAGATATAATTTTGGCTAAATTATAAAATTACTCATTACATTTCAGCAGCTATCAATAAATCAAGTGTTCTGGGAAAAAAAAATCTGGTCCTGGGCTGTCAAAGAAATCTTCCCCCGGCCTTACAAAAACCAACCAATCAGGGCTAGCTATGTAGCTACCAATCAGGGCAGCTATCTGCAAGCAAAAGATCCTCCCCGTAGAATAAACCCCTCCCTGTCTGCCTGTCTCTGTGCGTGCACTGGAGCATCATTTGGTGGGAGGGGCTTAGGAGAAAGATAGGAGGGAGGAGAGAAAAAGGGGGAAGTCTTTGCCTTGTACATTTTCAAACTTGCCGACTGCAGCTTTAAGCAGAGTGACTTAACACAGATCACATTTTTTTCTACGCAATCCATTTAGACAGCTGGATATTTTTTCAATGAAGTGATTCAAGTTCTTTGGGTACAACTGCAGTGCCCCAACTGGGATTTGAACCAGCAACCTTTGCTTTCCAAGCCCATAGCATTATACTACACTTCCATGGTTTGTTTGTTTTTCCTCATTCATTTTTTTGTCTTTCTGCCTCTATTTTTATTATCTTTCTTTATGTAATGTCAGTAAATTTTAATCATTTTAATCGTAAAATTAATAAAGCACAAACACAAAACACTGAGGTGATCTTAACTCTAAGATGCTTTTGGGAAACGAGGTCCAGTTCATTTACAAGAGGGTTTGTTCCTAAAAAAAGCAGTACCATATCTGAAGATAAGGCTGCATTTAATCATTGAAGCTACTGTACTTTATACCTGCGGTATCTTATTATTTTAATTAAGGTTCAATTACCAAAATTGGGAAGGTGACTCACATTGTAAGAAGTCTTCTCTGGTGCTGGGCTCTAGAATAGGGACGATCTTTACTGTAGAGAAAGATCACAAGAAATAAAAGCTCGTAAAATGGCCAAATATATTTTTTTTGTCAAATATATTTCTAAAATATTTCCAGCATAACAAAAATAATCACTCAGAAATAACAAAAAAATGAAATCAAAGAGATAAATATCTTGGTGAGAACTCAAGGCACAGTCGTTTTGGCAGTTTACTTTTAAATAGCAGTGACAGTTGGAAAAGGAGGTTTGGGAATTATGTGTTATGAATGGATGCATACAGATAATTCTGAAGTACTTTTACAGTAACACACTCAAACCCACACTATCACTAACAGTAACCCACAATAACACTAATCCACACTAACAGTAATACGGTAAAAATTTGAATGGTATTCCAACAATATAATCATAGGGAGGTTTCATGGAATATAAAGCATATAAATACCATGAGATGATATGGTGCAAAATTACAGTTGAGTTGAAGAAATAAAATCATTGAATTCAAGAGCTATGAAGCATAAGGAAAAAGCATTTCTGTACCAACCTGCTTGAGAGATCTTCACCAGTTCCCCCTTCCAGACGTCCTCCAGTTGCTCCTTCAGTTGAGACACAGATTTTCTGAGAGACTCAAAAGAGATGTGCGGACTGACAGTGATGTTGGGCACGTCTCCAGGACCAGGAGGGACACAGAGAGACTGACAGCTCTGCAAAGAGAGAGAGAGAAAACGAGAGACAGACAGAGTCAGATAGGCAGAACAAAAACAACATCAGGAGATGATCTTTGAAAATGAGGACCACACCTCTTCATGTATGTACAATGTACATAGTGCAAACTGTCAGAGAGCCAGTGATGTTACCTGAAGGAAATGGATGTGATCCTCTGTGTGTGAAAGCTGCTCCAGCTCAGCGTCTCTCCTCCTCAGCTCAGCAATCTCCTGCTCCAGTCGCTCCAGGAGTCTTTCAGCCCGACTCACTTCAGCCTTCTCCTGATCTCTGATCAGCTCTTTCACCTCAGAGCACCTTTTCTCAATGGAGCGGATCAGCTCAGTGAAGATACTCTCACTGTCCTGCACTGCTGCCTGTGCAGAGCGCTGTTAGGAGACACAGAGAGAGGAGGGCTGTACATTTTAACTAGGCCTTTCACTCAGCTCTTACTGGGATCCCAGACAGCCTGTTCCCCAGTGTGGCTCAGTGGGATTGAGCCCCACAGGGCTGGAAAGTGGCCCAAAACTGGGCTCCTCACTGGATGACTGGGGAGCCCTGACTGAGCCCTGAAATGGCTCTTCCAGCAGCCAGCTGTTGTCTTCTCCTCTGGTCAGTACCCACCTTGAGTGACTGCACAGCCTGTCTCAGATCCTGCAGCTCCTTCTCTCTCTCCTGGATTCTCTGCTGGAATTCGCTCTGTGTCGCCCACAGCTGCTTCTGTAAGTAGATTGTTTCCCCATTAAAACAACAAACTAATATGCCTGTCAGAGAGAGCCAACTGGGGCTCCATTCCTGCTCTAAATACATCATCACTGAGAATCTGAAAAGTGAATTGATGCACACCATTGGTAAATCGCTTTGACAACATATTCTGAGAACAGCTATAAATATTAGGGCTGTAATCAACCAAAGAAAATCTAGGTCGACTAAAATCCTAAAATTTCGACCAAGAATCGAGCAATCGAGGGGGGGGGGGGGGGGGGGCGGCGGCGGCGGCGCCTGCTGCCTCCGCCAGCGGGTGCTCTAGGGCTTAAGAGGTAGAATAAGACTAAACTGAAACAGGCACCACACTCTGAAAACTAACTGAAACTAAACTGAATTGAAAATTTCGTTTTATTTCATTTTAATAAAACGAAATCAAACGAAAAAGTAATACAAAATACAAAACCATAATAGCTAATACCCATAACACACACACACACACACACACACACACACCTAGACTTCATTACACACACAGCTGCTTTCTTAACCTGCTCTAGTGATTTTTAACAGCATTTGCAAACCGAAAAAAAATGTGTAGATAAACTAAGCATTATCAGTCACTTCTTTAATTTAGTCTCGTCGTATCACCGTCTCCTCCGCCGCCAATACAGTTTGCAGCCGCACTTGTCGTCTACTCTCGGGTTATCTCAGTCTCTTTAACACTGTCCTCGTTCAGATAACAGTAATCAGAGATGCTATCATCAGATGAGATTAATTTCTGTCATCTAACTTTCGCCGTGATGAACGGCGTTTCTAAACGGTTAAAGTCCCACCCCTACTGCCTATAACTTCAAACCTCCTAAACCTCCTTTCCTCTTAAACACAAAAAGGCAAGTCCATTTTCAGAAAAAAATAATATTTATTTAACAAACAAAATCAAAATAGACACAGTGCGCACTGCGTAATTGCGCATTACAGGCTCCAAAATATTAAAGTGAACCAATTCCAATAACCGTGAAAATTAAGTAAATGTGCACAATAATAAAAGGGCATTAGTCTCCAAAACGAAATAATATAAAAACAATTAATTACAAACTTAAATAAGGTGCACAACTGGCAAGGTAAGGCGTTTAGCAGCAAACATTGAAAAACGAAAAATATAGCTGCAAAAAAAAGGCAACTCACTCACGGAGATTTAAGTCAGTGTCCACTGTCCACAAACTATCCACAGATTTTTGTGTTGTGCGCTAGAAATACCAGTATGTCCACGTTCTTTGGAAGGAGACAGCTTCTGGATTTGTTGACAATAAATCCAGCCTTGGAGAAAATGCGTTCAGAAGGCGTGGATGTTGCAGGGATACAGAGCAGTCGCTTTGCTACTCGGGCCAGGCTCGGGTATCTGTCTTGATTTTTTTCCCACCATCCTAATGGTCCAGTGTCAACTTTGGTTTTGTCCTGAAGATAGTTTTGAATTTCTTCTATGCTTCTCCTATCTGATTCTGTGGGAGCCAGATCTTCATCATCTCCGCACAACAGCATAGCGATCTCCTTCTCTTTGTCACTTTTCTGTTTTTTGGACGCATGTTGCTCCTCAGCTTCGGGTTCTTCTGTGTCTGTGGTTGCGCTGTGTGTACTCAGTCGGTCTGCCAGCTGTGCAACAACTGTATAGGCCTCGTCTCGTTTTTCGTCATCAAGAAAAGAGAGCTGCTTAAAACGAGGGTCTACTACTGCAGCTGTAATGTATGCACTAGTAGTCATCGTCACTCGGTTCTTAAGCTCCCACCTGCGGTCAATTTCTTCGATCAGTTTGCTTTTCATTTTTTTGGTAACGGGGCTGTCTTCCTCCGTAATGGCCAGGTGACGTTTTTTCAGGTTTGTTAGCATGGGTACTACTGCAGACAGGGAGGTGTTGTCCTCTTCAGACAGTAGCTCGGTCAGAGTTATCATGGGTTTCAGCACATTTTTAATATCCTCTACCGCATTCCACTGTGCTGTGGAGAGGTCCAGTGTACTGCTCTCGCTCTTCTTGGTGAAGTTTGGGTCAGAAAGCACTGCGGTAATGGGCCAGCGTTGCTCCAACAGCCGCTCCAACATTGAATATGTGGAGTTCCAACGTGTGGAGACATCCTGAATCAGTTCATGCTTAATGACATTTTGCTGCTCCTGCTTCTGTTTTAGCCCGGCTTTTGCTTTGTGTCCCTTTTTGAAATGTCCCACTAGATGTCGCGCTGCAGCCACGGCACGACAAATTGGGTCTTGTTTGAGTGCAGCGTTGATACAGAGCTGCAAGGTGTGTCCAGCGCACCTGACTCCCTGCACATCTGGCCATTCATCCGATTCCTTCAGTGTTTCCATACAGAGTGCCATATTAGCCGCGTTGTCACATACAACAGAAACTCTCTTTGCTCCTGGAATCCCAAAGGCATCGGCAACTTCAGAGAGTCGTGTAGCGATGTTTTCACCCGTGTGCGCCTCTTCCATCTGTTTAGTCTCAAGAACAAGAGTCTGCTGTTTCCAGTCTCCATCAATGAAATGGGCAGTTACTGTCATGTATGACTCCATCCGAAGAGATGTCCACATATCTGTGGTCAAGCTCAGTGCCTCGCTGTGTTGTATTAACTCCAACACTTTCTCTTTTATCCCGTCATATTTTGCGGTTAGTGCATGCATGACTGTCTGGCGTGCTGGCGCTGTATATGCAGGTTCCAGAATGTTTAACAAATGTTTAAAACCTTTCCCCTCCACAACACTGATGGGTCTCATATCCTGGGCGATAAAATCCACAATTCCCTGCGTGATGTCATTTTTCCTTTTGGAAGATAGAGGAGGCTTTAGATCCAGCTTGGTCTGGGTGTAACCGGGGGATGCTGAGGCCGTTGTCGCGGCGTGCGCCTGCGATTATAAAACGATTATTAGACTAAAACGTTGTAATAAGCCAATTCTTTTTCATTTTCATACTCGAAGCGAAAGCTGAAGGAGCATCATGGCGTCGACAAGTTAGCTTACCGTTTTTAGGTGATACGCCATGTTGGTAGTGGAGCTGTGATATGCAAACTGCTGTTTGCAAAGTTTGCACTCCACTTTTTTGGCATCCTCTGTCTTGACAAAGTGCCGCCACACTGAAGACGACTTTGACATTTTTGCTGACTGTCAAACAAATGAAATAGCCTACGTAAAACTTCAAAGTAAAGTCGAGGCTCAATTAGCCGCCGGTCTCTTAAAGTGGTCGGTGAGGCTCCGCATTTAGCAATAAACCCTGGTCTGTATTAGACGCGGGGTACAGAAGGTGGCGGTAATGCACCACCGTCTGTTCGCAACCGCCAAAAAAGCTGATATGTTGATTTCAGTCATTTATGCAAATAGGGTTATTAAATTAAATTAACACAGTGATTATCAGACCAATCAGAATTTTGGTCGAGCCAGAACGCATCGACCAATTAGTCGACCAATCGACCGGGAGATTACAGCCCTACTGAGAACAGCTATAAATATAGTATGATGTGTGATAAAGTGAAAATAGTCTGACCATATTTAGGAGCTCCAGTCCTTACCCGTTTCTTACTCCTTTCTGCTGCAGCTGAGACTGTATCATGGCCTCTGTGTTCATCCGTTGTACACAGATAACAGACGCACTGCTGATCGGTACGACAGTAAAACTCCAGCAGTTTGTCGTGATGAGAGCAGATCTTCTCCTGCAGGTTTCCAGTGGCTTCGATCAGGTTGTGTTTCTGTGGAGACGAGTTTCACAGTAAGAGGCCAGACACACCAGACAGGACTTGACAGATTTACACTTGGCAGCTTCACACTCACAGCTTGTGAGTCCTCTTCTTCAGTTACCCCACTAGTTCAACAAAAAAACATTCCAGCTCTCTGCACTGGGGAAAACTGTGGAGACCAGGGTGATCATCCTGACCCCTGAATCCTCTGGTAGATGCAGGAAGTACAGACAACAGATACTGTTCTGACCCACTAAGATCCACTCCCCTCTGTTGCCTTTATACTGTGCACACCGACTGCCACAAAGGGTGATTCTGGTAGAATAGTTGATGCTCTGGTTGTGATATTTACTTTTCCCCCACCCATTTCAGTCACTGAACAGTCGTATGCAGATGACTTTGTTTACCACAGAAATTATGTGCATTTTTGCACATAAATTCACAGTAGTCAAAATAGAGAAGAAAAAAAATCTTCATTAATCAGACGTCTTCCACAGTTGTATTTTTAAAGGGTAACAAAGCACTAAAACCACTTATTCTAGATGAGAACTGATACATTTGGTTTTTTTCTAAGTGTTACTGATTGATCCTGGTCCAAAATCTTTTTACTGCGGTCAGCGCAAAACAGCATAAACCCAAAGGATCTGGCTCAAAACTGTCTCTAGTGGTAAAACGTTAGGAACTGCACGTCCAGTCTTGAAACTTCATCCAGCTGACGTATTCCTCCCGGTGACGAAATAGAAACCTGTACAGCTACGCCCTGAGGTTTTGGAGCGAGGGCGGGCTACGCCCCAGCTATAAAAGCGAATCTCAGCGGTTGATCTGCGTGGAGTGGACAGGAGATAGGAGAGACAGCGAGCGAGCAATTTTCTATTAAGTTATAGTAGCCTATTTTGGGTAATGTATTATAGTTAGGTTGATAGTCCCTTGTTTTTTGACAGTTCGTTTTTCAGACTACCTTAGCAAGTAGCTAGCTAGTTTATTTAAAAAAATAAATGTATACTTTATAAAAATAAACAGTCTAAAGCATAGTTGAGCCAGGAGTTCAACCTTTGGAATGTCCCCACAACAGACATTCTCTCGAAGAGAGTTCAGTGCAGTGACCACATGTTGAAATGGAAACCAATATTGTTGATATCTTGCACGTAGGCTACTCATTTTACACAAGCTGTAGGCAATCACTCTACATGCAGGATATCAACAATATTGCATGTAGAGTAAAATGAGTAGCCCATATGGCATGGGTAACTATTTGTACAGCGTGCGATTTGTCGTTTTATTTGCTGGCTTCATTATAAGCCCAAACGAGGCGATGGGTGCCGTGTGTATGAGTGAGACAGAGAGAGCAGCCGCTGTGAGTGCTGAGAAGAGTAGAATGACCTGTCGGCTACTGGTGAAAAAATAAATCGCTCGGGTGTGGTTTGATACCTGGAGCTCAGACTCGGGTGTGGTTTGATGTGCGACTGAGATAGCCTATGTAATATCACTGATGGGTCATCAGCTGTGACTCAGCTCTCCTATGTAATATCACTGATGGGCTATCAGCTGTGTGACTGAGCTCTCCTATGCAATATCACTGATGGGTGTGAAGGAATTTTCTATATGACCCACGACATGGGTCATCAGCTGTGACTCAGCTCTCCTATGCAATATCACTGATGGGTTATCAGCTGTGTGACTGAGCTCTCCTATGCAATATCACTGATGGGTCATCAGCTGTGTGACTGAGCTCTCCTATGCAATATCACTGATGGGTCATCAGCTGTGTGACTGAGCTCTCCTATGCAATATCACTGATGGGTCATCAGCTGTGTGACTGAGCTCTCCTATGCAATATCACTGATGGATCATCAGCTGTATGACTGAGCTCTCCTATGCAATATCACTGATGGGTCATCAGCTGTGTGACTGAGCTCTCCTATGCAATATCACTGATGGGTCATCAGCTGTGTGACTGAGCTCTCCTATGCAATATCACTGATGGATCATCAGCTGTATGACTGAGCTCTCCTATGCAATATCACTGATGGGTCATCCACTGAGTGACTGAGCTCTCCTATGCAATATCACTGATGGGTCATCCGCTGTGTGACTGAGCTCTCCTATGCAATATCACTGATGGATCATCAGCTGTATGACTGAGCTCTCCTATGCAATATCACTGATGGGTCATCCGCTGTGTGACTGAGCTCTCCTATGCAATATCACGGATGTGTGGACTGAGTGAAGCTCTTTCCACTCTACGAGCTGAGGGGTGGGAACTGCGCTGTACAGTTTGGATGATGACCAATCAATGGCCATGACTCTTTTAAGCTCTTACTACAATGGAAGCAGTGGAATAGGGAACGCCCAGTGTGAACTCTGGTGTGGTGGTGGGGGTACAAGTGCTCTGCTGCATGGGTTACCTGCTGCTTTGCCAGTTCTGCTGCAAATAACACTTTTGTGAAATTTGTCCCGCACTGGGAGCAGTGGTACAGGCTCTTCCTGGCATTATTTCGGCCCGACTGATGGAAGCTCTTGCCACACTGAGGGCAGGAGAACGGATGCTCTCCAGTGTAGGTCCTCTGGTGATGTAGCAGCTCTTCCGCAGTTTCAAAGCTCTTCCCACATTTTGAGCAGTGATGTGCGCTCTCCGCTTTCAACCGACTGAAGCTGAAGCTCTTTTCACACTCAGGGCACTGGGATAGATGCTTTTCCGTCTCAGTTTTCTGCCGTTTCCTCGAACTACTTGACGGCCAGAAACTCTTCCCGCACTGACAGCAGCAGTGCGGCTGCTTCCCTTTATGGGTGTTCTTGTGTCCATTCAAGTTGGACGTACTTGAGAAGCTCTTCCCACACAGGGAGCACTGGAATGGGCGCTCTCCTGTGTGAATTCGCTCATGTGTTGTCAGGTACGATTTTGCTCTGAAGCTCTTCCCACAGTGGGAGCAGGTGTGGGCCCCTGGAGTGCCTGTGTGGGACTGTGTTGGGGTGGGGAGTGTCTTAGGGGGTGTGGGGTGCTGCTGTGTGCTGCTAGGAGGCAGTGGGTTCTCTGCTCCGTTTCCTCCAGACCTCAGAATCCTGCTGTGCTCCTCTGGGTGAACCTTCTCAATGTGCTGGTGAAGCTTCACTTCTTCCATGTGAGCGAATGGGCACTGGGAGCAGGCAAACACCTCAGACTGTCCTGTAGGAAGAGAAGATGGGAAATGCTGTGATGTGAACAGATAACAACATTGCCAAGTGGGATGCAATATCTTCACAGGGACATCTTTTCACGTCTTTTCAAAAAATAAAACCTTCAGAAGGTGTGGATGGAGTTTACAGAAACACATATACATGTATCGGTGCGCAAGAGATGACATGCAGGAGGCTGCAGGCTCCCCCTCAAATTACTGGAAGACCTGACCAGGTAAGACTATGGGCCATCCTCTAGTGCTGGAAGACCTGACCAGGTAAGACTATGGGCCATCCTCTAGTACTGGAAGACCTGACCAGGTAAGACTATGTAGTTAACCCACTGGCTGAGGCCTAAGCTCATAATTTTCTGTTCCCATTTGTTTCTTTGTCATCTGAATAAAGCACATGAACTTGCATTATCTGTACAGAACTCCTTAAGATTTAAATTTCATAGTAAACATTACAGCCAGATAGCTAATTTGGTAAAACTGTGTGGCAACCTCTTATTGTTCCACTGATAATACAAAAATGTACTCTTGTTAAGTGGCTCCCAAACTCAGTCCCAGGGTACCCCTGTGTATGCTGGCTTTCGTTAGAACAATCCCAGCATTTCGCAATCCCAGCATTTTAAGAAGCGGTTTATTTTTCTTTAGTTTATTTTAGTGTTTAGTAGGATTATGTACCCTCTTAAACCACGTTGTCAGAAATAGCTGTGCACACCATGGAGAATAAAAGTCAGATGTTCACATTGTGCTATATTGCAAATGATTACATGGGGGGGGAAAAACTAATTTGTAAGTGAAAGTGTGGCCATGAAAACTAACCATTTGGTAGATAAAATAATTCAAAGACAAAGCAAATGACAACGAGCCAAACCTGCATTGTGTTCAGTTGAACTGCTTCTGACATAATGTGGCTTAAGAGGGTAAATAATCCCACTGAACACGAAAAGGATCGAATTAAGAAAAAAGTACAGCGTCTTGAAATGTTCGGACTGCAATTGTAATTGGAATGAAAACCAGCAAACACAGGGATTCCCTTGGACTAAGTGCTCTAGTTTACTAGACATTACATTCATAGACATTTACATCTAGACCTCAAATCCATTTTTGGCCCAGGTTTTCTTTTCTCAGTTAATCAACTGAACAATTAGTGCTACTGATTGGACAGACTGTCTTCACACCTGACTCCCAGGTAAAGGGAAGGTGGAAAAGTAGCAGCTCTCAGATCTTGAGGACCGTGATTTGAATACCAGGGGATTAGATCAACAACACTCGAACAGGAAACCTTTCTTCACCTGATTTTCCTTTCTTGGAGATAACCGGAGATCCATTTCCATGATCCAGATCCACGGTTTGTATCATTTCAGCCCCCACCCTCTGTTCAGCCCTCTCCTTTTCTTGTTTCCATTGAAATCCCTCAACTTCTTCATCTTTCACACCATCCTCCCTCTTCATCGCCTTACTCGGCCTCTCCCCACCTTCCTCCTCCTCTTCCTTTATGTTGGAGAGAATTAGTTCTTCCTCCCTGCTCGCCCCATATCCATTCTTCCTCTCTATACTCTCCTCTATGTCTTCACTTTTAATCAAACTGGATCTCAACTCCACCCCTGAGTAATCTGTGCTGTCCATCACAGGTTCTGTCTTCATGTCTTCACCCAAAGAGGCGGGGCTTAAAGCTCTTAGAGTGAAGCACAGATTCTGATTGGGTATTTGCTCTAGTGAGTTCTGCAGAATCCACCAATCTTCTAAAGGTAGGGAAGGATGGAGATGAGTCAGTCAAGGCGTGAGGAGTTTCTGAGGAGAGAAGAGAGTTTTAATAGAAACCCCTTTCCTTTACATTAAAAAGGAAACAATTATTCGATTAAAGTACAGCCTTGTGTTCTGTCATCTGATTAGCACCTGTGAATTTGGGTCAAATATACCTGGGACATTGTTGGATTTTAAAGCAATACAGAAATAAGCAAAAATAGATACATATACAATATATAATATACAGCATATTTTTCTCAATTCCAAACAATATATGTGGTTAATGGTTGCCATTTCTGTACCTCTGCTAGATCATAATTAACAATTAAAGTGTCATTAATTTGTGATAAAGATGTGCTTGATGTAAAAAAAATAAAGGCACATTTAAGGCATGGGGGCATAAATCATGTTTATCTGTGAAAAATTTAATTTAAACAAGGTTGTGCAATAGATGATTGATATTTATTGTTTTGAACTGACATCCTGTAGGCTATTTATCCTTGTATTATATTCAAAGAAGCGATATAGGCAATAAGAAACGTAAATCCTAATGAACAACAAATAGAAACAAATCAAGAACCAAATTTACACTGGTTTAGTCACTAGATATGAAATACATCTCTCATTGTAATTATTCCTTGTTTAAAACGGGTCAATTCGACCCAAACTGAAAACAAGGGTTAATAAGTGATTGCACCGGTTCTTTCTCGTATCTCCCACTTTGCAAGGCTAATTTAGGACCACTAATTAACCATATGGCTAGTCCTGTATGGAGGATTATTCAGCCCAAAATGAAAATTAAAATTAAAAACTTTTCATTTTCATTTCCGTTTTCATTTTCAAACTGTATCTATGTAAATGAGGGGGTATGGTTTCCCTATCAATCAAAGCAAGCAGGGTGGGCCTCATACAGGTTTAGTGCAGTAGCACTTAATGAACACTAGGGGGAGCATAGTATAGGGATGGGTAACAGTCTATGCTTGATACTATGATCTCAGGGCACTCGTAAGTTTTAATGCTATGCTCTATCCTATGCTATGCTCCCCCTAGTGTTCATTAAGTGCTACTGCACTAAACCTGTATGAGACCCACCCTGCTTGCTTTGATTGATAGGAGGACCATACCCCCTCATTTACATAGAAACAGTTTGAAAATGAAAATGAAGTTTTTAATTTTCATTAAAATTTTGGGCTGAATAATCCTCCATAGTCCTGGGCCCTAGGAAACTTCAAAGGGCTAGCCCTGAGCAGCCTAGAGGTAAGACACACAGAACAGGCAATGGGGGGTTGTTATTAGAGGTGTAAATATGTGTGTGTGTGTCTGTGTGTGTGTCAACAGGGGTGGAATGACAAACCTCATGCAAACCTACCTCATAGTATTAGGATTCCATACATTAAAATTGGTTAATACACCTACGGCCACTACGTGGAGATTCTTCTACTTTAGAACATATTTGGCTAACTCTAACGTAACCCCATCGATGTATTCAGCTGCATTCCAATCTGAACGTTGTTTTGAAAGAAAGCCGTGTTAAGCCATTTTTTGCTGACGTTACAGTTTATGGTTAAGCCGACCTGCAATGAACATAACGTTATTCATGCTAACCTTCCAATATCCAGTAGGCTATCAGATCGGCTGACCAGATGTCCGGGCTTTACCCGGATATTTTGTGGTTTTGTACAGGAAATATTCGTTTGGACAGACGGACACTTGTGCCCCGTTCATGCGGTCTTAAAGTGCAGTAGCTATAACGTTATCTGGCTTTGTTGCTCAACTTCAGTTCCTTAATGCGTTTGATTTCTTTTGAGCGACGAGAGGGTGCTCCACACATCGACATGAGCAGCTAGAGCAACATAAAATGGTAAACGCAGCCACAATAACTTTCCACGTTATGCAGGCCTAATGCTACAATATCCTATATAGCCTAAAATAAACGGGAGCACTCGCTCTTATTCGCAAACATTTATCGCATAATGCAGTTACTGTGTCATGCGGTTAGACAAAATATAGGCTATTTCTCATATGCATCGTCGAGAGGGGTGTAAATTTAGGTTGACAGACATGTCAATTTAATTAAATTTCTCCCTAATTTAGCCAGTTTTACCCGGATATAGCCTGGCTACATCCTAGGACTAACGTTACGATGGTCGTTTTTCATCCAGCGTCAGCGGGGCAATGTTAGAAAAGCTGGAGGATTGCGTCTGTTTAGTTAGCAGCGGGTGGGTCTGCGAGCGGAGCCCTCAGCCCAGTGCACCAGCGAACGCTACTCCGGCCAACTCGTCTGCTGACCCGCTATCCTCTAGCTATCTGGGCAGTTTTTCACGACACGAGACGGCATTTCATCAACTTTTCAACATGTTCACTGGGGCAGGTTACTAGTAATGTAACGCATCTTGAGATGTGAAGTCTGTCCTTAGAAATATTACACATTTGAAAACCATTTCATTATTATGCACAAGATAGCTGTTAGCTAACCAGCTACAGCCAGCTACCGCGCTGTATGCTCCTTGCGAGCTAACCACCATAGTTCAGTGGAGATGAGATTTCATTTGAGGCAAAAATGCGAATAGGCCTCCTCACGTGATTGTACTGTGATGTAACTAGGATTGACCATGTTCCAAATTTCATCGGTGTGAGAGTTCAGTGCGCCTACTCAACACTCACCGATGAGTTTTTTTTAAATCATGCCTCTCTTTTTCTGTGTAGCCTAAAAAAAATTTGCACCCTGGAAAAATGTTAAATGTGATTGCCTGCTTCCATTGATTACCATATTGTGAACCTTTGGTACCTAGATAGCGCTGGAGCGACTCCATTGGAAATACATGGCAGAGCTCATCGGTAATACTATTTCCGGGCCATGGCAGCCATCTTGCGGTGGTGCCATTGCGGAAGAACCAAATTGAATAGGGTTGAATGGAACCACGTGACCATTCAACCCTATTCACTGATGAAGACAGTATACCGAAACACTTTCATCTTCAACTAAAAACGTACGAATCTTTTATAAATGCAGTAACTAAGGAAAACCTAATTATTGGTGTTCCCAAATAAACTCAGAGAGAAATCACTGTTTTTAAAGACAGAACTGAGCATTTTCAGTAAGTCAATTAGCCAGTTATTAAACTGATTTTTTCCATCCGCTTTCCATTAAACAAGCCAACTGGCTTTGATTTCCAACTTGAAGCACGACTATCTTTACTTTGGAAACGTGTGGCATTAAATTAGCTCCAATTATGCTCCATAGTATGTTCAGTGAGGTTATGGCTCATCCCAACGAAACACACCACTTCCTGTCGCGAATTTTAAACAAATGGAGCAGTTCGATGATACATCTACGATTCGTCAAACAAAGAGTAGCCTACAAAGATATCAGGATTACTTTATAAATTAATGTAAGGAGATATGCGAAACTGTAATTCTGATCCTTATAACTTATCAATAAAATAGAATTTATGGACTTTGTTCGATACGTCATTAGTAGCCAGAAATTAGCTCTGCTGCCGCACACAAATCAAATCACGCAAACTACGAAGAAGTATAAACCAGCCCAATAAGCAGAGAAAGCCGTGTGACAAAGAAAATACTTAATCGGAAAGTCACAAATAGACTAGGAAGGGAAACATTAGTTGATTCAAAACGATGGATTTGGATTAGCTAAATAGACTTACCGAGTAAGCGTCGGCTTCTTGGTTATTTATTATTCTAATATCGATGCTTAGTAGGCCTACTTTAGCAGTGGGTATTCGTGAAGCAGTTTTCGTATTGGAGCAGCGCATCACCTGTAAAATTGTCCAGGTTACTAAAATCACTTTTCGATTTTCTTTCCGCAGCCTGATCTCTTCTGCTTCTTCGGTTGGGTTTAATGGCTGCTCGTAACATATGAGAAAGGTGCATTACCACCACCTACTGTGCTGGAGTGTGGATCAAATCAGGCCAGGGTTCAGTGGCCGGTTGCACCAACTAGTGCCCTAACCACAGAACTATGGCCGTGTCCGAATCAGCACTCTTACACACTGTTGAGTAGCCTTGGTGAGTAGATAGGGCGAGAAAGTCGTTGAGTAGGTGAAAAATGTACAAATTGCAGTATACTTGAAAGACCCGGATGACACACTTACTTCCGGGGTTTCGCTGAGTACATTCGGGAGCACACTTTTCAAGAAGTACACGAACATTTTAGTCACATAAATATGACGTGAAGCTTCGTTTGACGTTTTCCTTCAAATACAACAAAAACAACATGTGACATAGCAGCGCAACAGTGGGGCGCAGGGTTGCCAGATCTTGTAAGACATTCCAGCCAAACGGCGACTCAAATCTAGCCCAAATTATAGGCAATTTTTAACCGAAACCAACATTTTTTAAATTGAAATCATCATGTTTTTACATTTTAAAATAAGTGCGTGCTTTTTTACCCGTGACTGCACTTTGAAAGTATCAATTTAGCTGTAAAACCACGGACATGGCAACACTGGTGGGACGTCTTATGACCTGCTTACGACACTTCCACAGTGCGGTTTGGAAATAGTATAGCGGATATTTTTCGCTTCCTGCTAAACAGTGCACATTAAACAGCACACCTCTGCCAGTGCACTCCTCGCAGGAGACAGGGCGCAGTAGATAGAGCTCTGATTCGGACACAGCCTATACAGTCAAGCCGGAAAGTCTGCACACTCCTTTCACCTTCTCCACGTTTTATTACGTTACAGACATATTCTACAATAGATTGAGTTCATTTTTTGTCTCACAATTCTACACAAAATAGCCCATAATGACAAAGTGAAAACAGGTTTTTAGACATTTGTGCTAATTTATTAAAAATCAAAATGTAAAATATCATATGTACACAAGTGTGCACACCCTTTGATATGACACCCAAAAGTGAGCTGAGGTGCATTTTGTTTCCACTGATACTGCTTGAGATGTTTCTACAACTTAATTGGAGTCCACCTGCGATAAATTCAATTGATTGGACATGATTGGGGATTGCCAACACCTGCCTATATAAGGTCCCACAGTTGACAGTGCATGTCAGAGCAAACTCCAAGCCATGGGGTCAAAGGAATTATCTGCAGACCTCAGAAACAGGATTGTGTCAAGGCATAGATCTGGAGAAGGGTACGGAAAAATCTCTGCAGCTTTACAGGTCCCAAACAGCACAGTGGCCACCATCATTCGTAAATGGAAGAAGTTTGGAACCACCAAGAATCTTCCTAGACCTGGCCGCCCGGCCAAACTGAGCAATCGGGGAAGACGGGCCTTGGCCAGGGAGGTGAGCAGGAACCCGAGGGTCACTCTAACAGAGCTCCAGAGTATCCTTGTGGAGATAGGAGAACCTTTCAGAAGATCAACCATCCAGGCAGCACTCCACCAATCAGGCCTTTATGGTAGAGTGGCCAGACGGAAGCCCCTCCTTAGTAAAAGGCACATCACAGCCCGCTTGGAGTTTGCCAAAAGGCACCTAGAGGACTCTCAAACCATGAGAATCAAGATTCTCTGGTCTAATGAAACCAAAATTGAACTTTTTGGCCTGAATACCAAGCGTCACGTCTGGAGGAAACCAGGCACCGCTCATCACCTGGCTAATACCATCCCTACAGTGAAGCATGGCGGTGGCAGCATCACCGGGGCGACTAGTCCTGATAGAGGGAAAGATGAATGCAGCTAAGTACACCAAGATCCTTGAAGAAAACCTGCTCCAGAGCGCTCTGGACCTCAGACTGGGGCGAAGGTTTACCTTCCAACATGACAACGACCCAAAGCACACAGCCAAGAGAACAAAGGAGTGGCTTCGGAGAAAGTCTGTGCATGTCCTTAACTGGCCCAGCCAGAGCCCAGACCTGAATCCAATTGAACATCTGTGGGAAGAGCTGAAAATGGCTGTGTACCGACGCTCCCCATCCAACCTGACGGAGCTTGCAAGGATATGCCAAGAGGAATGGGAAAAAATGTCCAGAAACAAGTGTGCCAAGCTTGTAGCTTCTTTCCTAAGACGCCTTGAAGCTGTAATCGCTGCCAAAGGTGCAGCAACCAAGTATTAGGCTAAGGGTGTGTACAGATATGTAACCCCTAAATAACCTATTTTTGTCAGTAAAATAAAATTTTCTAAAAACCTGTTTTCACTTCGTCATTATTGGCTATTGTGTTTAGATGTTTGAGGCAAAAAATTAACTCAATCTATTGTAGAATATGTCTGTAACGTAATAAAACGTGGAGAAGGTGAAAGGGGTGTGCAGACTTTCCGGCTTGACTGTATAAGAACTGTGGCTCTAACCTACAGCTAACCTTATGGCTCTAACTGGCAGCGAAAACAACAAAATCAACACAAGTCCGATTCCACTCGATCGCCCTCTATCGGCCAGGATGGACAGGAGACAGTCGGTAATAGAGTACTCAAGTGAGTACGTCAGTCGTGGGCGGAGTCTGGTTTCGGAAGTAAATTCCCTATGGAAGATAGAATGGGCTTCGGAGACTATCGACTATTTCTTGAAATCTGATTCATAGAATGAGCCGAAATGCTCCTGGATTAGCCTGTGTGGTACAAGGATATATTCCATATATCGCATGTTCCGATTTTAATTTTTTAAAGTCATGCATTAATGAATGTAGTTCGACTTGTAGTCCGTTAAAGTGGACTACATATCCAGTACTGCAATGCACGGTTGGTTCTCGGCCAATAAGATATCATCTCGTCTGTCTGACTGTGGCAGATGGGAGTAGGCTACTGAACGTTAGCTTGCTAAGTAGAGAAGCCCGCCCGACAAGGTCAGAAACTGCGTTACGGTTAACCACATAAAGCAATTCTAGCTTTTAGTCCTTCAAGCTAGCTAGCTAACATTAGAAAAAAGTGTTTAAAAATGGAGCTGTGTGCTACTGCTGGCTAACGTTATATGACAACGTCTGGAGACAAGGCTGCTCGTTCGGAGGGAATTATGGGATGTAGAGTTTTTAAACAGTGCCAGCACTGGTATGTTCACAAAACAAATACTAAAATGTAAAATATACTCGAAGCTGGTCCAGAAAAACTACATAGTTTGCGAACAGGCGTTATATTGAACAATCCGGGAAATTGACGGTAAGACATAATCAGTAGAAATGGTTTAAAAGTAAGCTTTAGTTAATATCTATGCTCTAAATAAATGCGGAATTTACTTCGGAAACCAGCGTGACGTAGTCACCTGAGTACTCTATGGTGTGAGGAGTTTCTGAGGACAGACCAGAGTACAAAACCCCTTTGTGCAGATCTACCAGGGGTGAGCAGAGGCAGGCAGTGAGACCTTGCTTGTGAATTTAATAGAGTTCAATTTAACCACTGTGCCAATGAGAAACAGCACCACCTTACATTCTTAACCAGTAAGACCAGTGCAGATATTAAAGTTTATTGCATACATGAGGGAACCGATTGAGCACTTGACAAAATATGCAACAATACATAATTTATGAATACAAACATATGTATTTTCATTCCAATCGATCTTCACAAGCTCAAATCAAAATCAGTCCCAACAGTAAATTTTAAGGTTTCCAACAACATTCACCGTTTTAATCAGGCAAGATTATGAATTTTCCATACCAAAAAAGCAGTGTGATACTAGCATGTTGCCATATACACTGCCCAGCCAAAAAAAAAGTCGCCATTGCACCCGTCATGCATAGTGCCCACTGTACAAGCCTCCGGAGGCAGTGTTATGATCTGGGGTTGCTTCAGTTGGTCAGGTCTAGGCTCAGCAACATTATGCAGCAATAAAATGAATTCAGCTAAGTACCTGAATGTACTGAATGACCAGGTTATCCCATCAATGGGCATTTTCTAGGATGACAATGCCAAGATTCATCGGGCTCAAATTGTGAAAGAGTGGTTCAGGGAGCATGAGGAATCATTTTCATACATGAATTAGCCAGATTCCTGACCTTAACCCCATTGAAAGTCTTTGGGATGTGCTGGAGAACACTTTACGGAGTGGTTCGACTCTCCCGTCGTCAATACAAGATCTCAGCCAAAAATTCATGCAGCTCTGGATGGAAATAAATGTTGTGACATTGCATAAGGTTGTCGAAACAATGCCACAACAAATGCGCGCCGTGATCAAAGCTAAAGGCGGTCCAACGAAATATTAGTGTGCGACTTTTTTTTTGGCCGGGCAGTGTACGTTCCAGAACTGGGTGTTACTAGAATGTTCTAGAATAAATCCCAGGTGTGACACTGCCCTTGTCCACTCAAAAGCAAAGGAATGCACCTGAATTTAAACAGAAAAATATGCAGCCATATAAATAGATTATATGTAGAAATATAATCCCTATAAACACTGACAAACAGTTCATCAGAGGTCCTTGTGTACTTAAAATGCAGGGAAGCCATGTCATACAGCTCAGACAAATACTGTTACTGAAACACACAGAGGGGACAGTGTTATGGGTGCTCCACTGTATGAAGTCGCTGGTGTACTCTTAGATTTGATGCATATCTGAAGGTCTTCTGACATTGGGAGCACTTGTATGGGCGCTCTCCCGTATGACAACGCTGGTGTGATGACAGGCTGCTGGAGTGACTGAAGCTCTTCCCACAGTGCGAGCACAGATAAGGGCGCTCTCCTGTATGAATTCGCTGGTGTACGGTCAGGTCTGATGCAAATCTGAAGCTCTTCTCACATTGAGGGCACTGGTATGGGCGCTCTCCCGTATGACGACGCTGGTGTGACTTCAGACTGCTTGGATGATTAAAGGTCTGTTCACATTGGGAGCAGTGGTACGGGCGCTCTCCTGTATGACGACGCTGGTGTGACTTCAGACTGCTGGAACGATTGAAGGTCTGTCCACATTGGGAGCAGTGGTATGGACGTTCTCCCGTATGACGACGCATGTGCTCTGTCAGACTGCTTGAATGAGTGAAGCTGTCCCCACACTCAGAGCAATGGTAGGGCCGCTCTCCTGTATGAATTCGCTGATGACACATCAGCTGTATAGGACACATGAAATTCTTTCCACATTGGGAGCAGTGGTACGGGCGCTCCCCTGTATGAGTTCGCTGGTGTACAATCAGGTATGATTTAGACCTGAAGCTCTTCTCACACTGGGGGCAGTGGTGTGGGCGCTCCCCTGTATGAGTTCGCTGGTGTACCGTCAGGTATGACTTACACCTGAAGCTCTTCTCACACAGGGAGCAGTGGTATGGACGCTCCCCTGTATGAGTTCGCTTGTGTACCTTCAAATAAGACGGAGACTTGAAGCTCTTCCCGCACTGGGAGCAGGCAAACACCTCAGACTGCCCTGCAGGAAGAGAAGACATTATATTTCCTGATATAAAATCATTTTAAAAAGCTGCTGCAGGTCAATTCTTAATAACAACTATTCAGCAAACAATTCTGATAATTTCTGAAATGTTTGATTGATTTTATCCACCTATATTGTGGCGAGGCAAATTAATTGAATTTTACAAGCTAATCTGGTTTGATTTCTCGTTAGCTAATTACTACATGATTCGGCACGGCGTTGATGTTTGTAAAATATTTGCGCACCATTTTATAATTAACATTTCCAGAGCACGTCTCAAAAAGAGAGTAGGCCTATGCAAGGGTGTACCTCAGCTACATTTAAATTTAGAAATTAAACTGGCTGTAAACGTAAAAAAGTCAGCGTATCAATGTAAAACACCACCTACTCAAATGTTGTATATATTCTACAATTAGGCCTACAGTAACTTTTCTTTTGCTGCATACCTTGGGAAGAGATCCTATGACATAGTATAAACATACACAAGGGAGTCTTGGAGAACCAAAATAATTATAATAATAATAAAAAAAACATCTTGCTGAATGCTTCTTGATAATTATAGGAAGGGAGAACTGTATTTGTGTAGACCTAGTATTTACGGTTTTTCAAACCTGATTACGATTACATCAGACTGTAAATTATGGATATCACAACTACGACCATAGCAAGACAATGGCTGGGCTGACAAAAAGGTCTTGTCTTAGTATCTGTTGTATATAAAACATGACTTATAAACTTATACATATTTTTTCACCTGCATTTTCTTCCCTGGAGGAGATGACAGGAGATCCAGGGGAGGGTACTCTTGACTGCTCCAGTAAACAGGAAGTAACCAGGGATGGCAAGCTCTCCTCTTCCTGCTTTAAATCTGATTTCCTGTCAGTTTTGGGGGTTTGGTCCATTACATCTCCCTCCCTCTGTTCATCTCCCTCAATTTCTGGGTTCCAGTCATTTCTTTCAACCTCTTCCTCTTTCACACCATCCTCCCTCTTCACCTCCTCACCTTGCCTCTCCCCACCTTCCTCCTCCTCTTCCTTTATGTTGGAGAGAATGAGTTCTTCCTCCCTGCTCATCCCATATCCATTCTTCCTCTCTATACTCTCCTCTATGTCTTCACTTTTAATCAAACTGGATCTCAACTCCACCCCTGAGTAATCTGTGCTGTCCATCACAGGTTCTGTCTTCATGTCTTCACCTGAAGAGGCGGGGCTTGAAGCTCTTAAAGTGAAGCACAGATTCTGATTGGATGTTGTAAGTGAGCTCTGTGGAATCCACCAATCGTCTTAAGGGAGGAAATGATGGGGAGGACACAGCACGGGTCATGGAGGGACAAGTTGCTGAGGAGAGAAGACAGTTAATAGAAACCCTGTTACATTAAAAAGGAAACTTTATTATTTGCATAAAGGGCTTTAATGAACACTTCATGAAGACTAAATGCAAAAAGTGATGGCACAGGTGTCCCTAACGTCTCACACTACAAACTATATACAAGTCCACCTTCCCCGCCAGAAAACAGGCTACCTCGATGCTAAATGCGTGAGGAAGCAAAAAACTAAAAAATAAATAGAATCAAAGCCCCATAATAGGCAGTACCGTTTCGGTTTAATATAAATACGGGGATTTCAGAGACCTGGGTTGTGTATGTGAGCATGCGCGAGATTTGTCCTGATCCTAATGTGTGAGTAACGGTCGGTCTGACTGTCTCTTTACAGTGCATGGCTTTAAAGGCGAAATGTTACATGAAAACGTAATTCTTAATGAGAACCAAAATACATTATGACAATTAAAATTATAGGCTACAATAATAAAAAAATCAGTTTCCCCGGTTTAGGCTTTGCAGGCTAGCCTACTTATTTAATTTTCGGCGAGCCACTTAGCCAGTTATTAAACTGTGATTATTCCAGTCTGCTTAGGCTCTATCCATTAAACAAGCAAATTAGATTTTCAACATGAAGTAGGCTTCGACTATCTTTAACTAATAGGGACGATTTTATTTGGAAATGCATGTAGGCTACCAATGGAAGAAAAAAAATCAGTTGCCCTTTATCAACTGCTGGCTCGACAATAATACAGTATATTATATCAGGGCAAACCGTGTGACACGGAAAATGCTTTATCAAAAAAGCCACACATAGAATTAGAAACGGAAATAAAATTGGTTCTCATTAAAAATGAGAATGGCTTTGGTTTTGCTAAATGGACACTTACCGAGTAAACGTCGGCTTCTTGTTTATTTAATAGTCTAATATCGGTGCTCAGTAGGCTGCTTTAGCATTGGGTATTCACGAAGCAGTATTGGAGCAGCGCATCATCTAAAGTTGTCCATGGAACGTTAACTAACGTTAAAACACTTTCCGAATTTCAGCAGCCTGATCTCTTCTACTTCTTGTTCTTTCGTTTTGGTTTACGGCGGTTGTACGACAGCAAAAGGGTGCATTACCGCCACCGACTGATCCGGAGTGTGGATTGAGGAGACTTAGCAACAGACTAAATTAATTTAATAGGGAGAAAAATGTCTAATTCCCGATGCTATTAAAAACTGAGAGGATTACCATACTTCTGTCGCCTGTCGTTTTTTCTCCCAGAATTTTATTAACATTGAGTTCCTCCCCTATCTCAGACTCTTGCAAACTCGCCCTCAATATTCCTTTTTACTAAAAGAAAATGACACCACACTGGTAACGTTAAACTTTACAGAATGCTTTTTATGTTAGCTATAAGAACGTGACTGCAACATGAAGGGTGGGTGTGTTTAGCCGGAGTGGTTCGGTGTACAGGGCATATTTAATTTTAGTTTTTCTCGGTTCTGCTCATTTGGGATGACCTTTGACCTACCTTATCTTTTGCATTCGATATAACTGCATAAAACTGACAGGACTGTACCGATGACAACAATCTGGCGCAACACACGGCACCATCTCTTACCTAGCTAATACATGTCCACTTGTCCAGAATAAAAATGATGATGTACAAAAATCTAAAGAATGTAATGTTAGGTAACTGTACGCAAAAAATAAAAACTGGAGGCAATATGCCGGTCTCTTGATCTCTCCCACGGACCGAGCACTGTCCGATCTGTGCCGCGGCTGTGCTAACGCAACATTCGTGTTCAATATAAATCAGATTATAAATGTGAGGTTGCTTTCATAAAGTAGACAGTTTTTGGGCGTTACGAAATACTGTATTGGAACCGAGAAGCTGGTATGATACCTCGTCGTGTTATATATATAATAGCAGAAAATAAATGGGGACATTTCTCTTCAGGAGCGGAGGAGCCGGGGTTCAGACACGCCCTTCTCATTATCATAATTATAAGCGATGAGAAAGGAGGAGAATAGGAAATATTCCAATATAGTGGATGGATCACTTTAAGGGTTGTTTCTCCTGACACAGTTTCCTGTTGAAATCTATGGAAAAATAAGTCAGAAGAAGAAAACCTTCAAGTTATCCATCCATCCATATCTGGCAGCAGAGTGACGGGCAGGGGTTCCCAAACCGGTCCTGGGGCCCCCTGTGTATGCTGGTTTTTGGTCCTGGGTCCCCCCTGTGTATGCTGGTTTTCGGTCCTGGGTCCCCCCTGTGTATGCTGGTTTTCGGTCCTGGGGACCCCTTGTGTATGCTGGTTTTTGTTGCAACCACAGTTGCAATCCCAGAATTTGAACAAGCTGTTAGCCTTTCTTAATTAGGTGATTTTCATGTTTAGAGGAATTATTTACCCTCTTAAGCCAAATTATGTCAGAAATAGCAATGCATGCCATGTAGACCAAGGGTTCCCAAACCGGTTCTAGGGGACCCCTGTGTATGCTGGTTTCCGGTCCTGGGGGACCCCTGTGTATGCTGGTTTCCGGTCCCGGGGGACCCCTGTGTATGCTGGTTTCCGGTCCTGGGGGACCCCTGTGTATGCTGGTTTCCGATCCTGGGGGACCCCTGTGTATGCTGGTTTCCGGTCCTGGGGGACCCCTGTGTATGCTGGTTTCCGGTCCTGGGGGACCCCTGTGTATGCTGGTTTCCGGTCCTGGGGGACCCCTGTGTATGCTGGTTTCCGGTCCTGGGGGACCCCTGTGTATGCTGGTTTTCGTTGCAACCACAGTTGCAATCCCAGAATTTTAACAAGCTGTTCATTTTTCGTAATTAGATGCTTTTCATGTTTGGAGGAATTATTTGCCCTCTTAAGACACATTATGTCAGAAATAGCTATGCATGCCATGTAGAACTCCCCATGTTCATGTTGTGCTTATTGTGCTATATTGCAACAATTACATAAAAAGAGGTTACAAAATTATGTATTTTCACTCAAATTAAAGAGTGAAGTGAATCAATAGGCTCCTAATTAGGTTGTTGAACACATGTGTTTAACTCAACGTTTTCTTTAAGCTCATTAACACAATGCAGGTTTGGCTCGTTATCATTTTCTTTGTGTTTGAATTCTTCATTATCTACCAAATGGTTAGTTTTAGTGGCCATATGTCCACACTTTCACCAATTAGGAGCCTATTGATTCAAATCAATCTTTCAATGGATCTGTTTAATAATTTTCTGTATTAAATAATATAGCACAATAAGCACAATGTGAACATGGGGTGTTTATTCTACATAGCATCCATAGCTATTTCTGATATAATGTGGCTTAAGAGGGTAAATAATTACTCTAAACATGACAAGCACCTAATTAAGAAAAATGAACAGCTTGTTAAAATTCTGGGATTGCAACTGTGGCTGAAACGAAGACCAGCATACACAGGGGTCCCCCAGGACCGGAAACCAGCATACACAGGGGGGCCCCAGGACCGATTTGGAAACCCCTGGTTTAAGGCTGGTTTGATACAGTTGAAGTCGGAAGTTTTCATACACTAAAGCTGATGATACACGGGCAATATTTTCAGGCAATATTGCCGGCAATGGGTATGGGCCACTGTAGCAATGGGCAATAACTGAAAAAAGATTTTTTGCGGATCCTGTTTTTAACCTCTGTTTCAAACCTTTACCGTCATCTCACCACAAAGATATATATGTGCCCGGAATGGCAAGAGGCACAGCTTTCCGCCAATGTAATTTAATCGACCGTATCTCTAAATTTTACGGAAGCATTAATGGATGTATTCACCAGTAAAGCAGGTGGTCTGATTACGTCTGCTGAGTAAAGTTAGCTAGCTAGCTAGCTAGTTAAAAGTCACTCGGTTCGTCAGTACGGCGGTGAGTAATAATACCAATTATTTACAATCAAAAGTCAAGAATACCATAAATTATGAAAAGTTGGTCTTTATTTCAATATTACACTAATACATCAATATAACTTACCTGAGTAATAAATAAATAAAGTTATAAGAGATCAGCATCCCTTCGGTTTCCTCGCACCACTTGGCAGCCATTGTTGAAATTTATTTTTGGAAGACTCAGGTGTCATGTGACCCAAAATCTCATCTGTGATTGGATGGTAGCAAAATATCGCTTGCCTCGATCAAACTTGTTCAGATATTGATTTGTCAATAGGAAAATTTCCAGCAATCATTGCCTGGCAATATTGCCTGAAAATATTGCCCGTGTATCATCAGCTTTAGGTTGAAGTCATTAAAACTCATTTTTAACCACTCCACAGATTTCATGTTAGCAAACTATAGTGTTGGCAAGTCAGTTAGGACATCTACTTTGTGCATGACACAAGTAACTTTTCCAACAATCTTTTACAGACAGATTATTCCACTTTTAATTCACTATATCACAATTCCAGTGGGTCCGAAGTTTACATACACTAAGTTGACTGTGCCTTTTATTTTTTTAATATTTGGTCACATATCCTTTGCATGCCATGGCTTCCTGATGTCTGTGACCCAACAACATCAAAAGACTCGATATCTTATTTTTTGGTACTCTTACAAGCGATACTATAACGTCTCTGCATTTGAATGGATCTCTATGGGAATTAGGGGGTGGGACTGGATTTAGCTGTAAATTATGCTGGAACAATAATTATTTCTTGATGAGGGATTTTTTTTTTCTCATAATACATTTACCTCAATTAAAGGTTGGATTTTTCTCATTTTTTCAGTGTGAGATTTAGCTAATTCATCAAACGGTGAATTTTTTATAACCCTTTTAACTTTTTTTATAACCCTGGTAAATCTTTACCAGGGGTGGCAATAATAGTGCAGGGCACTAGGACCGAAAAAATAGGAAAAGTGAGGAGTTGAAAAATAAAAACAGCCAGTAAATGATAAATGGGAGAGTAAAATAAATTATTTTTTCGCCTTTAGGATTCCATACATCAGAGGTCACTGTGTCCTTAAAATGCAGGGAAGCCATGTCATATAGCTCAGACAAATCCTGTTACTTTAGCACACAGACCCAAAATACAGGCCCAAATACTATGACCCCTCCGACCCCAAACATCTCCAACATTTTATTTAAAGGGAAAAGTGATACTAACTGAACTTTTCATTCTCAAGGAGGTTTTCTTCCTCCCCGTCTTTAGTCACTGAACATTCAAAAGCAATATTTCATTTGCCACAGAACTGAACCCCGGCATACAAGTAGTGCATAGCAGATGTGCGTGTTTCTACTGTGACCACATTCACAATCGTCAATAAAAAAAACAACAGATCTGTAAAGTTCCTTTCACAGATATCCAAGGGGTTTAGAGTAAGAGGCTAGTTTTAAACTAAGTCAGGACCAAGTTCTTTTGTCTCCAAGTGTAATTAAAAATGGCTGCACCTTACACTTTACATTTTTTCCCCGTTTACTAAAAATGTAATTTTAAAAAGACCAGTCCATACCTCAACTCAGTAAGTGCAGTTCTGAAACTTCCCACATTTTTAGCTGTGTACATTCTTTCTACTTTTGGAATTTGTTGGTGTAATGTCTGACTACTTTATTCACTGAAGCTCTGGTAAAACTTGGGGCACTCTCCTGTAAGGATATTCTGGAGTACGTTCAAGTTTGATTTACATGTGAAGCTCTTCCCACAGTGGGGACAGTGTTATGGGTGCTCCACTGTATGAATTCGCTGGTGTACTCTTAGATTTGATGCAAATCTGAAGGTCTTCTGACATTGAGGGCACTGGTATGGGCGCTCTCCCGTATGACGGCGCTGGTGTGATGACAGACTGCTGGAGTGACTGAAGGTCTCCCCACACTGGGAGCACTGATACGGGCGCTCTCCTGTATGAATTCGCTGGTGTACGGTCAAGTCTGATGCAAATCTGAAGCTCTTCTCACATTGAGGGCACTGGTATGGGCGCTCTCCCGTATGACGACGCTGGTGTGACTTCAGACTGCTGGGATGATTAAAGGTCTGTTCACATTGGGAGCAGTGGTACGGGCGCTCTCCTGTATGACGACGCTGGTGTGACTTCAGACTGCTAGAATGACTGAAGGTCTGTCCGCATTGGGAGCAGTGGAATGGACGTTCTCCCGTATGACGACGCATGTGCTCTGTTAGACTGCTTGATTGAGTGAAGCTCTCCCCACACTCAGAGCAGTGGTAAGGCCGCTCTCCTGTATGAATTCGCTGATGACACATCAGCTGTACAGGACACATGAAATTCTTCCCACACTGGGAGCAGTGGTACGGGCGCTCCCCTGTATGAGTTCGCTGGTGTACCGTCAGGTATGATTTACACCTGAAGCTCTTCTCACACTGGGGGCAGTGGTATGGGCGCTCCCCTGTATGAGTTCGCTGGTGTACCGTCAGGTATGATTTACACCTGAAGCTCTTCTCACACTGGGAGCAGTGGTATGGACGCTCCCCTGTATGAGTTCGCATGTGTACCTTCAAATAAGACGGAGACTTGAAGCTCTTCCCGCACTGGGAGCATGAAAACATCTCAGACTGACCTGTAGGAAGAGAAGATGGGATATTTCTTGACATGAACAGATTAATAATTTAAGTGATAATGGAGAAACCATACAAATGGGAACAGAAAAGATTACACACGTACAAAATTGCACTGAGGCAAAGTTACTTGCAGGGACAAGCAGTTAGCCAATTTTACAAATTCAGGTGAAATAGTTGAAAATCAATAGTGCAACATTTAAAAAAAAAAATAATAATAATAATAATTTATTTTCAATGGAAAACCAGTTTGACATGTATAATTCCATTTCCAATACATGGACGCTGATCACAGTACATCTCCAATCATCCACCAGTTAGCTGATCACAGTACATCTCCAATCTACCACCAGTTAGCTGATCACAGTGCATCTCCAATCTACCACCAGTTAGCTGATCACAGTACATCTCCAATCTACCACCAGTTAGCTGATCACAGTACCTGTCCAATCTACCACCAGTTAGCTGATCACAGTACCTGTCCAATCTACCACCAGTTAGCTGATCACAGTACCTGTCCAATCTACCACCAGTTAGCTGATCACAGTACATCTCCAATCTACCACCAGTTAGCTGATCGCAGTACATCTCCAATCTACCACCAGTTAGCTGATCACAGTACATCTCCAATCTACCACCAGTTAGCTGATCACAGTACCTCTCCAATCTACCACCAGTTAGCTGATCACAGTACCTCTCCAATCTACCACCAGTTAGCTGATCACAGTACCTGTCCAATCTACCACCAGTTAGCTGATCACAGTACATCTCCAATCTACCACCAGTTAGCTGATCGCAGTACATCTCCAATCTACCACCAGTTAGCTGATCACAGTACATCTCCAATCTACCACCAGTTAGCTGATCACAGTACATCTCCAATCTACCACCAGTTAGCTGATCTTCTGTCCTCATCGGCATTGGCATCAACCAAAGAAAAAGTCCTTTCCAGCTGCACAATTAATTTCCTTAGTATATTGTTCTGTACTGAATCAAACGCATAATAATAAGATTAATAGTACTGTGATGGTTACTTTTATAATGGGAGCATTGAGGTAGATGGGGGCACCTTTAACTCAGCTGAGCAAGCAAGGAAACTAGCTTCCTCTGATGTTTGCACAAAACCATCTTACAAACGGCGGTGTGATAAATCAAGTGCTTCAGAGGAGAGCACGTACACATTCAAAAAACAAAGCATTTTTGTGTACTTACGGTTTAGCTATAATAAATTATATATTTTTACTATATCACAAATAATGGAAATGACAACTACGATCATAGCAAGGCAACGACCTGACTGACAGAGATGTTTTGTCTTAATTTCTATTATATATAAAACATACTTATAAACTTATAAATACAAATATCTTCACCTGTATTTCCTGCCCTGGAGGAGATGACAGGAGATCCAGGGGAGGGTACGCTAGACTGCTCCAGTAAACAGGAAGTAACCAGGGATGGCAAGCTCTCCTCTTCCTGCTTTAAATCTGATATCCTGTCAATTTTGGGGGTTTGGTCCATTACATTTCCCTCCCTCTGTTCATCCCCCTCAATTTCTGGGTTCCAGTCATTTCTCTCCACCTCTTCATCTTTCACACCATCCTCCCTCTTCACCTCCTCATCTTGCCTCTCCCCACCTTCCTCCTCCTCCTCTTCCTTTATGTTGGAGAGAATGAGTTCTTCCTGCCTGCTCATCCCATATCCATTCTTCCTCTCTATACTCTCCTCTATGTCTTCACTTTTAATCAAACTGGATCTCAACTCCGCCCCTGAGTAATCTGTGCTGTCCATCACAGGTTCTGTCTTCATGTCTTCACCTGAAGAGGCGGGGCTTAAAGCTCTTAGAGTGAAGCAAGCACTCTGATTGGATGTTTTCTGAAGTGAGCTCTGTGGAATCCACCAATCATCTAAAGGGAGGAAAGGATGGAGAGGGGACAGTGGGTCATGGAATGAGAAGTTGCTGAGGGGAGAACAGAGTTTATGACAAATTTACATTAAAAAGTAATCTATTATTTGCATTAAGTACTTTAATGAACAATTTATTAAGACTTTAAATGCAAGAAGTGATTTCGCAGTTTCTTTCCCAAAGGCTAAACTACAGGAGATTTTAAGGACCTGGGTTGGGTATGTGAGCATGCGGGAGATTCGTCCTAATCCTAATGTGTGAGTACTCAAGGTCTGTCTCTTTACAGTAACGTTACATGACTTTGAGGGGAAATATTCCATGAAAACATTCTGGAAAAACACATTATGAAAATCCAAACAATACAAAAGAAAGTTTCTGACGTTTCGGTTTAGCAGGCTAACGTTACACAGGTTAGTTATCTACATCGTAAAATCTTGTTATATAGCTTATACAATTGTGGTCATTAAACTGATTATTCCAGTCTACTTAGCCAACTTGAAGTATGTTATTTATTTAATTGGGCGATACTTTATTTGGAAATGTGCGTAAGGTTCTGTTGAAAAATCACTTTCCCTTCATCAACTGCTGACTCGATAGCTCCATCAACAACAAAAAACGTTTTTGAGTTAGAAAATCGGTGCACTTAGCCCAGTAGCATGGGAAACAGTGTGACACGGAAGTGTCACAAAATTTTTTTTTGCCGTTCATTCAAAACGATAATGCTGGCTTTGGTTTTGCTAAGTGGACACTTACCTAGTAAACGTCGGCTTCTTGGTTATTTAATGGTCTAATATCGGTGCTCAGTGCTTTAGCAGTGGGTATATACGAAGTAGGAGCTTTTGTATGGGAGCAGCGCATAATCTCGTGGAAAAATGACCAAGTTAATAAAATCATAAAATACTCAAATTTCCACAGCCCGATCTCTTCTTCTTCATTTTATGGCGGTTGGCTATTAATTTCAATGGTGCATTTACCGCCACCCACTGGTCTGGAGTGTAGTTTTAAAATTCTGTTTACCTTCAGTTCCGCGCCCACTTCACGCACTCCTCTCTTTCTTGCATTATAAATTGGCCAGTTTAACAGTAATGTGTCCTTTATTTTGTTCAAACAACAGATTTCATGGTGCTTTATTAAATATGACAAAGGTTTTCCATCAGTCATAATAGTTAACAAAATTATTTATTAAATTGTTTCCTGCTGTATGAAATATAAACATATTGAAAATTGTGATTTAAAAATAAAATATGGCTAGCAATGTCTCAAGATCAATTGGCAATTCAGTTGCTATCCAGCCACAAACATTTTTAGTCATCCACCATTGCTCAACAGACTTTGTTGAAATAGAAAACGGTGCCTTTCATATCGTGGTCATGGAGGAAGCTACTTTCAACTTCAAAAATAGGGAACTTTTGCACCACCATTTAGCCTAGGGTGAGGGTTATAAACATGGCTATATTTACAAATTCAAAATGAAACTTTTGATCTGCATGGTGCCCACTTAAAACTAATGTTCTTCTTTGTTGTTGTAGTCGACCAGTGCCGGCACTACATTCGTAGGTAACGTAAAGTATCGCTCCCCCGATAGACTGTCGTCGTATTTTATTTGCTTTGGGTGCACTGTGGAGTGTTTGTGCTTTTGAAGTGGATGCTACCGGTTACCATAGAGTTGCGCTAGCATTAGCAACGTGTGTATGTCCAAAAGAAGGGACAGCATGGAATTAGCTGAAAATGGTTTCCATCAATCAACTACATCATGGGTAAGTTGTAATTGAGACATTATGTCCAAAATTCCAAACTATCCCTTTAAGACGTGAAATACAAGTGAATAACATTTATCTAACGTTACTACAATGCAGACTGAACGCCGCAAAGCCTATTGCTGGCACCTACTGGACACTGCTATTTATCCCCTGCCGAAAATAACACTCTACTGTCACGTACATGTAGGGAATAACACTCTACTGTCACGCACATGTAGGGAATAACACTCTACTGTCACGCACATGTAGGGAATAACACTCTACTGTCACGCACATGTAGGGAATAACACTCTACTGTCACGCACATGTAGGGAATAACACTCTACTGTCACGCACATGTAGGGAATAACACTCTACTGTCACGCACATGTAGGGAATAACACTCTACTGTCACGCACATGTAGGGAATAACACTCTACTGTCACGCACATGTAGGGAATAACACTCTACTGTCACGCACATGTAGGGAATAACACTCTACTGTCACGCACATGTAGGGAATAACACTCTACTGTCACGCACATGTAGGGAATAACACTCTACTGTCACGCACATGTAGGGAATAACACTCTACTGTCACGCACATGTAGGGTAGTCCAGTGGATGGCAGAAAGACCACAACAAATGTGGTAACACTAATCCCTGCCAATCCCCTAAAAAAGCTCTCTCCTTTCCATCACAAATCTTTCTACAATGTAGCAGCACGTGAGCCACTGTCTCCAGTTAGCTAGAGTCCCCAAACAGCCTGTCAGGTTGCCTGCGCACCATCGGAAGCCCCGCCCCCAGAACACAATGGCCCAGCCTGAGCCGGGTCAGAAGCACTTCATCCCTCGTTTTTTTTCTTTTTTTTTCTCTCGCTTTTCTCGAGTTTTGTTCTAAATGATTTATCTCGCTGTGATCATCTCTACTAGGTGATCTACGAGGGGGTGAGCAGAGGCAGGCAGTGAGAGCTTGCTTGTGAATTTAACTCATTTAATAGAGTTCAATTCATCCACTGTACCAATGAGAAACAGCAACACTCCACATTCTTAACCAGGGAGCCCAGTGCAGATATTAAAGTTTATTGCATACATAAGGGAACATAATGAGCACTCTTAATGACTCTATACAAGGGTAAACCAGAACTAATATGCAACAATACATAATTTATAAATAAAAACATAAGTATTTTCACTCGTCTTTACAAGGTCAAATCAAAATCAATCCCAACAGTATATTTTTATGGTTTCGAACATGCACCCACCATTTTAATCTGACAAGATTATGAACGTTCCCAACCGGCAGAGCAGTGTGATACTAGCATGTTGCCATATACGTTCCAGAACTGGGTGTTACCAGAATGTTCTAGAATAAGTCCCAGGTGTGGCAGTTACCTTGTCCACTCAAAAGCAAAGGAATTAACCTGAATTTCAACAGAAGAATATCCAGCATATAAATGGACTAAACAGTGGGGACAGAACATATTCGGGCAGTGACACAATTTGTGTCGTTTCGGCTCTGTACTCCAGAAGATTTGAAATGGAACAGTGACTATGAGGTTAAAGTGCAGACTTTCAGCTTTAATTTAAGGGTTTTTACATCCATATCGGGTGAACCGTGTAGCAATTGTAACCCTTTTTATACACAGTCCACCCCATTTTAGGGGACTGAAAGAAATTGGACAAATTAACATGAACTTAAATAAAGTCACATTTAATATTTGGTCGCATATCCTTTGCATGCCATGACTTCCTGATGGCTGTGACCCAACAACATCAAAAGACTCTTGATATCTTATTTTCTGATACTCTTACAAGATATCTACCGTAATTGGGCATTGGGACTAGATTTAGCTGTAAATTATGCAACAGTATTATGCTAGATTTAGCTCTAAATTATGCAACAGTATGGAATACATGATTGGTAAAATGGCTGTAAGTCATCAAGGGACTGAGGTATCAAACAGGCCTCAAACCATCACTCTGCTGCCAGATGTGCAGTAGATATGGATGGATGATTTTAAAGGTTGTTTCTCCTATTTTCCTATTGAACTCTATGGAAAAATAAATCAGGAGAAGAAACCCTTCAAGTTATCCATCCATATCTACTGTATTTCTGGCAGCAGAGTGATGGTTTCAGGCTTGTTTGATACGTCAGACCCTTGATGACTTAGAGCCATTTAGCCAACCATGTGTTCCATACTGTTCCAGCATAATTTGCAGCTAAATCTAGTACCACCCCCCAATTCCCATAGAGATCCATTCAAATGCAGAGACGTTATAGTATCGCTTGTAAGAGTACCAGAAAATAAGATATCAAGAGTCTTTTGATGTTGTTGGGTCACAGACATCAGAAAGTCATGGCATGCAAAGGATATGCTACCAAATATTAAATATGATGACTTTAAGTTTATGTTAATTTGTCCAATTACTTTTCGTCCCCTAAAATGGGGTGGACTGTGTATAAAAATTGCTACACGGTTCACCCAATATGGATGTAAAAACCCTCAAATTAAAGCTGAAAGTCTGCACTTTAATCTCATAGTCACTGTTCCATTTAAAATCCAATGTTCTGTTGTAGAGCCAAAACAACACAAATTGTGTCACCGCTCGGATACTTTCCATCCCCACTGTATGTAGAAATATAATCCCTATAAACACGGACAAACGGTTTGTCAGAATTCCTTAGAAATGCAGGAAAGCCACGTCAAACAGCTCAGACAAATCCTGTTACTGAAGCACACAGACCCAGTGGCCCAAATACTATGACCCCTCCGACCCCAAACATCTCCAAACATTAAAGCATTCTATTTAAAGGGAGAAGTGATACTAACTGAAGATTTAATGTTCTTGTGTTTCAAGGAACTGAACATTCAAAAGCAAATTATTTAATTTGCACAGAAATGAGCATCGACATAGTCGTGAATAGCAGAGATATGTATTTCTAATGTGACCAAATTCACAATAGTCAATAAATTTTTTTATTTTTTTCCCCCAAGTTCTTTTCATAGTGCTTTCGAGTGAGACTGTTTGGACCAAGTTGATTTGTCTAGAAACGTACTTGCTGCACTTACACTTTACATTTTTTTCCTGTCTACAAAAGAAGTAATCTTTTAAAAAGGCCATTTGATACCTCAACTCAGTAAGTACAGTTCTCAAACATCCCACATTTTTAGCCGTGTACATGCTCTACTTTTGGAATTTGTTGGTGTAATGTCTGACTATTTTATTCACTGAAGCTCTGGTAAAACTTGGGGCACTCTCCTGTAAGGATATTCTGGAGTACGTTCAAGTTTTAAGATTTACATGTGAAGCTCTTCCCACAGTGGGGGAATGCTCCCCTGTATGAAGTCGCTTGTGAATTCTTAGGTTTCGTGCATATCTGAAGGTCTTCTCACAGTGGGCGCAGTGGTACGGGCGCTCTCCAGTATGACAACGCTGGTGTGATGACAGGCTGCTGGAGTGACTGAAGGTCTTCCCACACTGGGAACACTGATACGGGCGCTCTCCTGTATGAATTCGCTGGTGTACGGTCAGGTCTGATGCAAATCTGAAGCTCTTCTCACATTGAGGGCACTGGTATGGGCGCTCTCCCGTATGACGACGCTGGTGTGACTTCAGACTGCTGGGATGATTGAAGGTCTGTTCACATTGGGAGCAGTGGTACGGGCGCTCTCCCGTATGACGACGCTGGTGTGACTTCAGACTGCTAGAACGATTGAAGGTCTGTCCACATTGGGAGCAGTGGAATGGACGTTCTCCCGTATGACGACGCATGTGCTCTGTCAGACTGCTTGAATGAGTGAAGCTGTCCCCACACTCAGAGCAGTGGTAAGGCCGCTCTCCTGTATGAATTCGCTGATGACACATCAGCTGTACAGGACACATGAAATTCTTTCCACATTGGGAGCAGTGGTACGGGCGCTCCCCTGTATGAGTTCGCTGGTGTACAATCAGGTATGATTTAGACCTGAAGCTCTTCTCACACTGGGGGCAGTGGTGTGGGCGCTCCCCTGTATGAGTTCGCTGGTGTACCGTCAGGTATGACTTACACCTGAAGCTCTTCTCACACTGGGAGCAGTGGTATGGACGCTCCCCTGTATGAGTTCGCTTGTGTACCTTCAAATAAGACGGAGACTTGAAGCTCTTCCCGCACTGGGAGCAGGCAAACACCTCAGACTGCCCTGCAGGAAGAGAAGACATTATATTTCCTGATATGAACAACACACGACTAACAACATAAGTGATATGGAGAAAACATAAAAATGGGAAGAGAAAAGATAACACAAGCACAAAAGTGCACTGAAGCAAAGTTACTACTAGGGGTGTACAGTTGGCTAATTTTACAACTACAGCTAAAATAGTTTTGGTTCCTGCAGAAAAACTGTGCCTTAACAGGGTCAGCCACCCAGCAGTGTCTTAACTGCACTAATTCCCTGTGGCCTCTCACTTGGTCTCTTGGGGAAATAGCCAGCAAGCTAGTTATAAACCTCAAAGCTCCCAACGCAAAGTAACCATCACATTACTTGTCATTAAATGCCTAGAGGCATTGCCCCTCTGTGGGACTTTGACCAATCATCTGGTTGCGTGAACTGACTCCCGTTCTGCAGAATAAAGAACACTGATTATTTACACTTCCTGCATCGTACCTTTTTCTACAAACTCTTGGAGTCTTACACACAGTAACTCCGCCCCCGTTCTCTCAGAACAGCACTTCATCAAGTGAGCCACCTGTGACCCAAAATGCTTTTGTGTCAGTATTTTATAGCTAGGCTACAAACAGTGGCGCTCCATTCCCTACATACTACCTCATCTACATTTAAATAATTTTTTAATTCAACTGCCTGCAAACATCAAAAAAAAAGTCTGTGTAAATGTCGAAGAGTGTCAAACAACACCATCTCAAATGCTGTATCTATGCTACAATTACTTTTTTTCTGCGTTCCTTGGGAAGAGACCCTGTGGGCACCCCTGGCTACAACCATTGTGATAAATAGTATAAATATCAGCAAGGGACTCTTGGAGAAACAAACAACATTTTGCTCAATGCTTCCTGACAATTGCAAAGAGGTAGAAATGAATGTTTGTGTACTTATGGTTTTATGATTCAACCCTTACTGTGACTATATCACAAATAATGGACATGACAACTACGACCATCGCAAGGCAACGGCTGGACTGACAGAAAGGTTTTTATCTTAGTATCTGTTGTATATAAAACATTACTTATAAACTTATACATATTTTTTCACCTGTATTTTCTGCCCTGGAGGAGATGACAGGAGATCCAGGTGAGGGTACTCTAGACTGCTCCAGTAAACAGGAAGTAACCAGGGATGGCAAGCTCTCCCCTTCCTGCTTTAAATATGATTTCCTGTCAGTTTTGGGGGTTTGGTCCATTACATCTCCCTCCCTCTGTTCATCCCCCTCAATTTCTGGGTTCCAGTCATTTCTTTCAACTTCTTCATCTTTCACACCATCCTCCCTCTTCACCTCCTCACCTTGCCTCTCCCCACCTTCCTCCTCCTCTTCCTTTATGTTGGAGAGAATGGGTTTTTCCTCCCTGCTCATCCCATATCCATTCTTCCTCTCTATACTCTCCTCTATGTCTTCACTTTTAATCAAACTGGATCTCAACTCCGCCCCTGAGTAATCTGTGCTGTCCATCACAGGTTCTGTCTTCATGTCTTCACCTGCAGAGGCGGAGCGTGAGGCTCTTACAGTGAAGCACAGATTCCGATCTGATGTTTTCTTAAGTGAGCAATATGGAATCCACCAATCTTCTACAGCTAGGAAAGAATGGAGAGGACAGTCACAGAGTGCTGAGTTGCTGAGGAGAGAAGAGAGTTAATATAAACCCCTTTAATTGAATTTTATTATTTGCATTAAGTACTTTAATGAACAATTCATGATGACTTTAAATGCAAGAAAGTATTGCACAAGTTGTTTTCCGAATGTCTCACCGCGCAAGGCTAAGCTATAGGCTATATAAAACTATAGAGGTGCACCTTACTAGCCAACCAGAAAACAGAGGCTTTGATTATGACATTGACAATCCAAATTATAAATAAAAAAGATCAGTTCCCCCCGTTTAGGTTTAGCATGTTACCTTTTTTATTATTATTTTCCGCAAGCCACTTTGCCAGTTATTAAACTGATTATTCTACTCCACGTAAGCACTTCCCATTAAACAAGCCAACTTGATTTTCAACTTGAAGAACGATTATAATAACGAAATGACTTAATTTGGGGCCATTTTATTTGGAAATGTGTGTACTCTTGAAAAATCAGTTTCCCTTTATCGACTGCTAGCTCGACAGATCTATCAACAAAAAACGCGTTTCAGAAAGAAAGCTAGTGAACCTAGCCAACTAATTAGCAGGGCAAACGGTGTGACACGGAAAGTGCTTCATTGAAAAAGCCGTAAATAGGCTAGAAACGGAAACAACATTTGTTCATTAAAAACGATAATGGCTTTGGTTTTGCTAAATAGACACTCACATAGTAAACTTCGACTTCTTGGTTATTTAAGTCTAATGTCGGTGCTCAATACTTTCGCAGTGGGTATTCGTATTGGAGCAGCGCATCATCTGTAAAATTGTCCAGATTTTCTAATTGAACATTTTTTTTTAGAATTTCCGCAGCCTGATCTCTCCTTTCTTCTTGTTGTTGTTCTTTAGTTTTGTTTAACGGCGGTTGTACAACAGCAAAAGCACGCATTACCGCCACCCACTGAGCCGGAGTGTGTACTGAGGAGACTTACAGACTACATGTAGTTAATAAATAAATGTATAAAAAAGAAAAAACTCTAATTATATTAATCAACTCTGAATGCTCTTAAAAACTGTAAGACGAATTTCATACTTTATCCTCTGTAGATATTTTTCACAATATTACTAACTTTGACTTCCTCCCCAGTCTTGTGCAAACTCATTCTCAATATTCCTCTTTCACTATCATATTTACTACAATTATTAATGATATGAAATGCAGGTTCTAACTATCCACAAAAACCTCATGCCTGATTCATGCTTCTTGTAAAGTATTTTTAATCCTGTGTGACCAAGTCCTAATCTAGAAATAACATTCTCCTCTTTCCCGTTTACCCCTCCAGACCTTGTGCACTCAACCAATGGATTAAGGGAAATGTCGACCTTAACTTTCTCCATTCCATTCATACCACCATCTCTTTTTATAATGACTTGCAGTTCAATGTTTTCAGTGTTGAGGACAACCATTTCTTTTCTTTAGTGGTCTCCTCAGTCGGTTCGGTCGGGTATAGTGAATTCTAGATATTCTGAATTAAAAATAGATTCAAAACTGAAACCAGAATTAACTCAAGGTTTGCAAGGAGTACAAGGACAACACACTTGGACAAACAGAGCATCCACAGCATACCACAATGAACTCAAGGCTATGTTGGAACTTAGTTCACATCTTATATACGTTATATACTTATATATATATATATATATATATACTTATATATCCTTATATACGTTATATACCTTATATATGGGTACAATAACAACCTCCTTGCAGCATGTTATTTTCTCCGCCTTGATCACGTGTCTTACATATTCAGGGTGTGTCCCAATATTCTTCACTCCCCACCTCCCTCCACTCCCCCACTACCACTCCTACCCGGAAGTATGTGGAGGGAGGGGAGGGGAGGAGAGGAAAGGAGCCGTAAAGAAAATTGGGACAGCGAATCTGCTTCACCGTCATAAAAATCACCGTCGACTATTGATAAAGTTGCCCTATCATAACTTTGACTGACGCCGAGCCCACAATGAGTCCCAGCGCCAATCACAGATCTTATGCACGGCCAGCCCATTTAAAGCTACAAAATATCTTTTAAGTTTTAAGTACTGTAGCTATAAATATGTCGCCTACCTGACATTGCAGTTTGCGTCGAGACACTAATTAATATGTAGGCTACTCAGTATTAGATCAAAGTGAACATCATGTAGCCTAGTATATCCTATGCAAACATAAAAATTTACACTAATTCCAAAATCCTGATGTGTGACGTGGGCGGAGTCTGGTTTTGAAAGTAAATTCCCTATGACAGACAGAACAGGCTTCGGAGACTATCGATTATTTCTTGAAATCTGATTTATAGAATGAGCCGAAACGTTCCTGGATTAGCCTGTGTGGTACAAGGATATAGAGCATAAATCGCATGTTCAAATTTTTATTTTTTAAAGTAATGGATTAATGATTGTAGTTCGACTTGTAGTCCACTTTAACGGACTACATATACAGTACTGCAACACACAAGTGGTTCTCGACCAATAAGATCTCATCTGTCTGGACATTTTTGGCAGATGGGAGTACTGCTGCTGAAGATGCGCTAACGTTAGCTTGCTAAGTTGAGAAGCCCGCCCGACTTCGGTTAACCACATAAAGCAATTGTAGCTTTTAGTTCTTCAAGCTAACGTTAGAAAAAAGTGTTTAAAAACGGAGCTGTGTGCTACGGCTGGCTAACGTTATATGACAATGTTTGGAGACAACGCTGCTCGTCCTGAGGGAATTATGGGACGTCGACTTTTTAAACAGTGCCACCGCCGGTATATTCACTAAAAAATACAAAAACGTTAAATATACTCGAAGCTGGTCCAGAAAAACGAGTTTGCGAACGGGCATTATATTGAACAATCCAGGAATACATCGATGTATGCTTCGCCGGAGGGGAGGAAAAGCCGAGTTTGAAGCCGCTTCGCTGGTCTTCTCCACTATTGGGACAGTGGAGGGAGGGAGGAACCAAAGATCGGATTCCGGGGTACGGAGTAGAGGAGGTGGTAGTGGAGGAAGGGAGGGTGCATTTTTCGACTATTGGGACGCACCCTCAGTCTCATTTTGTACCTCTCTCAAGCCCATGTTCTGCCCGGTAACCGATACTTTCCCATAGTAACCGCCTAGCAACAGCCTTATCTTCACATACCTCTGATAAGGCCTGCTGTGGGCCTCTTTTCAACGAAAAGACAGAAGATATTTATTTCATCATTGGAATGCAACTCGCAGTGTAAGAAACAGAGAGTAAATGTAATGTATTAAGCATATATTCTATAAACTCGTATAAAACACACACATGAATATTTTAAACTGTTAATCATGCAGTTACTATGAAAAATTCTTGCTCTATATACTGGATAAAATATAAATAAAGAAGTTCTGGAATTTTCCCAGAAATGGGCCTTTGGCTCATAACTCAAAACTTAACCTTAACTTCTATGCATGCTACTGTGTTCCTTTTAATCAAGCCCTTCTAGTTGCAGTTACTTTAAAGCTCTTTTGTATTACATAATATATTTCTAAACACTTATACATGAATATGGAGTATACAACAATAGTTAAAACAGTATATTCTTCCACGTATGCTCAAACAGCCAATAGTACCCTCCCATGGATCTCCTGTCATCACCTGCAGGACAGGCAAAGCCTGCTTTATCTTGTTCTACTTGATCTCTCTCACTACGCTAATCCCTACTAGGGGTGAGACCTTGCTTGTGAATTTAACTAATTAATAATTAATAACTAATAATTTAAGAGACATCACCACTCTACATTCTTAACCAGCAAGACCAGTGCAGATATTAAAGTTTATTGCAAAATCGATCTCAGCAGTAAATATTGAAGGTTTTCCAACGGTTTTCCCCTTCAATACATCGGGCGTGACAGGGCACCCATCTTCTCATGTCCTTTTTCATAATTTTACATTTATCATAGCATTTACAATTTACATAATATAATTCCGACCACTGCTGACAGGATGCTCTACCACTTAAAACTAACAGAAAAAAACGAACAGAAAAAAATAAAATAAACCAAACTGAAACCCCTCCGCAGTCGATCCACCCCACCCACAACAATGCACCAGCGTTACGTTTTTTTCCCCTCTTTTTTTTTCTTTTTCTTACTGAGTTTGCTGCAAGAAATTCACTAGCAACTATAGCTAATATGCTTTGATAACTATCTAGGTGGATTAGCCAGCTAGTAAGCTTGCTGGCTAACGTTACAGAGAGAATGTTAGCTAAACCGACCCATAGTGTTATGCTTCTGTGAAGCTAGATAGGTCGATAGCTAGCTCAGTTTGCCAACTAGCAAAGTTACATTAACAGGAGGCATAACGCCAACGTTGGTGAATAACTACCAGTATATTAATACATAGATTAGCTAAATAGGTAACGTCAGCTGTATACAGTGGGGACCAAAAGTTTGAGGGCAGTTATTGTTTTGGCTCTGTATTCCAGAACATTGGATTTGAAATGAATATGAGGTTAAAGTGCAGACTTTCAGTTTTAATTTGAGGGTTTTTACATACATATCGGGTGAACCGTGTAGCAATTGTAGCCATTTTTATACATATCCCCCCCATTTTAGGGGACAAAAAGTAATTGGACAAATTAACAAACTTAAAGTCCTCATATTTAATGTTTGGTTACATATCCTTTGCATGCCATGACTTCCTGATGTCTGTGACCCAACAACATCAAACGACTCTTGATAACTTATTTTCTGATACTCTTGCAAGAGTTACTATAACGTCTCTGCATTTGAATGGATCTCTATGGGAATTGGGGGGGGGGGGGTCTAGATTAAGCTGAAAATTACACGGGAACAGTATGGATGGCTAAATGGCTGTAAGTCATCAAGGATCTGAGGTATCAAACGAGCCTCAAACCATCACTCTGCTGTGAGATATGGATGGTCACTTTAAGGGTTTCTTCTCCTGACTTATTTTTTCCAGAGTTCAATAGGAAAATGCGTGAGGAAAAACAACCCTCAAACAACCCTCCATCCATATATACTGCATATCTACTGCATATCTGCCCTTAAAGTGATCCATCCATATCTACTGCATATCTGCCCTTAAAGTGATCCATCCATATCTACTGCATATCTGCCCTTAAAGTGATCCATCCATATCTACTGCATATCTGACAGCTGAGTGATGGTTTGAAGCTTGTTTGATACATCAGAGCCTAGACAACCATATTCCATACTGTTCCAGTGTAATTTACAGCTTAAACTAGACCCCCCCCCCCCCCAAATATGCAACCAAATATTAAATATGAGGACTTTAAGTTTATGTTAATTTGGCCAATAACTTTTTGACCCCTAAAATAGTGGGGACTATGTATAAAAAAGGGCTACAATTGCTACATGGTTTACCCAATATGTATGTAAAAACCCTCAAATTAAAGCTGAACGTCTGCACTTTAACCTCATAGTCACTGTTCCATTTAAAATCCAATGTTCTGGAATACAGAGCCAAAACAACACAAATTGTGTCACTGCCCTCAAATGTTTGGTCCCCACTGTAGACTAGTTAGCGAACTTGCAATGTTTTGTAACGTTTCTGCTTTGGTTGGTGATGTGATAAGTTAAAATGTTATGGTAAGTTACTTCTTAAAATGCAAACAATTTTGTTACAGCTACTTCATCACCATAAATCTGGGCTGGGGTGAAAGGGGCTTGTTTTATAGCGGATAATTTATGATTTTTAGGGGGCCAATGGTGCAATTGAACGGTCTAGATCAAACGCTGGGTGCTGTGGTATGGGCGCTCGCCTGTATAAGTTTGTTGGTGTATCTTCAGGTTTGATTTACAATTTAAACCCTTCCCACACTGGGAGCAGTGGTATGGCCACTCATGTATGACGACGCTGGTGTGACTTCAGACTGCTGGAATGACTGAAACTCTTCCCACACTGGGAGCAGTGGAACGGGCGCTCTCCTGTATGGATTCGCTGGTGTACCGTTACGTGAGATAAGCATTTAAAACTCTTCCCACACTGGGAGCAGTGGAACGGGCGCTCGCCCGAATGGGATCGCTGGTGTACCTTCAGGTATGATTTATTACAGAAACTCTTCCCACACTGGGAGCAGTGGTACGGGCGCTCGCCTGTATGGGTTCGCTGGTGTACCGTCACGTGAGATAAGCATTTAAAACTCTTCCCACACTGGGAGCAGTGGAACGGGCGCTCCCCTGTATGGGATCGCTGGTGTACCGTCAAGTGAGATAAGCATTTAAAACTCTTCCCACACTGGGAGCAGTGGAGCGGGCGCTCCCCCGTATGGGATCGCTGGTGTACCTTCAGGTATGATTTAGACCAGAAACTCTTCCCACACTGGGAGCAGTGGTATGGACGCTCCCCTGTATGGGTTCGCTGGTGTACCGTCACGTGAGATAAGCATCTAAAGCTCTTCCCACACTGGGAGCAGTGGAACGGACGCTCCTCTGTATGAATTTGCTGGTGTATCTTCAGGTATGGTTCAGAACAGAAGCTCTTTCCACACTGAGAGCATTGGTATGGCCGCTCCCCTGTATGGGATCGTTGGTGTACCGTCAGGCGTGATTTAACTCTGAAACTCTTTCCACACTGGGAGCAGTGGTATGGACGCTCCCCTTTATGTATTTGCTGGTGTATGTTCAGTTTTGATTTAGTACAGAAGCTCTTCCCACACTGGGAGCAGTGGTACGGGCGGTCCACTGTATGGGATCGCTGGTGTACTTTCAACTGAGATGTACATTTAAAGCTCTTTTCACACTGAGGGCAGTGGTATGGTCGCTCTCCTGTATGAGATCGCTGGTGTACCTTCAAGTGAGATATACATTTATAGCTCTTTTCACACTGAGGGCAGCGGTATGGCCGCTCTCCTGTATGAGTCCTCTGATGTACACGAAGATCACGTGACCGTTTGAAGCTCTTCCCACATTGGGAGCAGGTGTGGGCCCCTGGAGTGCCTGTGTGGGACTGTGTTGGGGTGGAGAGTGTCTTAGGGGGTGTGGGGTGCTGATGTGTGCTGCTGGGAGGCAGTGGGTTCTCTGCTCCGTTTCCTCCAGACCTCTGAATCCTGCTGTGCTCCTCTGGGTGAACCTTCTCAATGTGCTGGTGAAGCTTCACTTCTTCCATGTGAGTGAATGGGCACTGGGAGCAGGCAAACACCTCAGACAGTCCTGTAGGAAGAGAAGACAGGACACTTCCTGATATGAACAGATGAATAATTTAAGTTATAATGAAGAAAACTTGCACTGAATTTAAGTTACTCATAGGGGTGTATCAGTAAGACAACTAGTGAAATAGTCATAAAATAACTGAAAACAATAGAGCAGCATTTCAAAAAAAGTGAGGTGAATAAAATGGAATTGTCCACTGTGTCACGCTTGGTTTGTCATCGTTGCAGGTGAGAAAGGGCGGGGGGTTGCTTGGTAAATGTTCGAGCGACAATAGTGGCAATGAGAAACTCCATGTTTGGCAGAGTTGTCACATATCATGTACAAATAAAGCTAAAACACAGAGTTGTTGTTTCCACTCGGTTTGGTTGCAGGATCAATTAATGTCCGAGTTGAGCAATCTTAAAGGGATAGTTCGGAATTTTGGACATAATGTCTCAATTACAACTTACCCATGATGTAGTTGATTGATGGAAACCATTTTCAGCTAATTCCATGCTGTCCCTTCTTTTGGACATACACATGTTGCTAATGCTAGCGCAACTCTATGGTAACCGGTAGCATCCACTACCAAACGCACAAACACTCCACAGTGCACCCAAAGCAAATAAAATATGACGACAGTCTATCGGGGTTATTTTGAGTGTTTATACCATCATTTTTTAAGTCAAACTATCATTGAATCCTTTCCTTTGTGCTGACCTATATTCTCTGTGGAAGTACGGTGGCGGAGCGATACTTTACGTTACCTATGAATGTAGTGCAGGCACTGGTCGACTACAACAACAAAGAAGAGCAACAAGTTGCAATGGCCACGTTCGCTCAGCAGCCGTACTTCCACAGAGAATATAAGTCAGCACAAATTAAAGGATTCAATGATAGTTTGACTTCAAAAATGATGGTATAAACACTCAAAATAACCCCGATAGACTGTCGTCATATTTTATTTGCTTTGGGTGCACTGTGGAGTGTTTAAGTGTGTTTGGTAGTGGATGCTACTAGTTTCCTACGAGTTGCGCTAGCATTAGCATGTATGTCCAAAAGAAGGGCAACTGCACCATGGGTAAATCGTAATTGAGACATTATGTCCAAAATTCCGAACTATCCCTTTAAGGCGCCGGTGGCATAGCCACTAGGGCAGGGGTGTCAAGATCCGGTCCTGGAGGGCCGCAGTGTCTGCTGGTTTTTGGTGCGTTTAAGCACAAGTGATTAATTTAAGTCACTAATTGGCTAAGAAGTCCACACACCTTGTTCTCAATGCTTTAACTGGGTGCTGATTGAAAGGAAACCACAAATACCTGTAGACACTGCGGCCCTCCAGGACTGGAGTTTGACACCCCTGCACTAGGGGATCTGTGTGAAGGGGTTAAAAATAAAGGGCACTGGTGAGCTCAGTAATCGCAAAGGCGTTGATAGGTCAAGGAAGACCTCTACAGTTAATGGCTGAAGAATTCTCACCATAATGAAGACCCCCTAACAACAGTCCAACAGATCAGAAACAATTTTCAGGAGGCAGGCGTGGCTGTGTCAGTGATTACTTCACAAACACAACTACAGAGGCTACGCTGCAGGATGCAAATCACTAGGAAGCTGCGAAAGCAGGATTGCCAGGGTACAGTTTGCTAAGAAGTATCTAAAAGAGCCTGCCGAGTTCTGGAAAAAAATGAGACCAAGATTCACCTGAACTGTAAAATCTTTTCACCTGTATTTTCTGCCCTGGAGGAGATGACAGGAGATCCATGGGACGGTACTCTCGACTGCTCCAGTAAACAGGAAGTAACCAGGGATGGCAAGCTCTCCTCTTCCTGCTTTAAATCTGATTTCCTGTCAGTTTGGGGGGTTTCGTCCATTACATCTCCCTCCCTCTGTTCATCTCCCTCAATTTCTGGGTTCCAGTCATTTCTTTCAACCTCTTCATCTTTCACACCATCCTCCCTCTTCACCTCCTCACCTTGCCTCTCCCCACCTTCCTCATCCTCTTCCTTTTTGTAGGAGAGAATGGGTTTTTCCTCCCTGCTCATCCCATATCCATTCTTCCTCTCTATACTCTCCTCTATGTCTTCACTTTTAATCAAACTGGATCTCAACTCCGCCCCTGAGTAATCGGTGCTGTCCATCACAGGTTCTGTCTTCATGTCTTCTCCTGAGGAGGCGGGGCTTAAAGCTCTTAGAGTGAAGCACAGAATCTGATTGGGTATTTTCTTAAGTGAGCTCTGTGGAATCCACCAATCATCTAAAAGGTAGGGGAGGATGGAAAAGGATAAAGTTGGTTGTGGATTTCCCACTTCTGGCGGAGGAGAGAAGAGCGTTAATAGACAACTTTACATTATAAATGTAGTAAGTACTTGCAGTAAGTACTTTACATTATAAATGTAGTAAGTACTTGCAGTAAGTACTTTAATGAACACTTCATGAAGACTAGAAGTCATGGCACAGGTTCTTTCCCGAATCTCTCCCTTTGCAATGCTAAACTCTAGGCAATACAAAGCTAAACTACAAGCACAGAAAATAGGGGCTTTGATTGGTAGTTCATATCTAATTTGTGATGACGCTTCAGAGATAGGTAAATGAAACCGCTATCAGCAAAGTAAAATCCACAGTAACCCAGAGAGCACTCACTGTTTTTAAAGACAGAACAGAAAACGTCTTGCTGTGAACATTGGTCAAAGTTCAAACAAAGCAACCAAATCTAGTCACTCTCTACTTTCAGCCATGAATGTTTTCATTTTTCCAACACTGCAATGCATTATTTTCATAACATACATCTCGATTTTTAAAAAGCGAAACATGAGAAGCAGGAAAAAGTACAAGCAAACCCCCAGAAAAGCCATTAATTTGATCATAAATAAAAATACAGCTCAAAGGACCTGGGTGGGTAAGGACCATGCGCGAGAATCGTCCTGATCCTAATGTGCGAGTACTGAAGTTCCGTCGCTTTCCAGTGCATATGAAAATGTTACATGAAAACGTAATGGAAAAAGGCCAATGCACATTAAGACAATCCAAATGATAAAATATAAAAAACACTTAGCCCGTTTCGGTTAACCGGGCTACACAGGTGACCCATTTCTTTAATTTTCGGCGAGCCACTCCGCAAGCTAAACTGTGATTATTCTCATCCCATTAACCACCAATAAAGCAATTTTTCCAACTTCAAATACGAAGGATCCTTACTTATTTGGGAGCTACTTTATTTGTAAACCTGTGTAATAAAAACAGTTTCCCTTTATCAGTTGCGGGCTCGATACTTCAAGCTATAAAAAAATGAGTTTCAGCTAGAAAATCAGCATACATACGCCATTAGCATAGGAAACCGCGTGACACGGAAAAACAAAACAAAACGAAACCGCGTGACACGGAAAAACGTTACTCGGTTAATTCAAAACGATAATGGCTTAGGTTTAACTTAGCTAAATGGACACTCACCTAGTAAACGTCGACTTCTTGGTCATTTAATAGTCTAATATCGATGCTCAGTACTTTAGCAGTGGTATTCATTAAACAGGAGTTTCCGTAGCCTATTGGAGCAACGTATCACCTGCAAAATTTTCCAGGTTACTGAAAACACTTTTCGAATTTCTGCAACAGTGCAGCCTGACCGCCACTTCTTTTTCTTCGGGTTTTCTATGGCGGGTTGCTACCAACTATCAAATGCATACCGCCACCTACTGTTACGGAGTGTGGAAAAGCGATAGCAGGGATTCTGACCCTCCCAGGCTCCCACCCACACCAATCGAATAAATAAAATTCAGCACAACTCTACGAACCTCATATCCCACTGACCCACCCAGGAGCCCAGCCAAAGTAAACTGCCCACCCTTATCCCCAACCAGTTTCCTAAGAATCTCCCTCTCCCTGACATATGTGTGACATTCTAGCACAGGGGTGGGCAACTCCAGGCCTCGCGGGCCGGTGTGTATGCATGTTTTTACTGCCACTAGTTACCATGGCTCAATCAGCTAATTAGTCATACACACAATCACGATTCACTCGTAAATTACAGAACGATAAAACGCTACAATACACGCATACCGGCACAAGAACATTCATCAGCTGCTGTTCATATCGCGGAATGTAGATAAAATATCAGATAATGTAAACGATTGGGCTAATTAAATAATTGCTAACTGGTGGCAGCAAAAACCTGCATACACACCGGCCCGCAAGGCCTGGAGTTGCCCACCCCTGTTCTAGCAGAATGTGCCTAACCATTTCTTTATTACTACAATGAGGACAGTTGCCGAACTTGCCGGTGTCATGCTTCCCTATCCTAAATAAACTGTCATTTAATCCAGAATGCTCCAACCTGAGCCTAGCTAACAGCGTTTCCTCCCTCCTATTCCCACAAAGAAGAGACCTCCCAGAGACCCCTGGCCGGACGGCATACAAATGACGCCCCCTACTTTCCTCATTCCACCTGTTGCCAAACCTTCCCAATCATAGCTTTAACTATAGCCTTAATCTCCCCTTTACCATAAGGGCAGCCTGACCTCGGCTGAAATTCTGAAAATAAACGACGAGGCTCTAACGCCGCGTTCTCACAGCGAGCAACATGGTCGCTGGGTCGGTCAAGTCTACAAGGCTGGGGGCGGGGCAAGAGCTTCCCGTTGTGTTCTCTAAGTCAGCTCAGGCAGCTACAATTTTTTATGAAGAGAAACAATGACAATGCACAATATATCAAAGACGTATTTGCCATATTTACATTACATTACATTACATTAATTTAGCAGACGCTTTTATCCAAAGCGACGTACAATAAGTGCATACAGAGACATCATCAAGATCACTACAGAACAGACAAGACAAAGCACATCCTTCCCATAATGTAGCAGCTATCCCTAGTAATGAACGTTTGACTGTAGTTCACAGTAAGCTGTGGGTAAATCAGCAATACTACACTTCTATTCTAAATACTATTATAAACTATAGTAAACAGACAGGAAAACACAGGGAACTAGTAAACAGGGAACTGATATTCCTAGGTGAGGATATCAGTCAAGGTGGAGTCTGAAGAGGTGTGTCTTCAGGCCTCGACGGAATGCAGGCAGGGTTGGAGTAGAACGTAGGGGAATGGGAAGTTCATTCCACCACTGAGGAGCTAATGTGGAAAAACTCCGCAGTCGGGACAAGCGAGAGCCTTTGACATGGAGGGGGGGAAGTGCCAGTCGCCCTGCTGTAGAAGAGCGAAGTGGTCGAGCAGGAACATAGTTCTGGATTAAGTCCTGCAGGTAGGCGGGACCTGTCCTATTGGCTGCAGTGTAGGCCAGGGTCAGAACTTTGAACAAAGCTAACGGAAAGCTAACGGAAAAAAGTTTGAAATAGTTTGCAAACGTTCGCCTTGTTCGCTGAATTTGAATGCACCTCAGGTGTTGTCTGTTGTGTCTACAAATTGCTCTTATCAGTTCAGATATACGACATATGCGTTTAGGTATAAGTTTGCTCCGCCAGTCTAAAAACAGGCAGCTGCAATGTGAACTTGATAACGCCAAAATTAATAACGTTATAATGCTGAGCTGGCTAGCAGTTAACTGAAATTACCGGGGAAACTGGCCAGATTCGGCTAAAATATACAGCTTGCTACATGCAAAATGAGTAGCTACATGCCATGTGTCACATTTCTAAAATTAATAAAGTTGAACGTAGCCTAGATTCAAAAGTGTATATTATAGCCAGCTGGTCCAATGCAGTATTTTTATTTAATTTTTTTTTTGGTGTGCCTCTACAAGTTACCAGCTGCTATTACATTGGTTTTAATGAGCACTGAAACCCACAACTTAGTTGTTTCGATAACAAGTTGTACTGCTATAACTACAAGAAAAGCAAACAGCAAAGTGTGTAAATCATCAGTTTTTAATTAATTTTTAACATTTTCTTTGAAATGCAAAAATAAATAATAACAATTCACCCTAATGGGTTTAGAATCGGCTCAGTATAATGGTTAAGGAACTGGGTTTGTAACCAAAAGGTTGCAGGTTCGATTCCCAGGTAGGACACTGCCGTTGTACTCTTGAGCAAAGTATTGCTTCAGTATATATTCAGCTGTATCAATGGAGACTATGTATAAATGCAAAATGCTGTGTAAGTCGCTCTGGATAAGAGCATCTGCTAAATGCCTGTAATGTAATGTAATTTCACAAACACAACTAAGTCAATTAACACTACATACAGTATTTCATTGGATAGTGACACATTTTTTGTTATTTTGGTTCTCTACTCTAGCACTTTGACAATGAGGTTGAAGTGCAGTCTGTCAGCTTTAATGTAAGCATATTTTCATCCATATCGGATGAACCGTTTAGAAATTATAGAACATTTTGTACATTGGACAGTTGAACAATGTAGAATAAAGTAATCATTTTTATTATTTGGTCACATATCCTTTGCATGCCATGACTTCCTGATGTCTGTGACCCAACAATATCAAAAGCCAACCATGTGTTCCATATTGTTTCAGTGTAATTTACAGCTAAATCTAGTACCACCCTGCTAAACAGTGCACATTAAACAGCACACTTCTGCCAGTGCACTGTACGCAGGAGACAGGGCGCAGTTAATAGGGCTCTGATTCGGACACAGCTCCAGTTCGATCAGCTCAGGCGTTTGTCAGTTCCGCCTGAGGCAGGCAAGCCACAGAACTATATAAGAAATAGAAAGGCAACTGCCTTCTCAAAACGGCACCTTTCCCACGGCCCAAGGCAAGCCAACTGCTCAACGACGTCTACTCGAACACGCATACAGCAGCTGCAGCGAGAACGAAGTTCCCAAACAATCCCACAATGCCTTTCAAATATCACGTGATTAGCCAAGATGGCGGTATTTACGATACGGAAAGGTATTTGTTTCTCCTGCTTAATGCTAAAATACTGAGAACCAAGATTAGACTATGAAACAAGACAAAAAGCCGACGTTTATGAGGTAAGTGTCCATTTAACTAAACCAAAGCCATTATCGTTTTGAATGAACAAAGTACATTGTTTCCCTTTCTAGCCTACTTACGCCGGTAGCTATGGCTGCGGTCCAATCCGTTAAATCAAATGGTATGCCCTCCTGGGGTGCGTCCCAATATTCTTCACCTCCCTTCCTCCACTCCCCCACTACCACTCCTCTCCTACCCGGAAGTATGCAAAACTACCTGAACTCTTCAAGTACAAGTATTTGCATGTACAGTATACAATGTTCCTGACATTGCGGTGGTGTGTCGAGACATTAATTAAAATGTAACCATTAATACACCATTAAGATGTAATCAGCAACATTAGATTAAAACACAAAATCCGTTTCCGGGGCACGGAGTAGAGGAGGTGGTAGTGGAGGAAAGGAGTGCATTTTTCGACTATTGGGAAGCACCCCTGCACTTCCCCTCGTCACTTCCACTTGTCAGGATGTGACGCAGCACCAAAACAACACAAGTAGACACTCGAACCGACGGGGAGGAGCAAGGGAGGGAGCGGAATTATTTTGCACTCGGAAATGACTAAGATGTACTTTTACATATAGTTTATATTGTAGTTTTATATTTATATCGTTTACCCTGGCAAAGGGAGACATTCGGGAAAGAACATGTGCCATCACTTCTTGCGTTTAAAGTCTTGATGAAGTTTTCATTAATAATAAAGTTTCCTTTTTTGGTGTAAAGTTGTCTCTATGAACTCTCTTCTCTCCCCAGCCAGAGGGGGAAAATCCAGGTTCTGAAGGTAAAAGTCCTCCCCAGTATTTTATTCCAATAACCTGGATTTGCTAATTAGCACAATTAGAGGTAGAACTAATTAGTGAAATCAGCTGGCTTACTTAATGGGTGGAAGAAACGCATGGCAGGACTTTTACTTTGTGACCCCTGGACTTTCCACCTCTGTCCCCAGCAACTGCTCTCTCGGTGACCAACTGTCTCCTCTCCATCCTTTCCTCTCTTTAGATGATTGGTGGATTCCACAGAGCTCACTTCAGAAAACTTCCAATCAGAGTCTGTGCTTCACTCTAAGAGCTTCAAGCCCCGCCTCTTCAGGTGAAGACATGAAGACAGAACCTGTGATGGACAGCACAGATTACTCAGGGGTGGAGTTGAGATCCAGTTTTGTTAAAAGTGAAGACATAGAGGAGAGTATAGAGAGGAAGAATGGATATGGGATGAGCAGGGAGGAAAAACTCATTCTCTCCAACATAAAGGAAGAGGAGGAGGAAGGTGGGGAGAGGCAAGGTGAGGAGGTGAAGAGGGAGGATGGTGTGAAAGATGAAGAGGTTGAAAGAAGTGACTGGAATGGAGATGTAATGGACCAAACCCCCCAAACTGACAGGAAATCATATTTAAAGCAGGAAGAGGAGAGCTTGCCATCCCTGGTTACTTCCTGTTTACTGGAGCAGTCTAGAGTACCCTCACCTAGCTCTCCTGTCATCTCCTCCAGGGAAGAAAATACAGGTGAAAAAACATAACATAAGTATAAGTATGTTTTATAATACAAACCCCAGTTCCAAAAAGCTGGGACAGTATGTAAAATGCACATAAAAGTAGAAAGCAGTGATTTGTAAATTCTCTTTTACATATACTGTATTTAATTAAAAACAGTACAAAGAAAATATATTTAATATATATTTATATATATATTTAAAATATATAAAAACCTTATCAACTTTATTGATGTTTTTAAATACACACTAATTCCGAATTTGATGCCTGCAACACATTCCAAAAAAGGTGGGACGGGGCAAAATAGACTGGGAAGTTAAACACCTGTTTGGAATGTTCCACAGGTAAACAGGTGATACTATCATGACTGGGTATAAAAGGATATGAAAAGACTCTTGGTATCTTATTTTCAGGTACTCTTACAAGCGATACTATAACCTCTCTGCATTTGAATGGATCTCTATGGGAATTGGGGGGTGGGACTAGATTAAGATGTAAATTACACTGGAACAGTATGGAACCCATGGTTAGCATGGTCAGTCCAGCCATTGCCTTGCTCTGGTCATAGTGTCATTTCCATTTTTTGTGATTGCCAGATATAGTCATAGGTATATCAAAAAAACGAAGTACACAAAAAATACATACACCTTCCTGTAATTATCAAGAAGCAATTGGCAAAATGGTTTGTTTTTTTGTTTTTACTTATTGTCGCTGTCGCGAAAACCAAGTATCTCTATTCTCCACTTTTGGTCGTTTTTTGTTGTTGTTTTTAATACATAACGCCCGAAACACACCGGCAGCATCTCGCGGGATCACGCGCGGCAAAAGCGAAGGATCGCGGCATACCTGGAGCGCCACTCGCGTCGTTGAGTCGGGGAGGTGAAAAGTTTAAGGGGGAAACTAGCTGCGGGAGAAATGTTTAAAATCTTCCACTTGCACATTTGGTTATGTTAATGATAATAAGTGTGGAAGTTTCGGTAAATATAAAAAAAATTATAAGCATTATATTATCATATAGTCGGCTAATTGGTCTGGCACGTTTGTGCTATAAAGTGCTGAATTCATAAACCAGATACAGTTTTGAAGCGTTAAACAATCAGATACTAATTTATCATATATACATTTTTTCAGAACAAAATGGGCTACGTTATTTGCTTAATCTCATAACTTTCTCAGGTACAAAAAAAACAAAAAACAAGAAGCTATAGTCTAGTACACTCTAGTCCACCATGGAAGGTTTTAAATCACAGACATCAAACGAATATCCATTATTAATGTAGCTTACACAGAAAACAGTCTGCAAACTTCAGAAGCAATTTTCTTTAAACCACTGTTTGGTGATAGTCCGGGTGTAACAGGGCGTGTTTGGCTACAATGAAAACAACAATTAATTATCCATTGTGTTTGTACCAATGGCTGTTCAAATACAGTAGGCTATGTATGCAAAACTCAATTTTGATAACAATATAGCAGCAATTAACTCAAGGATAGCCACACCTAATGATGGCTGTAGGGGCAACACTAGATTGTGATAACGACCTACACCATGAACACCAAAAACCACACAATGATGATGGCTGTTCAAATACTATAGGTAGGCCTATGCACCTTTATCTATCATAACAACACCTGGATCCGCATAGAAATGTCCTCGTTTTCAGTAAAGTATTGCATACCAATTTCGGAAATTAATTATTTTTTATACAGGTAACAGCACAGCTTGCTTATCACACGTATCAAACATGGTAACTAAGACAAAGTGATTTAATCCGTACAATAGTAGTTCCATGGTAGTTTTTAGCGAAGTAAACATTATCACAATGAAAAAAACAATAGGCCTACTTCCCATCAACTCCAACAGCCGAGAGTCGTCCAACTTATCTTTGCTTTCTTCAGTTTCTGTCCGCATCAAGTCTCATTTCACATGCAGTTGTTTAGGCTCGTTTCCCGCCAGGTTTGACACTAGATTGTAAATACATGGTTGGTAAGCCTATGTAACCAATTCTTATTTATTTAACCGATGCGATGCTTATCCATGCAAACTGAAGTGATAATAGATTTTTAATGTAGTGAACAGAACCGATGTTCATATCCCATCTCCTTTTAAAGTTAAGATCAGCAAAGCGAGTATTAATTAACAATAGCAACAATGCTGATGCCAACAGTAAAGATTATAGGTATATTATTATTATTATTATTATTAGTAAATTATATAGGGATTCTGATTTAATGATTTAATTATATGGTTATTAGCAAACAACTCTTTGGACCGTTTGTTTGGCCTAATAACTGGCCTAAAATGTGAATATTCTCAATGTTGCTTTTTTTATATGCAAACATAACAACACGCGGTGTAGGTCTGGATTGAATCTCGTAAATTAAAATAGCCATCTGGTACTTTAACAACATGTGAATTGTTTGATTACAAATCTAATATTGTGTAGTACAGAGCCAAATCAAGAAAAAATACCTCCTTGTCCCAAACATTATGGAGGGCACTGTATATTATTCATCTGTTCATATCAGGAAATATCCTGTTTTCTCTTCCTACAGGACAGTCTGAGGTGTTTGCCTGCTCCCAGTGCCCATTCACTCACATGGAAGAAGTGAAGCTCCACCAGCACATTGAGAAGGTTCACCCAGAGGAGCACAGCAGGATTCTGAGGTCTGGAGGAAACGGAGCAGAGAACCCACTGCCTCCCAGCAGCACACATCAGCACCCCACACCCCCTAAGACACTCCCCACCCCAACACAGTCCCACACAGGCACTCCAGGGGCCCACACCTGCTCCCACTGTGAGAAGAGCTTCAAACGGTCACGTGATCTTCGTGTACATCGGAGGACTCATACAGGAGAGCGGCCATACCGCTGCCCTCAGTGTGAAAAGAGCTATACATGTATATCTCACTTGAAGGTACACCAGCGATCCCATACAGGAGAGCGGCCATACCACTGCCCTCAGTGTGAAAAGAGCTATACATGTATATCTGACTTGAAGGTACACCAGCGATCCCATACAGGAGAGCGGCCATACCACTGCCCTCAGTGTGAAAAGAGCTATACATGTATATCTCACTTGAAGGTACACCAGCGATACCATACAGGGGAACGCCCGTACCACTGCCCTCAGTGTGAAAAGAGCTATACATGTATATCTGACTTGAAGGTACACCAGCGATCCCATACAGGAGAGCGCCCGTACCACTGCTCCCAGTGTGGGAAGAGTTTCAGTCATTCCAGCAGTCTGAAGAACCACCAACGTTGTCATACAGGAGAGCGCCCGTACCAGTGCTCCGAGTGTGGGAAGAGTTACAGTCATTCCAGCAGCCTCAAGTCACACCAGCGATCTCATACAGGAGAGCGCCCGTACCAGTGCTCTCAGTGTGAAAAGAGCTTTAAATGCTCATCTCAGTTGACGGCACACCAGCAATCCCATACAGCGGAGCGCCCGCACCACTGCTCCCAGTGTGGGAAAAGTTTCTGTAAAAAATCATACCTGAAGATACACCAGCGATCTCATACAGGGGAGCACCCTTTTCACTGCTCCCAGTGTGGGAAGAGCTTTAAATGCTTATCTGAATTGACGGTACACCAGCGATCCCATACAGGGGAGCGCCCGTTCCACTGCTCCCAGTGTGGGAAGAGCTTCAGTTGTAAAAAGTACCTGACGATACACCTGCAAAGTCATACAGCGGAGCGCCCGCACCACTGCTCCCAGTGTGGGAAAAGTTTCTGTAATAAATCATACCTGAAGATACACCAGCGATACCATACAGGGGAACGCCCGTTCCACTGCTCCCAGTGTGAAAAGAGCTATACATGTATATCTCACTTGAAGGTACACCAGCGATCCCATACAGGGGAGCGCCCGTACCACTGCTCCCAGTGTGGGAAGAGTTTCAGTTGTAATTCCTACCTGAAGATACACCAGCGCTATCATACAGGAGAGCGCCCGTACCAGTGCTCCGAGTGTGGGAAGAGTTACATTCATTCCAGCAGCCTCAAGTCACACCTGCGATCTCATACAGTGGAGCGCCCGCACCACTGCTCCCAGTGTGGGAAGAGCTTCTGTAAAAAATCATACCTGAAGATACACCAGCGATCTCATACAGGGGAGCACCCGTTCCACTGCTCCCAGTGTGGGAAGAGCTTTAAATGCTTATCTGAATTGACGGTACACCAGCGATCCCATACAGGGGAGCGCCCGTACCTCTGCTCCCAGTGTGGGAAGAGCTTCAGTTGTAAAAAGTACCTGACTATACACCTGCAAAGTCATACAGCGGAGCGACCGTACCACTGCTCCCAGTGTGGGAAAAGTTTCTGTAATAAATCGTACCTGAAGATCCACCAGCGATCCCATACAGGGGAGCGCCCGTACCACTGCTCCCAGTGTGGGAAGAGTTTCAGGTGTAATTCATACCTGAAGATACACCTGCGTTATCATACAGGAGAGCGCCCGTACCAGTGCTCCGAGTGTGGGAAGAGTTACATTCATTCCAGCAGCCTCAAGTCACACCAGCGATCTCATACAGCGGAGCGCCCGCACCACTGCTCCCAGTGTGGGAAAAGTTTCTGTAATAAATCATCCCTGAAGATACACCAGCGATCCCATTCAGGGGAGCACCCGTTCCACTGCTCCCAGTGTGGGAAGAGCTTTAAATATACATCTCACTTGACGACACACCAGCGATCTCATACAGCGGAGCGCCCGCACCTCTGCTCCCAGTGTGGGAAAAGTTTCTGTAATAAATCATCCCTGAAGATACACCAGCGATCCCATTCAGGGGAGCACCCGTTCCACTGCTCCCAGTGTGGGAAGAGCTTTAAATATACATCTCATTTGACGGTACACCAGCGATCCCATACAGTGGAGCGCCCGTACCACTGCTCCCAGTGTGGGAAGAGTTTCAGTTGTAAATCGTACCTGATGATACACCTGAAAATCCATAGGAATGGAGAGCCCGTACCACTGCTCCCAGGGTTTGATGTAGGCTGCACAATTGCACCAGTGCTCTCCTAAGAATGATATATTTAAGTATAACAGTACTGTTTTCATTGTAAGTAATTTAACCAGCCAAAGTAGAAATGTTACAAAATGTCAACATAACTCTCGTTATTTATATTATTATATAGCTCGTATAACATTATGTATTCATATACCAGCAGTACTTAATAACTTTGGCGTTCTGTATTGTGTCAAAGTAACTTCGCTAATTGGCAACTGAGTGATCTCGCTACCTAGCTAGCATCACAGAAGCATAACACGCCTTGTTAGCTAGATAACCATCTACCATTAGCTGCAAGTCTGTTTAGCGAATGTTCTCTCCGTAACACATTACCTGGCTAGCAAGCTTACTAGCTGGCGAAACTACCTAGCTAATTACCTTAGCATATTAGCAAACTCAGTACAAAAAAAAACGAACGTTAATTTTTTCCAAATAATTTATTTGTTACATTACTCAATCTTGCTACAATTAATGCTAGTCAAGTCCGTGACACTAAATGGTCTTCACTGGCATTGCATTCAATTAGCCTAGGACGCTGCTATTCCCCCAGCAGTTACCATGGTAATTAAATAATGCTTGTTTGCTCAACTGCCAGTCAGGTATTCCGCTGTAAACTGACCGTTCCACCAATGTTAAGTCAGAGGGGGCTGTTTTTAAAAGCTGTGTAATTTAAAAAGCGTAAATCATATTGCTTAATAAAGAATAAGCAAACTAATAGGTATGTGGAATATTTAATGCCAAGTTTAGTACATTTAGCTTAAAAACTGTAGGAGGAGTTGCATCCTGAAGACATGGCCACTCATTGGCTAGCTAGAAGGAGCTACTCCTGTGAATGGGTGAATGCAGAGCCATGGAGAGGCGGGTTTAATTTGTGGGCAGTATAAAAGGGTTTCAGCCCGTGTTTTGTTAGTCTTGTGCATTCTGTGTACCGTGAACTTGCATTGTACAAATAAATGAAGAATGAGTTTTGCTCAAGATCCGCCTGGCTTGTCTTATACAATACAATAATGATAATTATAAGATGATGTAAATAAAGACAATAGAAAAGTTATTACATTTATTTATTGAAATTCATGTCAATTCATCCTGAAAGCAATAAACAATAGCCTTCATTCAATGAATATATTAACTGTGTTTCTACAATAAAAGATGTTTATTATAATAAAGGATTAATCAGTATATTGTATTTTTTCAGATGAGTGTGCTCCTGAATCCCCTCAACAAAACCCCGGAAATAAGGGTGTCATCCTGGGAATTTAAGTGCCCCCATTTTTGAGAAAAAGTCACCCACTCAAAAGCTTTTTGATAAGTTGACTCAAATATGTGCCCTCAAAGGAGATGAGGGACATTCGGTCATCCAAATTTTATCCTTCCTGTCGTTACCATCCCTTGCTTCAAGGGGGGAATCCCCAAAATTCTATTATGAAATATTAATATTTGGTCGCATATCCTTTGCATACCATGACTTCCTGATGTCTGTGACCCAACAATATCAAAAGAGTCTTGATATCTTATTTTTGGTATTTTATTGCTGCATAATGTTGCTGAGCCTAGACCTGACCAACTGAAGCAACCCCAGATCATAACACTGCCTCTAGAGGCTTGTACAGTGGGCACTATGCATGACGGGTGCAATGGCGACTTTTTTTTTGGCCGGGCAGTGTATAACCTCTCTGCATTTGAATGGATCTCTGTGGGAATTGGGGGTTGGGACTAGATTTAGCTGTAAATTACACTGGAACAGATGGTTGGCTAAATAGCTCTAAGTCATCAAGGGTCTGACATATCAAACAAGCCTTAAACCAACACTCTACTGCCAGATATGCAGTAGATATTGAAGGATAACAGAAGATATTGAAGGGTTTCTTCTCCTGACTTATTTTCCCATAGAGTTCAATAGGAAGATTTGTCAGGAGAAATAACCCTTAAAGTGATCCATCCATATCTATTGCATATCTGGCAGCAGTGTGATGGCTTGAGGCTCGTTTGATACCTCAGCCCCTTGATGACTTGCAGCCATTTAGCCAAGGCTATCTGTACGGACAGTGACACAGAATGGCTTGATCATGCACTGAAAGAACGAAGATATTAGTCGGAAATCGCGAAAGGAGAAGGAACAGAGTCGCATAGAAAGTAATGCAAATGGTGAACTCATGCAAGCTTTTCATAGACCACGTCAAATTCTTTTAAATCCATGAGACGATCAACCTAACACGATAGGCTAATCATTTTGGGCTGATCAAATAGCTAGATAATCTATAGTAGGTTTCTAGGTTACCCGAGCTGATCAAAGATCACGCAAACTTGCAAACTGTTTAGCTAAGGTTAGTGAACTGATTCTAACTAGTACACTATTTTATTCAGCAAAGTAGACTGATGTTCTTAACGTTACCTAACCGTCTGGCATGCTAGCTAGATCAGCAAGCTATCAATTAGTAGGCTACTAACTACACTCAGAAAATGTAAAGACCAAGGGTGCTATTACTGAAACATAGTCTAGGTTAATGTTTTCAGTAAGTTAGCCTACATTTTAAATCTTCCATTTCTGCCAATTGCGATATTTCTCTGTATCTTCCTTCATTAAATAGGTTAGCCCACTCGACTTCTACTCTATGCCGCGTTTGACATTTCTCTGTTGTTCTTGGGATTGTATCGCCACCCTGTGGTTGTCAATGCTAACTGCAGTGGTATCGACATGATCATGCGAATGCGACTGCGAGTGCCAATCATAGACTGTATAAAAATAGGTGCCAATGCGAGTGCGGATGAGTGACACGAGTAAACCTGTGAGTGAGATGCTGTGATCAAATAAAGGCAATTGCATTCGTACTCGCAGACAATAGAATTTTGGCACTGTTGGCCCCCCATACTAACTGGCAGCGAAAACACATCGCATCGCAAATCCCATCAGACTCCCCTCTATCGCCACCTATCGACAAAGAGCAAATTAAACAGGAGCGTTTCTACGTGTTCGAGAAATTTGTTTCTCAAACACAGAATTTATTATAGATAATTTATAGGCTATGTCTGAATATTTGATCAACTTAATCAAATCGTTTAACTTACGTGTCATTATTACTACAACAGAATGAATACGCATGCACATAACATTATAACATAACGTCGATTTTTTATTTTTATTTTACAAATATGAAAAACAATCAAATACCATCTACAATGCACGAACAGAGAATTTCCATTCCTGGGCTGTGTGTGAATCAGACCCGTCTACTGCTTCCTGTGTACTAGCATACTGTATGCTGCTTACTGCATACTGTTTAATGACATGCGGTATGTAACAAAAACGGCCACAATTACTACTAGCGAAAACCCCGAAATAACTATATTATCTGGAGATTTTAATTACACTGCATTCTGAGAATGTTGCCTCCTTAACAAATTTCTCATCCAGTGTACTCAACTAGCGTGTTCAATAGTATAGAAGGGCGTCAATTCGGATACAGCCTAGGCTGGACAGGAACAGACAGGAAGTGTCTGGAGATGACCTACCCTCCACTTCATGTTGCTTGTAGTCCCATTTTTCAGCCCTATGCCAGTTCTTAGTGAATTTAACTCATTTAATAAAGTTCAATTTAACCACTGTGCCAATGAGAAACAGCACCACTCTACATTCTTAACCAGCAAGACCAGTGCAGATATTAAAGTTTATTGCATACATAAGGGAACATAATGCACTCTTAATGACTGTATATAAGGGTAAGGCAGAACTAATATGGTACAATACATATTTTATGAACTTTCCACACCAACAGAACAGTGTGATACTAGCATACGTTCCAGAACTGGGTGTTACCAGAATGTTCTAGAATAAATCCCAGGTGTGGCACTGCCCTTGTCCACTCAAAAGCAAAGGAATTAACCCGACTTTCAACAGAAAAATATCCAGCCATATAAATAAATTATATGTAGAAATACACAGACAAACAGTTAATCAGAGATCAGTGTGTCCTTAAAATGCAGGGAAGCCATGTCAAACAGCTCAGACAAATCCTGTTACTGAAACACAGACCCAGTGGCCCACATACCATGACCCCTCCAACCCCAAACATCTCCAAACATTAAAGCATTCTATTTAAAGGGAGAAGTGATACTAACTGAACATTTCATGTTCTTGTTTGCCAATTAAGTTTTCTTTTTCCCTATCTTTAGTCACTGAACATTCATATGCAAATTATTAGATTTACCACAGAACTGAACACGGGCATAACAGTAGTGAATTGTAGCGTGAATAGTCAGAATTGCACTGTAGTCTCTCCAGTGCGAGGTGTTTGGCGGTTCTGAAACTTCACACATTTAGCCGTGTACATGCACTATACATTATTCACTGAAGCTCTGTTAACACTTAGGGCACTCTCCTGTAAGGATATTTTGGATTAAAGTGTTATGAGTTCGCAGGTGTGACTTCAGACTGCTAGAATAACTGAAGCTCTTCTCACACTGGGAGCAGTGGTACGGGCGCTCTCCCGTATGATAACGCTGGTGTGACTTCAGACTGCCGGAATAACTGAAGGTCTTCTCACATTGGGAGCAGTGGTATGGACGTTCTCCCGTATGACGACGCATGTGCTCTGTCAGACTGCTTGATTGAGTGAAGCTGTCCCCACACCCAGAGCAATGGTAGGGCCGCTCTCCTGTGTGAATTAGCTGATGACGTGTCAGTTGTAGGGGACGCATGAAACTCTTCCCACACTGGGGGCAGTGGTACGGGCGCTCCCCTGTATGGATTCGCTGGTGTACCGTCAAGTGAGATAAGCATTTAAAGCTCTTTTCACACTGGGAGCAGTGGAACGGGCGCTCCTCTGTATGAGTTTGCAGGTGTATTGTCAGGTATGATTTACAACTGAAGCTCTTCCCACAGTGGGAGCAGTGGAATGGGCGCTCTACTGTATGACAACGCTGGTGTAATGACAGACTGCTTGACTGAGTGAAGCTCTTCCCACACTTTGAGCACTGGTATGGGCGCTCTCCTGTATGAACTCGCTCATGTGTTGTCAGGTGTGATTTCGCTCTGAAGCTCTTCCCACAGTGGGAGCAGGTGTGGGCCCCTGGAGTGCCTGTGTGGGACTGTGTTGGGGTGGGGAGTGTCTTAGGGGGTGTGGGGTGCTGATGTGTGCTGCTGGGAGGCAGTGGGTTCTCTGCTCCGTTTCCTCCAGACCTCAGAATCCTGCTGTGCTCCTCTGGGTGGTACAGGCTCTCCCTTCCTATGTGTTCGCTGGTGTATCTTCAGGTATGATTTAGAACAGAAACTCTTCCCACACTGGGCGCAGAGGTAAGGGCGCTCCCCTGTATGGGATCGCTGGTGTCCCGTCAAGTGAGATAAGCGTTTAAAGCTCTTCTCACACTGAGAGCAGTGGTACGGGCGCTCCCCTGTATGAGTTTGCAGGTGTATCGTCAGGTACTTTTTACAACTGAAGCTCTTCCCACACTGGGAGCAGTGGTGCGGGCGCTCCGCTGTATGGGATCGCTGGTGTACCGTCACGTGAGATAAACATTTAAAGCTCTTTCCACACTGGGAGCAGTGGAACGGGCGCTCCCCTGTATGGGATCGCTGGTGTATCTTCAAGTATGATTTATGACAAAAACTTTTCCCACACTGGGAGCAGTGATGCGGGCGCTCCCCTGAATGGGATCGCTGGTGTACCTTCAGGTGTGATTTACAACTGAAGCTCTTCCCACACTGGGAGCAGTGATATGGGCGCTCCCCTGTATGGGATCGCTGGTGTACCTTCAAGTTAGATATACAATTAAAGCTTTTTTCACACTGGGTGCAGTGGTATGGACGCTCTCCTGTATGAAGGCGCTGGTGTGACTTGAGACGGCTGGTATCATTGAAGGTCTGTCCACACTCTGAGCACTGGTACGGGCGCTCTCCTGTATGACAACGCTGGTGTTTCTTCAGACAGCTGGAATGAAAGAAACTCTTCCCACACTGGGAGCAGTGGTATGGCCGCTCTCCTGTATGATGACGCTGGTGTTTCTTCAGACTGCTGGAATGAATGAAACTCTTCCCACACTGGAAGCACTGGTATGGACGCTCTCCCGTATGAAGGCGCTGGTGTGACTTGAGACTGCTGGTACGATTGAAGGTCTGTCCACACTCTGAGCACTGGTACGGGCGCTCTCCTGTATGATGACGCTGGTGTGACTTCAGACTGCTGGAATGACTGAAACTCTTCCCACACTGGGAGCAGAGGTACGGGTGATCCCCTGTATGGGATCGCTGGTGTTCCTTCAACTGAGATATATATTTAAAGCTCTTTTCACACTGGGAGCAGTGGTATGGCCGCTGTCCTGTATGAGTTTTCTGGTGTACTTTCAGGTGTGATTTACAACTGAAGCTCTTCCCACAGTGGGAGCAGGTGTGGGCCCCTGGAGTGCCTGTGTGGGACTGTGTTGGGGTGGGGAGTGTCTTAGGGGGTGTGGGGTGCTGATGTGTGCTGCTGGGAGGCAGTGGGTTCTCTGCTCCGTTTCCTCCAGACCTCAGAATCCTGCTGTGCGCCTCTGGGTGAACCTTCTCAATGTGCTGGTGAAGCTTCACTTCTTCCATGTGAGCGAATGGGCACTGGGAGCAGGCAAACACCTCAGACTTTCCTGTAGGAAGAGAAAACAGGATACTTCCTGATAACAGATTAATAATATACAGTGCCCTCCATAATATTTGGGACAGAGGTATTTTTTCTTGATTTGACTGTACTCCAGTTTTAGATTTGTAATCAAACAATTCACATGTCGTTAAAGTACCGGAAGCAAAGAATTCTGGTTTGCCTCTTTCTTTGTAGGCTATTTCCATTTACGGGATTCGATTTTGACCTACACCGCGTGTTATGTTTGCATACACTGATCAGCCACAACATTAAAACCACGGACAGGTGAAGTGAATAACATTGATTATCTCATTGTTATTTTGGTTCTGTACTCTAGCACTTTGAGTTTGAAATGATACAATGTCAATGAGGTTGAAGTGCAGACTGTCAGCTTTAATTTGAGGGCATTTTCATCCAGATCGGATGAACCGTTTAGAAATTATATAACCTTTTGTACATAGTCCCCCCCCCCCCCCCCATTTTTGGGCATCAATAGGACAGTTTAACATAATGTAACATAATCATTTTTAATATTTGGTCGCATATCCTTTGCATGCCATGATTTCCTGATGTCTGTGACCCAACAACATCAAAAGACTCTTGATATCTTATTTTTTGGTACTCTTCCAAGCGATACTATAACGTCTCTGCATTTGTATGGATCTCTATGGGAATTGGGGGGTGGGACTAGATTTAGCTGTAAATTATACTGAAACAGTATGGATCACATGGTTGGTAAAATGGCTGTAAGTCATCAAGGGTCTGAGGTATCAAACAAACCTCAAACCATCACTCTAGATATGTAGTAGATATGGATGGATCACTTTAAGGGTTGTTTCTCCTGACAAATTTTCCGATTGAACTCTATGGAAAAATAAGTCAGGAGAAGAAACCCTTCAAGTTATCCATCCATATCTACTGTATTTCTGGCAGCAGAGTGATGGTTTGAGGCTTGTTTGATATGTCAGACATACAGGCAAGCCGGAAAGTCTCCCCACCCCTTTCACCTTATCCACATTTTATTATGTTACAGACATATTCTACAATAGATTGAGCTAATTTTTTGTCTCAAAATTCTACACAAAATAGCCCATAATGACAAAGTGAAAACAGGTTTTTAGACATTTGTGCTAATTTATTAAAAATCTAAATGTAAAATATCATATGTACACAAGTGTGCACACCCTTTGATATGACACCCAAAAGTGAGCTGAGGTGCATTTTGTTTCCACTGATACTGCTTGAGATGTTTCTACAACTTAATTGGAGTCCACCTGTGATAAATTCAATTGATTGGACATGATTGGGGATTGCCAACACCTGCCTATATAAGGTCCCACAGTTGACAGTGTATGTCAGAGCAAACTCCAAGCCATGGGGTCAAAGGAATTATCTGCAGACCTCAGAAACAGGATTGTGTCAAGGCATAGATCTGGAGAAGGGTACGGAAAAATCTCTGCAGCTTTACAGGTCCCAAAGAGCACAGTGGCCACCATCATTCGTAAATGGAAGAAGTTTGGAACCACCAAGAATCGTCCTAGACCTGGCCGCCCGGCCAAACTGAGCAATCGGGGAAGACGGGCCTTGGCCAGGGAGGTGACCAGGAACCCGAGGGTCACTCTGACAGAGCTCCAGCGTATCCTTGTGGAGATGGGAGAACCTTTCAGAAGATCAACCATCCAGGCAGCACTCCACCAATCAAGCTTTTATGGTAGTGGCCAGACGGAAGCCCCTCCTTAGTAAAAGGCACATCACAGCCCGCTTGGAGTTTGCCAAAAGGCACCTAGAGGACTCTCAAACCATGAGAATCAAGATTCTCTGGTCTGTTGAAACCAAAATGGAACTTTTTAGCCTGAATACCAAGCGTCACGTCTGGAGGAAACCAGGCACCGCTCATCACCTGGCTAATACCATCCCTACAGTGAAGCATGGCGGTGGCAGCATCATGATGTGGGGATGTTTTTCAGCAGCGGGAACGGGGCGACTAGTCCTGATAGAGGGAAAGATGAATGCAGCTAAGTACACGAGATCCTTGAAGAAAACCTGCTCCAGAGCGCTCTGGACCTCAGACTGGGGCGAAGGTTTACCTTCCAACATGACAACGACCCGAAGCACACAGCCAAGAGAACAAAGGAGCGGCTTTGGAGAAAGTCTGTGCATGTCCTTGAGTGGCCCAGCCAGAGCCCAGACCTGAATCCAATTGAACATCTGTGGAAAGAGCTGAAACTGGCTGTGTACCGACGCTCCCCATCCAACCTGACAGAGCTTGCAAGGATATGCCAAGAGGAATGGGCAAAAATGTCCAGAAACAAGTGTGCCAAGCTCATAGCTTCTTTCCCAAGATGCCGTGAAGCTGTAATCGCTGCCAAAGGTGCAGCAATAAAGTATTAGGCTAAGGGTGTGTACAGATATGTAACCCCTAAATAACCTATTTTTGTCAGTAAAATAAAATTGCATATTTTCTAAAAACCTGTTTTCACTTTGTCATTATAGGCTATTGTGTGTAGATGTTTGAGGCAAAAAATGAACTCAATCTATTGTAGTATAAGTCTGTAACGTAATAAAACGTGGAGAAGGTGAAAGGGGTGGGGAGACTTTCCGGCTTGACTGTATGTTAGCCAACCATGTGTTCCATATGTGTATTTTTTTCAATACTGGAGAGATTTCGAGGGCAAAGATTATTACTCAGATTATTCAATTTATACACTGTTCCTAACAAAAAACTATCCATCATGTGAAACCTTATAAATAACAGATATAAATAAGATAACTTCAAGACCGAAAGTCAAAAACTATTTTTCACGACAGACAAAATTTCATCGTTTTACCACCATTTTGGACACCAAAAATGTGACATAGAAAACTGTGCCACATTTAGTCATGAATATTTCATTCATAAATAAACTTCATATGGCCCCTCATACATATAGGTTTTGATAATGTTTTAGGGAACAATATTCATGAATACCAGAAGAAAATACAGTCACATGTCTGATATTCTGCCTAGCAAAGATCCGGTAACGGTCGTTGTGCTTGGTGTCAATTGCCACAATGACCGTTATCGGGATCAGCACCTCGGGAAGCTAACCACGGAGGCTCCAAACCCCTACTGCTTTACACAAACCCTTAACTGGGTATCCTATGGCAGCAGTAATTTTGGGGCGAGTTAATAATTTTTTCTGATATTCAAATTTAATATACCAAAAACATTGTGGTGTCAAAAACGCAACGACCGTTTTTGATATATTTTTTGACTTTTCAAAGTCAATAAATTATTTTATCTGGCATAAATTGGTCATCAAAACTAAGAAACGTATCCAATCTTCAAGTTGGCAACACGTGGTCGCTTGTTTACCTCGCGTACGTGCCAAGTCGTGAATTCATATACTTCGTGTCAACTCCGGAAGCCCTACAACGATCGTCACCAAGACATTTTACTTCCTAAAAAATCATCCCAAATCAAACCCTTTGACGAACCACCGGCCGTCGATATAGCTCAAATCCACCACATTGTCAGCAGCCATACCACCATGCAATCTGCTCCTGCTGAATTGCTGAAGCTAAGCAGGTGTGGGCTTGGTTAGTACTTGGATGGGAGACCTCCTGGGAAAACTAAGTTGCAGCTGGAAGTGGGGTTGGTGGACCAGTAGGGGGCAATCTTCCCTCTGGTCAAATAAATCCCAATGCCCCAGTGCATTGATGGGGACACTGTGCTGTAGGAGATGCCGTCTTTCGGATGAGACGTTAAACCGAAGTCCTGACTCACTGTGGTCATTAAAGATCCCATGACACTTATCGTAAAGAGTAGGGGTTTCCCCAGTGTCCTGGCTAAATTCCCAACCTGGCTCTTTCAATCTGCCACCTAATCATCCCCCAGTTTAATTGGCTAATAATCCTTCTCTCCCTCTCCACCTCAACTGATGTGTGGTGAGCATTCTGGCGCAAAATGGCTGCCGCTGCATCACCCAGGTGGGTGCTACACATTGGTGGTGGTAGAGGTAGTGAGTTTCCCCCTCGTCACTGTAAGCGCTTTGAGTGTCGTGAAAGGCGCTATATAAATGCAAGGTATTATTATCATTATTATTATTATTATTATAAGGCAATGTACCGTTTTGTCTATTTATGGATACAATTTATTGTAATGAATGAAAATAAAGAATTGTTTGGGGAGATAAAGAATTGTTAGGGAGAATGCGAGGACAGTGAATAGGCCTGTTTGCTCGAACACACAGGACGGCAGTTGTGTCAGCTAATTGCACTGAATTGTCGGCAGGTGGGTTTCTCTGCACTCAGGCTTGGGGTGGAGACGAGACAGAGCTGGGCTTTTGCAGCCTCCACATGTACCTTGTCAACTAATTGTTTTTATTAGTGTTTTAATTTGCAACTCCAATTGCATAAATTTTTCCGTTCTATTGGATAATTATTCACTTGATTGTGCCGTGGCTACAGAGCCCCACTGGAGGATAACAGTTGAATTACAAGTTTAAATCCCTGCAAGTCATGTGGTTAAGATAAACTGGTGGCCCCTGTGATAGGTTATGGCCAATTTCATAAATTCCAGCCCTGGACCATGTATATACAATTTCAGGATTGTATTGAGCTATTAATTAGAAAAAGTTTTTAAGGTTTATAGCAGCCCCCGTGGACGGATTCAGTGGTATCTCATTAACGTTATTCTTGAGTTTTGTTCAAATTGGATGAGCAGTCAATGAGTTATGGCCATTTATTTGATAGGCCACGCCCAATCTCACATTGATTGGCTCACAGTTCCCGTAGTTATTGTCCGATATAGCTCGATTATAGTTTTATAGTTAGCAAGTATAATTAGGAACACTAATGATATGTACCAAGTCTGGTCCAAATTGGTCAAGAAACAAAAAAGCCTTTTGGAAAAAACAATTTAGCATAATATGCAATTTAGCAGAAAATCCAATATGGCGGACTTCCATGATATTGTGCATGCAAGTACATGTGCTTCCACAGAATACTCATAGCTAATTTTGTGTGAACTGGACAAAGGGTGTGGGAGATATTACATTAAAACTTTTAATTTTTAATTATAGTGCCACCATGAGGCTGAGTGAGGTGAGATTTTAAACACTCTTCATTTCATACATTTATGATGAGTGTGCCAAGTTTCAAGTGTCTAAGATATACCATCTCACGGGAAATTTAGCAAACATGCAGAAAAAAAAAAAATTATTATAATGCAAATTATGGAATGCAATTGCCTCGGCTGTAGGAGCAGATGGGAAGTATTGTTTTTTTTATTGTGATAACATTTACTACACTAATAACTACCATGGAACTACTATTGTACGGATTAAATCACTTAGTTTTAGTTACCCAGTTTGATACGTGTGATAAGAAAGCTGTGTTGTCACCTGTATAGAAATGATTAATTTCCGAGATTGGTATGCGATACAGTGCATCCGGAAAGTATTCACAGCGCTTCACTTTTTCCACATTTTGTTCTGTTACAGCCTTATTCCAAAATTGATTAAATTCATTTTTTCCCTCAAAATTCTACACACAACACCCCATAATGACAATGTGAAAAAAGTTTTTTTGAGATTTTTGCAAATTTATTAAAAATAAAAAACTAAAATTTCTCATTTACATAAGTATTCATACCCTTTGCTTTAACGTATTTTTAAAGTATCATATTTCATATTTGGTTGCATATCCTTTACATGCTGTTACTTCCTGAAGTCTGTGACCATCAACATCAAAAAACTGTCGATATCTTATTTTCAGGTACTGTTACAAGCGATACTATAACCTCTCTGCATTTGAATGGATCTCTATGGAAATTGGGGGGTGAGACTAGATTCAGCTGTAAATTACACTGGTACAGTATGGAACACATGGCTGGCTAAATGGCTGTAAGTTATCAAGGGTCTGAGCTATCAAACGAGCCCCAAACCATCACTCTGTTGCCAGATATGGAGTAGATGTGGATGGATCACTGCAAGGGTTATTAAAGGTGCATAGGCCTACCTATAGTATTTGAACAGCCATCATCATCGTGTGGTTTTTGGTGTTCATGGTGTAGGTCATTATCACAATCTAGTGCTGCCCCTACAGCCATCATTAGGTGTGGCTATCCTTGAGTTAATTGCTGCTATATTGTTATCAAAATGTAGTTTTGCATACATAGCCTACTGTATTTGTACTCGCCCGTGCTAACCATGGGTTCCATACTATTCATGTGTAATTTACAGCTTAATCTAGTCCCACAACCCAATTCCCATAGAGAACCATTCAAATGCAGAGGTTATAGTATCGCTTGTAAGAGTACCTGAAAATAAGATACCAAGAGTCTTTTCATATCCTTTTATACCCAGTCATGATAGTATCACCTGTTTACCTGTGGAACGTTCCAAACAGGTGTTTAACTTCCCAGTCTATTTTGCCCCGTCCCACCTTTTTTGGAACGTGTTGCAGGCATCAAATTCGGAATTAGTGTGTATTTAAAAACATCAATAAAGTTGATAAGGTAAAAAAAACAAAGAAAATATATTTAATGTTAATTAAATACAGTATATGTAAAAGAGAATTTACAAATCACTGCTTTCTACTTACTGTCCCAGCTTTTTGGAACTGGGGTTTGTATTACAAAACATACTTATACTTATAAATGTTATGTTTTTTCACCTGTATTTTCTTCCCTGGAGGAGATGACAGGAGATCCAGGGGAGGGTACTCTAGACTGCTCCAGTAAACAGGAAGTAACCAGGGATGGCAAGCTCTTCTCTTCCTGCTTTAAATCTGATTTCCTGTCAGTTTGGGGGGTTTGGTCCATTACATTTCCCTCCCTCTGTTCATCCCCCTCAATTTCTGGGTTCCAGTCATTTCTCTCCACCTCTTCATCTTTCACACCATCCTCCCTCTTCACCTCCTCACCTTGCCTCTCCCCACCTTCCTCCTCCTCTTCCTTTATGTTGGAGAGAATGGGTTTTTCCTCCCTGCTCACCCCATATCCATTCTTCCTCTCTATACTCTCCTCTATGTCTTCACTTTTAATCAAACTGGATCTCAACTCCACCCCTGAGTAATCTGTGCTGTCGTCCATCACAAGTTCTGTCTTCATGTCTTCACCTGAAGAGGCGGGGCTTGAAGCTCTTAGAGTGAAGCACAGACTCTTATTAGAAGTTTTCTGAAGTGAGCTCTGTGGAATCCACCAATCATCTAAAGAGAGGAAAAGATGGAGGGGATACAGTTGGTTACTGAGAGAGCAGTTGCTGAGGACAGAGGTGGAAAGTCCAGGGGTCACAAAGTAAAAGTCATGCCATGCGTTTCTTCCACCCATTCCAGCTGACTTCACTACTTAGTTCTACCTCTAATTGTGCTAATTAGCAAATCCAGGTTATTGGAATAAAATACTGGGGAGGACTTTTACCTTCAGAACCTGGATTTTCCACCTCTGGCTGGGGAGAGAAGAGAGTTAATAGAGACAAATTTACACCAAAAAGGAAACTTTATTATTAATGAACACTTCATCAAGACTTTAAACGCAAGAAGTGATGGCACATGTTATTTCCCGAATGTCTCCCTTTGGCAGGGTAAACGATAGGCAATATAAAACTACATATAAACTATATGTAAAAGTACATCTTAGTAACCGTCAAGAAAACAAAGGATCTGATTGCTAGTTTCTCTTTAATTAGCTTTACTGTTATGCTTAGTGTTGATGCTTCAGCGATAGGTATATAAATACTATCAGCACAAGACTGACTAATGAAGACAATTTGCTGAAACATTTGAATCTTTCGCCTCATCTTCAACTAAAAACGTTGTGTGCATATCTTTTCTAAATGCAGTAACTAATAAGGAAAATCAAATAATTGGTCTTCACAAAGTACAATCCCCAAGAACTAATCGCTGTTTTTAAAGACAGAACTGAAAAGGTCTTGCTGGTCGCTGCTGGCATTGGTCAAAGTTCAAACAAAGCAACCAAATCTGACCAAGGCCACCCTCTACTTTCAGTCATGCATGTTTTCATTGTCATACACACATTTCTGCGACACTGCAATGTAAAATATTGACAACATAGGTCTCCATTTTGAAATGTGAGAAGTACGGAAAAAATACAATTAAAGCTCCATTTTTTTTAAATGTCGATTTAATAAAACATATAGGTCAAAGAGGTCCTCGCTTATTCAGGCGTTAAGCGGTTCGGACACAGTTGTAGACAACTGACGTTGTCAGGTCTCTGGTTCTAATGCCACCGGCACTTCATAGAAGCATAAGTTAGACCACCGAACTAGCTATATAGTTCGGTGGCATAGACTAGTAAATTAAAGTGCCGTTATTTTTATCCAGCACACAAACGTTTGCTAAACGTTTTAATTCGATATTCGGCTGGTGTTGGCTAGTTTAGCCACTTAGCATGCTAGGTAAAGTTTTCTAGTTAAAAACGCCTCTGATTAAGAACCTTGCTACCTAGCTAGCAGGTAGAATGTCACTAGCCAGTAGCCACCCCACAAATTTCCTTGCTAGCGTTTTAGTCTTCATGGCTGTCTCCTGGAACACTGATAAGCTAGAAAGCTAGTTTAGTGACTAGCAATTGAAAGTGTGATTACTATGAAATAGGCCATTTCATACATATACTGTGCATTGTTAATTGGAAACGCGAACACAGAAAGGTTTGCTGATTGTCGGTTACTGCATCGAAATGCAGCACAACTTCGTTTTCCAACCTTGTTCACGGTAATCTTTGCTTTTCATACATTCAAAGTCATATGAAGGACAACAGAGTTCTGCGCCAAAAGTTTAACACACACACACAGCACAATACACAACAACTGCTTGCTAAGCTGTTAGCTAAGTTCGCTGATAGCAACATTTGCTATGACCTGATACAACAAGTATGAATTCAGAACATCTGATTCACCTACGATCGTCTGTAGAATAGGAATCAACTGCTTAAATATTAGGAATGTTAACTGACATTGCAAAAAATCTATAAATTTTCTCATTTTGATGCATAAACTATAAATAACCTTGCGTTCGTAGCGGAAACAGACCCCCTTCAAATCACAAAAAACGTCATCAATACGCACCCAGATGTTAAAAATCTCTTTTGAAAAGGATTTGCAGAATAACATATCGAGGTAAAAAAGTTGCTTAGACCAAATGCAATCCAAATATGTTGCTCAAACAAATAAGCATCTTGTACATTTATTCCTAAAGGCAGCTTGAAGCTCAATTCCCATTCATTTCTTTGGTCCGAGGTCTGCATATTTTTCCAGAATTGATGACGGAAGTACCCCCTGAGCTTGACGTCTCGCTCTAGTGGTCTCTGGTACTACTCTCCTTACTCATTTGGGTGCTGCATGCTTTATTTGGAAACGCGTGTATTCGAGTTTGAGCGAGAAAATCCCAACTAGCATGGGAAAACGCGTGACACGGAAAAAGCCATAGCTACCGGCGTAAGTAGGCTAGAAACGGAAACAATGTACTTTGTTCATTCAAAACGATAATGGCTTTGGTTTAGCTAAATGGACACTTACCTAATAAACGTCGGCCTTTTGTCTTGTTTCATAGCCTAATCTCGGTTCTCAGTATTTTAGCAGTGGTTACTCATTAAGCAGGAGAAACAAACACCTTTCCGTATCGCAAATACCGCCATCTTCAATAGTATGTACCTGCAATACCGGAGCGGAGCGGAGCAGTGCAGTGCAGTCTCAGGACCGATTCGTAGGACCCTAGTATTTCTCGACAGCGCCACCTACCGAAGTGCATGACCGCGACAGTGCAACCATGGCAGGACCGCAGTTCTAGCATGTCTTTATCAATAATAAAGGTGTCTATTCAAAAATTACACCTCTGGCTCCAAAAAGACCAGAACTTTTGCGTTAGATCTTTGTTTTGTTGCTTTATTTAATACTGTTCATGATTTCAGCTGTCATTTTGGCAGCTTTCATTTGACACAGAACTCATTTTACCCAAAAATGCATTGATTTTATGAGATAAGTATAGTGGCTTACAGTACAAAAATGATGGGAATCATATGCTATGGCCTTTCCAGCCAGTAGATCTCAACCCAATTGAACATTATTTTGGAAGAATGGTGTTGCTTCCCTCCAATAGAGTTCCAGAGACTTGTAGAATATGCCAAGGCACAGGTTTCTCACAGCCACCAATGGCGGTGTCCAGAAGAAAACGCAAACATCTATTCTTTTAAGCTAGTACAGCTCCCTGTGTGTGTTCACCTCTATAAATAAGATGGAAGTGGTTTCCAAGTGAAAATATAATGAGAAATAATATTTCTGTTGCACACAAGAAATCTGTCACTCTTGACTCACTTCAAACGAAGGTTCAAAATGAACCAAAATTTAAACGTAACACTTAGGCTTAACAATTTCAAAGATTTTACAGAGTTACAGTTCATATAAAGAAATCAGTCCAATGCAATACATTAATTCATGGATTTCCATGGGGATATGTATCTGTAGGTCAGTTACCCCCAAATAGGGGGGGGGGGGGGTTGGTCTAGTGGACATCCCAGCATTTAGCATGCCAATTGCATACTTTCTCAAGACTTGCAACATATGTAGCATTGTGTCATGTGACAAAAACACACATTTTAGAGTGGCCTTTTATTGTCCCCAACAAAAGTTATGTCAGTGTAATGGTCACACCCTTTTAAGTCAATTTCTGGATATGCCACACCTGTCTGGTGGTGGATTATCTCATTGAAGAGGAAATGCTCAGTAGTGTGAATGTAAACAAATTAGTGCACAAAATTCAAAACCCTTCAATATTCAAACCCCAGATTGTGAAGTAGGTAACAGCACTACCTACCAATTGAATGGTCTCCCTTCTTTCTTCAATTGCCGGTCTTTCTGACGAGTCTATCGGGGTTATTTTCAGTGATTATACCATCATTTTTGAAGTCAAACTATCGTTGAATCCTTTACTTTGTGCTGGGGGAGGGTCTCTGATAGAGCGTATATAGGACTGGAGAGGCGGGAGGAGCCAGGAGTTGCAGCAACCAATATTGTGTCGAGTGCACCGCACCTGTTTCCCATTAGCTATAATGGAGAAACGTCTCCCTTATTTTCTGTCGAACTAAGCGGTTTCAGTCATATTTCCAACCCAGTTATACCCGTAATACATATAAGAATACGAATCAATGCGTGATTTTACTTGACGCGACTCGATTACGAAGTTATAGCCTCCATCCAGTTGTTTCCATTGTTTTACTCTTCGCGAGTCATCACGAGACTCTGGTTGGTAAAAATATGACAACATATGACTGTGATTCGCTAGTTAGTGGGGACGCAAACGATTGATGAATAGCCTTCAAGGAGCACATCGTAAAGTAGTTTGCACTTCCATGGTTACTGAACTGTGTAAGACTTGTCAATCAGCGAAGACAACCGATTCCTTTGACAGTAAACGTAATCAAGCTGCTATGATATTGTGCTGTCACTTCATTTTGCTTGCTAGCTTGCCACTGTCCAGTAGTCTAGCTATATTTATTTATATGTATATAAACATAGCTAGCTATATTTATTATATATATATATATATATATATATATATATATATATATATATATATATATCCAAACCACAGGAATATTCGCCTTAAAATAACTAAAAAATAAACTAAATTGACACAAGAGAAATGATCAGTTCAAAGATTTAGTTCTTGAGCTGTCAACGAACTGTGGAATATATGTTGTAGCCTACACATCTTTTAAGTTTTTATTCACATTTGTGCTGTACCAGCAAAGATATGACTCATTTATTGCCAATAATCTTCAAATAAAGCATACTCATAACTCCTCTAAGTTGAAAGATTCTCTCACCCTTTCACTTTGTGGATCCTAAGAAATTAATACAATTACGTACAATGACTATATACTCTGGAAAATGGTATAATCTGATATTTTCTTAATATTTTATTGTTAACCTTTGGGTCATTTCAGCATTGGAGGACATATTTTGTCTGTTGGACATTTTGATTAATAAAACTGAAATGGTACACAAATACATGAAAATAATAATTAATTCAACTTCTGTATGTTGTTCTTTCATATAGCACTCACTATTTGTCATCCTATTGTCTTTTTTATATATTAAAAACATTTTGTAAAGTCACAAGTCAAGCAAAATCCCACGTCCCTGAGCTTAATCAAGACTTTGATTTACAACGTTCAATATAAAAAAAGATTTTACTTAAAAAATTCCACCACTAATAAGTTTAACATGTCCTCTTGCATATCTTGCATATTAATACTAACCTTAAAACATGTTTGCATGATTATGTAAAAAAAAAAAAAAATATATAATTTAAATGTTGTCCCCAAGTTCCAGTCAACCCTGTTATGATGGGAAAAACAGCAGGAAATTATAGCATCACGCCTTGAGTGTTATGACCTTGAGTAATTAACATTATTTTTTCAAATAGATAAGACAGCGTGCAAGAAGAGGCACATTTTCAATGTTTGGCATAAGGGGACGAGCACAACTCATCACCCGTTACGCTTAATTCATGCAGAAAAGAACATGTGTTTTCTAAAATTATATCTGTTAAAATGTAATAATCTGATATGAATGGATTTATCTTTCCATTTGTTTCACCACATGGCTAGCTATAAGTATAAGTAAGGGCACTCAATCCTGTTATTGTCAACCCTGTTAATTCTGTTATAACAGGGCTGACAAACAAGGTTGACGACATAGGACAGAGCACAGTAGTCCCTCCTGAGACGCAAACACTTCATTTGTCAGACATATGAATTTATTTTACCTTATTTACACAGATTAGGAAAAGGGACCCTATCAAAACTATTTAATCATTAATACACTTGAATATCTAATATGAATTAATTTAAATAATTGTGACTATGTTACTGCGTGTTACAGGGAAAAAGAAACAGGAAGTAAAATATCAAAAAAGGGAGAGGCTTCATTTAGGCTTATTTCATTTTCAAATCAATGAGCTAGAAATGATTATTTAAAAAAAAGAAAATATATAGGCAAAGAGATTCCTTCAGTAGCTCAAGAAATCAGTTTCTCGTAGATCACAAGCAGCATACCTTAAGCTCATACTGCCTTAAACTAACAACAAAAATACATATAGCCTACTTAATTTGCAACACCACATTAATTCAGTATAACAATATTTAGTATTTATAAAAAACGTTCCTCAACAAATAACTTGTTATTCATTAAATATTAAATAAAAGATAATAGATTTTAACACCTATTAATTCAAAACAATATTTTAATGGACAGTTAATAGTGTATGAGCATGCACAATAGTTTTGAATAAAAAATACTATGTTGTTTCAAAAATAGAACAGAGCCTGGAAAAAATGTAATTGTTGTACATAGACTATGAATGTAAAACAAACTTTTTTTATTTTTTATTTATTTATTAAATACAGTTATTTATCAAATAGGGACTCATTATATACTAGAAAAGGGTATTTTCTATCCCATTAATTACTAGACATTTGTATAGATACACATATGTCCATAACAGGGTTGACATTTCAACGTGGGGAAGTGAAGAAAAACAGATTCTGGTTTGAGTATTATAGCATGCTGAGATGGCACAGAATGTTTTTTCTGAAATGTTATGTCCTTTATTCAATTTAGTGCCAAAAATATCAAAAGAAAAAATTGTCCTCAACTGCTGAAGTGACCACTTTAACCAGAAAATAATCCAATTTATTGAGATTCAGAAGCTCTTTAACAAAAGAGTTCTGGCCAAACATGTTAAATATAACCACTAAGTAGGCTGACATTCAATACAACATTGTTTTTCTCAGACAATATATCTGAAATATAAACAGGTATATTTAAAACATGAATATAAATACTATAGTATAATTTATTTAATTACTGCAATACAGAAAAAGAAACAAATGTTTACACAGAGTACATACATATACACATACATAAATACAACAAATTTGTTTACAGAGGTCAGTAATTCCACAATAGAGGATTTTTAGGAATATATCATTACGTCACTAAAATGGACGCCATCCCTCCTATAAAGCCGAGCCTGACCAAATGTAATTTCAGGGTGTCCAATTGATTTTCCCCCTAGTTCCCTTACAAATTTCGCCATTGCACTGTTCACCCAAATATGTGCTTTGTTGACCTTGACTGGATTTGTGCCTCTCCAAACACCTCTCTGGGTGATGCATGAAAAAAAACCTTCATTGCAGGAAACCATTTGAGCTTGGATGACCAGGATATCTGGGAAAGTGAAGGAAACAATCTAAAAACAAATCTAAAACAGAGTTCCAAAGGAAGCCACTCCATTGGAAACGTGTTCTCCTTATTGCCAGGTTGTGTCCCAGGGTCTCCCTCGCTCTCTTTTCACCCCAGCGCCCAAAACAGTGACCAATGATGCAGACGGCTGTCTCTGAAAATAAATATTATGTTATAACTTAATTGACATTTCATTGTCTCGTCGATCCATGTCTACATAGTGCAGCCTCAATAATTATTCAGAAATCAACAGTTCATTCGAGAAAAAAAGGGCAGTACATCGAGAGAAAGCCATAGTGTGCTTTCTTGATTCTCAGACAATGATACTCCCAGATGGGATTTTGGTTTTTCGACAGTGGTGGAGTGGATGTTGTGTGTCATTGGCAATGTACTTCACATGTAAGAGCACTGCTGTTAATATCTGAAATGTTGTGAGTTGGCAAACTTAAGATTTGGTATGTTAAAGAGGAAATCATTATAAGTAGTAATACTTGTGGTAGTAAATAGTATGAACTATTAAGGAATTAGGATCATACCGGAATCGTCCATTTTTTAGCGAGAATAGGGGGGGGAGAGTTTTAACAATACTGCTTCCACAGCGATCCATAGGGATGTAAATCACCAGTTTCATCACGATACCATAATATATTGATTCTTTGGATCACAATACGATATTTGGCGATATCACAAAGTCTGCCACGATACGATTTCGATTCGATTCGATTTAGGGGCCTGCGATCGATATGAGACGATATATGCCCATTTAACACGCAATCAGTTACATTTGTACTGTATCAACTCACAAAAAGCCACTAAAATATGATTTGGCAGTTTTATTTCTGAACTCTTCCAAACATTTACATGAGTATTTTTTTAATAGACTATAAAGGGCCACATTTCTCATGTTTAAATGCAAATGTTTTTTTATCTCTTAACTTTAAGAGCCCTTGATGACCTTTCAAACATGAACATAAACCATACAGAAACAAACAATGATGAGCTTTAAAAAACAAATCCAATAAACCAAAACTGAAATAACTTAAGTGCCCATTTTTCATACATTAAAGCAGGATTTTTGTGTAAACCTTCACTCAGTGACACTCAAGTGTCTCACAAACAACATATTTTTAACAGTTAGATCTTAATAATAACCACCTTAAGGTCACCACCTTAACTTGTAAGTGCAAATGCAGTGCAGCCTTACTGCATCATAGCTACTGTATCCACACCTTGAGATATGCATTTGTCTTACCAAATCAAAATAAATGAAACAATCAGAGGTAGAACAAGTTAGAACAAATCAAATGTAAACAATTCCACATGTTCTTAGTGCACATTGTACAAGTAAAGTACTTTTAACAAAGTCCTTTGCATGTAATCATCAATAGTTTGATGACAGCTCATTGGCTTGTATCATAGCTTAGTGTGAGATCAGTCCTTCAGTGTGCTTCTTTGAGAGGTTTTTCTTCAGAAAAACTAACTGATCAACATGTTCAGGAGACAAAAGGCTGCGTTCTGAACAGACAATATCACCTGCAGTGCTAAATACACGCTCAGAAGGTACGCTGATACCAGGAATGCAGAGATATGTTTTGGCAAGATTTGCCAGGAGAGGAAACTCAGTCTGGTGACTTTTCCACCACTCTAACACATTACCTCCCAGGATCAAAGATGCAGTGTCTTTATACTTAGCAACTTCAGCATGGGCTAGCTCTCTGGGGGCCTTGACAGACTGGTACCCAGTGCAGAAGGTGTCACCAAAAAGATCTTCAAGTGCCTTTGACTTCTTGGAAATGGGGACATAGTCTAAAATGACAAAGAACACAAGACTTTATTATTTTATAAGACAAAATATATCTTTCATACACTCAAAACATGTGTTAGATTATTATTAATTAACTCATTCACTTGTTTGTAACATTGAGTCAATTAACACTTTCCACAAAAAGGAAAACTACTGTACACACACACCTTGTTCAGTGGCTTGAGGATGCAGTGGGGGTGCAGTGAGGCTGCAGTGGGAGTGCAGTGAGGCTGCAGTGGGATGCGGTGAGGATGCAGTGGGGGTGCAGTGAGGCTGCAGTGGGGGTGCAGTGAGGATGCAGCAGGGTGTCTGCAGGTATCAAGAAGTTAATTTTAAGACTTTTTAAGACATTTTTAATGCCACCTAGAATTAAATTTAAGACCAAACTTGCAACAAAAATAAACATGAAAAGTGAAAGATACACTCTTCGCAACTAGTATGTAATATTGTCAAGAATGAAGTTAGCAGAAGTGGTTCTGGTATTCCACAAACCACCGGATGCTCTTGAAAGGGAGCAGTACGCCTAACTGGAGAAGACAATGGGCGATATTTTCAGGCTCTTACTCCAGTGCGCTAAGACAGGCGGTGTGGCAAAAATGTGTAATGGAATGGAATGCTCTGTGTCTACTGCATGTGTACTGCATGTGTACTGCATTCAATTCCATGCCACATTTTCGCCACACCACCTGTCTTAGTGCACAGCGCACTGGAGTAAGAGCCTGAAAACAGCACCCACTGGGTCTCAGCACCAAATTGGGCCTCATTCAAGTACAAATTTTATCGTAAATGGGAACATAAATGTGTAGATTAGATTTACAATTAATTTACATCGAGGTCAAACTTTTGATGAATGCAGTTCTAAATCAACATTGAGGCAAAACGACACTAATTACTTGAGTTTAAGGACATTTGTCCAAATGTTTATTACAGTGAAATAGGGGTGGGTGTGGCTACAGAGCCTGTGGGGTGGGATCAGGTTTCAGTGGAGAGTTTGTAGCTAGATAGCTACTGCAATGGCGGAGGTGAAGAAGCTCAGTGAAGTGAAATGACAAGCCGACAGGGCTCGTTCAAAAACCAGAATCAGAATTGCTTTTCCTCGATGGCAACAGCTGAAGTTCAGCAAGGGGATGAAGAGCGATGTGGAGTTGGCGTGTTTTCTGTTGGACCTGTAAGTAACGTTACCTCTAGCTATGCAGCTAGCTATGGTGACTGGGCGGGGGTTGGATATATGATTGTAATATGAAGCTGAAAATAGATATTAAACCATTAGACAACAAAGCAAGCATTTTATAAACCCACTCTCTGTCCTAAAGGTCACACTGTTAAAGGAAGTGCTCCCGTTTAATGAATCAATCGCTAGGCCTAGGCTACATTATTGCCCTCAAACATCGAATGGCACGGAAACAATTATGCCCTTCTTTGGACAACGAAGAATAATTCTCCTTCATCCCTGGAAAGTGGTTATTGGTGTGTAAGGACTGTACACGTACACACTGTGGTCAGTTCAATCCTGACTTGACAGGGCAAATACAAGAAGAGATGTTCGAATTTGCGGCAACACGAGTGTGGGCTGTAACTCCAAATAAGCGCTGCAAAGAAAACCCGTTCATGGCGCCAAAACAGCTAAAATAAACTGCGCGGTCAATGAAAAATAGCTTTGCACACAGACGAATTTCGCGAGATAATCAGCTATACAATAAAAAAGAATCGCCACTACCTTCAGCTGCCAATTAGTGATCCTTGTAACAAATAAACATTAAAAGACTAAGTAAGAGCAGGATAAAGAACAGGAAAGTACCGAAATTGGTTTAAAACGCATAAATCTGGGATCGTATAATTGTGCAGAACGGAGCAATTGGAGTCTGCTGGCGTGCTCTTGAATATTGTTCGCTTTGCATATGGGATTCTACCGCCCTGAATCCCATTGTACCAAGCTTGAAACATTTGCGACATATACTGCATCGGGCTTCAGAGACATTACCGGGCACGGGTTTTAACCATGTTGAGTATTCGCTTTTCTCAAGCCATTTATCGTTAAACTTGCATTTACCCATGAATCCGTTAGTTTGCTAGCTTGGCTATTACATAGAACCTAGATTGTTACCTCCCTTGACTGAATCCGAAGCAGAAATTTAGCAGAAAGTAATCTTGTCAGAATCGCTCCTACTGACAGTAGCCTACTACTGTGGAACAGTTTAGGTTGCTTGGTAACGTAGAAGCACCCACGAACTCTTGCGGTCACGTGACTTCATCTAAAAAGGATCCTTGCGTATTTAAAAAATATATATATCAGTTTCTATCGTATTTGGTTTTCTTTCAGTTTATCATTTGGCAAAACTCAATCACACCGTATAGTGAGATTGGGAACACATCGCCTCAAAAAATATTTAAGACCTTTCAAAAACGAATTTAATACAATTTAATACATTTTAAGGCCTTTTTTTAATAAATATGAATTTAAGACTATTTAAGACTTTTTAATGACCCGCGGACACCCTGTGCAGTGGGGGTGCAGTGAGGATGCAGTGGGGGTGCAGTGAGGATGCAGTGGGGCTGCAGTGAGGATGCAGTGGGGGTGCAGTGAGGATGCAGTGGGGGTGCAGTGAGGCTGCAGTGGGGGTGCAGTGAGGCTGCAGTGGGGGTGCAGTGAGGATGCAGTGAGGCTGCAGTGGGGGTGCAGTGAGGCTGCAGTGGGGGTGCAGTGAGGATGCAGTGGGGGTGCAGTGAGGCTGCAGTGGGGGTGCAGTGAGGATGCAGTGGGGGTGCAGTGAGGATGCAGTGGGATGCAGGCACAAAGTCAGATTGATCATCAGAGGTTTGGTCACCAGATGAGTGAGGATGTGTATTCTCAACCTGAGTCACTGTGTCATTCTGTAGACAATTAAAACATACACACACAAAGCAAATGGAAATCATGTCAACACTAAAAGAAGTAATATATATTATTCATGAATAGTATTAGTATTTCCAAACAATTACTACAAATAAAAAAACATATCTTACTTTCTGGTCCCACAGTTCTGCAGCCTCATGTATGAGACACTGGAAGGTGGCATCTCTCTCCTCCTCATTTAGAAATGGCAGCTTCTTGAACCTGGCATCTAAGGCAGATGCTGTATGCAGGCCTTGCTTCACGTCCACATATCGCTGTCCAAGCTCCTGGGCCATAATCTGCTTAATCTCTGACACTAAAGTAGAGTCTTCCTCTGAGATAGAGAAATTCTCCAACAATTTAGCCTGAAGTGGAGCTATCATAGACACAGTGGGTTGCTCTTCCTCACACATGATGGTGGTAACACTTTTCACTGGTCCGAGTAGCTTAACTAAGTCTTCAGCTGCAGTGATGTCACCTTCAGAGAGTGTATGCACGTCATTTGCGCCTTTCCGGAGTTTTCTGTCCAGGAGTGCAGCACACACTGCAGCTTGTTGCTCCAAAAATCACTCTAACATTTCAAACGAACTGTTCCAGCGTGTGATTACGTCCTGTTTTAGCTTGTGTTCTGGAAGTCCGAGCAGCCTCTGCTTCTCTTTCAAAACCGAGGTGGCTACCGTGCTGCGGTGGAAAAATGAAACAACACGTCTCACTCTGCCCAAAAGACGTGCTGCGCCAGTACATTTCAAGCCTTTCTGTGTGGCCAAGTTAATAGTATGCCCGAAGCACTTAATGTGTGGTGATAGACTTGCCTCTACTCCGGCTACGGTCATGTTGCTGGCGTTATCTGTTACAAGAGCGGGTTTTTTGTTTTGTATATTCCACTCCTCACAGGCTTCCTTCAAAACTGTCGCAAGATTTGCTCCTGTGTGTGCGTCGTTCAAAATACGCGTCTGAAGAACATGATTCTTCATTTGCCAGTTGGTGTCAATATGATGAGGTCACAGTTATGTACGCTTCTGTTGTACGTGACGTCCATCCATCTGTAGTGATAGCGACTCGTTCTGCCTTCAGTAACTCACGTTTAACCTCATCTTTGACTTCACTGTACAGCCTCGGGATGCAACTTTCACTGAAGTGCTGTCTCGATGGGATTGTATATTTTGGCTCCAGAGTATGCAGTAGCTCACGAAAACCGTCGTTCTTAACAACGCTGTAAGGCCTCATGTCTTTGCAAATGGAAATACGAAATAGCAGATGTGATACTCATGGCTCTTTTAGAGTTGTGGTTCAGTTTTTGAGGGAAAAAGCTGGTCAAAGCTGGTGAGCAGGTAACGTTAGCTGACACGCTAACGTTAGCGTTAGCCAGGCGCGGAGCTAGGGGGTGGCTTCCGTGGCTTAAGACACGAATGTTTTCTTAAAAGCCCCTAATCCTAATTTTTTTTTTTTATTAAAAAAAAAAAAAAAAAAAAAAAAAAAAGCCCCTAATCCTGAATCTCCCCAAAAGCCCCCTATCCTGATTTTTTTTTTTTCCTATCCTGAACTTTCCCAAAGATAATAAAAAATATAACTCATTCTCAGTCAGATTACACACATTACGTCGCCAATCTGTCACTCGGATTCTGTGTGCGTGCCTGTAAACGCGGCGGGAGGAGTCAAGGCAACAGCAACAGCAGAGCACCGAGACGAGAGCAGCACTCCACACTCCACGTTACTGTAAAGTGAGACCTTGGCGTGAAGCCGTGTGTACCTACATTAATGTACGTAAGTTAACGTTAGCTAACGTTAATATTCGCACATTATTAAGTCAGATAACATTAGCTAAGTTAGCTAATAGCTATCGTTAATATTCGCACATTATTAAGTCAGATAACATTAGCTAAGTTAGCTAATAGCTATCGTCAGTCAGTGTTGACATGACGAACGTTGTGGTTGTCCTCTGTTAAAACCGAAGATTTGTTAACAGCTAACTGTCTAACATTACTGTATTACATAGGCTCTGCATAGAAAAGACGCACTTTTGGGTGGAATGACAGGAGAATGGCATGGCCCGTGGTCAATGAGGTGGCCATTATGTTATGCCCTGTCTAATATAGGCTAAATTATGCCCTGTATAACATATAGTGCCCATCACCAATCTCACCATCACTGACTGAGCTCAAGTTTCTTTTCACTGCACCCCTAAATTTTGGACTGTTCAAGGTTCAAAGTTTTTTTTTTTTTTTCATTGTGCCCCTAAATGTTTTAATTCTGTATGCACTTAATGTACGTCGCTTTGGATAAAAGCGTCTGCTAAATGAATGTAATGTAATGTAAAAAATCGGCGCGCGCTGTGCGCGCGGACAACACACGTTCTCTTTAGGGGCTTATAGCCCCTGGTGTTTCAAATATCTAGATCCGCCCCTGGCGTTAGCATCGATGCCGTGTTTCTTCTTCAGGTGCAAGGCCAGGTTCGTCGTGTTTCCTGAGTATTTTAGCTCGTACTGGCATTGTTTGCATATGGCATGTGCTTTGTCTGTTGACCCGTCTTTTCTCCGAAATCCAAAATATTTCCATACCGCAGATTTATTCCCGAGAGGGGAGTAAATGTCCTTGTTGTCTTTATCTTGGCTGCTTGCCATTAACCAGTGCCGCTGCAACGTTGTTTCGCGGTGGAAATGGTGCCACAGATACGCGCCACAGGGATTTCAAAATAAAGGCATATCGGACGTATGTGACGATATGGATCGATGTTTTCACTTTGCTTCGATGTAATTAGATCGTTTTATTTTGAATCGATCTAGATCGATGTATCGTTACATCCCTAGCGATCCACACGGCGCTTTCCGACACGGCTCTTTTCACCATGCGTTGTTTGAATCGCTGTAAAACCTTTATCTTTTATTCAAATCCGAAACCGAAAGTATCACAGCAGAGGGAAAACTCTTAGCTTTATAACTGCCTACTTTATATTTCCATTTGGACAATATTTTGCAATGTACGAGGTTACAAAGTTACTCCTAGTTTCACACTCGAAATCAAAATATCCCAAAATCTGCACAACTCATGGTCGGCTGATTATTGTGTGTGCACGAGTGACCTGCCTACTAATAGCACTTAAAGGTTGTATCAGCGATTTTGGGTGGAAACATAAATGATCACATTCATCTGATTTTTCCTCACGATCCGCTAGCTGCCCGCCCCATAAGCAGGCCGTCAAAAAACCGCGTCTCTGTAGGCAGCCTATGCTCCGAGATCGTACACAAAAACAAATGGTACTACCAACCACTCAAAACCAAAATAAACACTATTCCAACCAATCACAATGATCTGCACAAACGCTAATACTCTTATCTCGCTGAAATCTTGACGGATTTACAAACGGTTTGGTTTCTTACAAACGTTATTAACGTGGTTATAATTCTGGATGCTTGAACACTATTTTTTAAAACATAACATAATTATTCATAAGTATGTTTGTTTGGGATTTCGCTTCAGAAGTGACGTCACCCAAAATCGCTGATACAACCTTTAAGTAATATCAGTGGCGGCTCCTGAGCTGAAAATTGTGGTAGCGGAAAATTTCCCTTTAAACTGATTATTGGTCTTAATTTTTCAATCCGTTTCCTTGATTAACAATAGGCTACATCAGCGTTTAATTCACCAATTACTCAATGCCATCAAATGTATTTTTTTTATTTAGCACAACCTGCAATAAAAAAATAATCTAACAAAAGCTGAGCTTTAAGATCGTTTAATTTCCATTAATATTTTCGGAATTAAGAGTGCGGAGAACGAAGAGCACATGTATCCACAATTATAATGTTGATTAAAATGTGCACAATTTTGCGACGCAAGTTAAAATTTTTATTACTTGCCTAATAGCCTAATTGAGGAGAACCGGCTACATTTGATGGCATTGAGTAATTGGTGAAATAAACGCTGATGTAGCCTATTGTTAATCAAGGAAACGGATTGAAAAATTATTAAGACCAATAATCAGTTTAAAGGGAAGTTTTCCACTGCCCCAATTTTCAGCTCAGGAGCCGCCACTGAGTAATATATGTGCCATATATATAGAATCTGTATAAAAGCTTTACTTTGCCTGGCATGCTCTGTCTCCATCCTGGAGGCCCCCTGCCTGCCATGCCCCATCTCAGCTGCCCTGGATGTGCTCTCCATCCAGGTGGCCTTCGCCACATTGGAGGCCCGTTCCATAGTACGTCTGGCCTACATCCACTGCCTGTAGCTCCTGGTTTCAGGTGTAGCTGTTCAAATACATAGAATATTGGCACTAAACAACTTAACTAGCTGTTATATTTACATGTAGATATTACATGCCAATTACTAAATGCCCTGTGTATTTCTAAGAATCTTGAAATTAAGCTCAGTGCACAGGTAACTTAGCTTGAAATAGAATGATGAAAACTGAATTAGACAATCTGCTACAGCTAACTTATCTGGGTCATTCTGTGTCAAATCAACCAGTTTTCTGAATACTTCCTGTATGACCCTCTCAGATTTTGATGAAACTCCATCATAATAATCCATTGTGAGAAAGATGAACACAAAAAATTAGCCTCATGTCGTTTCCGAGATATGTCCTCCTGTAATTTGCTCAAAACCTGTTTATCGCGCTCGCGAGTCGATTGACGTGAATTCCCGATATGTTAAAATGTGTACTTTTCAAAATGCTATCTAACCATGAAGGAGTTGAGTACCAAAGCTGAAATTTTGGTTGATGAGTAGATCTAATATTTCTGTTTAACTGGTGTAAATTTCAGAAAACGTTTTAACTGTCCACATGGTGATCCAAGACGGACGGTTGTGTTTTTGACTTTTTTTTCAACCTGACCCAACTTTGAATGGATGTCATTCCTTTACAAATGAATTGATTAGCCTGTACTTGCTTGTGACCATAGACATACAACTATAGATAATACATCTGTGATATGGGATGTATATGTCCACTCGTATGGGCACAGGGTGACCTCGAAAATCACCAAAAACAAGTGCGACTGAACAACCTTCGCGAGCTACGTACTTTGGGTGCATATAACTTGAAAAGGGAAGGGGGTACAAGTAATCTGAGGCCATATTCGTGCAATACGGAAGACAGTAAGTTAGGATACCAAGTTTCATACCAAAATACCAAAATCACATTTGTGCGTTTTCACGACTCGCGAGTGCGAAAGACGGAGGTTTTCAGGAGGCCATATCTCGGAAACGACATGTTGTATGAGGCTAATTTTTTGTGTCTGTTAATTTTTCATAGAATGGATTATTATGATGGTGTTTCATCAAAATCTGAGAGGGTCATACATGGACCACTGGTTGATTTGACACGGAATGACCCATCTACAAAATAATTTATTAACCTTAACTTATCATTAGGTACCGACTGCGTTAGCTAGCTAATGTTAATGTTTTATCTAGCTAACTAGTACATGGCCAGCAATCATTGTAGCTAATGTCAGGTAGCGAGAAGCTGCGAAATGTCAACCAGCTAGCCACAAAATCAACGTGCTGTGTCCTAAAACAATTTTAAGAAAAGCAATAATCTGTACCAAAAAATACATATTCAGACAGTACATTCGTCAATAAAATTACACTGCTGCTAATATTTCGCTAATTTGCCTAGCCAATGTTAATTAAGTTAAATTACATTTATCTAACGTAACGGTTACGTTAACAATATACTAAAACTCTAACTCGTTAACAATCTACATTACGTTATACAATCCCTTGAAGACAAAATTATTATGTTAGGTGTATTTATAAATTTGTTCATTGTTATTCCTGTTTTTACACTTAGCTACATGGATATCCTGCCATTTTCAGTAACTCAAGTAGCAATCAAACAACTACCAACCAGAGTGTCTAGTGTTGACTCGCGAAGATTAAAACAACGGAGGCTATAACTTCGTTATCGAGTCGCGTGAAGTAAAATCACGCATTGATTCGTATTCTTATATGCATTACGAGAATAACTGGGTTGAAAATATGACTGTAAACTGCTTAGTTTGATATAAAAAGGCAGGAGTTTCTCCATTATAGCCTATGGGGAAACAGAGGTGCGGTGCACTGGACGCCATATTGGTTGCTGCAACTTCGGCGATAGAAGCAAGTGGGTACGTCCATTCCATATCACTGAGTTCAGTGGTCCTGACACTGCACTGCTCCAGTATTGCAGAGACATCCTTCTCGACATCTTGACTAATCACGTGATATTTGAAATGCATAGTGGGATTGTTTGGAAACATCGCTCTCGCTGCAGCTGCTGGGTGCGTCCCAATATTCTTCACTCCCCGCCTCCCTTCCTCCACTACCCCACTACCAGTCCTCTACTACCCGGAAGTGTGTGGAGGAAGGGAGGGGAGGAGAGGAGTGGAAGAAAGGAGCCGTGAAGAAAGTTGGGACAGCGAATCTGCTTCACCGTCGACTATTGATGAAGTTGCCCTATCATAACTTTGACTGATGCCGAGCCCACAATGAATCCCAGCGCCAATCACAGATCTTATGCATGGCCAGCCCATTCAAAGCTACAAAATATCTTTTAAGTTTCAAGTAGAAGTAGCTATAAACATGTCGCCTACCTGACATTGCAGCTTGCGTCGAGACACTAATTAATATGTAGCTAATCAGTATTAGATCAAAGTGAACATCATGTAGTATAGCCTATGCAAACATAACAATTTACTGTAATTCCAAAATCCCGATGTCTGAACATACCAAACACTAATTCACCTCATATAGGCTACTGTAACTACACTGCAGTCTAATATTGCCATCAGTTCCTTGCATATCACATAGGCAAATTCTGAAACATTCCTGTAGGCTAGATTAGTGGAACGAATTATCGTCATATAATCGGAGATATTATTCCCAATGTTCATAGTATTGCAGTGTTCACACTGAAAAACAATTAGGCCTATTTCCCACTGTAACATCTGTAATCAAATTTACATTTAATTTATTTATTTAATTTTTGGAAACAATTGGTTGAATAAATTAATTAATGCATATTCACATAATAAAATGGTAGCTGTCATGCTTAGGCTATATTTATGTAGAGTCATGTTCGTTAATAAGCGACGTTAATGTGCAAGCGGTAAAGCTGTATCCCCGACTTTTTATCCCCAAACTTTTTATGTAGGATATTAACCACAAAAACAGACTGGCATTTTGTTATCCGTTGTAGGATGCTATGTCCTTTGTGTGCTAATAACCTACTGAAGCACACACAATTTAGGCTACATACACTACTCACAAAAAGTTAGGGATATTTGGCTTTCGGGTGAAATTTATGGAAAATGTAAGTTCACGCTACAGTGATATTATACGTATCATGAAAGTAGGGCATTTAAGTAGAAGCATGCAATGGTGATTTCCTCATCTCAAACAATTTATTGAAACAAAAGCCAACAACAGTGGTGGGTATACCACAACAAAAATGTCAATGTCTCAATAACTTGTCATGTGCCCTTGAGCATCAATTACAGCTTGACAACGACGTCTCATGCTGTTCAAGTCGACTTATTGTCTGCTGAGGCATGGCATCCCACTCTTCTTGAAGGGCGGCCCTCAGGTCATTGAGGTTCTGGGGTACAGAGTTACGAGCCTCTACACGGTGAGTCAGCTGATCCCATAGGTTTTCTATGGGATTCAGGTCTGGAGAAAGTGCAGGCCACTCCATTTGAGGTACCCCAGTCTCCAGCAGCCTTTCCCTAATGATGCGACCTCGATGAGCTGGAGCATTGTCGTCCATGAAGATGAAATTAGGCCTGTGTTGTTCATGCAGGGGCACAATGACTGGATTAATGATGTTATTCAGGTAGTATGGGCTTGTCACTGTACCATTCACAAAGTGTAGGGCAGTTCTGTATTGACTAGACACACCTGCCCACACTGTAACACCGCCACCACCAAAGGGTCGTCTGGTGACAACAGTGGCTGATGCATAGCGCTCTCCTTGACGTCTCCAACATCGTTGGCGGCCATCATTTCTGCTCAACGTGAATCGACTTTCATCAGAGAACAGCACTGAGGCCCACTGGTCCCTCGTCCAGCGTAAATGCTCCCTGGCCCATGCAAGACGATGACGCCTGTGCCTGGTGGTGTGGTCAGGTACCCTTGCAGGTCGTCTAGCACGCAGACCACGCTGATGTAAACGGTTTCGAATGGTCTGACGTGACACTTGGGTGCCTCTCACCTCCCTTAAATGTGCCTGGAGTTGAGTGGCATTCATCATCCGGTTCCGCAGGGCACTGTTCACAATAAAGTGGTCATCAGTGTGGGATGTGGCCAAAGGACGTCCACTTCTATGCCTTTCTGTGACTCTTCCAGTCTCTCTGTATCTCTGTTGCAACCTGCTGATGACACTCTGTGACACTCTAAGCTCAGTGGCCACTTCCCTCTGAGAACATCCTGTTTGAAGCCTCGCAATGGCGAGGTACTGTTGATCAATTGTTAGGTGTCGTCTTGGTCTCATGATGTCAAAATGTGAACAGCATGATGAAGAGGACTGTTTAAATACCAATTCTAATTGAACCAGGAAATGTATTAGTCGATTCATGGATCAAACACCTGTTGGTGAATTTTGCCATTCAGCTCCTTGTTAGAGAACAGCAAGTTGTGCAAAAAGTACTGAAACATTGAATAGTTGGACATGTGCATTCAAAAGTTTAGAGAAGGTCAAATTAATTTCACCTGTAAAGGTTATAGTGCATTTTAGGTTCATCCTGAAATTTCACCCGAAAGCCGAATATCCCTAACTTTTTGTGAGTAGTGTATCTTGCATTGGGGCATCATTATCTTGGAGAAATCTTGTAATGCCTAGTGTGTAGCCTTCTAATAACAACACATCATAGAATACAACTTTGTTGCATGACTACGCTATGACAGAGACAAGATGAATATTATAGAGGTTCAGACGTAATAAGCTGTAAAACATTACATATACACATCCTTTCCAAAAAATTTGAATATCATGGAAAAGTTGTTTTTTTTCCCATAATTCCATTCAAAAAGTGAAACTTTCATAGATTATAGATTCATTACACACAAAGTGAAATATTTCTAGCCTTTGTTTAATTTTTCATAATTTTGGCTTACAGCTCCAGAAAACCCCCAAAACAGTATTTCAAGAAATTAGAATAGTGTGTCGAAAATCAGCATTTACTTCAGTTATTTCAGAGAATGAGTGGAGTGGCTTGACTCGAGGAATCCGACAGTTGTAGCCCATGTCCCGGATACGTCTGTACGTGGTGGTTTTTGAAGCACTGACTCCAGCCTCAGTCCACTCCCTCTGCTTCTCCGCCAAATTTTGGAATCGTCTTTGCTTGACAATCCGCTGAAGCCTACGGTCATCTCTTTGGCTTGTGCACCTTCTTCTGCCACATTTTTCACTTCCACTAAACTTTCTATTGATATGCTTGGACACTGCACTCTGTGAACAGCCAGCCTCCTTAGCGATGACCTTTTGTGGCTTACCCATCTTCTGGAGGGTGTCAATGATGGTCTTCTGGCCAATTGTCAAGTCTGCAGTCTTCCCCATACTGAACCAAACTGAGTTAAACTTTGCAGGTGTTTTGAGTAAATTAGATGATAGTGTGACACTCAGTCTAAAACATTCATTCTCTGAAATAACTGAAGTAAATGCTGATTTTCGACACACTATTCTAATTTCTTGAAATACTGTTTTGGGGGTTTTCTGGAGCTGTAAGCCAAAATTATGAAAAATGAAACAAATAAAGGCTATAAATATTTCACTGTGTGTAATGAATTTATAATCTATGAAAGTTTCACTTTTTGAATGGAATTATGGAAAAAAAAAAAACTTCTCCATGATGTTCTAATTTTTTGGAAAGGATCTGTATGGGTCCACCAATAATAATAAAAAAATAAATTAATAAAAAACACATCTAAACAAACAAATGAAGCAGACAGTGTTATAGTATTCACACGTGCATTTTTATTTAGAACATTTTTGGCTTATCTTAAAACTTACATATTAACAGAAGAAATAAAAGGGGAAAGGCTATTATATTAAAAGATAACCATGTGCACCAGGCTGATCGGTAACAATAATAATTTTGTTACAGAGCTTTGCTCACCCAGAGAACCGCTCATCTCTGCTTTGCAATGCTGTCCAAAACGTAGGCTATTTAATGAATAAGTGTGAGTAGTTGTTGCTCCAAACTTTAATTACGTTCATTTTCCATTTTTTTGTTGTTTTTGTTTGCAGTGTAGAAACACTTCTGTACTTGCTCTGCATCAGGCTGTATCATTGCAATGAATACATATATGCAATATATAAAATAAAAAAAATAATAAAATAAAATTTTAATAAAATCGGAAATACGCCCGGGCGTGCAAGTTTCCCCGGAAATACGCCTGGAAGTGCAACATTCCGCAATGGTCGGGCCCGGGAGCAGTACCAACGTTGTGCGCCCTTTATGTTGTTGTAGATTCGCAAGAACAATTCACAAAATGTCATAATGTTGGAAATCTGGAATACATCTGGAATTTCCCATTTTCCAGAATGACTGATTCCCAAAAGGAGTTGGGATACTAGACATTTTACTGTATTCCAAAAAAAAAATTGTATAGTACATCGCAATGTTTCACATGACAGTATCTCAATATTATTTTTAATAGGCATCACCCAGCCCTATCCCAGCTATCCAACACATAACAGGTTTATCTACAACAAGCGTTTAATGTGACTTTTACAGCAGAACTACACCACTTTGTTTGGCAAGCCAGTAATTGTCCATTACCGCCTCCTACGACATGGATGACGGGTTGGATTTTAGGAGGCAAAAGAACGTTAAAAACACAAAAATTCTCAAGCCACAGAACTATTTACAAAAAAAAAAAAAAAAAAAGCGCCCAACTGTTCAGCCTTGTAGCGCCTTTTTGTTTTTGTGCCACGCTCTATAGCAGTTCCTGTCCGCCGTAAGACAGAGTGGCACATTACAAGACTCACATTTCCATATGGTTTTGTTTCGTTTCTTGTCCTGGGTACAAAGCACACAGTATTTCCTTCCCTCGGTGGCTCTCCGATATGGAACAGTGAGGGAAGTGTCCACGACAGTGATGGGGCTACACTCCACCACTTCCTCTGCAGCGGAATCCGCCCCGCTTGCCCCCGAGGTCGTGGGACCCCCCGGTGCGGCCGACTTCCCACGGCCGGCCAGCAGCACGCACAGTTCCTCCCTGAACTGTTCCTGGGTCAGAACCTTACCACCCGTCGCCAGGGCCACCTCCGTGTGCAGGAGGAAGCTGTTCACCACAGCGATGTCCACAAAGTGGTGAAACAGCTTCTTGTACCACTTCTGGGCCTTCAGGGCGACGCTGTAGAATTTCCGCAAGGCGTCATCGGACAGATCGACTCCCCCCATGAATCTGTTGTACGCCTTCACCGGAGCCGGGACGGGTATCCGCCGCGTCGTCTTGGTACCGTCGCGGTTGCGCACCTGTCGCGGGACCGAGTCCCCGCAGAAGACCTTGTGGATGGTGGAGCACACGGTCACCTCGCGAGCGTCCATCCACTTGGTGTACAGGAGCGGGCCGTCCCTCAACCAGCGAATGGCTCCCCTGTCGGCTCCTTTTGGCATCCCGTTCTCCTTCGTGCTGGGGAAGCCCGGACGGTTGGGGCGAACCGTCCCGCAGGCTCCGTAGCGCAGCTGGTGGAGGTGACGGAAAAGAGCGGCGCTGGTGTGGAACTCGTCCACGTAGATGTGGTACCCCGTGCCGAGGCGTGCCACATCCAACAAATTTACAACGGCGTCAAAGCCCAGGCCTTTCCTGGTGGCGGAGAACAACTTGCCCTGGTAAATGTTAAAATCGCAGGTGTAGCCGTTGCGGGAGTCCACGAGCACAAAGAGCTTGAAGCCGCCCGTGGGCTTGTCTTCGATGTGCCGCTCCAGCCCGATGCGATTTTGGGAGGCTACCATGCGCTCGTCGACTGCCAGGGCTTGGTGAGGGTGGTAGAAGGACCTGCACGCTGTGACGATTTGATCCAGGAGGGGTCTCAACCGGAAGAGCCGATCGTACCCTTCAGAGCCTCTCTTCTGGTCATTATGGGCATCCTCCACTGGATCGCTCATGTGCAGGGTCCAGGTAATGGCCTCAAACCTCCTCCTGGGCATGACGGATTCGGTGAAGGCGAGCTTGTACAGCTGGTGCCTGCTCCAGTAAGTGCTGATATTACTCGCCCTCAACAGGCCCATGTACACAACCAGGCTCAGGTATCTGTACATTTCCCGCACAGATACAGGGAACCAGTATGTCTTCTTGCCCTGAGCCTCTCTCCGTTCCCCGTTCTTGTTGGTGTTGTCGCAGAGGGTCTGCACCACGCTCTCGCTGAAGAAGAGCTGGAAGAGCTCTAAAGGGCTGTAGGTCTTGGCGGCGTCCAGCTGGGGTCCGGGAATCCTGGCAGGGCAGAACGGAAATTGAAGAGGCTCTGTGTCGGGCTGAGTAACGCACTGCCATCTCTTCTGAGGCTCATCATCGGAAGGCGCTGGTGAGCCGGCTCTTCTCTTAGCACGGGTGGACGCTGGTGAGCTGGCTCTCCTCTTTCCACTAGAGGGCGCGGGCGTGCTGGTTCTCCTCTTTCCACTAGAGGGCGCTGGCGTGCTGGCTCTCCTCTTTCCACTAGAGGGCGCTGTCCTGCTGGCTCTCCTCTTTCCACTAGAGGGCGCTGTCGTGCTGGCTCTCCTCTTTCCACTGGAGGGCGCTGTCGTGCTGGCTCTCCTCTTTCCACTGGAGGGCGCTGTCGTGCTGGCTCTCCTCTTTCCACGGGTGGACGCTGGTGAGCCGGCTCTCCTCTTTCCACTGGAGGGCGCTGTTGTGCTGGCTCTCTTCTTTCCACGGGTGGACGCTGGTGAGCCGGCTCTCCTCTTTCCACTGGAGGGCGCTGTTGTGCCGGCTCTTCGCTTGGCTCGGTGGACGGCAGATCTGGCCATGTCTGCCCGTCTGGGGGTACGGGGCAGTGGAGCAAGGCGAGTGGACGGGAAGGTTTTCCTCTTCCTCCTCAGGGGTGGGGGAGGGGTGTCTTTATTGTCCTCCCTGAAAAAAAGAAACTCAAGTGCATGACTAAGTAGAATCACTAAAAATTATATTATCGCTCACTCGCATCAGCCACAACATTAAAACCACTGACAGGTGAAGTGAATAACATTGATTATCTCGTTATTTTGGTTCTATACTCTAGCAATGAGTTTGAAAGGATACAATGACAATGAGGTTGAAGTGCAGACTGTCAGCTTTAATTTGAGGGCATCCGTATCGGATGAACCGTTTAGAAATTATAGAACCTTTTGTACATAGTCCCCCCCCCATTTTTGGGCATCTAAAAATATTGGACAGTTTAACAATGTAGAATAAAGTAATCATTTTTAATATTTGGTCGCAAGCCCTTTGCATGCCATGACTTCCTGATGTCTGTGACCCAACAATATCAAAAGACTCGATATCTTATTTTCTGGTACTCCTACAAGCAATAATATAACCTCTTTGCATTTGAATGGATCTCTATGGGAATTGGGGGGTGGGACTAGATTTAGCTGTAAATTATGCTGGAACAGTATGGAACACATGGTTGGCTAAATGGCTCTTAGTCATCAAGGGTCTGACGTATCAAACAAGCCTTAAACCATCACTCTGCTGCCAGAAATACAGTAGATGGATAACTTGAAGGGTTTCTTCTCCTGACTTTTTTTTTTGTGTGTGTGGCTCATTTGATACCTTACATGACGGGGGGGGGGGGGGGGGGGGGGGGGGTGTACAGGGACTATGTATAAAAAGCTACAATTGCTACACGATTCACCCGATATGGATGTAAAAACCCTCAAATTAAAGCTGAAAGTCTGTTCCATTTCAAATCCAATGTGCTGGAGTACAGATCCAAAACAACAAAAAAATGTGTCACTGTCCAAATACTTTTGGACTGCACCGTCAAGACATTACAGTATTCTAATAAGGTAATTTAGCTGGTGCAATCCAAAAGTACAAAAAAAAGTACAACCTGATATTAGCTTGAACATAATAGGCTACCGTTGCAGTAATGTCTTGACCGAAACAGTGAAATAAAGCAATGAAAGTTTTATATATACAGTCAAGCCGGAAAGTCTGCACACCCCTTTCACCTTCTCCACGTTTTATTCCGTTACAGACATATTCTACAATAGATTGGGTTCATTATTTGTCTCAAAATTCTACACAAAATAGCCCATAATGACAAAGTGAAAACAGGTTTTTAGACATTTGTGCTAATTTATTAAAAATCAAATTGTAAAATATCATATGTACACAAGTGTGCACACCCAAAAGTGAGCTGAGGTGCATTTTGTTTCCATTGATACTGCTTGAGATGTTTCTACAACTTAATTGGAGTCCACCTGTGATAAATTCAATTGATTGGACATGATTGGGGATTGCCAACACCTGCCTATAAGGTCTCACAGTTGACAGTGCATGTCAGAGCAAACTCCAAGCCATGGGGTCAAAGGAATTATCTGCAGACCTCAGAAACAGGATTGTGTCAAGGCATAGATCTGGAGAAGGGTACGGAAAAATCTCTGCAGCTTTACAGGTCCCAAAGAGCACAGTGGCCACCATCATTCGTAAATAGAAGAAGTTTGGAACCACCAAGAATCTTCCTAGACCTGGCCGCCCGGCCAAACTGAGCAATCGGGGAAGACGGGCCTTGGCCAGGGAGGTGAGCAGGAACCCGAGGGTAACTCTGACAGAGCTCCAGCGTATCCTTGTGGAGATGGGAGAACCTTTCAGAAGATCAACCATCCAGGCAGCACTCCACCAATGAGGCCTTTATGGTAGAGTGGCCAGACGGAAGCCCCTCCTTAGTAAAAGGCACATCACAGCCCGCTTGGAGTATGCCAAAAGGCACCTAGAGGACTCTCAAACCATGAGAATCAAGATTCTCTGGTCTGATGAAACCAAAATTTAACTTTTTGGCCTGAATACCAAGCGTCACGTCTGGAGGAAACCAGGCACCTGCTCCAGAGCACTCTGGACCTCAGACTGGGGCGAAGGTTTACCTTCCAACATGACAACGACCCAAAGCACACAGCCAAAAGAACAAAGGAGTGGCTTTGGAGAAAGTCTGTGCATATCCTTGAGTGGCCCAGCCAGAGCCCAGACCTGAATCCAATTGAAAATCTGTGGAAAGAGCTGAAAATGGCTGTGTACCGACGCTCCCCATCCAACCTGACGGAGCTTACAAGGATATGCCAAGAGGAATGGGCAAAAATGTCCAGAAACAAGTGTGCCAAGCTCGTAGCTTCTTTCCCAAGATGCCTTGAAGCTGTAATCGCTGCCAAACGTGCAGCAACCAAGTATTAGGCTAAGGGTGTGTACAGATATGTAACCCCTAAATAACCAATTTTTGTCAGTAAAATAAAATTGCATATTTTCTAAAAACCTGTTTTCACTTCGTCATTATTGGCTATTGTGTGTAGATGTTTGAGGCAAAAAAAGAACTCAATCTATTGTAGAATATGTCTAACGTAATAAAACGTGGATAGGTGAAAGGAGTGTTCAGACTTTCCGGCTTGACTGTATATATATATATATATATAAAATATAATATATAATAACCCGTGGGTCTGTTGCTACACAAAAAAAAAACAGACTGCAAATAAAAGCTGTAAAACAGACGTTTCAAGGAGCCGCAATTTATAGACTATCTTCTGTTTCTGCTCCATTTCTGCCCTTCCTCAAAAAAACCCATCAAAAGCCATGTCATCCTCTCTCCAGCTCGTTACAATATACAAGCGAACTACCGAACTTCTGCAACAGTACTTTGATCATGAAACTAAAGATACTCGATCAGGGATCTCAAACTCAAATCTTGGAGGGCCGCTGTGTCTGCTGGTTTTTGATATGTTCCTGCACTTAAGTGTTTAATTTAAGTCATTTAAGTGATTGGCTAGAGTCCACACACCTTGTTGCCAAGGCCTAAAATGGCTGCTGATCGAAAGGAAATCACAAAAACCAGCAAGAGACTAGGGCCCTCCAGGACTGGAGTTGGAGACCCCCGCTCTAGATAATAATGTTATTGATGATTAACAATAATAATAATAATAATGAATATAAAAAAAAAAATGTTTTAAACACTTACATGTCCAGAAGAGGGTCCTTGCCTTCTGTGAATGCCGCTTCTACCACAGAGTCATTTCTCTCTGCCGCTGAAGACTCGCCTTCCTCACAAGAATCACTGCGGTCCAACTCCACCGAGACCTCTGCAACTGTGAAATAAATTTTCTTCCTTCCACCATTTATTTTTTTCAAGATGGGACATCCAGAGAGCTTGCAGAAAGACGCAAAAAGACTTGCTCTTCCTCAAAAAATGTACATTGATCACGAATCGGAAATATATTTTACGCTCTGTAAATAGTGTTTAGTGTATGTCTGCCCATGTCAGATACTGGGGTTGCCGTCTCCAACAACTCTGTAACTCTGTAAAGACTGTAACGCACCCATCTTCTGTTCTGGCACGGGCGGTTGCCAGATAGTTCCAGTGACGTAATGGCCGACTTTGCTGGAAAAGTATTCGCCATACTGTATAAACAATGAAGAATGCTAACATTAGCTGTCTAGCTATCGTTCTATCATAGCTAACATTAGTCTACATACATATTGAACATTGCATAACTTTCACTTTTCAATAGGGATATCCCGATCCGATCCACGGCATCGGGCCGATACTGGCCCAGAACGCTGGATCGGATATCGGAGGGGAGAAAAAAATATGATCCGATACGCGCAGCGTGTCATGTGATATCAACAGTAGTAACTGTTGCTATGTCCGTCAAAGCAAACATGGCGTTCTCAACCATGAAAGTAGGCTACTGCCCTTTTGGAAAAATGGTAACTTTAGGAACCTTTGGAAAAATTGATCTTCAATTTCATATTTGTAGTGTAGTTTAAATGCTAGCTGAAATGATTCAATGTAGATTTTATGATGCTAGGCAGCATTATTTCCATCACAGCGTGCCGTCTCATTTGCTAGATAGCTACCACAGTGACAGTGGAAACCTAACGGAACAGACATCAGCAGAGGGACTAGCTGGCTTGGCATAAAATAGCCAACCATATCTCATTCATGAAGACATTATTATCATCGGTTTGTTTACGAGATGGAGTCTGGTAACGTTAATGTTATTCGACGTTAGCGAACGTTAACGTTTTATATTATTAACGTATTATATTTTTAGCATGCTTGTGCACGTCCATGTGGAATAGACAGGAGGGTGTACGCATGTTGTGCACGCGCCTATGTAGACGCACTTATATGGGCCGTTAAAACAACATGTAAACAACTGAGACGTGACTTTAGACCAGGTTTTTGGTGGTTTTAGCGCAAGCGCCTTCTGCTGGCTCAAGATAGCAATACGACAAAAATAATCCTGGCCACACCTCATTTTAAGACCAACACGCCCAGTTCACTTGCTATGGGCGCAACATCGCTTGGTATTTAACTGACGTGAGCGCTAGGCATTATAATGAACCCTGCGCCGGGTGTAAGATAGCAAAGACACTTGCGCTTTGGTTAGCGCTGGGTGTAAGATAGCTTACTAATATAAAAGACCTTGGGCCCTAACCAAACGTCCAAATAAGTCCAGTTTCAGCACAGTAGCTAAGTGGTAACTAGCCAGCTAACGTTAGATGCTCTTGCTTTGGCTTTAAAATGCCTAGTTACAATAGTACAGTATTGATTTCACGCTACGGAAGTGGACATTCCTTTATTAAATAAAAATTTTGTCAATTTACATTTGAGGTGAGATTAAATTTACTGTTTCAAATTAATGGCTCAAGCTAGAGTTTGATATTATTTCACAAACTATTAAATGTTCCAATACTTTAGTCTATTTAGTGGCCATTACATTATTGCATTATTCATGTTTTTAGCTTACTAACATTTTAGTAGGGGGTGGTCGGCATATAACTGCAGCTCCACTATCATCAGCAGTAGTTGCAGACAGCAGCAACAGGTGTTTGGGTAAACGTTACTTGGGACCTGGCTTCCCACCAACAAATTGCGGGAATAACATGTTTGTTAGAGAACAGTGATTTTCTTTCCTTCATTTAAAGTTTACTTTATTGTGTCCCTTTTTAGATAGAGCAAACGTACACAGTAGCTATAACAGCTGACGTCCGTTACGGATAGCCAAAGCTAAGGATGCGATTAACGTTGCATTGTTAGACCACGGAAATCGGTGAAATAGATTTTGATATATTTTAAGTCAATTGGCTACCATTGTGTAGCTAGTTTCTTTTTTCAGTTATGGTAGCCATTAACACCAAAATAAGGGTAATGTTGATGTTAAGTAACGTTAGCTTTTTACCTTGGAGTAAACAATGTTAGATGTGCTACGTCATCTCCGAGGGGTTCAATTGTGAATGAGGTCGCCCACATAATTTTATCTACAGCGTACACCTTTCCTTGTTTGATTTGGGTTTTGGAAACGGGAAAATTATAGTTTTGTATTTTTATTTATTTATTTTACAATTTTTTATTTTTGGTCGCTTTAAGGAGGGGGGGGGGGGGCTGGAGGCTATCCCAACATGCATTGGGCAAGAGGAGGCAGGACTACACCCAGGACAGGCGGCCAATCTATGGCAGGGCACACACACTCATACCTATGGGAAATTTGGAGTCCAAATTACATATTGCATCTTTATTCAGCTGCCTGCAAACATAAAAAAAGTCTGCATATCAATGTCTAAGAGTGTCAAAAAACATCAACTGAAATGTGGCATCTATGCTACAATTACTGTTACTTCATTTTTCTTTTTCAGCATACCTTGGAAAGAGATCCTGTGGCCACCACTGGCTACAAACCACTGTGATAAATACTATAAACATCAGCAAGAAGAAACAAAAAAACAAAACATTTTTCTGAATGCTTCCTCATAAGTGCAGGGAGGTAGTAATGTATTTGCGTACTCACGGTTTTTCAAACCTGACTGACTATATCCGACTATCACAAATAATGGAAATGACATTACGACCATAGCGAGGCAACGGCTGGACTGGCAAAAATGTTTTGTCTTAGTTTCTATTATAAAATATTACTTATAAACTTAAATACATAAACATATCTTCACCTGTATTTCCTGCCTTGGAGGAGATGACGGAAGACCCAGGGGAGGGCACTGTAAACTGCTTGCGCAACCGGGAAGTAACCAGGGATGGCAAGCTCTCCTCTTCCTGCTTTAAATTTGATTTCCCATAAGTTTTGGGGGTTTGGTCCATAACATCTCCCTCCCTCTGTTCATCACCCTCAATTTCTGGGTTCCAGTCATTTCTTTCAACATCTTCATCTTTCACAGCATCCTCTCTCTTCACCTCCTCACCTTGGCTCTCCCCACTTTCCTCCTCATCCTCATCCTCCTCTTCCTTTATGTAGGAGAGAATGAGTTCTTCCTCTCTGCTCATCCCATATCCATTCTTCCTCTCTATACTATCCTCCATGTCTTCACTTTTAATCGAACTGGATCTCAACTCCACCCCTGAGTAATCTGTGCTGTCCATCACAGGCTCTGTCTTCATGTCTTCAGCTGAGGAGGCGGGGCTTGAAGCTGAGTGAAGCGCAGATTCTGATTGGAGGTTTTCTGAAGTGAGCTCTGTGGAATCCACCAATCGTCTAAAGAGAGGAAAGGACGGAGAGGACAGTTAGTCACAGAGAGCAGTTGCTGGGGACAGACGTGGAAAGTCCAGCGGTCACAAAGTAAAAGTCATGCCATGCGTTTCTTCCACACATTAAGTCAGCCAGCTGACTTCACTACTTAGTTCTACCTCTAATTGTGCTAATTAGCAAATCCAGGTTATTGAAACAAAATACTGGGGAGGACTTTTGCTTTCAGAATCTGGATTTTCCCCCTCTGGCTGAGGGGAGAAGGGAGTTAAGAGAGACAACTTTACATTAAAAAGGAAACTTTATTATTCACATTCAGTGTTCAATGAACACTTCACGGACACTTTAAATGCAAGAAGAGATGTTCTTTCCCGAATGTCTCCATTTGCAAGGCTAAACTATAGGCCAGGGCAAGTAAGCGGGTTTGCTGTAAACGTGTTTCTATGCCTACCTTATAATGAAACATTAATCCATTGTGTTATTTCAACAATTCTGAAATAATATCCCATATCATAATAAACTGGTAGAAAAGCGTTTTCGTGCTGCCCTCTACGGTGGAGATGTTCTTTCTGCTCCTCACTGCCCCCGCCCCAATTGTGATGTCAGAATACCTCTTTGGTGTTAACCGCAACGTCATATGGCTAATTGTTTCCGCCCACAACGCAGAACGCACCTTTGGTTTCGGCTCCACGTTTTTAAACCGGAAGAACGTGGCGACATTTTCGTAAACGCTATTATTCCACCTAAACGATCCACTAAAATGTTTTTGAAATATTTGAGGTGAGAAACGGGCTATGTAGTTGTTGGGTGTTGATTCATATTTGATCTGCAACGTCTAGTTTGAGTTATACGAAATAATTTGTACCAGTACATTCAGAAAATGACGATAGACACACGAGTTCTGCTGGCATTGGTCAGTGTTCAAACAAATCTGCCCAAGGCCACCCTCTACTTTCAGTCATGCATGTTTTAATTTTCGCGACACTGCAATGTAACATTTTCATAACACAGGTCTCACGTTTGAAAAAGACAAATATGGAAAAACGGATAAAAGTACAATTAAAGGCACAGAATAGTTAGTTAAATAAAAAGAGGACCTGGATACCGTTAGGGTATGCGAGCATGCGCGAGATTCGCCCTGATCCTAATGTGTGACGAGCCTACTCAAGGTATGTCTCTTTACAGTAGGCCCTACATAACTTTAAAAGGGAAATGTTACATGAGGAGTTAAAAGAAATTCAGTTCCGTTCCGATTTAGCAAGGCTACAGAGGTTACCATTTTAATTTCGGCGAGCCACTTCGCAAGTTAGTAAACTGATTATTCGCCATCCTCTTGCGCACCAGTTTGCTCCATCTGGACCTCTGGCTTTTGATATGAATATCATCATACAGAGGTCCATCCAACTAACAAAAAGCGAACGCCGTAACTTAAGAGGCGTTTTGCGGTCGAACGGAATCGAGTTGAGTAACTAACACAAAGTTTTTACCTATGGCACCTGTCCTCTGAAGAAATCTCAGCCGGCTATGACCGGTTCGCCTGTAATCCAAACTTAAGTTATATCCGACAATTTCAATACAAACTAGTCACTTCAATAGACCACCGGCGTCAGTGCTGAGCGAATGTGTTGGTGGCGTCCGTGTTTGTTTTTCATAGTTACAGCGTCCGCTTTTTTCTATGCGGTTAGAAGATAGTCTTATCAAATGCCAGAGGTCCAGATGGAGCAAGGCACCAATAAACAAACCAACTTTATTTCCAACTTGCGACTCTCCTTACTTTTTTTGAACTAGGATACTTTATTGGGAAATGTGTGCATTGTTGAAAAATCAGTTTCCATTTTCAGCTGTTGGCCCGACAGCTCTATGTACAAAAAAAAGAGTTCGAGCTAGAAAATCAGTAACGTGGAACGCGCGAGACACTGAAAAGGCCACAAGTAACGTTACGCTAGAAACGGAAACAACCTACTAACGTTTGTTCATTCAAGACGATAATGGCTTTGGTTTAGCTAAATGAACACTTACCTGGTAAACGTCGGCTTTTCGTTATTTAATAGTCTAATATCGGCGCTCAGTAGTTTAGCAGTGGGTATTCATGAAGCAGGAGTTTTCGTATTGGAGCAGCGCATCTTCCATAAAATTGTCCAAGGAGTTACTAAAACACTTCGAATTCCCCCAGGCTGATATCAGATTCGCAGCCTGAAAATAAACGACGACGAGGTTCTAACTGACAGCGAAGGTATCTAAGGTCACAAAGGACTAACTCAACGCCCTCTATCGCCATCTACCGCCCAGGAGCAAATTACACAAGAACGTCTCAGCTTTTTTAATTTTTAAAAATATAATTTGTCGCCCAATTTACAGCTTAACACTTATTTCGACTGCACTTTGGAGAAATACGTCTACGCATGGCATTATATTAGATAATTTATACGTCTGAAAATGTGATCAACAATCAAATAGTTTAACTTAGACGGCGCTATTACTGCACACATAATTAAAATAACACACCTAAGAACTTGTTCATATTTGTAAAAGTTAAAAATAAATAGCCTACATAAACCAAATAGAACAAACTCCAACAATGAAAAAGACAGGAAAAATAAGACCACAGGCAAGGTACCATAGTGGCTGGATCAAGGGGCCAAGACTGGGCTTTCGTTCTGAAGCTCAGTTCCTGGTGCTGTTGCTCACTAGCGCCACTGCGGTTGGATCCAGTATAGATCTTCCTCCATGTAAGTCAATAGCAGCAATGTGGTCAAAATACTCAGTCAATAAATTTTTTACACAAATTTTTTAATTGCAATAGGTGCCTTTCCTTCATCTAATGCCTGTGCATGTGCTGATTTTTTTTAAATATTGTGTTGTTTGGACAGGGTATTAACATTTGTTCAGGACCAATCAGAGGGACAGGTTGAGTCCTGGGATCACTGGCATAGATAGGTTCTATATGGTTCTCACTGCCAGGACCAATCAGAGGGACAGGTTGAGTCCTCTGCGGCTCCACGGAGCAGGCGCAGTTTGTACGGGCGGCGAAAAAGACTTCCGAGCTTCAATTCAGATTTTATGAGGACGTGGAAAGGCAAATGGGTGACATCACAGTGGCTTTGTCCATATTTTTATACACTCTATGGGCTGGATAAGATAATTTTTTCACTTTTTGACGCATTTATCTTTGCTTACGTCACAAACACAAGAGTGAATATAGTGCACTGGACACCATATTGGTTGCTGCAACTTCGGCGATAGATGCAAGCGGTTATGTCCATTCCATGTCACTGAGTTCAGTGGTCCTGACACTGCAGTTCTCCAGTATTGCAGACATCCTTCTCGACATCTTGACTAATCACGTGATATTTGAAATGCATAGTGGGATTGTTTGTAAACATCGCTCTCGCTGCAGCTGCTGGGTGCGTCCCAATATTCTTCACTCCCCGCCTCCCTTCCTCCACTCCCCCACTACCAGTCCTCTACTACCCGGAAGTGTGTGGAGGAAGGGAGGGGAGGAGAGGAGTGGAAGAAAGGAGCCGTGAAGAAAATTCACCGTCGACTATTGATGAAGTTGCCCTATCATAACTTTGACTGATGCCGAGCCCACAATGAGTCCCAGCGCCAATCACAGATCTTATGCACGTGCAGCCCATTTAAAGCTACAAATATCTTAAGTTTCAAGTAGAAGTAGCTATAAACATGTCGCCTACCTGACATTGCAGTTTGCGTCGAGACACTAATTAATATGTAGCTAATCAGTATTAGATCAAAGTGAACATCATGTAGTATAGCCTATGCAAACATAACAATTTACTGTAATTCCAAAATTACATTACATTACAGGCATTTAGCAGACGCACTTATCCAGAGCGACTTACACAACGTTTTAGCATTTTTTTTTTAACATATTATCCATTTATACAGCTGGATATATACTGAAGCAATTCAGGTTAAGTACCTTGCTCAAGGGTACAACGGCAGTGACCTACCTGGGAATCGAACCTGCAACCTTTCGGTTACAAAGCCAGTTCCTTAACCATTATACTACACTGCCGCCCCAAAATCCCGATGTCTGAACATACCAAACACTAATTCACCTCATATAGGCTACTGTAACTACACTACAGCCTAATATTGCCATCAGTTCCTTGCATATCACATAGGCAAATTCTGAAACATTCCTGTAGGCTAGATTAGTGGAACGAATTATCATCATATAATTGGAGATATTATTCCCAATATTCATAGTATTGCAGTGTTCACACTGAAAAACAATTAGGCCTATTTCCCACTGTAACATCTGTAATCAAATTTAAAAACGTCCTTTGGAAACGATTGGTTGAATAAATTAATTAATGCATATTCACATATTAAAATGGTAGCTGTCATGCTTAGGCTATATTTATGTAGTCATGTTCGTTAATAAGCAACGTTAATATGCAAGCAATAGAGCTGTATCCCCGACTTTTTATCCCCAAACTTTTTATGTAGGATATTAACCACAAAAACGGACTGGCATTTTGCTATCAGTTGTAGGATGCTATGTCCTTTGTGTGCTAATAGCCTACTGAAGCACACACAATTTAGGCTACATATCTTGCATTGGGGCATCATTATCTTGGAGAAATCTTGTAATGCCTAGTTTGTAGCCTTCTAATAACAACACATCATAGACTTTGTTGCATGACTACGCTATGACAGAGACAAGATGAATATTATAGAGGTTCAGACGTAATAAGCTGTAAAACATTACATATATGGGTCCACCAATAATAATAAAAAAATAAATTAATAAAAAACACATCTAAACGAACAAATGAAGCAGACAGTGTTATAGTATTCACACGTGCATTTTTATTTAGAACATTTTTGGCTTATCTTAAAACTTACATATTAACAGAAGAAATAAAAGGGGAAAGGCTATTATATTAAAAGATAACCATGTGCACCAGGCTGATCGGTAACAATAATAATTTTGTTACAGAGCTTTGCTCACCCAGAGAACCGCTCGTCTCTGCTTTGCAATGCTGTCCAAAACGTAGGCTATTTAATGAATAAGTGTGAGTAGTAGTTGTTTTCCTTTTTTTTTTGTTGTTGTTTGCAGTGTAGAAACACTTCTGTACTTGCTCTGCATCAGGCTGTATCATTGCAATGAATACAGAAGGTGGGGGTGAGGGCATAATTATATGCAATAAAAAAAATAATAAAATAAAATTTTAATAAAATCGGAAATACGCCCGGGCGTGCAAGTTTCCCCGGAAATACGCCCGGACGTGCAAGTTTCCCCGGAAATACGCCTGGAAGTGCAACATTCCGCAATGACCGGGCCCGGGAGCAGTACCAACGTTGTGCGCCTTTTATGTTGTTGTAGATTCGCAAGAACAATTCACAAAATGTCATAATGTTGGAAATCTGGAATACATCTGGAATTTCCCATTTTCCAGCATGACTGATTCCCAAAAGGAGTTGGGATACTAGACATTCTACTGTATTCCAAAAAAAAAAATAGTATAGTACATCGCAATGTTTCACACGACAGTATCTCAATATTATTTTTAATAGGCATCACCCAGCCCTATGCCAGCTATCCAACACAATAACAGGTTTATCTACAACAAGCGTTCAATGTGACTTTTACAGCAGAACTACACCACTTTGTTTGGCAAGCCTGTAATTGTCCATTACCGCCTCCTATGACATGGACGACGGGTTGGATTTTAGGAGGCAAAAGAACGTTAAAAACACAAAAATTCTCAAGCCACAGAACTATTTACAAAAAAAAAAAAAAAATAAATTAATTAAAAAAAAGCGCCCAACTGTTCAGCCTTGTATTGCCTTTTTGTTTTTGTGCCACGCTCTATAGCAGTTCCTGTCCGCCGTAAGACAGAGAGGCACATTACAAGACTCACATTTCCATATGGTCTTGTTTCGTTTCTTGTCCTGGGTACAAAGCACACAGTATTTCCTTCCCTCGGTGGCTCTCAGATATGGAACAGTGAGGGAAGTGTCCACGATAGTGATGGGGCTACACTCCACCACTTCCTCTGCAGCGGAATCCGCCCCGCTTGCTCCCGAGGTCGTGGGACCCCCCGGTGCGGCCGACCTCCCACGGCCAGCCAGCAGCACGCATAGTTCCTCCCTGAACTGTTCCTGGGTCAGAACCTTCCCACCCGTCGCCAGGGCCACCTCCGTGTGCAGGAGGAAGCTGTTCACCACAGCGATGTCCACAAAGTGGTGAAACAGCTTCTTGTACCACTTCTGGGCCTTCTGGGCGACGCTGTAGAATTTCCGCAAGGCGTCATCGGACAGATCGACTCCCCCCATGAATCTGTTGTACGCCTTCACCGGAGCCGGGACGGGTATCCGCCGCGTCGTCTTGGTACCGTCGCGGTTGCGCACCTGTCGCGGGACCGAGTCCCCGCAGAAGACCTTGTGGATGGTGGAGCACACGGTCACCTCGCGAGCGTCCATCCACTTGGTGTACAGGAGCGGGCCGTCCCTCAACCAGCGAATGGCTCCCCTGTCGGCTCCTTTTGGCATCCCGTTCTCCTTCGTGCTGGGGAAGCCCGGACGGTTGGGGCGAACCGTCCCGCAGGCTCCGTAGCGCAGCTGGTGGAGGTGACGGAAAAGAGCGGCGCTGGTGTGGAACTCGTCCACGTAGATGTGGTACCCCGTGCCGAGGCGTGCCACATCCAACAAATTTACAACGGCGTCAAAGCCCAGGCCTTTCCTGGTGGCGGTGAACAACTTGCCCTGGTAAATGTTAAAATCGCAGGTGTAGCCGTTGCGGGAGTCCACGAGCACAAAGAGCTTGAAGCCGCCCGTGGGCTTGTCTTCGATGTGCCGCTCCAGCCCGATGCGATTTTGGGAGGCTACCATGCGCTCGTCGACTGCCAGGGCTCGGTGAGGGTGGTAGAAGGACCTGCACGCTGTGACGATTTGATCCAGGAGGGGTCTCAACCGGAAGAGCCGATCGTACCCTTCAGAGCCTCTCTTCTGGTCATTATGGGCATCCTCCACCGGATCGCTCATGTGCAGGGTCAAGGTAATGGCCTCAAACCTCCTCCTGGGCATGACGGATTCGGTGAAGGCGAGCTTGTACAGCTGGTGCCTGCTCCAGTAAGTGCTGATATTACTCGCCCTCAACAGGCCCATGTACACAACCAGGCTCAGGTATCTGTACATTTCCCGCACAGATACAGGAAACCAGTATGTCTTCTTGCCCTGAGCCTTTCTCCGTTCCCCGTTCTTGTTGGTGTTGTCGCAGAGGGTCTGCACCACGCTCTCGCTGAAGAAGAGCTGGAAGAGCTCTAAAGGGCTGTAGGTCTTGGCGGCGTCCAGCTGGGGTCCGGGAATCCTGGCAGGGCAGAACGGAAATTGAAGAGGCTCTGTGTCGGGCTGAGTAACGCACTGCCATCTCTTCTGAGGCTCATCATCGGAAGGCGCTGGTGAGCCGGCTCTTCTCTTAGCACGGGTGGACGCTGGTGAGCTGGCTCTTCTCTTAGCACGGGTGGACGCTGGTGAGCTGGCTCTTCTCTTAGCACGGGTGGACGCTGGTGAGCCGGCTCTCCTCTTTCTACTGGAGGGTGCCGGCGTGCTGGCTCTCCTCTTTCCACTAGAGGGCGCTGTCGTGCTGGCTCTCGTCTTTCCACTAGAGGGCGCTGGCATGCTGGCTCTCCTCTTTCCACTAGAGGGCGCTGGCGTGCTGGCTCTCCTCTTTCCACTAGAGGGTGCTGGCGTGCTGGTTCTCCTCTTTCCACTAGAGGGCGCTGTCTTGCTGGCTCTCCTCTTTCCACTAGAGGGCGCTGTCGTGCTGGCTCTCCTCTTTCCACTGGAGGGCGCTGTCGTGCTGGCTCTCCTCTTTCCACTGGAGGGCGCTGTTGTGCTGGCTCTCCTCTTTCCACGAGTGGACGCTGGTGAGCCGGCTCTCCTCTTTCCACTGGAGGGCGCTGTTGTGCCGGCTCTTCGCTTGGCTCGGTGGACGGCAGATCTGGCCATGTCTGCCCGTCTGGGGGTACGGGGCAATGGAGCAAGGCGAGTGGACGGGAAGGTTTTCCTCTTCCTCCTCAGGGGTGGGGGAGGGGTGTCTTTATTGTCCTCCCTGAAAAAAAGAAACTCAAGTGCATGACTAAGTAGAATCACTAAAAATTATATTATATTATCGCTCACTCGCATCAGCCACAACATTAAAACCACTGACAGGTGAAGTGAATAACATTGATTATCTCGTTATTTTGGTTCTATACTCTAGCAATGAGTTTGAAAGGATACAATGACAATGAGGTTGAAGTGCAGACTGTCAGCTTTAATTTGAGGGCATTTTAATCCGTATCGGATGAACCGTTTAGAAATTATAGAACCTTTTGTACATAGTCCCCCCCCATTTTTGGGCATCTAAAAATATTGGACAGTTTAACAATGTAGAATAAAGTAATCATTTTTAATATTTGGTCGCAAGCCCTTTGCATGCCATGACTTCCAGATGTCTGTGACCCAACAGTATCAAAAGACTCAATATCTTATTTTCTGGTACTCCTACAAGCGATACTATAACCTCTCTGCATTTGAATGGATCTCTATGGGAATTGGGGGGTGGGACTAGATTTAGCTGTAAATTATGCTGGAACAGTATGGAACACATGGTTGGCTAAATGGCTCTTAGTCATCAAGGGTCTGACGTATCAAACAAGCCTTAAACCATCACTCTACTGCCAGAAATACAGTAGATGGATAACTTGAAGGGTTTCTTCTCCTGACTTTTTTTTTTGTGTGTGTGTGGCTCATTTGATACCTTACATGACGGGGGTGGGGGGGGGGGGAGGTGTACAGGGACTATGTATAAAAAGCTACAATTGCTACACGATTCACCCGATATGGATGTAAAAACCCTCAAATTAAAGCTGAAAGTCTGTTCCATTTCAAATCCAATGTGCTGGAGTACAGAGCCAAAACAACAAAAAAATGTGTCACTGTCCAAATACTTTTGGACTGCACCGTCAAGACATTACAGTATTCTAATAAGGTAATTTAGCTGGTGCAAGCTGGCTATATAAAACAAATCCATAAAACCTAGTTAGCACTTCATAATTATAAAAAAAAGTACAACCTGATATTAGCTGGAACATAATAGGCTACCGTTGCAGTAATGTCTTGACCGAAACAGTGAAATAAAGCAATGAAAGTTTTATATATACAGTCAAGCCGGAAAGTCTGAACACTCCTTTCACCTTCTTCACATTTTATTACGTTACAGACATATTCTACAATAGATTGGGTTCATTTTTTGTCTCAAAATTCTACACAAAATAGCACATAATGACAAAGTGAAAACAGGTTTTTAGACATTTGTGCTAATTTATTAAAAATCAAAATGTAAAATATCATATGTACACAAGTGTGCACACCCAAAAGTGAGCTGAGGTGCATTTTGTTTCCATTGATACTGCTTGAGATGTTTCTACATCTCCAACTTAATTGGAGTCCACCTGTGATAAATTCAATTGATTGGACATGATTGGGGATTGCCAACACCTGCCTATATAAGGTCCCACAGTTGACAGTGCATGTCAGAGCAAACTCCAAGCCATGGGGTCAAAGGAATTATCTGCAGACCTCAGAAACAGGATTGTGTCAAGGCATAGATGGAGAAGGGTACGGAAAAATCTCTGCAGCTTTACAGGTCCTAAAGAGCACAGTGGCCACCATCATTCGTAAATGGAAGAAGTTTGGAACCACCAATAATCTTCCTAGACCTGGCCGCCCGGCCAAACTGAGCAATCGGGGAAGACGGGCCTTGGCCAGGGAGGTGAGCAGGAACCCGAGGGTCACTCTGACAGAGCTCCAGCGTATCCTTGTGGAGATGGGAGAACCTTTCAGAAGATCAACCATCCAGGCAGCACTCCACCAATCAGGCCTTTATGGTAGTGTCTGGACGGAAGCCCCTCCTTAGTAAAAGGCACATCACAGCCTGCTTGGAGTTTGCCAAACGGCACCTAGAGGACTCTCAAACCATGAGAATCAAGATTCTCTGGTCTGATGAAACCAAAATTTAACTTTTTGGCCTGAATACCAAGCGTCACGTCTGGAGGAAACCAGGCACCTGCTCCAGAGCGCTCTGGACCTCAGACTGGGGCGAAGGTTTACCTTCCAACATGACAACGACCCGAAGCACACAGCCAAAAGAACAAAGGAGTGGCTTTGGAGAAAGTCTGTGCATGTCCTTGAGTGGCCCAGCCAGAGCCCAGACCTGAATCCAATTGAACATCTGTGGAAAGAGCTGAAAATGGCTGTGTACCGACGCTCCCCATCCAACCTGAAGGAGCTTGCAAGGATATGCCAAGAGGAATGGGCAAAAATGTCCAGAAACAAGTGTGCCAAGGTCGTAGCTTCTTTCCCAAGATGCCTTGAAGCTGTAATCGCTGCCAAAGGTGCAGCAACCAAGTATTAGGCTAAGGGTGTGTACAGATATGTAACCCCTAAATAACCTATTTTTGTCAGTAAAATAGAATTACATATTTTCTAAAAACCTGTTTTCACTTCGTCATTATTGGCTATTGTGTGTAGATGTTTGAGGCAAAAAATGAACTCAATCTATTGTAGAATATGTCTAACGTAATAAAACGTGGATAGGTGAAAGGAGTGTTCAGACTTTCCGGCTTGACTGTATATATATATATAAAATATAATATATAATAACCCGTGGGTTTGTTGCCACACAAAAAAAAACTGTACGTTTCAAGGAGCCGCAATTTATAGACTATCTTCAGTTTCTGCTCCATTTCTGCCCTTCCTCAAAAAAACCCATCAAAAGCCATGTCCTCCTCTCTCCAGCTCGTTACAATATACAAGCGAACTACCGAACTTCTGCAACAGTACTTTGATCATGAAACTAAAGATACTCGATCAGGGATCTCAAACTCAAATCTCGGAGGGCCGCTGTGTCTGCTGGTTTTTGATATGTTCCTGCACTTAAGTGTTTTTAATTTAAGTCATTTAAGTGATTGGCTAGAGAGTCCACACACCTTGTTGCCAAGGCCTAAAATGGCTGCTGATCGAAAGGAAATCACAAAAACCAGCAAGAGACTAGGGCCCTCCAGGACTGGAGTTGGAGACCCCCGCTCTAGATAATAATGTTATTGATGATTAATAATAATAATAATAATAATAATAATAATAATGAATATAAAAAACAAATTTTTTTAAACACTTACATGTCCAGAAGGGGGTCCTTTCCTTCTGTGAATGCCACTTCTACCACAGAGTCATTGCTCTCTGCCGCTGAAGACTCGCCTTCCTCACCAGAATCACTGCGGTCCAACTCCACCGAGACCTCTGCAACTGTGAAATTAATTTTCTTCCTTCCACCATTTATTTTTTTCAAGATGGGACATCCAGAGAGCTTGCAGAAAGACGCAAAAAGACTTGCTCTTCCTCAAAAAATTTACATTGATCACGAATCGGAAATATATTTTACGCTCTGTAAATAGTGTTTAGTTTATGTCTGCCCATGTCAGATACTGGGGTTGCCGTCTCCAACAACTCTGTAACTCTGTAAAGACTGTAACGCACCCATCTTCTGTTCTGGCACAGGCGGTTGCCAGATAGTTACAGTGACGTAATGGCCGACTTTGCTGGAAAAGGATTCGCCATACTGTATAAACAATGAAGAATGCTAACATTAGCTGTCTAGCTATCGTTCTATCATAGCTAATTACATTAGTCTACATACATATTGAACATTGCATAACTTTCACTTTTCAATAGGGATATCCTGATCCGATCCACGGCATCGGGCCGATACTGGCCCAGAACGCTGGATCGGATATCGGAGGGGAGAAATAAATATGATCCGATACGCACAGCGTGTCATGTGATATCAACAGTAGTAACTGTTGCTATGTCCGTCAAAGCAAACATGGCGTTCTCAACCATGAAAGTAGGCTACTGCCCTTTTGGAAAAATGGTAACTTTAGGAACTTTTGGAAAAATTGATCTTCAATTTCATATTTGTAGTGTAATTTAAATGCTAGCTGAAATGATTCAATGTAGATTTTATGATGCTAGGCAGCATTATTTCCATCATCTGTCTCATTTGCTAGATAGCTACCACAGTGACAGTGGAAACCTAACGGAACAGACATCAGCAGAGGGACTAGCTGGCTTGGCATAAAATAGCAAACCATATCTCATTCATGAAGACATTATTATTATCGGTTTGTTTACGAGATGGAGTCTGGTAACGTTAATGTTATTCGACGTTAGCGAACGTTAACGTTTTATATTATTAACGTTTTATATTTTTAGCATGCTTGTGCACGTCCGTGTGGAATAGACAGGAGGGTGTACGCACGTTGTGCACACGCCTATGTAGACGCACTTATATGGGCCGTTAAAATAACATGTAAACAACTGAGACGTGACCAGGTTTTTGGTGGTTTTAGCGCAAGCGCTTTCTGCTGGCTTAAGATAGTAATACGACAAAAATAATCCTGGCCACTCATTTTAAGACCAACACGCCCAGTTCACTTGCTATGGGCGCAACATTGCTTGGTATTTAACTGACTTGAGCGCTAGGCATTATAATGAACCCTGCACCGGGTGTAAGATAGCAAAGACACTTGCGTTTCGGTTAGCGCTGGGTGTAAGATAGGGCCCAAGGTCTTTTATATTAGTAAGCTAACCAAACGTCCAAATAAGTCCAGTTTCAGCACAGTAGCTAAGTTGTAACTAGCCAGCTAACGTTAGATGCTCTCGCTTTGGCTTTAAAATGCCTAGTTAAAATAGTACAGTATTGATTTCACGCTACGGAAGTGGAAATTCCTTTATTAAATAAAAATTCTGTCAATTTACATTTGAGGTGAGATTAAATTTACTGTTCCAAAATAAATGGCTCAAGCTAGAGTTTGATATTATTTCACAAACTATTAAATGTTCCAATACTTTAGTTTATTTAGTGGCCATTACGTTATTGCATTATTCATGTTTTTATCTTACTAACATTTTAGTTGAAGGTGGTCGGCATGTAACTGCAGCTCCACTATCAGCAGCAGTAGTTGCACAGACAGCAGCAACAGGTGTTTGGGTAACGTTACTTGGGACCTGGCTTCCCACTAACAAATTGCGGGAATAACATGTTTGTTAGAGAACAGTGATTTTCTTTCCTTCTTTTAAAGTTTAATTTATTGTGTCCCTTTTTAGATAGAGCAAACGTACACAGTAGCTATAACAGCTGACGTCCGTTACGGATAGCCAAAGCTAAGGATGCGATTAACGTTGCATTGTTAGACCACGGAAACCGGTGAAATAGATTTTGATATATTTTAAGTCAATTGGCTACCATTGTGTAGCTAGTTTCTTTTTTCAGTTATGGCAGCCATTAACACCAAAATAAGGGTAATGTTGATGTTAAGTAACGTTAGCTTTTTACCTTGGAGTAAACAATGTTAGATGTGCTACGTCATCTCCGAGGGGTTCAATTGTGAATGAGGTCGCCCACATAATTTTATCTACAGCGTACACCTTTCCTTGTTTGATTTTGGGGGGGGGGGGGGGCTGGAGGCTATCCCAACATGCATTGGGCAAGAGGAGGCAGGACTACACCCAGGACAGGCGGCCAATCTATGGCAGGGCACACACTCATACCTATGGGAAATTTGGAGTCCAAATTACATATTGCATCTTTATTCAGCTGCCTGCAAACATAAAAAAGTCTGCATATCAATGTCTAAGAGTGTCAAAAAACATCAACTGAAATGTGGCATCTATGCTACAATTACTGTTACTTCATTTTTCTTTTTCAGCATACCTTGGAAAGAGATCCTGTGGCCACCACTGGCTACAAACCACTGTGATAAATACTATAAACATCAGCAAGAAGAAACAAAAAAACAAAACATTTTTCTGAATGCTTCCTGATAAGTGCAGGAAGGTAGTAATGTATTTGCGTACTTACGGTTTTTCAAACCTGACTCACTATATTCGACTATCACAAATAACGGAAATGACATTACGACCATAGCGAGGCAACGGCTGGACTGGCAAAAATGTTTTGTCTTTACATTACATTACATTATAGGCATTTAGCAGACGCTCTTATCCAGAGCGACTTACACAACTTCTTATTACATTTATCCATTTATACAGCTGGATATATACTGAAGCAATTCAGGTTAAGTACCTTGCTCAAGGGTACAACGGCAGTGTCCTACCTGGGAATCGAACCTGCAACCTTTCGGTTACAAGCCCAGTTCCTTAACCATTCTACTACACTGCCTCCCTTAGTCTTAGTTCCTATTATAAAATATTACTTATAAACTTAAATACATAAACATATCTTCACCTGTATTTCCTGCCTTGGAGGAGATGATAGAAGGTCCAGGGGAGGGCACTGTAAACTGCTTGCGCAACCGGGAAGTAACCAGGGATGGCAAGCTCTCCTCTTCACGCTTGAAATTTGATTTCCCATAAGTTTGGGGGGTTTGGTCCATTACATCTCCCTCCCTCTGTTCATCCCCCTCAATTTCTGGGTTCCAGTCATTTCCTTCAACCTCTTCATCTTTCACACCATCCTCCCTCTTCACCTCCTCACCTTGGCTCTCCCCACTTTCCTCCTCCTCCTCATCCTCCTCTTCCTTTATGTAGGAGAGAATGAGTTCTTCCTCTCTGCTCATCCCATATCCATTCTTCCTCTCTATACTATCCTCCATGTCTTCACTTTTAATCAAACTGGATCTCAACTCCACCCCTGAGTAATCTGTGCTGTCCATCACAGGCTCTGTCTTCATGTCTTCAGCTGAAGAGGCGGGGCTTGAAGCTGAGTGAAGCGCAGATTCTGATTGGAGGTTTTCTGAAGTGAGCTCTGTGGAATCCACCAATCGTCTAAAGGGAGGAAAGGACGGAGAGGACACAGTTAGTCACAGAGAGCAGTTGCTGGGGACAAAGGTGGAAAGTCCAGGGGTCACAAAGTAAAAGTCATGCCATGCGTTTCTTCCACCCATTAAGTCAGCCAGCTGACTTCACTATCTACTTAGTTCTACCTCTAATTGTGCTAATTAGCAAATCCAGGTTATTGAAACAAAATACTGGGGAGGACTTTTGCTTTCAGAATCTGGATTTTCCCCCTCTGGCTGAGGGGAGAAGGGAGTTGAGACAACTTTGCATTAAAAAGGAAACTTTATTATTCACATTCAGTGTTCAATGAACACTTCACGGACACTTTAAATGCAAGAAGAGATGTTCTTTCCCGAATGTCTCCATTTGCAAGGCTAAACTATAGGCCAGGGCAAGTAAGCGGGTTTGCTGTAAACGTGTTTCTATGCCTACCTTATAATGAAACATTAATCCATTGTGTTATTTCAACAATTCTGAAATAATATCCCATATCATAATAAACTGGTAGAAAAGCGTTTTCGTGCTGCCCTCTACGGTGGAGATGTTCTTTCTGCTCCTCACTCTGTCCCCGCCCCAATTGTGATGTCAGAATACCTCTTTGGTGTTAACCGCAACGTATGGCTAATTGTTTCCGCCCACAACGCACCTTTGGTTTCGGCTCCACGTTTTTAAACCGGAAGAACGTGGCGACATTTTCGTAAACGCTATTATTCCACCTAAACGATCCACTAAAATGTTTTTGAAATATTTGAGGTGAGAAACGGGCTATGTAGTTGCTGGGTCTTGATTCATATTTGATCTGCAACGTCTAGTTTGAGTTATACGAAATAATTTGTACCAGTACATTCAGAAAATGACGATAGACACACGAGTTCTGTTGGCATTGGTCAATGTTCAAACAAATCTGCCCAAGGCCACCCTCTACTTTCAGTCATGCATGTTTTAATTTTCGCGAAACTGCAATGTAACATTTTCATAACACAGGTCTCACGTTTGAAAAAGACAAATATGGAAAAACGGATAAAAGTACAATTAAAGGCACAGAATAGTGGGTTAAATAAAAAGAGGACCTGGATAACGTTAGGGTATGCGAGCATGCGCGAGATTCGCCCTGATCCTAATGTGTGACGAGCCTACTCAATGTATGTCTCTTTACAGTAGGCCCTACATAACTTTAAAAGGGAAATGTTACATGAGGAGTTAAAAGAAATTCAGTTCCGTTCCGATTTAGCAAGGCTACAGAGGTTACCAATTTAATTTGAATTTCGGCGAGCCACTTCGCAAGTTAGTAAACTGATTATTCTCCATCCTCTTGGGCACCAGTTTGCTCCATCTGGACCTCTGGCTTTTGATATGAATATCATCATACAGAGGTCCATCCAACTAACAAAAAGCGAACGCCGTAACTTAAGAGGCGTTTTGCGGTCGAACGGAATCGAGTTGATTAACTAACACAAAGTTTTTACGGCACCTGTCCTCAAAATCCCAGCCGGCTATGACCGGTTCGCCCGTAATCCAAACTTTTAGCAAGTTATATCCGACCATTTCAATACAAACTAGTCACTTCTTCAATTGACCCCTGGCGTCAGTACTGAGCGAATGTGTTTCATTGTCAGAGCGAACAAGTCGGTGGCGTCCATGTTTGCTTTTCATAGTTACAGCGTCCGCTTTTTTCTATGCGGTTAGAAGATAGTCATATCAAAAGCCAGAGGTCCAGATGGAGCACGGCACCATAAACAAACCAACTTTATTTCCAACTTGCGACTCTCCTTACTTTTTTGGGAACTAGGTTACTTTATTGGGAAATGTGTGCATTGTTGAAAAATCAGTTTCCCTTTTCAGCTGTTGGCCCGACAGCTCTATGTACAAAAAAAGAGTTCGAGCTAGAAAATCAGTAGACTAACGTGTAACGCGCGAGACACTGAAAAGGCCACAAGTAACGTTACGCTAGAAACGGAAACAACCTACTAACGTTTGTTCATTCAAGACGATAATGGCTTTGGTTTAGCTAAATGAACACTTACCTGGTAAACGTCGGCTTTTTCGTTATTTAATAGTCTAATATCGGCGCTCAGTACTTTAGCAGTGGGTATTCATGAAGCAGGAGTTTTCGTATTGGAGCAGCGCATCTTCTGTAAAATTGTCCAAGGAGTTACTAAAACACTTCGAATTTCCCCAGGCTGATATCAGATTCGCAGCCTGAAAATAAACGACGACGAGGTTCTAACTGGCAGCGAAGGTATCTAAGGTCACAAAGGACTAACTCAACGCCCTCTATCGCCATCTACCGCCCAGGAGCAAATTACACAAGAACGTCTCAGCTTTTTAAATTTTTAAAAATATAATTTGGCGCCCAACGGACTGACAGCTTAACACTTATTTCGACTGCACTTCGGAGAAATACGTCTACGCATGGCATTATATTAGATAATTTATACGTCTGAAAATGTGATCAACAATCAAATAGTTTAACTTAGACGGCGCTACTACTGCACACATAATTAAAATAACACACCTAAGAACTTGTTGATATTTGTAAAAGTTAAAAATAAATAGCCTACATAAACCAAATAGAACAAACTCCAACAATGAAAAAGACTGGAAAAATAAGACCACAGGCAAGGTACCATAATGGCTGGATCAAGGGGCCAAGACTGGGCTTTCGTTCTGAAGCTCACTTCCTGGTGCTGTTGCTCACTAGCGCCACTGCGGTTGGCTCCAGTATAGATCTTCCTCCATGTAAGTCAATGGCAGCAATGTGGTCAAAATTCTCAGTCAATACATTTTTTACACAAAAAAATGTAATTGCAATAGGTGCCTTTCCTTCATCTAATGCCTGTGCATGTGCTGATTTTTTTTAATATTGTGTCGTTTGGACAGGGTATTAACATTTGTTCAGGACCAATCAGAGGGACAGGTTGAGTCCTGAGATCACTGGCATAGATAGGTTCTATATGGTTCTCACTGCCAGGACCAATCAGAGGGACAGGTTGAGTCCTCTTCGGCTCCACGGAGCAGGCGCAGTTTGTACAAACGGGCGGCGAAAAAGACTTCCGAGCTTCAATTCAGTTTTTACGAGGCCATGGAAAGGCAATGGGTGACGTCACAGTGGCTTTGTCCATATTTTTATACAGTCTATGGGCTGGATAAGATAATTTTTTCCCTTTTTGACACATTTATCTTTGCTTTATGTCACAAAGACAAGAGTGAACATATTTCTGTCTCACTGGTAATTCCTATAGGAACATTAGTTTACTGGTTAGACACTATAAATATAAAATTCACTAACAGAGGCCAAAGCACGTGCATTACCTTTCCTGGAGATGACAGGAGATCCACGGCTGCGTTCGGATCCCATTAAACACATTTCCTTCCCTTACTCACTTTGTTTCTCGGCAGTCCTCCCTTGCAGAGCTCCGGTTAAGTTTGCTTGCTGCACGTCGCAAATTGCGTCACAAGGTAGCTCACTCGAGGGAGGTGAGCAAGGGAAGGGAATGTGTTAAACTGGATCCCAGGGAGGGTACTCTAGTCTGTTTAAGGACACATGAAGTGACCAGAGATGACCAGCCCCATTTTTCAACACTCTCAGGTTTTAGTTCTTTCATGAGCTTTGATCCATGTTATCTCTACTGGGGAATCTACTAGGGGTGAGCAGAGGCTTGTGAATTTAACTCATTTAATAGAGTTCAATTTAACCCCTGTACCAATGAGAAACAGCAACACTCTACATTCTTAACCAGCAAGACCAGTGCAGATATTAAAGTTTATTGCATACATAAGGGAACATAATGAGCACTCAATGACTGTATACAAGGGTAAGTTAGAAAAAATATGCAACAATACATCATTTATAAATAAAAACATATTTTCACTCCAGTCTTTACAAGCTCAAATCAAAATAAATCCAGAAAGTAAATGTTTAAGGTTTCCAACAAGCACTCACAATTTTAATCTTACAAGACTGAGACCTTTCCACACCAACAGAGCAGTGTGATACTAGCATGTTGCCGTATACGTTCCAGAACTGGGTGTTATACCAGAATGTTCTAGAATACATCCCAAGTGTGGCACTGCCCTTGTCCACTCAAGCAAAAGAATGAACCTGAATTTGAACAGAAAAATAATCCAGCCATATAAATGCATTATATGTAGAAATATAATCTCTATAAACACTGACAATGGTTCATCAGAGGTCCTCGTGTCCTTAAAATGCAGAGAAGCCATGTCATACAGCTCAGACAAATCCTGTTACTTTAGCACACAGACCCAGTGGCCCACATACAATGACCCCTCCGACCCCAAACATCTCCAAACATTAAAGCATTCTATTTAAAGGGAGAAGTGATACTAACTGAACATTTCATGTTCTTGTTTGTCAATTAAGTTTTCTTCCTCCCCATCTTTAGTCACTGAAAAGTCATATGCAAATGATTTGATTTACCACAGAAATGAACATCAGTTGTGAATAGCAGATGTGCATGTTTTTAATGTGACCAAATTCACAATAATCAATGGGGGGAAAAGCTCTTAACACCTGGGGCACTATTCTGTAAGGATATTCTGGTGTAGATTCAAGTTTGATTTACACGTGAAGCTCTTCCCACACTGGGGTCAGTGTTATGGGTGCTCCCCTGTATGAATGTGTTGGTGTGCTGTGAGGTTTGATGCAAATCTGAAGGTCTTCTCACAGTGGGAGCAGTGGTACGGGCGCTCTCCCGTATGACGGCGCTGGTGTGATGACAGACTGCTGGAGTGACTGAAGGTCTCCCCACACTGGGAGCACTGATACGGGCGCTCTCCTGTATGAATTCGCTGGTGTACGGTCAGGTCTGATGCAAACCTGAAGCTCTTCTCACATTGAGGGCACTGGTACGGGCGCTCTCCCGTATGACGACGCTGGTGTGACTTCAGACTGCTGGCATGATTGAAGGTCTGTTCACATTGGGAGCAGTGGTACGGGCGCTCTCCTGTATGACGACGCTGGTGTGACTTCAGACTGCTAGAATGACTGAATGTCTGTCCACATTGGGAGCAGTGGTACGGGCGCTCTCCCGTATGACGACGCATGTGCTCTGTCAGACTGCCTGATTGAGTGAAGCTCTCCCCACACTCAGAGCAATGGTAGGGCCGCTCTCCTGTGTGAATTCGCTTGTGTCTGTTAAAAGCATTTGAGTGAGTGAAGGTCTTCCCACACTCAGAGCAGTGGTACGGGCGCTCTCCCGTATGAATTCGCACGTGTTCTCTCAAGTGCGATACAAATCTGAAACTCTTCCTACACTGGGAGCAGTGGTACGGGTTCTGCCCTGAATGGCTTCGCTCGTGCGTTGTCAGGCGCGATTTTGTTTCAAAACTCTTCTCACACGTGGAGCAGTGGTACGGGCGCTCTCCTGTATGGATATGCTGGTGTACCGTCAAGCGTGATTTAAACCTGAAGCTCTTCCCACACTGGGAGCAGTTGTACGGGAGTTCTGGAGTATGAATCCGCTCATGAACTGTCACGTGTGATACAGATCTGAAGCTCTTCCCACACTGGGAGCAGTGGTACGGGCGCTCCCCTGTATGAATTCGCTCATGTGTTGTCAGGCGTGACTTGGATCTGAAGCTCTTCCCACAGTGGGAGCAAGTGTGGGCCCCTGGAGTGCCTGTGTGGGACTGTGTTGGGGTGGGGAGTGTCTTAGGGGGTGTGGGGTGCTGATGTGTGCTGCTGGGAGGCAGTGGGTTCTCTGCTCCGTTTCCTCCAGACCTCAGAATCCTGCTGTGCTCCTCTGGGTGAACCTTCTCAATGTGCTGGTGAAGCTTCACTTCTTCCATGTGAGTGAATGGGCACTGGGAGCAGGCAAACACCTCAGACTGTCCTGTAGGAAGAGAAGACTGGAGATGACTGATTTTTCATATAATTATATTTATATAAACTGAAAGACAATAAAGGGGAAAAAATATAAATATTTTTAAAATTACATGTTAAAAGTGATAGGGGAAGGACAGGAAAAACAGTATACTTCTGTGCTAATGGAAATGACTGATAATACATATACAATAATTTTTTTTTTTTTTTTACAATAACATTTTTCGTTATTTTGGTTTTGTACTCTAGCACTTTGAGTTTGAAAAGATACAATAACAACGACCTTGAAGTGCATACCGTCAGCTTTGCTTTGAGGGTATTTTCATCCCTATCGGATGAACCGTTTAGAAATTATAGAACCTTTTGTACATAGCCATTTTCGGGCATCAAAAAATATTGGACAGTTTAGCAAAATGTAGAATAAAGTAATCATTTTAAATATTTGGTCGCATATCCTTTGCATGCCATGACTTCCTGATGTGTGTGACCCAACAATGTCAAAATAATCTTGATCTTATTTTTCTGCTACTCTTACAAGCGATGCTATAACCTCTCTGCATTTGAATGGATCTCTATGAGAATTGGGGGGTGGGACTAGATTTAGCTGTAAATTATGCTGGAACAGTATTGAACACATGGTTGGCAAAATGGCTGTAAGTCATCAAGGGTCTGAGGTATCAACCAAGCCTCAAACCATCACTCTGCTGCCAGATATGCAGTAGATATGGATGGATCACGTTAAGGGTTGTTTCTCCGGATAAATTTTCCTATTGAATTCTATGGAAAAATAAGTCAGGAGAAGAAACCCTTCAAGTTATCCATCCATATCTACTGCATATCTGGCAGCAGAGTGATGGTTTAAGGCTTGTTTGATACGTCAAACCCTTGATGACTTTGAGCCATTTAGCCAACCATGTGTTCCATACTGTTCCAGTGTAATTTACAGCAAAATCTAGTACCACCCCCCAATTCCCATAGAGTTTATGTACAAAAGGTTCTGTAAGTTCTGCACGGTTCATCCGATATGGATGAAAATACCCTCAAATTAAAGCTGTCAGTCTGCACTTCAAACTCCTGCACTTGAATCCTTTCAAACTCCAAGTGCTAGAGTACAGAACCAAAATAACAAAAAATATGTCACTGTCCAATGAATTGTGGTGCTCACTGTATATCATATCCCAATGATAATACATCTAAAGTAGGTTACTGATTGGACACAACATTACACCAAAAACTCTTAACAAAGAGCAAAACAGGAAATCTTTCTTCACATGCATTACCTTTACTGGAGATGACAGGAGATTCAGGGGAGGGCTGTTTGAGCAGACAGGAAGTGACCACAGGTGACAAGCTCTCCTCTTCCTGTTGCTTGCAATTTGATTTTCTTTTTTTCAGCCCTCTGTCAGTTTTTGAGGTTTGTTCTATTTCATCTCCCTCTTCGTCTTTCACACCATCCTCCCTCTTCACCTCCTCACCCAACTGTTCCCCACCTTCCTCCTCCTCCTTTATGTTGGAGAGAATGGGTTTTTCCTCCCTGCTCATCCCATATCCATTCTTCCTCTCTATACTCTCCTCTATGTCTTCAGTTTTAATCAAACTGGATCTCAACTCCACACCTGAGTAATCTGTGTTGTCCATCACAGGTTCTGTCTTCCAGTCTTCACCCAAAGAGGCGGGGCTTAAAACTCTCAGTCAAACACAGATTCTGATTGGATATTTGCTGTTGTGAGCTCCGTGGAATCTAATCTTTTATTGGTAGGGGAGGATGGAGAGGATCCAGTCAAGGAGCGAAGAGTTTCTGAGGAGAGAAAGGAGTTAAGAGATATCTAAATGGAAAGGAGACAGTCAGATATATTTATATGAAACATTCAAGTAACAGGCGGACATTAAACAAAACCAAATGTGATCAAATGATCAAACTGGAACGCTAACTTGCTGGACAATATATTTTAGGTTGTGTTACTGTGACAAAATTAACTAATTAATTTATTCAATTGGATTAGGTAACAAATATCAGGCCTACAAATATAAACGTGCAAGTGTCAATCCTACACAGGCATGACCAAACACTGCTTAGAACGGCTAGTGTTTTGTAATTAGTCACTTTTTATCAGAATATTTTCTTCACCACACAGATAGGAATTATTTTCATTCTTCTCCGTCGGCATTTTGTAATTGTGGCGAAGAGAAAATGTGCTGTACCACCCTACGTATTGCTCCAACACATACCTTTTCGCCACCATGTACACAAATAGCATGCGCATTTTGTTTAGCTAATGTAGCCTACCTTTAATGTTTAATCGACAATGTACGCTAAACTTAGCATACTAACTTGACAACACAGTGACATGGGAGTCATCTAGTCAAATCCACGACAACGTAACAAGATCAATTAATTAAAAAGGTTTCTCGCTTTTGCTTTTCTATCGAGACAAAAGCGGTCGGTTATTTAACATTGACAACCTTGCCATTTATCAGGGTTGATATCTAGGTTTGGTTCTTTCACGGTGTTTGCCCAGTCGGATCTGCACAGAGCTGGTAAAGCTGTCCTACATACATCTGCCAAAACATTTCTCCCAGGCGGATGTCATCGTCGTCTTCTTCTTTTTCTTCTTTGTGTTTTTTTTTTGGCGGATTGAAATACCAACTTTAGGTGCATACCGCCACCTACCGTACCGGAGTATGTAGAACAGGATCCCCAAAAAAAAAAAAAGTTTTTTCTTTATTCTATAATATAATTTTTTAAGTTAATAAATCAAATTATAAGTGTAAAGTAAAATTCTATATTCTATTAAACAATCCTGTGCCTATTAAGAACTCTATTATCCCTCTCTGTACTTCCCACACCTTATCTCCATTTGTTCCTTGTATCCCTTCCAAATCCCAACCTCGTCCAACCTCTCTTACCCTTTGTTGCAAACGCACCCTTTCTTCTTTATATTTGATACAATGCATTATTACGTGTTCAGTGTTTTCAGTTATATTACAATGTGCACAAACATGTGAATTTACTTTACCAATAAAAATAAAGTTTTATTTAAACCAGTGTGGTCAAATCTTAATCTGGATATAACTACCTCCTCTCTTCTGCTTCGCCCTTTAACACTCTCGGCTCTAACGGACTTTTGTACCCTATAGTATGTTCTACCCTTACTGTCCTCATCCCACTTTTTCTGCCAACGTTCCAATATTTTCTTTTTAATTAATGCTTTACCTTCCCCTATTCCAAATGTTATATTAATTATTGGGGCGGGACTTTTGATAAGCAGGCTGCTTTTTCCCGTATCCCTTTTCGGCAGGTACTGTGTTTGTTCAAGGCATATTACAGTAATTGTGATGAAGTGTGACTATATGCATGCCGAAATAAATAAATACATTTTTAAAAAAATAATGTGCGTCATATTTAGCGATCTTTTTGCCATCCTATCTGCAATTTCATTACCCTCTAATCCCACATGTGCAGGTACCCAACAAAATATTGTTTCTATTCCCATTCTCTGCGTTCTAAATAAACATTGAAACATTTCATATATTAGGTCTTCCCTAATTGAGTTCATTGTTTGTAGGCTAAAAAGAACTGCTGCAGAATCAATACACAGCACCACCCTGTCTGGTCTCACTTCATCCATTGGAGACTAACAATCACTGCCATCATCTCAGCTGTATAAACTGATAATTTATCAGAAATTCGCTTTCCTATGTGTATTTTAAATTGTGAAATATAAACTCCTATTCCTACATGGTCATTTTGATCTTTTGATCCGTCAGTATATGCGTATATGTAGGTAGTTAGAATATTTGTTTATTATATGCTGGTTTGCACTGTATCCTATTTCCAGGCGGATGTCTTCTTTTTCTTTGTCTTTTATTGGCGGTTGGTAAACCAGCTTTTGCTGCATTACCGCCACCTCCTGGGCTGGAGTGTGGTCCGAAGATTTTACCTTATTTCTCACAAAATATACTACTATTTTATATTGTAAGAAAATAATAAATGTTGTATATACATGTATATACATATACACACATACATATAAACCTCCAGGCGGATGTCAGCTGCGTAGCTTGCAATTAAACAAACAACGAGGCTCTTACTGGCAGTGAAGGCGTCTCCAACCAATCCAGTACTACACACTCCTCCATCGCCATCTGTTCCGGAAACAAATTACACATGGACACTTGGTGAAATTTTAGTGGGGACAAAGCGTGACTATTTTGAGTCTGCTGCAGGTTTGGAAACTCAGCCCCAGTCATCCATTCCACACAACAAGAGCCATGATTAACCTGCAGGACTAAAGACCAAGGTCCACAGCTAACGGCATAGATCACAAGGAGTGTACATCACAGTCTGTAGTGGATATTCACACGCAAACTGGTGTCTCCAAACTCAGCTACATTTACACCAATGAACAGAAAACAAGCAGCACACCAGAGACGCCTTTATTAATTTGGAATTGTGTAATAATAATAATCACAGGGTGTCAGATGGTCGTAATCACATCAATAATCTAAGGAATGTATTTACATATTGGTGATTATGTACCTGGAGTATAAGAATCTTACAACAAACAGAAAACATGCAACTGCATACAAAATAAAACACATTCATGCCTGTGAATAATTTTGATTGACTCAATTTTTTAAATGCACTCAGTCGTGTAATCACATGTGATTCTGTTTCATCTGATTTTAATTTCTTTGTTATGATATTTTTATTTGATATTTCATATTTTTTATGTCGTAGTATTTGTATTCGTGATTTTATAATGTAAGTGTTATTGTTTATTATATATGAGTGTTTGAAAGGCCCATCTAGGGACAAGCATTGCAAATTAGCAAATGCTATAAATGCCGCGATGCATTGCATTGGATCATTTTGTTCTACAGTAATCTATGTTTGAATGTATCAGTCCCTATCAAATAAACATTAAACTAAAAATAAAAAATAAATAACTGACATTCGATTAGAGTGTAATAACATTGTAATAAAATAAATAAAGAGGAAATTATGAAAATAATAACTATTTAAAAAAAATTCCTATTCACTTTAAAGTTTCACCCCAAATATTAATGGACTGTAAAATTTGGAATTAATGTTTTTTTTTGTTTTTACCAGTATATGTACTTTCTATTAAAAACATTTTTGTATTCATTAAAAATTTCAATAAGTGTCTACAATTATAGTAAAGACAAGCATCACATAAAAAACAAAATTTAATAATGTTATTATATTCCATTCAATACATCTTTAAAAATGTATGTTTTCTCATGTGCATTGCAACATTAGATACATAGAACAATAGATACATATTTTCTCTTACTCATCTCAAATCATACAGTTTTACAGGAGATCCACCATAAACCCTAAACCCAGGATAGAGGGGCTGAGTGAATGTGGTCTGGACTCTGTGCAGGAGGGTCATTGTGTCAGAGACGCTGTAGAAGGACAGAGTTCCTGCCCTGTGATCCAGGTACACTCCTATTCTGGAGGAGGAGGGAACAGGGATTTTAGTGATCTCATTATTGTGCCTGAAAGAGTAACTGTCGAAATGGATGCGCAAAGCCCAGGACTTGTCATTATATCCCAGAGCACAGTCATCACCCCACCCTTTCCTGCTGATCTCTTTATATGACACTGCTATATAAACCCCATCACCCCCTCTCCACTCAGCCTCCCAGTAACAGTGTCCAGACAGACCCTCTCTGCACAGCACTTGGGCCCAGCCATCAAATCTCTCTGGATGATCAGGATATGACTGAATCTTGTTCACAAAGGTCACCTCTCTGTTCCCCTCAGACAGACGGAGTTGTTTATACGCTGTGTTGGGGTCCAGTGTGAGCTGACAGGAATCTAATAGAGAAGACAAGAGAGCTCATCTTACATATTCAACATATCATACATATTTTATACTTTATATCTTACATTTGTTAATATATGTTCTTGATTGTTGTCCTTTTGCTCACACTTAGCTTTGTATTCTTGATTGTATCTTATTTCAGTTAGTTTTCTCTTAAATTATTGTTCCTTCACCATACATTTAATTTTCAACCACTACTAATACGATCTTAATTATTTTTATATTACTGTATATTGATGTTGTAACATTTTCACAGTCCTACTGTAGGACATATATTATCATATGTGAACTTCCCCTGGTGGAACAATAAAGATTTGATCATACAGTATATGATCCGTTTAATACCAGGATGACTGCAGCTGAATTAACAGGTATCTGATGGAGGAGATGTACCAGATCCCTTAATTCCATTAATTTAGGTTTCATTAGAGACTCACATTGTAAGAAGTTTTCTCTTGGCTTAGGCTCTCGAACATGGACGCCTTTCACGAGAGAGAGAGAGAGAGAGAGAGAGAGAGAGAGAGGAGAGAGAGAGAGAGAGAGAGAGAGAGAGAGAGAGAGAGAGAGAGAGGAGAGAGAGAGAGGAGAGAGAGAGAGAGGAGAGAGAGAGGAGAGAGAGGAGAGAGAGAGAGAGAGAGAGAGAGATCAAAACAACATTGACTTCCTGACGATTACCTTATTTTATAATTTCTTATAAACTGAATGTTAGTTTCACAAATAATATGTTGGTAAATGAAAACTGATGTCAAGGAGAAATAATAAATATATGATAATGTACTGAGTGTCTATGCTGTTATTCTAATGTACTGAGTGTCTGCTGTTATTCTAATGTACTGAGTGTCTCTGCTGTTATTCTAATGTACTGAGTGTCTCTGCTGTTATTCTAATGTACTGAGTGTCTCTGCTGTTATTCTAATGTACTGAGTGTGTCTGCTGTTATTCTAATGTACTGAGTGTCTCTGCTGTTATTCTAATGTACTGAGTGTCTCTGCTGTTATTCTAATGTACTGAGTGTCACTGCTGTTATTCTAATGTACTGAGTGTCTCTGCTGTTATTCTAATGTACTGAGTGTCTCTGCTGTTATTCTAATGTACTGAGTGTCTCTGCTGTTATTCTAATGTACTGAGTGTCTGCTGTTATTCTAATGTACTGAGTGTCTCTGCTGTTATTCTAATGTACTGAGTGTCTCTGCTGTTATTCTATTGTACTGAGTGTCACTGCTGTTATTCTAATGTACTGAGTGTCTCTGCTGTTATTCTAATGTACTGAGTGTAACTGCTGTTATTCTAATGTACTGAGTGTCTCTGCTGTTATTCTAATGTACTGAGTGTCTCTGCTGTTATTCTAATGTACTGAGTGTCTCTGTTGTTATTCTAATGTACTGAGTGTCTCTGCTGTTATTCTAATGTACTGAGTGTCTCTGCTGTTATTCTAATGTACTGAGTGTCACTGCTGTTATTCTAATGTACTGAGTGTCACTGCTGTTATTCTAATGTACTGAGTGTATCTGCTGTTATTCTAATGTACTGAGTGTCTCTGCTGTTATTCTAATGTACTGAGTGTCTCTGCTGTTATTCTAATGTACTGAGTGTCTCTGCTGTTATTCTAATGTACTGAGTGTCTCTGCTTTTATTCTAATGTACTGAGTGTCTCTGCTGTTATTCTAATGTACTGAGTGTGTCTGCTGTTATTCTAATGTACTGAGTGTCTCTGCTGTTATTCTAATGTACTGAGTGTCTCTGCTGTTATTCTAATGTACTGAGTGTCACTGCTGTTATTCTAATGTACTGAGTGTCTCTGCTGTTATTCTAATGTACTGAGTGTCTCTGCTGTTATTCTAATGTACTGAGTGTCTCTGCTGTTATTCTAATGTACTGAGTGTCTGCTGTTATTCTAATGTACTGAGTGTCTCTGCTGTTATTCTAATGTACTGAGTGTCTCTGCTGTTATTCTATTGTACTGAGTGTCACTGCTGTTATTCTAATGTACTGAGTGTCTCTGCTGTTATTCTAATGTACTGAGTGTAACTGCTGTTATTCTAATGTACTGAGTGTCTCTGCTGTTATTCTAATGTACTGAGTGTCTCTGCTGTTATTCTAATGTACTGAGTGTCTCTGTTGTTATTCTAATGTACTGAGTGTCTCTGCTGTTATTCTAATGTACTGAGTGTCTCTGCTGTTATTCTAATGTACTGAGTGTCACTGCTGTTATTCTAATGTACTGAGTGTCACTGCTGTTATTCTAATGTACTGAGTGTATCTGCTGTTATTCTAATGTACTGAGTGTCTCTGCTGTTATTCTAATGTACTGAGTGTCTCTGCTGTTATTCTAATGTACTGAGTGTCTCTGCTGTTATTCTAATGTACTGAGTGTCTCTGCTTTTATTCTAATGTACTGAGTGTCTCTGCTGTTATTCTAATGTACTGAGTGTCTCTGCTATACTAATGTAATGTAAATCTGGACAAAAACGTTTTCAACATTAAAAATGCCAAGTTACTCACGCATAGCCTACAGAGCCCTGTCTATAAGTCCTTAATTCCAACTTGCAAAAACTAGGCCTGCCTATAAAAGTCTTGATATCAAAATGTGGCCAAGTTACAACTAACAATATTGCCTATCGTAGCTCACACTAAATAAACTAGCTCTGTTCCTAAATTATTTAATTAAACTTGGCCCTGTGTTTCTTCATCTTAGCATGTGAAGAGATTGTGCCTCATGGAACAACATATGATTTCAATGAATCTTTTTAACAGTTGATGAATAATTACACTCCAGAAAGGATATGGTTATACTTTGTTGGCAAGTTTACTTTGGAAGATGTACAGGTTTTAAAATGTTTGCTGCTGCTACAGATTTCTTTACAATTCACACACAGACATTTATATCAAGAAACATCATGTACAATAGAGAAAGGGGGGATGAATAAATAAATGCAGATAAAAATGAGAAATATTTTGACCTAGAAAATAGCGTACATATAGCACTTTTACAAACGTAACCAGACATGTTTGTGGGTCAGATGTCAAATAAGTAATAGTACAGATTTTCTTGACAGTGGATGCAGACAATTGTTCAAACATGCCCTATAGTGTAGTCATTTTTCTGTTTAATTTCTAAGTGCAACATCTGAATCAGTATGTTTTTCCACTATAAAATATTATTTTCGCAGTTTGATGTGGCACATACAGTTTCATTGACCACATTCTCTTGAGATGGTAAGATGAGAAAACACAGGGCCAAGTTGCATTAAATAATTTAATAAAGTTTGGATCGCATTGCTTTGGAATAGAGCTAGTTTTTTTAGTGTGAGCTACGATAGGCAATATTATTAGTTGTAACTTGGCCACATTTTGATATCAATACTTTTAAAGGCAGGCCTAGTTTTTGCAAGTTGGAATTAAGGACTTATAGACAGCGCTCTGTAGGCTATGCGTGAGTAACTCTGCATTTTTACGTTGAAAATGTTTTTGTATAAGTTTTTGATTTCACTCATTTTTGGTAGCTAACTAATGATGAATAAGAGCCATGAAGATAATGACATGGAGAGAGACATGCATACAGAATACATGCAGACTCCTCCTGAAGACATTCGCATAACCATAGCTCCCTCTACTGACGAGAATGGGAACATTTCTCCTATTACCGATAGCCCACAATTACATTTAAAACGTTTGTAGATTAGCTATTTTTTTAATGTCTAATAAAATACAATGAACAGCACCGCCTGAGCTATGAATCATGAAGAAGCAAGTAAATGAATGAACCAAGTCTATATGGAGACATGCATGCACAATAGGCTAGACACAAACACATTCTAGCTGAAAGAAAGGCATACAGCCTAAATAGTTACAGCCTAAATAATTTGCATCAGTAAAATATGGAAATACAGTTGTAAATTAGGCCTATTAGTATTCTATAGAAATACATGTAACGGTAGGATATTCAACACTGGCTTGCCGTATGCGTAACTCCGAGTTTCCATGTCTGGGCTACGAGCTGCCGAGTTCATAATGAGCACAGCATAGTTCCAGTGCATTTTTTTTTCTGGTAGTGTAACGTTACCTGTGGGAAATCTTTCGGTACCCGGACAATGTAGCTAGGTTTAGTTTAGTTTTCTGTACTGCAATGGACGTATAAGGCATGTTGATTCGCTTCGTAGTAACCTAGCTAGTACCTGCTTCCTGACTAGCAGCTGACTGATGTTTCTCTGGCAAAACTAACGTCGGCTAACAAACTTATTTGGAACACGCATATTTCCCAGGAATCTTAGCCAGAAAGAAGACAATGGCTGTGTTCCATTTTGCATACTTGCACTCTAGTTAGTGCACATAGCGCCATTTTGTTTGTCATTAGTGCGTTCCGAAGGGCGCAAGTATGCAAAAATGAAGTATATTCTAAAATCCCCGGATGTGGACTTTTTATCCGGCGAATATCTTAGTTGCAACACATTAAATGTATCTAAGCATTTTTGTGGTTAGGGGTGCAGTATTTATTAAGTTTGGAAATACTAACATAGTTTAACGTTAGATTAGAGTGAATTACAGCCGACTGGAAATCCGGTTTCCAGAAGTAAATTTCCAAACACTAAAGAGCTCCGTAGTCCCGCCCCCTCCTATCCCTGGCTGGTCCCGGAAGACTGAACGGAAGCCATTACCTGCCCCCACATCGGGATCTTTCAATCACCCTTATGATAATATTATGGCATTGTATGGGCCAAATTTTGACATATATGTGATACAAAGTCCATTATATACGCACCTCTGCATTTAAATCAAATTTGAACCATATAATTAACGGAGTTTGAGAAGCATAAATACACTACCCAGAATCCCCGGTCGTACATCGCAGACTCCCTGTCATGGTTATTTGTTGCCTTTGTTGGTCTACGTTTTGGTTTCTTTTTTGACGTCGTCAAAACGCTTTATCTGATTTTTTCCGCCTCTGTTCCGGTGTTTGTAGCTTACCTGACAATTATTCCCTACACCTGTTTTGCATTTCCTGCCGGCTATAAATAGCCCAGGACTTCCGCATTTCCAACACTTCGATATTGTCTTTGCTATGTTGACAGACGTGATCGGTAAGGTATAGGAATTTCGGTCGCTGCATTTCTCGTTCGTACTAATAGGAAACGCAGCAAGTCCGGTTATAAGATATAGGATTAGATTGGTTTTCTCTTTTCTTTCCAATCTTTCTTTATCCTTTATTCTTTTCACCTGTTGCCAGTTGTGTTCAGCTCTTTTGCCACAAGAGCTCTGGCTAACAGGTCTTTTCTATTCTTTTCCCTCATTCGTTTTATCGAGTTTTGTTTTGTTTCACCACCTCTTGTTACGCCTAATTATAGTGTGTGAGGTTCTTTTGTTAGTTATTCTTGCTGTTAATCAAGCTCGCCTCAGTTTTTGGAGGTTGCTTTGTTTTGCCTTGTGCTGGAGAAGTTTTGCTCCCGATCCTGTGTTATCGCCGTCCTGGGGCGGCTACTTCCGCGTTTTGTGGCGTATCTCTCTAGATACGCTTTTAGAAATCCTTATCGGTCGCGTTTGGTTCTCCGAACCTTACACTCCCCCCCTCACACTCCCGCTTTTGCTAGCTAACGTAGTAACTACCGACCACTCTGCTAGTGAAAATGGCTATCACTTTGTCTTATTATGGAAGTGAAACTAAGAGTATCACCAAGAGCGAGAATCGCTATCAGTCTGGCCATGTCGAAAGCGTCAGCTTTATGGCTTTCACTACAGCAGTGGTAGTGAGCGAGTAGCCCGGATGTTGTAGTCGTTTTTTTAAAAACATGTTTATTTGTTGGACATAATTTCAAATTACCAATTTTATAAATTATTAAAAAATGTGACAACCCCTCTCTTGGGTGTTTTGAACATCTAGCTGCCTGAATATAGAAAAAAAAATTTTTCAGTCCATTGACCCCCCTTATATTTTTTCCGAAAAGTGGCACCAGACATTCATCACCAAAGTGGGCGGGACTACGGAGCTCTATGTCTTAAACAATAAAAGCGCTAAATTTGGCTAAACTATATTTATTGTAAATAATGCCATACACCATAACATTTGCAGTTAATTTCAAATGCTTAGGCATAATGGTGCTAACTATACCGTAGCTAGGTTATCGAGTTGGAGGTGATTCTGCTGTTTTTCTTGTGTAAGGTCAAAGGTAGGCTATTCTGCTGACTACATCAAGTGTGTTCCAAAATTGAAGCATACTTGCGCTCTTGCATACTATCAAATGTGTTCTAGCTAGTGTAATTTGAAGAATGTACAATATAGAATGCAAGTACGTAGAACGCAAGTGAACAAAAGGGTGTTTTCAGAAGGATGTTTTCACACATCACAGTAATAGAGAAAATATCTCTATTCATATATATTCATTGTACAATCATACCAATTGAAACTTACATTAAATTCTCTAAATCCTCATGAGACAGAGACATAGCAGTCTGCAGCCTCTCTTATCTGGAAGGTCTCTGTTTATTTCTGTCAGCCAAAGCGAACCAGAGAGAATATATATATATATAGCTTACATCTGTGTGAGGGTGTGTACGTGCATCTTTCTGTCTCTCGATGACACTGCAGGCCTGTGGCCTCTGACCCACTTACATCCCAGGCTCAAGGATATATGACCCATCTTATCGCTTGAGAGCCAGAAGAGACACTTCATCTTGAATCCTGAAAACAAGACGACTCTGGGAGACCAAATAGTTATTGGAACTGTTTGTGAGACGTTAAGGGCTAGAGGTCACTATGCACTCATCCAATATGCATGCTATATGATAAGATCTAACCAATCATTGACTTGTATATTTTACTATATGCTAATGTGTAACCATGTACCAATCAGCGATAGAATTATGTATGTTGTTATATTCCGCTCTATGCCTATGTATTAAATGTGCACCAATCAGAGGTTAGATAATCTATGTATTAGCAAAGATACTTTTTGATTATATATGGCGGAGACTGCCTCCGTCTCTTCAGTTCATGCTTGACCACCTTGTGTGTGCAGGTACTGGACTCTTTCTGCAGAAAAATAAATCCTTTTCTTTTTGGATCTACCTGGTCGTGCCTGGTCATTATAAGGAGAGAAATTCCTCTGCTCAACACAAGTATGCATAATGGAACACAGCCAAATATCTAGCTACTTAGAAAGTACATACCAGAGACTATTATTCTGATTATTATTAGAATTAAAAGTTCTCTGCTTGACAAATGGCCATGGGATACCTGTTCCCATAACGTTACTGCATAACTGCCATGGTGTCTGGTGACTTTCACTGTTTCACTTGTTTAAGTAACTTAGGCTACAAGTGAACAGTTAATATTGTAAACAGGTCCTTTCCTTTACAATAAAAAGACGTTCTTTAATGTGGGAAAAATATTCTTGTATGAGAAAACCATAACATGTGCACACTTCTGGTCGAAAATGAAACTACATTTCGATACCTGGCGGTGATCAAACCTGGACCTCTTGCATGGTAAGGCCTGACGCTAACCACTACACCAAAGCAGTTAAACATAAACATGCAGGCCAAATAAGACTTTTGTCTTACGGTAGCCTAGCAAACATTGTGTGTGTCGAAGATAAATAAATGTTAGGATCAGGTGAGAATCGAACTACCAATCTACTATATGGCAGGGCAATATTGTAACCACTAAGCTAGAGACACTTTCGCAGTTTGTGTAGTAGGTAGACAGCCTCTGAAGCATGTAAATGCGAGGAGGAAAGTTTAAACAGAGCTTCTGATAGGTGGATTAAAGGCGGTTGTCCAATGGGAATAATTATTCTTTGAGGGCACGGAGGCAGGAAAAATGGGAAGAAGTGGAAAAAAAAAGAAGAAGAAGAAGAAGCAGAAGAGGAAGGAGAAAAACCGGCAAAATAACCCAAGTTTGGGGCTTTATTGTGTGAATGTGTGAAGTTATTTCTGTAGGAAACCATGAAAAGTGCCAAACTCTCGATGCTGTATAGGTATGGGGCATGCCCCGCCAAGCCATAACTTAGCGGATGGCATACCTGCCATCCCAATACACCTTGAAATAAATAAGCATAGAAATAAAAGACCTTTTTATAAATATTAAAACAACCTTATTATTAATAGATATTTATTTATTTGCTAATTTACTTATTTCAATATCTATTTCATTGCTTATTTATTTATTTCATTATCAATAGATTAGTACTATTTATTTAATTTTGTCACATTTGTTCTTCCATACCCAAAAACTTGACGGATGGTAAACCTGCAATTCTTGACTGCATTTTGATATAAATACTTTTAACGGCAGGCCTAGATTTAGCAAGTTTTAATGACCTTAAGAATTTGTTTGTGTCATTATAGTATGCGGGATACCATTTTTGCATATTGAAAATGTTTTTTGTTGAGATATAATATACTGTATGTGGGCTATATGGAATATACTGTATGTGGGCTATATGGAATATACTGTATGTGGGCTATATGGAATATACTGTATGTAGCCTTACGTGTGTGCAGAAGGCAAATATTTCAGAAGTATCACTTACTGCTGGGTTGTCTAACCTGAAGGATGTTCCTCATCAACAAGTCCTCAAGTGCCGTCCCTCCGCTCACTGTCCAATCATACAGTAACAGGTTTGGTCATCACTGGCATCCATACGTTTATTTCTACATAATTACCATGCGCTTGACTGAAATAACCTACTGCTGCCCACAATGAGACATTCTTGGAATGTTAGGGGAGGGAATGTTCCAATTCCAGTTCTAACATTCCACCAGCACTCTGCCCCAGATACACAACATACAGACAGATCATGCTGATTGGCATGCTGGGTGGCATCCCGTCCTCATAGGCCATCCTGTGATGACCTCAAAAGGTGAGAGACCTGTAGCACTGTGTGTTAAACCCCTCATTCCTGTAAGTACAATGGGTAAGGCCTGGACCCAGTCCAGCTTCCTTTCCTCCATTACTTTACTTAGTCTACTTTTAATCGTCCCATTTGCCCACTCCACCGCCCCTCCACTCTGGGGGGGTAGGCACAATGTAGTTTCATGTTAATACCCAAAGATCATGTCATGTTATCTAAGGCATTGTTAACAAAATGTGTACCCTTATCTGAGAAGATTTTCCTCGGGATCCTCTACCTGGGTATGCTTTCTGTCAGTAGTGCTTTTGCACAGTCCCGCTTTGCTTGTTGGGAAAACTTCGATCCATTTTGAAAACATGCCAATGATTACCAAACAGTGCTTTTTCCCTTTGCAGGGTGTTGGCTCTAAATAGTCCATCATGAGGTGCTCAAAAGGCTCGGAGGGGGGTGGATGTGCGGCTTTTTGAACCACCTGGCCCCGGCCAACATTGTTTACAGCACAGATAACACATTTATTACAAATATCTTTTGATAATTTGAGAAGCCCCTAGTACTCCAGTGCTGAGAGATTGATGTTTGCATGCTCTGTATTCAGATTTAGGGGTAACCCTCAAACGGGCTTTAGGGGTAACAAAGGGGATTTAGGGGTAACCCCCGGTCATTTATCCCACATCATATTTCGATGTTGCCCAAAGTGTTGGCGGGAGTGTGCTTTATTGCCCACCTGAACAGAATTTTGGTGTCTCATGTATGCTGCAGACCGTACCCGTTGTCTTCCGGAATTGGAAGGCAGTGGTTTGAAAAGAGGGGGAGAGTCGAACCCCCTCAGAACTAAACTGCCAGTCTCTTGCGTTTAAACAATTTTTAACCCATGGTCCTGTGTCCTCCCATTTTTTGTTTGAGGCTTTGCACAGAGACACATGAGGTACACTTCCCGAATTTGTATAATAGCCAGATTGTGATGGGGTTAAATTTACAGACAATGTACAGAACATTTTACTCACTAAGAGCACGTGCCCAAACAATTTGGTCGTGCCATACCAAGACCTTTCATATTCTACATCTCTACCACGACTGAGGTGCGTTGCTACGTGTAAATTCTCTAACTTCATTCTGTCACCAGTTGCATTCCACAATTCCTGTGCTTTTTCCATTAAACTCTCTATAGCTGGGCATCTGTCCAGACCCAAGGCATACCAGAATGTTGTGCATTAGCACACTGAAACATCTTTGTCTATTTTCAGACCTGACTCTGTACAAATGACTGTCATTCCTAGTTTACACATAAAATGTCTGCCTAGGAGGTTTACCGGGCACACGGGAGAAAACAGAAAGGCGAAAGTACGTTGTACTATTGAGGTATTTTGTTGCATATCTTCAACGACCAGGGGAACAGTGAATTGCTCTTTATTAGTTCTACCTCCTGCATCCTGGCTAATCATTGTTTTACCGCTCATAGCTGGGGCAGGTAGCCCCCAGGCTGTTATGACTGAGGTACCAGCATCTGTATCTACAACAAAGTCTGGCTCCCGCCCGTCGACTTTTAGCCTCCATACAGGTAACGCCCTTGCAGTACTATGCACCAAAAACCTTGCATACGTGCCCCTGTCCACCGACCCTCCTTTTTCTCCCCAAACACTTAATTTCTGACCTCTCGGGTGGTTGACAGACGAGTCCCACTCTCCGTCTTCATCTTCTTGTTTTTGCCGACAGCCCCTGGACCAATGGCCCTTCTTCCCGCAGGTAAAACAGGTGTCGGAGTCGGGCCCGTTCATGCCGCCTTGACCACCGCCTCTGCCGCGTTCGCTGCCTCTGCCGCCTCGCCCACGCCCACGACCACGACCACGACCACGACCACGACCGCCACTGCTGCCACACCCTTGGCCCTGGAAAGCCTGCCATTGAGCCAACTGGAGCTGGTCGCAGGCCTTCACTCTCTTCTGGGCCATCTTCTGCTCTTTGGCCGTGGCTCGTTTCTCACAGTGGACTGCATGGCGCAGGACCTCCTTCAACCTCTGGTTTTCCCAGCAGATGCAGGACCGCATCACGGCAGCCCCTAAATCCCTTCTTAAACCACCAACAAAACAGTTTGTTAGTCGTGCTTCGTATGGTGTAAATTCAGCGTCAGTATCGGGCTTTGGCATATCGCTGTGGCTCTCGAAGGCTGCGCTCAGACGCATCAGGAAGTCAGCTGCATTCTCAGTCGACCCCTGCTTGACGTTCTGGATCGAAGCTTCTGCAGACAGATACAGATAGATACAGATAGCACAAGAACAGAGAAGAATAAGATGTCTCCCTCTTTCACCCTTGAGCTGTCAATCCCCCCCAGCTTATCAAGCAGCGTTTAATACATTCAGCAAAGCACAGACATATAATTTTCCCTTACACACAGCTGATGAGATGGCATGCTGATGGGGCCTAACACAGCTGATGAGATACAGGCAGACCATGCTGATGGGGCCTAACACAGCTGATGAGATACAGGCAGACCATGCTGATGGGGGCCTAACACAGCTGATGAGATACAGGCAGACCATGCTTATGGGGCCTAACACAGCTGATGAGATACAGGCAGACCATGCTGATGGGGCCTAACACAGCTGATGAGATACAGGCAGACCATGCTGATGGGCCCTAACACAGTTGATGAGATACAGGCAGACCATGTTGATGGGGCCTAACACAGCTGATGAGATACAGGCAGACCATGCTGATGGGGCCTAACACAGCTGATGAGATACAGGCAGACCATGCTGATGGGGCCTAACACAGCTGATGAGATACAGGCAGACCATGCTGATGGGGCCTTACACAGCTGATGAGATACAGGCAGATCATGCTGATGGGGCCTAACACAGCTGATGAGATACAGGCAGACCATGCTGATGGGGCCTAACACAGCTGATGAGATAAAGACAGACCATGCTGATGGGGCCTAACACAGCTGATTAGCGGTATGACTCACGTGGTGGTGGGTTAAGGTCTAAGCTCGTCTTCATCTGGACCGCTTGCTTGTCCAGCCCACTCCTTCTGTCCATTTCTGTCTTGGTGTTTGGGAAACTCTTATTCATCTCCTCATTCTTTCTCTGTTCTTTCTGAATTTTTATTTCTTTCGCTGTAAAACACAACATTCATGCATTTACATTTAAACCTATGTGCTCCTCCCGGTTTGACATTAAGGGACTGCCTGTATGCAGAAGAACACAATGGGCCTCATTTATAAATATGGTCATAAAATTGAGTGTATATATGAGCGTACCAACTAGCATATGAAAATCTCACGTGTGATTCAACTAACTTGTGTAAATCACTGATCTGAGTGTAAATGTGTATGTAGGTTGATAAATCAGACTTGATCGTATATTAGGGAAGCACGTGCACATCATTATGAATTACCATACTCATACGCCCATTTACTACCATATTTGGCAGGGCCACCTCCTTTAAAACACACATTTCAACGCAATTTTCTCCAGTATTATAGGCTAAAGAAGGCATCAGAAATGCAAAGAAGAATCAAATCAAATCAATTCAAATGTAATTATATAGTGCATTTCACAACCAATATGCTTCACAGAAAAACCCAGCCTAAACCCCCACAACCCTAAACCCAGCCTAAACCCCGACAACCCTAAACCCAGCCTAAACCCCCACAAACCTAAACCCAGCCTAAACCCCCACAACCCTAAACCCAGCCTAAACCCCCACAACCCTAAACCCAGCCTAAACCCCCACAACCCTAAACCCAGCCTAAACCCCCACAACCCTAAACCCAGCCTAAACCCCCACAAACCTAAACCCAGCCTAAACCCCCACAACCCTAAACCCAGCCTAAACCCCCACAACCCTAAATCCAGCCTAAACCCCCACAACCCTAAACCCAGCCTAAACCCCCACAACCCTAAACCCAGCCTAAACCCCCACAACCCTAAACCCAGCCTAAACCCCCACAAACCTAAACCCAGCCTAAACCCCCACAACCCTAAACCCAGCCTAAACCCCCACAACCCTAAACCCAGCCTAAACCCCCACAACCCTAAATCCAGCCTAAACCCCCACAACCCTAAACCCAGCCTAAACCCCCACAACCCTAAACCCAGCCTAAACCCCCACAACCCTAAACCCAGCCTAAACCCCCACAACCCTAAATCCAGCCTAAACCCCCACAACCCTAAACCCAGCCTAACCCCCCACAACCCTAAACCCAGCCTAAACCCCCACAACCCTAAACCCCCACAAGAGCAAGCCAAAGGCAACACTCCCTGGTGGAAATAGGAAGAAACCTTGGGAGGAACCAGACTCAAGAGGGGAACCCATCCTCCTCTGGTCGACTCAGGGTCTAGGGCTTAAAGACCAGCATGGTCAAATCAGCCAATGTCTATGTTAATAGAAAACTAGCAGCAGCTAGATGACAGCCCAGGTGTGGCGGCAATTATGGTGGGTAACCGGGCGCCGATGGCGGCGGGAGCAGCGGGCAGCGGTGGTGAGTAGGGGAGGGGCAAGCGGCGATGGAGAGGAAGCCAGAAAGCAGCGGTGAGGGAGTCCAGTTGAAAGTATATATACGAGATGTGGGGCATAAGCCCTGCCGGCAGAATGTAGAAAAAGTTGGAGAGAAAAAAAAAAGCAGGAAAGTGTAAAAGAGCAGCAGGAGCACCAACTGGGGATTGCACAAGTGCCCTCGCCAGGAGTAATCTATAGCTGCACTAGTGCCCCCGCCAGGAGTAATCTATAGCTGCACTAGTGCCCCCACCAGGAGTAATCTATAGCTGCACTAGTGCCCCCGCCAGGAGTAATCTATAGCTGCACTAGTGCCCCCGCCAGGAGTAATCTATAGCTGCACTAGTGCCCCCTCCAGGAGTAATCTATAGCTGCACTAGTGCCCCCTCCAGGAATAATCTATAGCTGCACTAGTGCCCCCGCCAGGAGTAATCTATAGCTGCACTAATGCCCCCGCCAGGAATAATCTATACCGGCACTAGTGCCCCCGCCAGGAGTAATCTATAGCTGCACTAGTGCCCCCACCAGGAGTAATCTATAGCTGCACTAGTGCCCCCTCCAGGAGTAATCTATAGCTGCACTAGTGCCCCCGCCAGGAGTAATCTATAGCTGCACTAGTGCCCCCACCAGGAGTAATCTATAGCTGCACTAGTGCCCCCGCCAGGAGTAATCTATAGCTGCACTAGTGCCCCCGCCAGGAGTAATCTATAGCTGCACTAGTGCCCCCTCCAGGAGTAATCTATAGCTGCACTAGTGCCCCCTCCAGGAATAATCTATAGCTGCACTAGTGCCCCCGCCAGGAGTAATCTATAGCTGCACTAATGCCCCCGCCAGGAATAATCTATACCGGCACTAGTGCCCCCGCCAGGAGTAATCTATAGCTGCACTAGTGCCCCCACCAGGAGTAATCTATAGCTGCACTAGTGCCCCCTCCAGGAGTAATCTATAGCTGCACTAGTGCCCCCCGCCAGGAGTAATCTATAGCTGCACTAGTGCCCCCACCAGGAGTAATCTATAGCTGCACTAGTGCCCCCACCAGGATTAATCTATAGCGCACTAGTGCCCCCGCCAGGAGTAATCTATAGCTGCACTAGTGCCCCCACCAGGAGTAATCTATAGCTGCACTAGTGCCCCCACCAGGAGTAATCTATAGCTGCACTAGTGCCCCCGCCAGGAGTAATCTATAGATGCACTAGTGCCCCCGCCAGGAGTAATCTATAGCTGCACTAGTGCCCCCGCCAGGAGTAATCTATAGCTGCACTAGTGCCCCCGCCAGGAGTAATCTATAGCTGCACTAGTGCCCCCACCAGGAGTAATCTATAGCTGCACTAGTGCCCCCTCCAGGAGTAATCTATAGCTGCACTAGTGCCCCCACCAGGAGTAATCTATAGCTGCACTAGTGCCTCCGCCAGGAGTAATCTATAGATGCACTAGTGCCCCCGCCAGGAGTAATCTATAGCTGCACTAGTGCCCCCGCCAGGAGTAATCTATAGCTGCACTAGTGCCCCCACCAGGAGTAATCTATAGCTGCACTAGTGCCTCCACCAGGAGTAATCTATAGCTGCACTAGTGCCTCCGCCAGGAGTAATCTATAGCTGCACTAGTGCCCCCACCAGGAGTAATCTATAGCTGCACTAGTGCCCCCACCAGGAGTAATCTATAGCTGCACTAGTGCCCCCACCAGGATTAATATATAGCTGCACTAGTGCCCCCACCAGGAGTAATCTATAGCTACACTAGTGCCTCCACCAGGAGTAATCTATAGCTGCACTAGTGCCCCCACCAGGAGTAATCTATAGCTGCACTAGTGCCCCCACCAGGAGTAATCTATAGCTGCACTAGTGCCCCCACCAGGAGTAATCTATAGCTGCACTAGTGCCCCCACCAGGATTAATCTATAGCTGCACTAGTGCCCCCACCAGGAGTAATCTATAGCTACACTAGTGCCTCCACCAGGAGTAATCTATAGCTGCACTAGTGCCCCCACCAGGAGTAATCTATAGCTGCACTAGTGCCCCCACCAGGAGTAATCTATAGCTACACTAGTGCCTCCACCAGGAGTAATCTATAGCTGCACTAGTGCCCCCACCAGGAGTAATCTATAGCTGCACTAGTGCCCCCACCAGGAGTAATCTATAGCTGCACTAGTGCCCCCGCCAGGAGTAATCTATAGCTGCACTAGTGCCCCCGCCAGGAGTAATCTATAGCTGCACTAGTGCCTCCGCCAGGAGTAATCTATAGCTGCACTAGTGCCCCCACCAGGAGTAATCTATAGCTGCACTAGTGCCCCCACCAGGAGTAATCTATAGCTGCACTAGTGCCCCCGCCAGGAGTAATCTATAGCTGCACTAGTGCCCCCACCAGGAGTAATCTATAGCTGCACTAGTGCCTCCGCCAGGAGTAATCTATAGATGCACTAGTGCCCCCGCCAGGAGTAATCTATAGCTGCACTAGTGCCCCCGCCAGGAGTAATCTATAGCTGCACTAGTGCCCCCAACAGGAGTAATCTATAGCTGCACTAGTGCCTCCACCAGGAGTAATCTATAGCTGCACTAGTGCCTCCGCCAGGAGTAATCTATAGCTGCACTAGTGCCCCCACCAGGAGTAATCTATAGCTGCACTAGTGCCCCCACCAGGAGTAATCTATAGCTGCACTAGTGCCCCCACCAGGATTAATCTATAGCTGCACTAGTGCCCCCACCAGGAGTAATCTATAGCTACACTAGTGCCTCCACCAGGAGTAATCTATAGCTGCACTAGTGCCCCCACCAGGAGTAATCTATAGCTGCACTAGTGCCCCCACCAGGAGTAATCTATAGCTGCACTAGTGCCCCCGCCAGGAGTAATCTATAGCTGCACTAGTGCCCCCACCAGGAGTAATCTATAGCTGCACTAGTGCCTCCGCCAGGAGTAATCTATAGCTGCACTAGTGCCCCCACCAGGAGTAATCTATAGCTGCACTAGTGCCTCCACCAGGAGTAATCTATAGCTGCACTAGTGCCCCCGCCAGGAGTAATCTATAGCTGCACTAGTGCCCCCGCCAGGAGTAATCTATAGCTGCACAAGTGCCCCCGCCAGGAGTAATCTATAGCTGCACTAGTGCCCCCGCCAGGAGTAATCTATAGCTGCACTAGTGCCCCCACCAGGAGTAATCTATAGCTGCACTAGTGCCCCCTCCAGGAGTAATCTATAGCTGCACTAGTGCCCCCACCAGGAGTAATCTATAGCTGCACTAGTGCCCCCTCCAGGAGTAATCTATAGCTGCACTAGTGCCCCCGCCAGGAGTAATCTATAGCTGCACTAGTGCCCCCACCAGGAGTAATCTATAGCTGCACTAGTGCCCCCACCAGGAGTAATCTATAGCTGCACTAGTGCCCCCGCCAGGAGTAATCTATAGCTGCACAAGTGCCCCCGCCAGGAGTAATCTATAGCTGCACTAGTGCCCCCGCCAGGAGTAATCTATAGCTGCACTAGTGCCCCCACCAGGAGTAATCTATAGCTGCACTAGTGCCCCCGCCAGGAGTAATCTATAGCTGCACTAGTGCCTCAGCCAGGAGTAATCTATAGCTGCACTAGTGCCCCCGCCAGGAGTAATCTATAGCTGCACTAGTGCCCCCACCAGGAGTAATCTATAGCTGCACTAGTGCCCCCGCCAGGAGTAATCAATAGCTGCACTAGTGCCCCCACCAGGAGTAATCAATAGCTGCACTAGTGCCTCCGCCAGGAGTAATCTATAGCTGCACTAGTGCCCCCACCAGGAGTAATCTATAGCTGCACTAGTGCCCCCGCCAGGAGTAATCTATAGCTGCACTAGTGCCCCCACCAGGAGTAATCTATAGCTGCACTAGTGCCCCCACCAGGAGTAATCTATAGCTGCACTAGTGCCTCCGCCAGGAGTAATCTATAGCTGCACTAGTGCCTCCACCAGGAGTAATCTATAGCTGCACTAGTGCCTCCGCCAGGAGTAATCTATAGCTGCACTAGTGCCCCCACCAGGAGTAATCTATAGCTGCACTAGTGCCCCCCGCCAGGAGTAATCTATAGCTGCACTAGTGCCCCTGCCAGGAGTAATCTATAGCTGCACTAGTGCCCCCGCCAGGAGTAATCTATAGCTGCACTAGTGCCCCCGCCAGGAGTAATCTATCGCTGCACTAGTGCCCCTGCCAGGAGTAATCTATAGCTGCACTAGTGCCCCTGCCAGGAGTAATCTATAGCTGCACTAGTGCCCCCGCCAGGAGTAATCTATAGCTGCACTAATGCCCCCGCCAGGAGTAATTTATAGCTGCACTAGTGCCTCCACCAGGAGTAATCTATAGCTGCACTAGTGCCCCTGCCAGGAGTAATCTATAGCTGCACTAGTGCCCCCGCCAGGAGTAATCTATAGCTGCACTAGTGCCCCCGCCAGGAGTAATCTATAGCTGCACTATTGCCTCCACCAGGAGTAATCTATAGCTGCACTAGTGCCCCTGCCAGGAGTAATCTATAGCTGCACTAGTGCCCCTGCCAGGAGTAATCTATAGCTGCACTTGTGCCCCCGCCAGGAGTAATCTATAGCTGCACTAGTGCCTCCACCAGGAGTAATCTATAGCTGCACTAGTGCCCCCGCCAGGAGTAATCTATAGCTACATATATAATCAATTTATTTATTTTAGCCAATTAGGGCACACAACGTAGTCAACATCTACAACCACAACCCAGAGGTCAAGTGCATTTTAAAATATTTCAGATGCATTTACGGCTATTAACATTTACAGAAATGGAATACATGTTATTTTACCATTTTTATGATCAGCTACTCATTTAAGATGAACTCTGATGTTTAAGCTCACATAACCTAAGAGCAGCTTTTTGTTTATCACCTGTTGACTCCGCAGTGCTCTCAGCAAAAGTGATTTTTTTCATTATTTAGGCTGCACAACCATTGTTCCCTCTCTGTTCATTGCATGCAATGTCGCTGCCTCGCCACTGGGAAAAAGTGTATGCCAAGTCAAGAGCTGTCATGAGATTTCATCGTACCATACACCCACGTTCATTTTGATGAATCCGGAAATTTGAAAGCTGATGTGGATTTTTATTGCAGATGGGCATTGAAGTATATTGATTAAAAGTTAGTATTTACTTTGATAATTCCAAAATTAAGCAAGTCAACAGTTAATTAAAGATGGGGTGTGTGCCTGGGGAACTGATTGAAGTGGCTGACATTTGTTCTGGGTGCTGTTAATCCTGAAGAGAGATGACATGTCAAGTAGAGAACACAGAGTGTCTGTTGTTCTAATGTAGTGTCTGCTGTTATTATAATATACTGAGTGTCTCTGCTGTTATTATAATTAATAACAAAAAACAATGTTTTAAGTGAGAAGAATGGCCTAGTCTAAAGCTGCAAAAGAAAGAAATTCACATGAGCACCACCAAGACAAACTTCAGCTCTCTATAGTATCAGGGATTTCCAGTACTCTGTAAAAATGAACAAATATTTCAGCGGTAATAACCTGTAACAGAGATCTTCTCTACTTCCACCTTGCAGACGTCCTCCAGTCGTTCTTTCAGGTCAGAGACAGATTTCCTCACAGCCTCAAAAGATACGTGTGGGCTGACAGTGATGCTGGGTAAGTCTCCAGGTCCAGGAGGGGCACAGAGAGACGGACAGCTCTACAGACAGACAGACAGACAGACAGACAGACAAGGAACAGTCTCAGCACAGATTCCTGTGCAGATTCCAGGAGCAGATCTTTGTAAATGAGGAACACACCTCACCATGTATGTACAATGTACATAGTGCAGACTGTCAGAGAGCCAGTGATGTTACCTGGAGGAAATGGATGTGATCCTGTGTGTGTGAAAGCTGCTCCAGCTCAGCATCTTTCCTCCTCAGCTCAGCAATCTCCTGCTCCAGTCGCTCCAGGAGTCCTTCAGCCCGACTCACTTCAGCCTTCTCCTGATCTCTGATCAGCTCTTTCACCTCAGAGCGGCTTCTCTCAATGGAGCGGAACAGCTCAGTAAATATCCTCTCGCTGTCCTCCACTGCTGCCTGTGCAGAGCGCTGTTAGGAGACACAGAGAGAGGAGGGCTGTACATTTTAACTAGGCCTCATCTCTTACTGGGACCCAAGACAGCCTGTTCCCCACAGTGTGGCTCAGTGGGATTGAGCCCCACAGGGCTGGAAAGTGGCCCAACACTGGGCTGCTCACTGGCTGACTGGAGGAGAGCCCTGACTGAGCCCTGAAATGGCTCTTCCAGCAGCCAGCTGTTGTCTTTTCCTCTGGTCAGTACCCACCTTGAGTGACTGCACAGCCTGTCTCAGATCCTGCAGCTCCTTCTCTCTCTCCTGGATTCTCTGCTGGAATTTACTCCCAAGCTGCTTCTGTGGAAAAGATTGTTTTCCCAGTTATAGCAAAGAACTAAAGTAGTAATTTCAGAGCTGACGAGTGTTCACTTCCTACCCAGGTGAAAAAGTAGTATACTTCAGTGTTATAAAAATATGATTTAAGTATACAAAAGTTATTACAAGTATGCTTTTCCTTTCTGTACTTAATTTGAAGTATGTTTAAGGTGTACTTTTAAAGTGCACTTCAAAATAGTTGTCATTAAGTAGAACTTTAATGTACTAAAAATGAGTGTACTAATTCTGCAGCACTTGCAGTGGTATTTACTTATACTTTTAAAAAGTATACTTTGTTGTAAGTGTATTATAAGCTGTATTTTAGTATTCTTTATAAAAGTGTACTAAATTGGAAATACTTATATAGGTCATTTATTGTACTTATAAAAAGTGTACCATTTTCAAGTCATAAATAGCACACTATTAGTAAGCTTTATTAAATTGTACTTTTATTTCACTTCATTAAAAGTGTATTTCAGTACACTTACAAATCGTGCACTTTATTGTAAGTATATTTTAAATTGTACCCTAGTGTATCTCGAAAAAAGTATACTACATCTGAAATTGTACACTTATGTACACTTATGAGAAGTATATATTTTTCAAGTTCTACATAGCACACTATTAGTAAGCTTTATTAAAGTGTACTTCATGGTCACTTCATTTCAAGTGTTTTTAGTGTACTTACAACAAGTGCACTTTCTTCTAAGTATATTTCAAGTTGTAATGTACTTCAAAAAAGTATACTAAATCTGAAATACTTTTAGTGGTCATTTATTGTACTTATAAAAGGTGTACTTTTTTCTAGTCCTAGATAACACACTATTAGTGAGCTTTATAAAAGTGTACTTTAAATTCACTGCATTAGAAGTGTATTTCAGTACACTTACAAAAAGTGTTGCTGTATAAAAAGTGTACATTTACAAAACGTGCACTTTATTGTAAGCATATTTCAAGTTGTACTGTAGTGTACTTCAAAAAAGTATACTGAATCTGAAATAGCGGCTTATAGTGGTAATTGTTTGTACTTATAAAAACTGTAGTTTTTTCTACATATATTTCAAGTTGTACTATAGTGCACTGCAAAAAAAAGTACAAACCCCAATTCCAAAAAAGTTGGGACAGTATGTAAAATGCACATAAAAGCAGAAAGAGAATTTACGAATCACTGCTTTTACATATATTTAATTGAAAACAGTACAAAGAAAAGATATTTAAAGTTTTACCTTATCTACTTTATTTAATAGATTAAGCTGTAAATTAAACGGGAATAGTATGGAACCCATGGTTGGCTAAATGGCTGTAAGTCATCAAGGGTCTGCGGTATCAAACAAGCCTCAAACCATCACTCTGCTGCCAGATATGCAGGAGATATGGATGGATAACTTTAAGGGTTGTTTCTCCGAACTCATTTTCCTATTGAACTCTATGGAAAAATAAGTCAGGAGAAGAAATCCTTCAAGTGATCCATCCATATCTACTGCATATCTGGCAGCAGTTATAATTTAAGGCTTGTTTGATACCGCAGACCCTTGATAACTTATTGCCATTTAGCCAACCATGGGTTCCATACTATTCCCGTGTAATTTACAGCTTAATCTAGTCCCACCGCCCAATTCCCATAGAGATCCATTAAAATGCAGAGACGTTATGTTATCGCTTGTAAGAGTACCTGAAAATAGAGATTTTTAGAAATTAAAGATTTTTTTTTTTTTTTCCCCCGTCCTAATTTTGTTGGAACGGGTTGCAGGCATCAAAATCAGAATTAGCGTATTTACACATTTACAAAAATCAATAAAGTTGATATGGTAAAACATTAAATAGCTTGTCTTTGTACTGTTTTCAATAAAATATATGTAAAAGAGTATTTAGAAATCACTGCTTTCTGCTTTTCATTCATTAAACCCAGTAAAGATCCTGCAAATCCTGGTAGTTATAGGCCCATAGCTTTGACCTCTCATTTATGTAAATGGGTGGAGAAGGTCATAGTTCGTAGGTTGTCACATGTGCTTGAACAAAAGGGACTTTTGAGCAGGTATCAAAATGGATTCCATAAAGGACGGTCCACAATTGATGCTCTTGTTAAAGTGAGTAATGACGTAGAAAAGACTCTTAAAATTAAAGAATTAATGGTTATTGTGTATTTTGATATTGAAAAAGCGTATGATTCAATGTGGAGAGAAGGGTTGCTAATTAAACTGAGTATGGGTATCGGAGGGAGGTTATACAACTGGGTATTGGACTTTCTGACAGATCGAAAGATTAGATTTAAGGTTGGAGCTGATGTTTCAGATATTTTTGCGATAAAAAATGGGATCCCACAGGGAGGTGCAATCAGCCCTGTTTTATTTAATGTAATGATCAATGATATATTCATGAACTTAGATGGACGTATAGGATCGTCATTATATGCAGATGATGGAGCCATGACTGGGGGTTCTGAAAGTTGAGCAGTGGTCCTATGACTGGGGGTTCTGAAAGTTGAGCAGTGGTCCTATGACTGGGGGTTCTGAAAGTTGAGCAGTGGTCCTATGACTGGGGGTTCTGAAAGCTGAGCAGTGGTCCTATGACTGGGGGTTCTGAAAGCTGAGCAGTGGTCCTATGACTGGGGGTTCTGAAAGTTGAGCAGTGGTCCTATGACTGGGGGTTCTGAAAGTTGAGCAGTGGTCCTATGACTGGGGGTTCTGAAAGCTGAGCAGTGGTCCTATGACTGGGGGTTCTGAAAGCTGAGCAGTGGTCCTATGACTGGGGGTTCCGAAAGCTGAGCAGTGGTCCTATGACTAGGGGTTCTGAAAGTTGAGCAGTGGTCCTATGACTGGGGGTTCTGAAAGCTGAGCAGTGGTCCTATGACTGGGGGTTCTGAAAGCTGAGCAGTGGTCCTATGACTGGGGGTTCTGAAAGCTGAGCAGTGGTCCTATGACTGGGGGTTCTGAAAGTTGAGCAGTGGTCCTATGACTGGGGGTTCTGAAAGCTGAGCAGTGGTCCTATGACTGGGGGTTCTGAAAGCTGAGCAGTGGTCCTATGACTGGGGGTTCTGAAAGCTGAGCAGTGGTCCTATGACTGGGGGTTCTGAAAGCTGAGCAGTGGTCCTATGACTGGGGGTTCTGAAAGCTGAGCAGTGGTCCTATGACTGGGGGTTCTGGGGGTTCAAACTGTCCATGAGTAAATGGATCCTCTAAGAAGCCTAGAGAAGAAGAAGAAGTCGGTTTCTTCTATGGTGCAGATTGTGTGGGATTTCAACAATATCCGACGCCATCCTTGTCTTTATACTTTTACTAATGCAATGCCTCTAAGTACATTCCTTTTTAACTTTTATTACTTCATATATTGAGCATTATTTGGATATTGTGAGAGAATTGACATATTGTGATTTGAGGGGTGTTATTTACCTTGTTGTAATCAGATTCCTTTGTTTCTGGCTGTTAGGGAAATCTGCTTTAAATTCCCTTCCTACACCACAGTGAGCATCGTCTGATTAAACAGATCCACAGCAAAACAGTATTTTGATTTAGAATAAGACTTCTGTTTATTTGCAAACAGACCAGAATGAGAGCTCCTTACCAGTGCTCTGATGAAGCACACATACAGTAGAGAATTTATACACAATCTTGGTATCTCTCCACCAGGGCAGATTATGTGTATAAATTACAAGGACATGCAGCTGACAACCTAGGCTTAACAGTATTTAGTCTCAAGTTAAACTCTGACCTTGCCATAAGATCGGAATGTCCAAGCAAACTTCTACTAGCAATAACGGAGACATTAATCTCTTAGGCTGTCTGTTTCCAAAAGAGGGAGAGAGACAGATAAATATATTTGTCTGAATCCATATGTATTATAGAGCATATTTCTTAAGCACTTAATTCTGCATACATATTCTTATTGGTCATAGGGATTATATAAAAAGTTCATTTTAATCACGTGATTGTCTTCATGTTAACACACACACACTGTCAATCAGAAAATTACCCTTACACTGGCCACCTCATGGATCCAAGAACATCATTATGAATGCATTTAATTGCTCTATTTTGAACCGTTTTAAGTCTCACGCTTCCTTTCTGTTTTCACAGATGGGGTGAATAACATTCCCTGGCCCGAGGTCAGTGAGATCCGGAACATTCTATGCTGCAAATGTAACAACGAAGACTTCTGTCCGAATGTTGCCGGAAGCCAAAACTAGCACCCCTGTTTGTGCAATTGTGCAATTTGTCTTCTCCATTTGATGCTACTGAAATGCTAGAAATGCAGTCTTGATCATTGAGCAGTATTTTGTCCTAATAAAGTTACATTCTTTTCTCCTAATTAAAGTGTATTTGTCATGGAGCAGAATAACACACTTAGACTGTACAGAAAATGGTTTAAAATGCATGTGAAATGTGATGGTGACATATTGGATGCACACTTTTATAATGCACAATACAGTACTTATATTATAACAGGATTCAACTTAAAGTTCATTTTCACTACTTAGTATAAATTGCCATATAACTCCACTAAAAATGCACTTGTATAGAACAGCGTTATACTTAAAGTGCATATATGTAAGTTGCATGAATTGTCCTGTAACTACACTGTAAATACAGTTATAGATTACTATCAACCTAACCATAAGACTTTTAAAGTTTGTTTCCAACACACTGGTGAAATGATACAATTGTACGAGAAGTGTATTGCAAATGCCCACTAATCATACTATTTATTAGTGTACTTTAGTATACTTAAGTATTAGTATACTTAAATGTACTTTAGTACACTAAAAGTAGTCCCATTTTAACATGCAAACTGCTCTTGTAGTACACTTAAGTACAACGTAAGTTCTACCTTTGAACTTTGTTTCAAACACACTGGTGATATAATAAAATTGTACTGCAAGTGTATTTAAGATATGAACAAATCATACTTTTTATTAGCATACTTAAATATACTAAAGTGTACTAAAAAATAGTCCCATTTTAACACACACACTGCACTTTAAGTACAATTAAGCATGACTTAAGTTCTACTTTTGAACAACTTTAGGCATTTAGTACACTTAAAGAGCTGCCAATTTAGCACAACATACATACAGTAAGTACACTTTTAAAAAGCATATTTCAAGTATAATCGTTTTTCACCTGGGTATGCTTACTGCTTTATCTCAATGGACTTGAAACCTGAAATTAAGTCTCTGTATAATTTTTTGAAGCACACCTTTGATAAAAAATATATTATGATGTGTGATAAAATCAAATGAGCTTGAAAATATTACCTGTTTCTCAGTCCTTTCTGCTGCAGCTGAGACTGTATCATGGCCTCTGTGTTCATCCATCACACACAGATAACAGATACACTGCTGATCGGTACGACAGTAAACCTCCAGCAGTTTGTCATGATGAGAGCAGATCTTCTCCTGCAGGTTTCCAGTGGCGATGACCAGTTTGTGCTTCTTAAAGGCAGGAGATTCATAGTGAGGCTGGAGGTGAGTTTCACAATAAGAGGCCAGACAGACCAGACAGGACTTGACGGCTTTGCGCTTTCTCCCAGTGCAGAAATCACACACCACATCTCCAGTTCCAGCATAACAGTGAGCAGGAGGAGCAGCTTGGAGTCCTGTCTTCTTCAGTTTCTCCACCACTTCAGCCAGCATGGTGTTTCTGCCCAGAACAGGCCTTGGTGTGAATGTCTGTCTGCACTGGGGACAGCTGTAGACACCAGTATGATCATTCTGAGTCCAGTAGCCCTTAATACAGCCCATACAGTAACTGTGTCCACAGGGAATTGCCACAGGATCCTTCAGTAGATCCAGACAGATCGCACAGCTGAACTCGTCCTGATCCAGAAAAATGCCACCTTCAGCCATTTTACTGCTCACACTCTTACAGAGACAGAGTTAAGTTTTGTTTCTCTGAAACTGCGTTAAAGAGAGAGAGAGAGAGAGAGAGAGAGAGAGAGAGTGGGAGTGACTTCCTGGTTCTGCCCACAGCTGCAGGAGGTGTGCTGTTGGACTGAGGCCAGATTTATGTGATGTGCTTTACAGTTTTTCTCAATTGCTTACACACATTTTTTGAAAGCATACCTCATTTTCTCAAAACTCTAAACACAAATCCAAAAACCACACACACAAAATGCAAAACCCTACATATCTCCTGCAAAATGCTACTTTGCCTTCAAAACAATGTTATGTCTCCTCAAAATGGTAGTTTGTGTTCAAATGACACACACAGACCATCATATGAGTAGACATTTCTAAGAACCATTGAACACTGATGTGCTGAATGGAAAACACTACTATGAATGGGAAAACACCAGTATGAAGGCCTTATCAGGAGCATTATGCCTTTTCATGTTCAGTGTTACTGTACGCTTACTCCTGTTGTAAAATATTACTGTATAATGTTTTTACTGAAATATAAAACAATACACAAATATACAGTAACAACAAAAATATTTCTTTATTTTTTCCAAACGTGCTGTAGCCTATACATCACAGCAAACACAACTGGATGTGTAAATGATTTGCACAGAACAAACAATAGAAAATAGGCCAGTACAGTCAACAAAAAAAGAAAGAAAAATGTAAAATAAAAAAGGACAAAAAAACTAGGCTGCATCCTGTCTTCGGTTCCTGTCTGGCCACAGGACCTCATCGACATCACAGGCTATGTTCTCTCTGGCCAAGCAGCGGGGGAAGTATCGCCTAGTATGGCGAATCCAGCCCTGAAATGCCTCAGGAGCTATATCGCCACATGCTTCCTCCTCATCCTCCTCTTCCTCCTCCTCGTCCTCCTCTTCCTCCTCCTCGTCCTCCTCTTACTCTCACTCCTCTGCCTCTCTGATCACCTCTCACTTCAATGTTGCCATCCATTGTTCTCCAAACCAGGAGCTCACCTGTGGCCCTTATATTGCTCAAGCTTTGATTGGAAATTGCACAACGGCCTTGGAAATGGAAGTTTTGCCATTTGAATGGCAGTGTGTTCTGTCTGAACACAAGGAGATTTGGCATTGATGAAGAGTGTGCAAAATAGAGAGTATTGTGTGTAGTGTTTTGAAGAAAGTGTGGTTTAGAATTGAAATCTGGGTCTAAAGCAGATAATTGTGTGTAATGTTTTGAAGAAAGTGTGGTTTAGAATTGAAATCTGGGTCTACAGCAGGAAATGTGTTTATAGTTCAGCAGAATTGGTTTAGGGAGTTGGCAGATGAGTTACAGGTTGTGGTCATTGTGTCATAAGTTCCAGTTTTTGTGTGTAAACAATTGAGAAAAACTGTAAAAACAATGTTCAAGTTTTAATGTTCAAACAACAGCCACAGAGAAGACTTCAAAAGTTAATTCTGAGGGCTATAAGACTGCAAATCGTGGAAAAGCCTGAAGCATAGTACAGAAAGGACAACTTCAAATGCTTTGAGTATAGGAGAGGAAACGAATAGTAGTAGTGTTGGCTTTACTGAATCTTAAAAAAATATATATATGCAGTATATTCTACAAAATAAAACATATTAAAATGTATTATTTGTGTTACAAAAAAAAAAAAAAAAGGCTGCCGGGAAGCGGGGATTACAGTTTTCACACTTGTCTCAATACCATATCCACTTTTTCAAAACACTTAACACATTCACCATATCAGTAGACTATGTGAACTAAACTGTGTATACTTTTGCATTGCTTTGATACAAAAGGCATTCAATCACCACTTCATGAATACCTCTCTCAGTCAGTGTTCTCCACCAGCAAGATTCTGTACAACTACAGCAAATTTTGCAGACATTTAGATACTCTGTTCAAAACAGTTAACTTTCAGTTCAAAACCCAACACAATTCTGATCACTGTGGATGGAAATATGTTGCATTTTGACAGACAAATGAAACTATACACTTGAAATACGTAAGACAGATTATTCCGATTTTAGCAGAAAGTTTATTCAGTTTTTTTGTTTGCAGCCTTGTTACCATCTATACAAAAGTGGTCATACTTGCATTGAAATGTGCAGGTATAGGGAAAATATAGATGTAGTTGTCACTGAAGAGGTTTTTCCACTATTACTGCTGTATATGTACTGCTGAAACACCTGGCTGTCATTTCAGCTAACATTTTTTGTTTGTGCCTCGTTACCACATATACAAAAGGGGCCATCTTTGGTTTGGCATTTGCATTCTTTAGCCTTGGTGAGGAAAATGGATGCAGCCAGAGGCAGAGGAAGAAGACGTCGCGGAAGAGCAAGAACAGTTGTGTCTGATGAAATCAGAGCCACAGTCACTGATCATGTGGTAAATCATGGTACGTCCCTGAGGGAAGCAGGTTTGAGGGTTCAACCAAACTTGCCTAGATTCACAGTGGCTTCAATAGTGAGGATTTTCAGGCAAACAAACAGGTACTATACAGTATTTACAGCATTCTGACTGAAGGCATTCCATTGATGTGTATATTACAGTATGTGGAAGGAAACTTTGTCTCTGATGGTTTATAAGCTTGAAAAGCAATATTAAAGGTATTATTAAAGGAAATGTATCAGTACACATGTACTGTATATGCATGCTTTGTAGCTTCTGTAAGTATATAACTGTAACTGTTTGCCCTGCGGGGAAATGCTCACCTCTTACAGTTTTTTTTTACAATTGGTTACAAGCATGTCTCAGTGCTAGACTCACTCTTCACACTGTTAGCACAACAGAAGTCTATGCAGACCAAACTGTGACTGACTCTTGCTTTGTTTTAACACAAAATGCATTGGTTTAACACAAAAGACATTCAATGACCACAGCTTTCACAATTCTTGAATTATTTTCTCACTCAAAGTCAACCACCAGCAAAACTATGTGTATCTACAGCTCATTTTGCAAATGCTTACATACTCTTTTCAAAACTGCTAAATTTAAGTTCAAAACCTAACATACATTCAAATGGACAGCAATTTGCCAAATTACAAACACCTCATTGAAATACATTCATAATCCTAAAAAAAAGATGGTTATGGAGACAAATAGTGAAAAATGATTGATTGAAATTATCCTTTTGAGAGAAACTCAGATCGTGTCAAGGAACTCCGGCGCCAGTATGTCCAGGTAAGATGTCTATGTGATGTGATGGTTTTTGAACAAAACTGTTTGGCCACAGTAGGGCACAACACACACAGCAATAAAGCCTTTACTGTTGGTATAAAGTAATACATGTAACCTTGATGTTGCCTTGTGGATTTCTTTTAGAGAGTCATGGAGCTTGAAGCCCATCAGACACCTCATCTTTTTATCTATGTGGACGAGGCTGGGTTCAACTTGGCCAAAACATGCCGGCGAGAACGGAATTTGATGGGCAAAAGTGCTACAGTGGGTGTTGTGAAAGGAGATTTTGTCTCTGATGGTTTATAAGCTTGAAAAGCAATATTAAGGGCAATATTAAAGGTATTATTATTGGAAATGTATCAGTACACATGTATATGCATGCTTTGCACAGTACACATGTATATGCATGCTTTGCACAGTACACATGTATATGCATGCTTTGTACAGTACACATGTATATGCATGCTTTGCACAGTACACATGTATATGCATGCTTTGTACAGTACACATGTATATGCATGCTTTGTACAGTACACATGTATATGCATGCTTTGTACAGTACACATGTATATGCATGCTTTGTACAGTACACATGTATATGCATGCTTTGTAGCTTTTGTAAATGTATAACTGTAACTGTTTGCCCTGTGAGGGAATGTATACCTCATCATTCCGGTATGTGCCTGTCCTTAAGAAAATGTGCCTGTCCTTAAGAAAATGTGCCTGAATGCGGTCAGCCTCCCATTAGAGGAAATCCTGGGAAGGGTCTGTTCTTTGTGCCAGAATTGCAGCATTCACTGATGGGTAAACTTGAGATCAGAGACAGGAAGGAGACGACTTCCTGAGAATGCATCCAGGCGATAGGAGGAGGGGAGTTGAAGTCTGGGTTACCAGGTGTGAAAATGATATGTGGAATACCAAAATACACAGTCAGTTCTGCAAAACTGTCAAGGCCAGCAAAACAGAGGATGTCTCATGGTCCATCATGGGTTATGTGGGCATTTTTGGCCCGGTGCCATCATTGTGTTGAGAAATCAAGGGTGCCCAGATAATTGGACTCGGGACAATTAACTGTCATGTATGGATTGTTTATGACTGTCACATATTGTGTAGGATGATTTATGACTGTCACATATTGTGTAGGATGATGTATGACTGCTACATATTGTGCAGGATGATATAAAAAGGGACAAGTTTGTCCTTGTGACTTTGGGAAGAGAGCTGGTAAGCACTCTAACCCCATTCTTTGTTTGACTCACGAGAATAATAAAGTCTTAAAGGAATACTCTTAACTTGTTGTGCTGAATTGTTATCTGAAACTCTTTCTGTTTGACACTCGGTGGTATTACATAAATTTCCATGACAGTGTCCCAGGCCAGAGGGGTGCCAATATCACCATGTGTGCAGCGATATCCTCAGATGGATTGCTGCTACACAGACCGCTCATTGGGCCATACAATACAGAGCACCTCATTTTGTTTCTTGATGAGCTCCATGGCAGGCTTGTGCCAGTGGAGGAAAGAGGGGAGGTGAGGCAGTTCTTTGTTATTGTATGGGACAATGTGGCATTTCACCACTCCCATGCAGTCACCGAGTGGTTTGCAGCCCATCCTACTATGCCGCCGTACTCGCCATTCCTCAACCCCATTGAATAATTTTTTTCTGCGTGGAGGTGAAAGGTTTATGACCACAATCCACACAATCAGATGTCCCTTGTCAATGCAATGAATGCTGGATGTGAGGACATATGCCAAGCTTGGATCCGGCATGCCAAAAGATTATTTCCCCGGTGTTTGGCAACGGAGAACATTCGGTGTGATGTGGACGAAAACATGTGGCCAAACGCAGGAGACCGACCGGGTGGACTAACATGATTTGTGTGTTTTGTTTTTTGAGCAAACTATTACAGTATTGACTTTTGTTTTCCTTACAGAAATTTTAATTTACTGTAGTTTATTTTTGAATTACTTTATGGCAACAAAAAAAAGAAAAAGAAAACCCTGGCAAAAATAAAGCACATTGAAGCTTTTCCTGTTTTCCTGTTGCATTTCTATGACTTCCTGTAGTATACTGTAGTACATTCTATAAAAAGTTACCATTCTTACTGTATTTTGCAAAATAAGACAATGTACACATTTCTTATACTATCAATAATAACAAATATATATATATATTTGTATAAATATATGCCACTCTGGTCCGGTCTCATGTCATCCTACTTACAAATGATTGTGTTTTACAGTTCAAGGGTGTCCAGATCGTTGGACTTGTGAGAACTAACAGTCATGTATGGATTGTTTATGGCTGCCACGTATTGTGTAAAATTATATAAAAGGGGACATGGTTCCTCGTGACTTTGGGAAGAGAGCTGGTATGCACTCTATCCCCATTCTTTGTTTCGCTTGTGAGAATAAATAAAGTCTTAAAGGAATACTCAATAACTGCTGAATTGTTTTTCTAAATTCTTTCTGTTGACACTCGGTGGTATTAAATAAATTTCCACGACAAGTAGTACTGTGATTTGAGAAAAGTCTCTAGAAAAAGGTAATGTATCAGTGCACATTTGTCTGTGACTCACTACAGGACCCAGCGGTTACCTCACACAGGGGGAAGGGGAAGCATATTTACGCCTCAACAAGAGGATGCAATAGTTGGGATGGTCATTGCCAACAACAGCATCAGGCTAAAAGAAATACGCAACAACATAATCGCAGACAACAACATATTTCCAAACATTGACAGTGTTAGCACTACAACCATTTCAAGAGTGCTACAGAAACATCAGATCAGGATGAAACAGTTGTACACTGTCCACTGTACAGGAACTCTGAGCGTGTCAAGGAACTCAGGTACCAATATGTCCAGGTAAGATATCTAAGGTAATTTTGAACAACACAGCACACACAGGCATTTTCTTTGAGATTTTGCACAACACAGTAAGCTTACGGTACCTTGTGTATTCTCTAATTTACTGAAGAGAGTCATGGAGCTTGAAGCCAGTGAAACCGAACACACATTCATCTATGTGGATGAGGCCGGTTACAACTTGGCAAAAAGACGACGCCGTGGAAGGAATGTAATCGGGAAAAGGGCAACTGTAGATGTTCCAGGCCAGAGGGGGGCTAACATCACCGTGTGTGCAGCAATACCTGTTGATGGACTGCAGCTGCATAAGGCCATCATTGGCCCGTACAATTCAGCACGCCTTATTGTTTTTCTTGATGAACTGTTTGAAAGGCTTTCAGCAGAAAGAGAGCAAGAGAGGCAGAATTCACCAGTATATGTGATTGTATGGGACAATGTGGCCTTTCACCACTCCCGCCAGATCACAGAGTGGTTTGCGGCCCATCCCAGGATGATGTCGTTATTCCTGTCACCATACTCTCCTTTCCTCAACCCCATAGAATAATTATTTTCTGCATGGAGATGGAAGGTTTATGACCACCACCCACATGACCAGATGTCACTTCTAGATGCAATGGCTGCTGGGTGTATGGACATAACAGTGGAACACATCCAGGGCTGGATAAGGCTAGATACAATGGCTGCTGGGTGTATGGACATAACAGTGGAACACATCCAGGGCTGGATAAGGCACTCGGTGTATGGCAAGAGATATTCATAACACATTCGGTGTGATGTCGATGAAAATCTATGGCCAAATGCAGAAGACAGGATGGATGGGCCAGGCCAACAGTAGACTTCTGATACTGATAGGCAGACAATATATGTGCAAATTACTGTATATAGTGAAAATATTGCTATTTGGTATTTTTTGTTATTGATTGTATTGTATTTTTCTTTTCTGAACAGTACAGTATATTGCACTGAGAACAAATGGCAAAATACAGTAAACCCCCTGAAGAATACTGTTGCTTTTGTGATTTGTTTCTTTATCATATATTGTTTTACATTACACAGTAAAAATAGTTATTCTGGGTTTCCGATACAGTAAAACATTCATTCATTTACAGTGTACTGTTAATTTACCACACAGACATGACATCAATTGTGAGAGGCAAACCAACAGATCAAAAGTTTATTTAGCTGCTTGGCTTGAAATATTTGTGGATGCAAAAATAGAGGAAAAGAAAACACATAATATATGTATTTTGCAATGCTCCAAGTTGTTTGTGTTTTTTAGTTCATTGTACATTGAGTGACAAAGTAGTCTTATGGGAGAAAGCATATTCTATAGTTACGGCAGCATGAGTCACTTTTGGGTGAAATATGAAGTGTTTTGGTGGTTGAAGTGCATTTTGCACCAAAGGTTAACTGAAGTGCTCAGGTGCGTGTTTCAAAAGCACACTGTGTGAAGAGTTTTGAAGAAGTGGACATGGTATTGAGACGTGAAGTGTGAAAACGATTGTAAAAAACTGTAAGTAAAAATGCTTATAATTCTGAATCCAGCAGTTCCAGCACTCAATGCCCTTGTTAAATTGCCCAGCACTCTGAATACTGAACACAAGCGGTATCACGTGCTGAAACCCCTCAATCAACCGTACATTTCATTATATTTAATGGATTTCATCAAATAATTATTATTAAAAATGACAATCATCAATTAAATTGCTGAATTCTTTGATAGGTAAGTCGAACAGTAACCTGGTGGATCAACTAACAAGTCAAACAAAGTCTAAATCAGGTCTTACGATTGAATAGTTTTATTACAGGAAACAGTCGATTGGAATAATCAGTTGTAATCATACATTCATTGATGAACGTAGGCTCACTGCTTATAATTTACAAAAAGAAAGAAGACATTTAAACATTGAATTGAGATTACCAGAAAAGAGAGAGAGATCAACCAGAACTTGCCAGAATAATCAAATTTCAGCACAGGATGAATAAAAGAAATGCCAGCTATAAAACTCAGAGAAACTCCTCTGTCTGTAGACTCCAGGAATTCTGCAGCGCTCCACTCACGGAACTTTCACACTCCACAGCCCCCAACTTAGTTCCCCAACAAAACAATAAGAGCCCCAGTAAGAAAAAAACAAGTTTCTCCTCCAGCTCCACATAAATACCTCTCTGCCCTGATTGGGTGATGTGAGGTAGAAGGAGGGGTTAGGGGGTCAGATTCCTTTATGACCAGGACGGCTTATCCAATAGCTGACAAATTCACTTATTAATTAATGTGCACTTAGGTTGCTCAAAACAGGGCTAAGCATCATTAAATTATTACTAAAATATTCAGGGTTTGAACCTCTTTATCACAAATCCAAACATCGGCATTCTAGCAGGTGATTTCACTCTTGAGTACTTCATCAGAAAGGGACGTTTGCTCCTGCTTTTAACAACAAAAGTTGAATAATTTTAGTATAATCATTAAATCTGTGCAGTTGTATAATCTTCAAATTTGGGCAAAATATTACCTCCATGTGAGAAGACCAGTGGTAACACCCTGGCCTATGCTTGAACCTGGAGTTGGGCCAAAAATGTAAATCACAAACTGGCAGGCCTAACAACCATTACCTACATCAACCTTAAGACTTTCAACTGATGATCGCACTCTAGTCCCTGGATTCCGTGAATATCTTTGTGTTCTGGTGCTTCTCAGGAGACAAGACACCCTGACCACTTTAAGATTTATATCATAGATAAGCCAGCGCCTCAGCGTGGCTTAATTGCTTTTGTGCCTGTGGACTAGGGGGCAGAGAAGAATGCAGATCCTAGGTCAGGTCAGCAGAGCAGGCCTCTTGATAATCAAGTACTATTGAATGGACTATGAGCAAGTTTGCCATATCACATTATACATTCTTTATCGGAGGCTGTAATCTCAAAGATACTGTATATACCCGACAAGGCAATAAAGATTTTGTTGGAGTATGAACTGTTGGAGTATGTTGATACAGGGCGAGGGGTTTGGGGTTCGGCGGGGGCAGGTACACCAGTTTTCTTTTTCCTGTTGTTTCTGGCAATGTTTGATTCGATATTTTTGGAGTCGATCCAGAATGGATTGTTTACATTACAACTGGTTTGACTGATTCCAAGAATAGATTTTTCAGTCACTGCTGTAAGGTACAAAATATCTGGGCAGGTAGTTAGCGTACAAGCTCGTCTTACAGGTGACCGGGCAACTGACCTACATTTCATACTTTGATTTCAGACATTGTCATGTCTATACATTACAATGTACACACATTATTACAATGTACACACATTATTACAATTGGACCTATAGCCATAGTCCTCCAGACAACTGAAAAATGCTTATTTAATACGGACAGGTAGATAAATGCCTGTGTTGCTTTGTATTGTGCTAAATGTGCTGTTACTGGAAAATATTTCAGTCTTTGGTCTGCTGGCACAGTAGACAGACGGCACAGTAGACAGACAGAACAGTAGACAGACGGCACAGCAGAGACAGAACTGTATAGACAGCACAGTAGACAGATGGTACAGTAGACAGACGGCACAGTAGACAGACAGCACAGTAGACAGATGGTACAGTATACAGACAGCACAGTAGACAGACGGCACAGCACACAGAACTGTATACAGACGGCACTGTAAGGTGCATCACACTATGTTGATACAATGAGCTGCTTAATCACAGTGAAACTTAAGGACAGCACATTATCTGTGTGGATTCAATTCAATTAAACTTTATTTGTACAGCCTTTTACAGAGACACTGTCACAAAGACACTTTACAGTGGAAATACAAAAGAAAAACACATCAAGATAAAATCACAAATGCATCAGAACAACGTGAGAGCGCCCCCTGCTTGTCCCATTATGTAATTTCAACCATGAAATAGGAAGCTGTGTGCAGTTGGGGTGGCCTTGATCATTTTGTAGTTCCACAGAGACCGAGCTTAATGACTTCCATCACGTTGTGCCAGAGCTCCAGTGCTTATGTGACCTCTGTGAAATGTCTTCTGTTTAAATGAATCTCCTGGAGCTGGTCAGGCTTGTGGTAACAGCAGGTTTATTCCACATATGCATACAAAGGGCAATACAGTAGAATGGTCATCTCTGGCGGACAAACAGCACATGCTCGGTCTGAAAAGACGGCATCACGTTAATGTTAGCTAGCTATACTTAGCCTACTGGAGAGATTTTCACTGGCGATAAAACACATAAAAAACGAATGGTTAATTTAATAAAACATGGCGAATTTAATCTAAGACAAATGATATCCAACCACTTAAAGCCAGCTTGACTTTTATGTGCTTTTTAAGTTAGTTATTTTAGTTAGCCTATAGTTATTTTGTCCACGGAGATTCACAGACACGTTACCTGTTGACAAGCCCTCCATTGCTTTGAGGATTACCCATAATGCCATTACTACTCAATTGTAATGCAGGTACGAATTTACAACAGCAGGTGGCATAGTTGTCCCTTTTTAGCGGGATTTAACCAGAACCATTTTAACTGTTACACTTATGTAGTAGAGAGCAGTCAGTTTGAGTCCCTATAGACTGTCATGAGTGATGTCACTTCCTGAGACATGAAAAGTGGTCCTGGGCAGGTTGTCTTGGTGGCGTAGCCTGTAAGAGCACCGTCCACATGCTCATTGCGAGCTATGACGTCGGCGGTTTGAATCCGGCCGCGCGACCTTCGTTGCATGTCTATCCCCCTCTTTCACTCCCATTCTTCCTGTCTGTCTACACTCTGCTGTCCAATAAAGCTGAAAAAAGTCCTTGGCTCATTAGCTGGGGGAATGTGTCTTTAGCTGAAGCTAAACGTGCTAACGTTTCTCTGGAGTGTGAGTTGGTGTTCAGGGAGATTGCCATTCAATGCCCCCATTTCTGGATCTCACCTGTCCCATGTATAGCGTTATGCTCTCAGGTGATTTATTTAATTTAGTGCATTTGCAAGTGCGATGCGTGTTTGTAAATTTAGAATCCGGACCAGGTTTTTGCAGAATCCACCATTCTTCAAACAGAGGTAAAAAATGTAAAAATTATATTTTATTGTTTACAAGTCATCTAAAACGATGATTATTTTTTATATGCAAAACTGACAGAGGATATGCCTGTTCCTTTTCCCCTCCCCGGCTCTTTCGCCACTCTGCCGGACGAAGCAGACCCCACACAAGCCACACACACGCACACACGCACACACACGCACGCACACGCACGCACACGCACACACACGCACACACACGCACACACACACACACACACACACACACACACACACACACACACACACACACACACACTCGTGATCACACCCTCAATAGCCCACCTTGGGTGCTGCCGGCCGCCCGGCCCCACAATACTCACGAGGGGGAAAGCCCACACACTCAATACAATAACCAAACTCACTAGCATCCCATGCCACAAACAGATAACATGAAACACCAAGAATGAATGAGTGTTGTGGAGTCCTACCCACGACGCAACACTGGCACAAAAAAATTAAATAACCCAAAAACACAAGTCGTCTGGCTGATAATAATCACACACACAATTGGACAGTTTTGCCGCCAATGAGGATTCAGTCTGTCCGCCACTGGGGCGAATCGCAGGACCCAGGCCTTCACTGCGCCCCGTCAGCCTCGTCACTCTCGCCGGGCTGGATGCGAGACACTGACTCTGACAGGGGAAAGGACACACCCACTGCCGCTCAGTTCCCTGCTCACTCCGGTCTGAGACCCACACACACGCTGCTGTTGCAGATATGGCGTAAACACATTCCTTACGGTCTGTGGGGAAGCCAGTTCCCCCAGCAACAGCTCATCGCAGTCTCCCCCGGCACACTGATCAGCTCTGCAGCTCACCGTCGTTGCTAGGCCGCCAGTTCCAGGTATAAAGCTGTTGTTGTTCTTGTTTTCGTAGGCCGCCTCAGGTCCCTTCCAGCTGCCCGCTTCATTGAGGTAAGTTCACGCCGTACACAAACACAACACAGTCGCAATCGCACAAAAATAAAACTAACCAAACCAAACGAAAAAGAAAACACCCCAAACACAAGAGCTCAGAGACAAACACCCTCTCTGGCTCGCCTTCCATCAGCTCTCTCCTTTACCCCAGGTATGCTTATTATATTCCCTCAGGGAACCCAGCCCCAGCGTTCCCCTTACAATCACCTAATTCCCCAAGGAATACCATCCATTCATCCAATCACTCAATCTTCCATTCATCCAATCACTCAATCTTCCATTCATCCAATCACTCAGTCTTCCATTCATCCAATCACTCAATCTTCCAATCATCCACTCATTCAATCCTGCTTCGCAATTATCCCATCTTCTGCCACAGAAACCGCACACATTCCCTCCGCACTGAGGGAGACCGCCAACATGTTACATAATGAATGTGATTACATGTTGGTGTTTATGTACCTGGAATATAAGAACCATGTACCAAACAAAAAACATGCAACTGCATTGTGGCGCTGCTTTTTCAAAGGATTAATGGACCGCAGACTTCCCGGTGGCCCAAAGAGAATTCAATAGTGAAGCGTTCTCCGAATAGTACTTTATACTCTAGATAGACTCCTCGCCAAACCGACTTACCAGTCCCCCCCCCCCTTTTTTTATAGCATTTTTTTTTACATATTATCCATTTATACAGCTGGATATATACTGAAGCAATTCAGGTTAAGTACCTTGCTCAAGGGTACAACGGCAGTCTCCTACCTGGGAATCGAACCTGCAACCTTTCGGTTACAAGGCCAGTTCCTTAACCGTTATACTACACTGCAGGCCTAATACCCCTATCAGGAGATCTAAACACAGGTTCTAATAAGGATTCAGACACAGATTCAAACAGTCATCTCAACTCCAGATTTTGATTAGAAATATGAGTAAAGTTTATTTGAACTCATGGTCACATGGTCAGCTAGGTAGGTAATGATGCGACTACAGGTTATATATTGTGCCCCTATACCCCATTCTCACCTTCCTGTGGTCTCACTGGAGGGAAAAATTGTTACTTCAGGTAAAAGATTGGAGTTAATATCCCCAAAAATATATGCCCAATTTGGAAAAAGGAAAAAGTCAGAATTAAAAAATCTCCTTCAAAAACATCTCAGCACATCATAGGCCTACACCTCAAAAACATCCTCTAAAAATCCCTCTTTTGTCTTCTCCAACCCAAGCCTTTTTTATACCTTTTTCTTAATCCCTTCCTCCAAGCCACTCACACATTTCCGATATTACATCATGGTCAACTTCTGCATGATCAACTATCAACATACATTTTATTAACCTCATTTCCGTCATGCACTTCCCCTTTTGTTATATTTATGTCATTTGCTGCTTTCCGCTCAAACATCCTGATCACATATCTGTCCATGATCATATTAAACAGGACTGTTATATCACATTACATTACATTACAGGCATTTAGCAGACGCTCTTATCCAGAGCGACTTACACAACTTCTTATCACACAGATTACTGGCGCTGATTTCAGATGGAAGACCTTTATTTCATATATAAATGTGACAATCCATTAGAGTGTAATAACATTGTAATAAAATGAATAAATAATTAATTATTTACTAATGAAATTAATTAAGAGTAAACTAATAACTATTTAAAAAATACAATTCACTTTAATGTTTAAACCCAAAACATTAATGGACTGTAAAATGTTTGAATGAATGTTTTTGCTTTTACTAGTACATGTATTAAAAACATTTTTTTTTTAAACTTATTAAAAGTGTCTAAATTGATAAAGACGATAGGCATCACATAAAAACTAAATGTAATAATCATAATGATTTTAAAAAATTATTATCATATTCCTTTGAATAAATCTTTTAAAATGTATTTTGCATTCTTCAGGATATAAATTCAAGCTGTTTGGATATGATTTTCTCATGTACATTAGAGAATCGCAATACATACCTATTTTACTCTCACTCAACTCAGTGGTTTCTGGGATGAAAAGGATTCGTTCCTGGATTCGTTCACTGCTCTAGTTCAGACTCTCTTTCTTGTTCCGATTCTCACTCTCATTCTCGTTCACTGCTCTCGGTCCGACTCTCATTCGCGTTCACTGACTCTCGGTCCGACTCATTCTTGTTCACTGACTCTCGTTCTCGTTCACTGACTCTCATTCTCGTTCACTGACTCTCGTTCTTGTTCAGTGACTCTCGTTCTTGTTCACTGACTCTCGTTCTTCGCGAACGAGAATGAGAGTCATGCAGTGAAGTGGCTGAAGAGAGAGCCGAACTCGATCGTTCACGGAGCCATTCTCGAACTGGGTCAGTGACATGAAAATGAAAAACTGCTCAGAAATGAGTCACCTACTGTGCTTAGTATCCGAGCATACACTGTTATTATGCTATTCACGGATCATTTTGAAACATTTAGCCTACATTTAAAAATAAATACATCGGGCTTGTATTCGTGCAATTTAGACTACTCAAGTAGGATTTGCTGTTTGTTTGTTCGCTAGGTGGCGCGAGTTACTAAATCGTTTGCAAACGTCTAAATATGTTTGACAATATATAATAATGAGACTAGACCTTAGTGATGTCTCTGTTGGGAATGGAGCTGGAACGACTGCGTATTAAGAATCCGGACCCAGTGAGCGACAGCACGTGTGGTTCCCGCGGATTCGTCCCTCACGTAGCTAACCACCTCTTTCAGTTCAGGAACTATTGCTCTCGGCTACACACAGATGGGAGGGGCTCAGGCAGCACGCCCCGCTAAAGCAGATCAATGCTGCCATTGGCTAATAGCGGCTACAGAGTAAAAATGGTTAAATAGGAGCAGCTGCAGCTTCAGCGAATGGGAAGAGTGGAACCAAAGGAACAAATCCATACATCCTTTTGTTCACCAACGATAATAATACGCACTATCATCGTACAAATCGTTCACAAACGACACACCAGTACATCCCAGATCACACAGTTTTACAGAAGATCCAGCATAAACCCCAAACCCAGGATAGAGGGGCTGAGTGAATGTGGTCTGGACTCTGTGCAAGAGGGTAATTTTGTCAGAGATGCTATAGAAGGACAGAGTTCCTGCCCTGTGATTCAGGTAAACTCCTACTCTGGAGGAGGAGGGAACAGGGATTTTAGTGATCTGATTATTGTAGCAGAAAGAGTAACTGGAGGGAGAGCAGGACAAACTCCAGTTCATGTTATTGTACATTTTATTATATGTCTGACCATAGTTATAACCCCACCCGAACCCTGTCCTGTTGATATCTTTATATGAGACTCCTATAAAAGCCCCCGTCCCACTCCACTCAGCCTCCCAGTAACAGCATCCAGACAGACCCTCTCCGCACAGCACTTGGGGCTGGTAGCTCTGTGGATGAGCAGGATGTGACTGGATCCCTCCCACACTGGTCACCGCTCTGTTCCCCTCAGACAGACAGACTTGTTGATTCACAGTCCTGGGGTCCAGTGTGAGCTGACAGGAATCTGAGAGGGAAGAACAGAACTCCTCTTACATATTTTAATATATTTTTTTGATTGTTGTCCATTTCTCACAAGTAGCTTTTTATTCTTGATATTTTCAGGTTACCTTTCCCTTAAATTTTTATTCCTTTCCCATGTATTGAATTGTCAACCACTATTACTATCAAATATTTGATTTGATTTGATCATATACAGTATGATTCATGTGTTTAATAGCAGGGTGACTAGAGCTGAATTACAGTTTTTCTCAATTGTTTACACACAAAAACTGGAACTTATGACATAATGACCACAACCTGTAACTCATGTGCCAACTCCCTAAACCAATTCTGCTGAACTATAAACACATTTCCTGCTGTAGACCCAGATTTCAATTCTAAACCACACTTTCTTCAAAACACTACACACAATTATCTGCTTTAGACCCAGATTTCAATTCTAAACCACACTTTCTTCAAAACACTACACACAATACTCTCTATTTTGCACACTCTTCATCAATGCCAAATCTCCTTGTGTTCAGACAGAACACACTGCCATTCAAATGGCAAAACTTCCATTTCCGTTGTGCAATTTCCAATCAAAGCTTGAGCAATATAAGGGCCACAGGTGAGCTCCTGGTTTGGAGAACAATGATTGGCAACATTGAAGTAAGAGGTGATCAGAGAGGCAGAGGAGTGAGAGTAAGAGGAGGACGAGGAGGAGGAAGAGGAGGAGGAAGAGGAGGATGAGGAGGAGGAAGAGGAGGACGAGGAGGAGGCATGTGGCGATATAGCTCCTGAGGCATTTCAGGGCTGGATTCGCCATACTAGGCGATACTTCCCCCGCTGCTTGGCCAGAGAGAACATAGCCTGTGATGTCGATGAGGTCCTGTGGCCAGACAGGAACCGAAGACAGGATCCAGCCTAGTTTTTTTGTCCTTTTTTATTTTACATTTTTCTTTCTTTTTTTGTTGACTGTACTGGCCTATTTTCTATTGTTTGTTCTGTGCAAATTATTTACACATCCAGTTGTGTTTGCTGTGATGTATAGGCTACAGCACTTTTGGAAAAAATAAAGAAATATTTTTGTTGTTACTGTATATTTGTGTATTGTTTTATATTTAAAACAATAGAGTAAAAACATTATACAGTAATATTTTACAACAGGAGTAAGCGTACAGTAACACTGAACATGAAAAGGCATAATGCTCCTGATAAGGCCTTCATACTGGTGTTTTCCCATTCATAGTAGTGTTTTCCATTCAGCACATCAGTGTTCAATGGTTCTTAGAAATGTCTACTCATATGATGGTCTGTGTGTGTCATTTGAACACAAACTACCATTTTGAGGAGACATAACATTGTTTTGAAGGCAAAGTAGCATTTTGCAGGAGATATGTAGGGTTTTGCATTTTGTGTGTGTGGTTTTTGGATTTGTGTTTAGAGTTTTGAGAAAATGAGGTATGCTTTCAAAAAATGTGTGTAAGCAATTGAGAAAAACTGTAACAGGGATCTGATGGAGTGAGAAGATGTATCAGATCCCTAAAGCGATTCAGTCATGAATATAGACAATTATACAAATCCTATTTTTCTTCATATTACCTCATATTCTCATGTTGCTCCAGTCTTTTAATTTAGTTTTAATTAGAAACTCACATTGTAAGAAGTCTTCTCTGGTCATAGACTGTAGAATATTCACTTCTCCCCCTGCAGAGAGAGAGAGAGAGAGAGAGAGAGAGAGAGAGAGAGAGAGAGAGAGAGAGACATTATTCTAATGTACTGAGTGTCACTGCTGTTATTCTAATGTACTGAGTGTCACTGCTGTTATTCTAATGTACTGGGTGTCTCTGTTGATATTCTAAATGTGCTAGAGTACAGAACCAAAATAACAAAAAATGTGTCACTGTCCAATAATAATAATAATAATAACTTTATTTGTATGGCACTTTTCATACAATGCATGCAGCTCAAAGTGCTTTCACATTTCAGCACAGAACAAAAAATAAAAATGATAATAAAATAGAGAAATAAAAACAAGAGCAATAAAAGAAACACACAATACTGGCTGGGCCCACAAGACAAATACCTCAACAAATACTCCCAACAACATTCAGCTTGCTACCTGCTATCTGCTGTGCACAGTACATACAATAGAAATACACAATAAAATACCAGACAAGCATACTATGTGCTCTTTAGCCCTTTAGCCTCTCTGTGCAGGACTTTTGCCTCTTCTGAAAGGTCTTGTGCCTTTTTTTTATTAAGGACTTTTCCTATACTATGTTTTGCCTCTCAGCAACCGCTAGAGGACTTTTTGCCTTTTCCTTGAGGTCTTTTGCCTCTCTTAATAGAGGACTTCACCTTGGCTATGCCAAAAGGACTTCCTGCCACCCGCATAGAGGTATTTTGCCCTGCTTTATAGAGGACTTCAAGTACTCAACAGACAACAAGCAACAACTGAACATCAGATAACAGTATCTATAGGATCTGTCCCCCGTACTTCCCCAAGGGGAATTTTTGCCGGTACCTGTTTTTATTAGATGCACCAGGTCTTAAAACTAAAAATAGAAAAAGGAAATACAGATAGATAAAAGAAATAAAACAATCTAATTATGAGCTAGATTAAAAAGGCATGTTTTCAGTTACCATTTAAAAATGTCCACTGAGCCCACCTCTCTAATACTTTTTGGTACGGTGTTCCACAATTTAGGTGCAGCTTCCCCAATTTTATTTGGGGGGACTTTTTGAATGTTTAAAAGACCTGCCATAGAGGACCTAAGGGCTCAGGAAGGGACATAAAACAACAGGGAATCAGTGATGTAAGAGGGTGCTAGACCATTTATAGCTTTGTATGCAAGTAGAAGGACTTTAAAATCGACTCTATAGGATACAGGGAGCCAGTGCACTACAGTTAAAACAGGACTAATATGCACTTTCTTCCCTTTTTTCATTAAAAGTCTAGCAGCAGAGTTCTGAATTAGCTGTAGTTTCTCAATTGACATTTTTGGAAGACCAATAAAAAGAGCATTACAGGAGTCCAGTCTACTTGAAATATAAACATGAATTAACTTCTCTGCATCCTGCTGAGTTAAAAACGGCCGTACTTTAGCAATATTTCTTAAGTGGAAGAATGCTGTTTTGGTCACCTTATTTATGTGGGTTTTAAAACTTAAATCAGAATCTAACATTACACCTAGACTTGTTACTTCCGTTTTATTCTGATGAGCCAAATTTCCCAACTTATTAGAAAGTGCATCTCTTTTGGCTTTGGTGCCAACCAAGAGTATTTCTGTCTTACCTTCGTTTAATTTAAAAAAAATATTACCTCATATTCTCATGTTGCTTAATTGTGTTAATTTATGTTTAATTATAGACTCACATTGTAAGAGGTCCTCTCTGGTCCTGGGCTCTAGAATATGGACTTCTTTCACTGTAGAGAGAGATCACAAGAAAGATGAGCTCCTAAAGATACCCTTATTATGAATTTCCTGGAGAAGACTGCTAGTTTCAAAAATAACATGCTTTTCAAAAATAAATGAAAACTGCTGTCACCCAGAAAGAATTTAAATGTACTGAGTGTACTAATGTACTGAGTGTCTCTGCTGTTATTCTAATGTACTGAGTGTCTCTGCTGTTATTCTAATGTACTGAGTGTCTCTGCTGTTATTCTAATGTACTGAGTGTGTCTGCTGTTATTCTAATGTACTGAGTGTCACTGCTGTTATTCTAATGTGCTGAGTGTCTCTGCTGTAATTCTAATGTACTGAGTGTCTCTGCTGTTATTCTAATGTACTGAGTGTCTCTGGTGTTATTCTAATGTACTGAGTGTCTCTGCTGTTATTCTAATGTACTGAGTGTGTCTGCTGTTATTCTAATGTACTGAGTGTCACTGCTGTTATTCTAATGTACTGAGTGTCTCTGCTGTTATTCTAATGTACTGAGTGTCTCTGCTGTTATTCTAATGTACTGAGTGTCTCTGCTGTTATTCTAATGTACTGAGTGTCTCTGCTGTTATTCTAATGTACTGAGTGTCTCTGCTGTTATTCTAATGTACTGAGTGTCACTGCTGTTATTCTAATGTACTGAGTGTCTCTGCTGTTATTCTAATGTACTGAGTGTCTCTGCTGTTATTCTAATGTACTGAGTGTGTCTGCTGTTATTCTAATGTACTGAGTGTCACTGCTGTTATTCTAATGTGCTGAGTGTCTCTGCTGTAATTCTAATGTACTGAGTGTCTCTGCTGTTATTCTAATGTACTGAGTGTCTCTGGTGTTATTCTAATGTACTGAGTGTCTCTGCTGTTATTCTAATGTACTGAGTGTGTCTGCTGTTATTCTAATGTACTGAGTGTCACTGCTGTTATTCTAATGTACTGAGTGTCTCTGCTGTTATTCTAATGTACTGAGTGTCTCTGCTGTTATTCTAATGTACTGAGTGTCTCTGCTGTTATTCTAATGTACTGAGTGTCTCTGCTGTTATTCTAATGTACTGAGTGTCTCTGCTGTTATTCTAATGTACTGAGTGTCACTGCTGTTATTCTAATGTACTGAGTGTCTCTGCTGTTATTCTAATGTACTGAGCCTCTCTGCTGTTATTCTAATGTACTGAGTGTCTCTGTTGTTATTCTAATGTACTGAGTGTCACTGCTGTTATTCTAATGTACTGAGTGTCTCTGCTGTTATTCTAATGTACTGAGTGTCTCTGCTGTTATTCTAATGTACTGAGTGTCTCTGCTGTTATTCTAATGTACTGAGTGTAACTGCTGTTATTCTAATGTACTGAGCCTCTCTGCTGTTATTCTAATGTACTGAGTGTCTCTGCTGTTATTCTAATGTACTGAGTGTGTCTGCTGTTATTCTAATGTACTGAGCCTCTCTGCTGTTATTCTAATGTACTGAGTGTCTCTGCTGTTATTCTAATGTACTGAGTGTCTCTGCTGTTATTCTAATGTACTGAGTGTCTCTGCTGTTATTCTAATGTACTGAGTGTCTCTGCTGTTATTCTAATGTACTGAGTGTCTCTGCTGTTATTCTAATGTACTGAGTGTCTCTGCTGTTATTCTAATGTACTGAGTGTCTCTGCTGTTATTCTAATGTACTGAGTGTCTCTGCTGTTATTCTAATGTACTGAGTGTCTCTGCTGTTGTTCTAATGTACTGAGTGTCTCTGCTGTTATTCTAATGTACTGAGTGTATCTGCTGTTATTCTAATGTACTGAGTGTCTCTGCTGTTATTCTAATGTACTGAGTGTCTCTGCTGTTATTCTAATGTACTGAGTGTCTCTGCTGTTATTCTAATGTACTGAGCGTCACTGCTGTTATTCTAATGTACTGAGTGTCACTGCTGTTATTCTAATGTACTGAGTGTCTATGCTGTTATTCTAATGTACTGAGTGTCTCTGCTGTTATTCTAATGTACTGAGTGTCTCTGCTGTTATTCTAATGTACTGAGCCTCTCTGCTGTTATTCTAATGTACTGAGTGTAACTGCTGTTATTCTAATGTACTGAGTGTCTCTGCTGTTATTCTAATGTACTGAGCCTCTCTGCTGTTATTCTAATGTACTGAGTGTAACTGCTGTTATTCTAATGTACTGAGTGTAACTGCTGTTATTCTAATGTACTGAGCCTCTCTGCTGTTATTCTAATGTACTGAGTGTCTATGCTGTTATTCTAATGTACTGAGTGTCTCTGCTGTTATTCTAATGTACTGAGTGTCTCTGCTGTTATTCTAATGTACTGAGTGTCTCTGCTGTTATTCTAATGTACTGAGTGTCTCTGCTGTTATTCTAATGTACTGAGTGTCTCTGCTGTTATTCTAATGTACTGAGTGTCTCTGCTGTTATTCTAATGTACTGAGTGTGTCTGCTGTTATTCTAATGTACTGAGTGTCTCTGCTGTTATCTGTCTCTGGGTGATTTTACGCCTTGCTCTTCAAGATTTTGGCAGGACAGCCACTCCTGGGAAGATACACTACTGTCCCAAACTTTCTCCATTTCGACAATATGGCTGTAGTATGACTGTAGAGTGGAGCCCCAGAGCCTTAGAAATGGCTTTGTAAACCTTTCCAGACTGATAGGCATCATGATGTGCCTGTACAAACTGTGTGCTGTCAACTTAACTTTGGCCAAAGTAAATCAGATTAATATTGGGCAGAGCTGGTCCAAATCAGGCCTAGTCGTTAACCAAAACACTGAAACAGCTAACCATAATTAACCCTTTAATTTGGTTGCATTTTCTGGGGGGGATAACTTTTTCACACCTGAAGATTGCAGGTTTGATTGCCTTGCACACCAAACTAATTAAAGAAGCACCAAACTTTTTGCCAGACTCCCTCTATGTACTGATACATCCCACAAGACAATCTGACCAAATACAATGTGAAACATCTGCAAAAATGTAGAAAATAAGATGGGGGGCAAATACTTTTTCACAGCACTGTATGTATGTATGATATGTATTAGATTTGTTATACAGTATGTTTTTGTGTAGATATATTTTTTCTAATGCAGCAATGAGTGAGCAGAAGACAAATTTCCCTATGGGGACAATAAAGTATATCTTATCTTATCTTAACGTACATTTCAGATAGTACATTGCTGAAGATAAATCCTGAACATTAGAGCGTCTGTGATGAAAAATGAATAAAAGTATTTCAGTAGTAATAACCTGTTAAAGAGATCTTCGCTACTTCCCCCTTGCAGACGTCCTCCAGTCGCTTTTTCTGTTCAGAGACAGATTTCCTCACAGCCTCAAAAGAGACGTGTGGACTGACAGTGATGCTGGGTAAGTCTCCAGGAGAGGCACAGAGCGACTGACAGCTCTGCAGACAGACAGACAGACAGACAGTCAGACAGACAGAGAACAGTCTCAATGCAGATTCCTTTGCAGATGCCAGGAGCAGATCTTTGTAAATGAGGAACACGCCTCACCATGTATGTACAATGTACATAATGCAGACTGTCAGAGAGCCAGTGATGTTACCTTAATAAAGCCAGCCAGTATCCAACACCCACCTCACACCTCACACTTCCCCTCTCCCCAACAGGCCATCCACTCACCCGAACTGTCAGCCTCACTGAAATCAAAACTCACCTGAAATAAGCAAAAAATAAATCACCTGGGGAAGACCCTGTCGCCACCATCCTGCTAAAACACTGAATGATTTAACCGAATGAATACCTACTCCTTCTTTCACACTTCTTTACCACCTGCCTCACCACCGGTCATTTTCCACAACCATGGAAATCTGCAACAGTTACAATGATCCCCAAACCTGGAAAAGATCCACATTTACCTACCAGCTATCTGAAAATTATTTGAACGCATCATCGCAGCAAGACTCAGTAACTATATAGAACAGTTAGGACTCATAGGGCCACACCAGGCAGGATTCAGAAAAAAATGATCCACCACAGACAACATACTCAGACTCTCAGAACGCATGCACAAACACTTTCACAACAAAAAAGTCCTCACACTGGCAATATTTTAGTAGAAAAGGCATTTGACAGACGCTGGCACAAAGGACTACTCCACAAACTTAAAGACTTCAGATTCCGACTTCCACTCACCACCATCACGCTCATCCACAACTTTCTTCACAACAGCACAATAAAATGTCTCCACAGCCATCTCCACACCATTCACCCCTGAAGTAGGCGTACCACAAGGGGCAGTCTTGAGCCCACTTCTGTTCATTACATACATTTCTGATATCAACCACCCCCCACCCACTATTGGTCACATCTCACAGTTTGCAGATGATCTATGCTACTGGTCAAGCTCAAAATCACCCCAACTTGCTGCCAAGAAACTACCCACACGCATCCAAGAAATAGAACACAGGTCAAACAAATGGCCCACAAAAAACACAGAGCATCATGTCCACCAATAATCCCACTCACAGGAAACCCATCAACATCTCACTGTACGGAAACTCCATCATCATCAGTAAAACAGCAAAATTTCTCTGTGTCACTTTTCAACAAAACATGCAATGGACCCACATCAGCAACACCACCACAGAAGCCAATAAACGGCTCAATCACCTTAAAGCACTCACAGGAAGGAAAATGGAGCATCACCTGGAACCATCATCAAGGTTTACACCAGCTACATCCGATTACATTCGTCTAATACTTGAATATGCCATTATTTATCATTTATTATTTATTATTTACTATTTATTTATGATCAGTACTCTATTTTATTATATTTTGTTATCTTATTTTTCCTGTTTTACAATAAAAGTCTTGGTAACACATGCCCTGTAAACCTATAACTTAAAGAAAATATATATACATTTTTAAGATTTTCTTTTTACTTTTTATGTTTTTTGCTTGTATACTTGCCTCTGCCACCTCCAACAAATCTTTTATTTGTTTTTTTTATGGGTAGAAAAGAGCCCAGCCCTGTGCTATCCTAACAGGAAACATGGCTTAAAAGTAAAGTTACCTGGAGGAAATAGATGTGATCCTCTGTGTGTGAAAGCTGCTCCAGCTCAACGTCTCTCCTCCTCAGCTCAGCAATCTCCTGCTTCAGTCGCTCCAAGAGTCCTTCAGCCCGACTCACTTCAGCCTTCTCCTGATCTCTGATCAGCTCTTTCACCTCAGAGCACCTTCTCTCAATGGAGCGGATCAGCTCAGTAAAGATCCTCTCGCTGTCCTTCACTGCTGCCTGTGCAGAGCGCTGTTAGGAGACACAGAGAGAGGAGGGCTGTACATTTTAACTAGGCCTTTCACTCAGCTCTTACTGGGACCCCAGACAGCCTGTTCCCCACAGTGTGGCTCAGTGGGATTGAGCCCCACAGGTCTGGAAAGTGGCCCAACACTGGGCTCCTCACTGACTGACTGGAGGAGAGCCCTGACTGAGCCCTGAAATGGCTCTTCCAGCAGCCAGCTGTTGTCTTCTCCTCTGGTTTGTACCCACCTTGAGTGACTGCACAGCCTGTCTCAGATGCTGCAGCTCCTTCTCTCTCTCCTGGATTCTCTGCTGGAATGTACTCTGTGTCGCCTCCAGCTGCTTCTGTGGAAAATATTGTTTTCATATTAAAACAAAGAACTAAAGTTTCAGAGAGCTGATTAGTGTTCACTCCCTTCCTTCTCTTACCGCTTTTTGACTGTGGACTTGAAATCTGAACTCAAGTCTGTATGATTTTATTGAAACACACCTTCGATACAAAGCTTTGACAATCTATTCCCAGAACAGCTATAAATTAGCTGGATATATAGCTGGATATATAGTGAAGCAATTCAGGTTAAGTACCTTGCTCAAGGGTACAACGGCAGTGTCCTACCTGGGAATCGAACCAGATTTACAATCGAACCTTTCGGTTACAAGGCCAGTTCCTTAACCATTATACAACACTGCCGCCCTCATGCATTGGCAAGAGGCAGGAATACACCCAGGACAGGTCGCCAATCTATGGGAGGGCACACACACCATTCACTCACACACACATACCTACGGTCAATTTAGAGACTCCAATTAGCCTAACCTGCATGTCTTTGGACGGTGGGAGGAAACCCACGCAGACATGGGGAGAACATGCAAACTCCACACAGAAAGGCCCTCAGCCGCGACTCAAACTTGGTACCTGCTGTGAGGCGACAGTGCTAACCACTGCACCACCGTACTGCCCATCAAGTTCACAAACAACAATTTATTGTTAAAAATGAACAAATGCTAAATGAGGGTATAAAATAAATTATGCATCCACAACTATTTCCTCAGCTGAACATAAATAATGACTAAATAAAAAATCTGTATGTAAAATTGCAAAAAATAAATAAATAACTGAAAAAACAGTAGACCATATAAAATTTATGGCAGATTAATCACCAAATTATTCAAATGAAGCAGCATTAAAGGAGCACTGTCACGCTTGTTTAAATTGAGATTATTTGGATTAAATGCTTACATTCTGTGTGTAGGCCTTTTTAAAACCACCGTCAGTGCAGCCGTTTCCTATTTATGGGAAATACGGCGGCAAAACTTCAAAGGGCAAACACGTCCAGTGATGTCACTGGACGTGTTTTGCTTGAATCTCCAGCCAGTGTTTCCCAGAAGCTAACGGGCGCTCAAACTCCACCATTGAACGCAGAGTCTGGTTTATGGGCGGGCACCCATCCAGGCGACACTCTCACGAAAATACGGTAACGTTAGCGTACAAATATCACGTGGCCTATCTTGGCCGACGACTATAGCCTGAGACATATGGCGGACAGTTGAGTTCGCGGAGTTAGAGGACGAGCTTTTAGATTTTGACGAAGATATACAACCGTACAGTTTTGAACCGGAATTTACAGAGGAATAATTACGTGAGCGAGAGAGACAGAGAGCGGAGGACGAGGCAGCTGAAGCTAACAGAGAGCAGAGAAGTGGGAATATAAATTGGTGCCAGTGTAATTAGTTACAAGTTGTAATTTAGCTAACGTTTGCTAAACTTATGTTAAAGTCGATATGTTGTGCTTGCCAGCATGACACCAAGATTCGGACATTCCATGTAACGTCAGTTAGGCTACTGTTGGAATCAGTCGCTTGTTGGCTATACCTAGATGGCTAGCAGCTCATTTAGCATCCTTTGTGCAACAACAGATATTACATTACTATAACCAGTTTTTTCTGTCACCCCTTTATTTAACGTTAGGCAATTCAGACTGACCGCTTATCGTTGGCTATTGGAATGGGTAGCCTACTCCATGGCGAACGACTGGGGAGAGGTGTAAGAGTTGTGCTACCATCGTGTGTAGTCTCTGCAGTACGTCAAAGATACCCTTCTCCCGATGGTCAATATGTTGGATTTCTGGACATCGACATCGACTGAACCAGACTCTGCACTTTGTGATACCTCACGCTTTACTTTTGTTTTATTATTGTAAAAATGTGGCCATAATTGTCAGAAAATTGAGCCCATAGTGTTCAATAATAGACATACAATGCTATAGTTACTGTTTCTCCTGTTGAGTTGGCTTAGTATAAATTTCCAACATATTTGTTGGTTTACAAGGTTTGAAAATGCATACCTCTATCACATTCAATAAAATCACTGGGATTGTAATTGATTATTTGGAATGGTTGTTACTTCAACATAAGATTATCTTCATTATGGCAAGGTAAACAAAGACAAAAAAAATACAGAAAGGTGATATTGTAATAATAGTAGTAGTACGTCTTTATTGTCCCCAAGGGGCAATTATTGTGCAGTAGTTGAACAACACATACTGAAATGTCTAAAAATAAGTAAAATGAAATAAAGTAAAATTAGAAATTAAAATGCCAGAATTTCCAATATTTCTTAAGGTACTGCAGACTCGACAAGCAAAATCTTTGATTTAGCTCCCAGTAATTCGCCACTATAGTCGCGCTGGAAGTCCTCTGGCTTGAAGTGTTTCGAACAAACAAGAACTTTGTCGTAATCCTTTTTTGGCAAATTTATCGGATAGATCGGGTTGTTAATTGCTGCCAGCCATGGGCCGCGGAACGGTAGGGGCCACCCGTGCCATGGCCCGACCTACTTTTGGAGGATTGACGTCACACCAGCTAGCTAGACAGCCTATAGACAGCTATACAGTCTATGGACAGCACGCAAAAGCACTAATCAGCCCAACACTAGAGCGTCTTGAGACTCTCGAAACACTAAAATATCTTTGCTGTAATGCTAGTGATGTAATTACGTAAAACAGCACGTTATGCTTCGATTGACCAATCGCTGCATGTTACATTGCTACGCGCGCATAACTGCTAGTGAGACAAGCTAGCAAAGAAAATTGCAGAAACGAAATGAAATGAAACGCAACAAACCAATTACATATTTTTAAAAAAAAACAAAACAGAACAAACAAGAAGATGCTAACCTTACAGACGAAACACCTGCTACCTCATCGTCATGTTCAACTGCGGAAGTCTTGTCTCTTACCGCCGCTAATGTTACCGCATCGTCGGCAAAATGATCGACGCAGGACTTAATAGGCCTACACTAAAGGGCCGTTCACACTACGACGATAACTATAAAAAAAATGTAAATCGTTCAAAGCATAGTGAATGGATGTGTCCAAACTACAACGACAACTATAAAACCAGCCAGAACGATAAATATTCCTATCGTGATCACTCCCAGATCGATTTTTCATGACGCTGTAAAACGATAGACAATTTCCAGCCAATCAAAAATCACATTCTGTTGAAGTTTTAAAAAGCACGGGACAAGACTAGTTTGTCTGTTCGTTATGGAGGAGCAACTAATACAAGATGTAGAGAAGAACCCAGTGTTGTATAATCTAAATCACCCAGACTACAAACAAAAGAAGATGAAAGGAGGACATCTGGGCAGCGATTGGGGAGAAGTTTAGCTTGAGTGGTAAGTAACGTTACCTGTGACAAAGCCACAGCAGCGAACGAACTAGCTAGCGTTAGCTAGCTGCTAGCTAGTAGGAGTGTGAGGGTGTGTGTGGGGAAAAGTAGGAGCTGTGCAATGGCTGTAGGTTATATGCATCTAGCTTGGCAGTTGAGAGATGAGATTGAGGGATTCGCTGTCTGTCAGTGAGGACGAGTCATTCACCAGACTGATGCTGCGTTCACGTCATGTGGGAGAGATGGTAAATAACTTACGAACTACAAAGTTTCCAACTTGGAAAAACCGGGTGCGTCTCAATACTCGAAAAAGGCATCCTCCTTTCTTCTACTACCACCTCCTCGAAACCATGCCCCGAAAACGGATCTTTCTGTCCTAATCAAATGTTGCTGATTACGTATTACTTGCATATTAATTAATGCCTCGACGCAAACGCAATGTCACGTAATAATAATAATAAACTTTATTTGTATAGCACCTTTCATACATAAAATGCAGCCCAAAGTGCTTCACAACAATAAAAAACAATACAGAGACATATAAAAAGTAAATACAAATTTAACAATGTTAATAAAAAGTTAGGCTACATTGTATATTGTAGACTATATGCAACTACTTGTACCTGAAACGTATAGACTGTTTTGCACACTTCTGGGTAGGAGACGAGTGGAGGAAAGGAGGTTTTTCGAGTATTGGAACGCATCATCTATTCAGTGATCGTGGTGTTAAACGATTCCAAGTTGTTGTTATGAGAAAGCAAGTCGTTCAAAACGTGTATTTAGAACATGTACTATTCAATGTAAATTTTTAATGTAGGCTACAAACCCCAATTCCCAAAAAGTTGGGACAGTATGCAAAATGCACATAATTTACAAATCACTGTTTTCTACTTTTATCTTTTACATATATTTAATTGAAAACAGTACAAAGAAAATATATTTAATGTTTTACCATATCAACTTTATAAATAGGCTATACAATAATTCAGAATTTGATGCCTGCAACACATTCCAAAATGTGAATATCAAATTCAGAATTATTGTATATTTATAAAGCTTGTATGTGCATTTTACATACTGTCCCAACTTTTTTTTTCGATGCCTATTTGCCTAAGGCGTAAATGAGGACGATGTCTGTCAGCTCTTCGTTATCAATTTTTGCGTTGTTTTAATTCGCGGAAAATTAGGAACGATAAAAAGTTGGTGTGGACGCGTGAGAAATTTTCCATCGTTATAGTTATAGTTCGTTTTTTATAGTTATCGTCGTAGTGTGAACGGCCCTTAAGAGCAGCCACAGAAGACAGTGTTCATTTTATTCCATTTTTGTTTATTTCAATGAAATGTCCTGCAAAATGGTCAGCAGACATTCGAGAAGTTTGAGTATTAATAATAAGGAAGGACTGACGAACATTGCCAAATTGATTTTCAGCTGCAGCCACAAAAGTGAGTGTTATGAGTTTATATTTCTTAAATAAAAAGTTATCTATATTTGCAAATGTACACTACTCACAAAAAGTTAGGGATATTTGGCTTTCGGGTGAAATTTATGGAAAATGTAAGTTCACGCTACAATGATATTATACGTATCATGAAAGTAGGGCATTTAAGTAGAAGCATGCAATGGTGATTTCCTCATCTCAAACAATTTATTGAAACAAAAGCCAACAACAGTGGTGGGTATACCACAACAAAAACGTCAATGTCTCAATAACTTGTCATGTGCCCTTGAGCATCAATTACAGCTTGACAACAACGTCTCATGCTGTTCACAAGTCGACTTATTGTCTGCTGAGGCATGGCATCCCACTCTTCTTGAAGGGCGGCCCTCAGGTCATTGAGGTTCTGGGGTACAGAGTTACGAGCCTCTACACGGTGAGTCAGCTGATCCCATAGGTTTTCTATGGGATTCAGGTCTGGAGAAAGTGCAGGCCACTCCATTTGAGGTACCCCAGTCTCCAGCAGCCTTTCCCTAATGATGCGACCTCGATGAGCTGGAGCATTGTCGTCCATGAAGATGAAATTAGGCCTGTGTTGTTCATGCAGGGGCACAATGACTGGATTAATGATGTTATTCAGGTAGTATGGGCTTGTCACTGTACCATTCACAAAGTGTAGGGCAGTTCTGTATTGACTAGACACACCTGCCCACACTGTAACACCGCCACCACCAAAGGGTCGTCTGGTGACAACAGTGGCTGATGCATAGCGCTCTCCTTGACGTCTCCAACATCGTTGGCGGCCATCATTTCTGCTCAACGTGAATCGACTTTCATCAGAGAACAGCACTGAGGCCCACTGGTCCCTCGTCCATCGTAAATGCTCCCTGGCCCATGCAAGACGATGACGCCTGTGCCTGGTGGTGTGGTCAGGTACCCTTGCAGGTCGTCTAGCACGCAGACCACGCTGATGTAAACGGTTTCGAATGGTCTGACGTGACACTTGGGTGCCTCTCACCTCCCTTAAATGTGCCTGGAGTTGAGTGGCATTCATCATCCGGTTCCGCAGGGCACTGTTCACAATGAAGCGGTCATCAGTGTGGGATGTGGCCAAAGGACGTCCACTTCTATGCCTTTCTGTGACTCTTCCAGTCTCTCTGTATCTCTGTTGCAACCTGCTGATGACACTCTGTGACACTCTAAGCTCAGTGGCCACTTCCCTCTGAGAACATCCTGTTTGAAGCCTCGCAATGGCGAGGTACTGTTGATCAATTGTTAGGTGTCGTCTTGGTCTCATGATGTCAAAATGTGAACAGCATGATGAAGAGGACTGTTTAAATACCAATTCTAATTGAACCAGGAAATTTATTGGTCGATTCATGGATCAAACACCTGTTGTGAATTTTGCCGTTCAGCTCCTTGTTAGAGAACAGCAAGTTGTGCAAAAAGTACTGAAACATTGAATAGTTGGACATGTGCATTCAAAAGTTTAGAGAAGGTCAAATTAATTTCACCTGTAAAGGTTATAGTGCATTTTAGGTTCATCCTGAAATTTCACCCGAAAGCCGAATATCCCTAACTTTTTGTGAGTAGTGTAAGTGTATACTGTGTTTCATTCATTCAGTTAGCGCACGTAGCCTGCGTTTTTTGTTTAGGGGGCGCGCGTAGGTTTTTTTTTTTAGTTGTGATGATGATGTTTGGCCCGACCTACCACAAATGTGTTCCGCGGCCCATGCTGCCAGCCACTGGATGCACCTCGTCTCATTTTTGGGCAAACGGTATCCTGACTTACAGTTTTTCTCAATCGCTTGGATGCATTTCTGGAAACTCTAACCTCATTCTCTTAACAGTGCCTCAAAACCCCACACCATTAAGGCAATTGGCCAATACACTATTTCACTTCTCATTGTGTTCACACAGAATGCAAAACACTAAACGCAGTTGTCATAGTGTAGATGCAATCCTCATTCCACTTCGACATTCCAGTCAAAACAGATTGTTTTTTTCTCAATTGGCTATGTACATTTCCCATTCGCAATGACACAGTTGTTCATTGGGTAAATCATTGCATGCAAAATACTATGTATAATGAGCATTGTGTTTGTACAAAAGATAAGGCCAACATGATGGGTGATTGGAGTGAGTAACTTCCCTTCACACATTTGAAGAGTAACGGAGAACACATGCTGTCAATTCCATCCCACAGGTGCAAATTGTGAACACAATACTCACAAACATATATAAATGCTAAGGGTTCCAGTGCAAACAAATGGAGCAAGCAGCAGTGTCCCCAGAGGGGCGATTGGTTGTGCAGCAGTGAAAAACAAAAAATACAAAATAAAAAAGTAAAACAACCATACTATAGATGAAAAAGATACATAATAAACATGTTTTTTCTCGTAATTTGTGTGCCCAGGAATTGTTTTACATTGACAGCAACACTATGTACACAATATCTGTCCAGTTTTGATGCAAATACTTTGCATTTTGAGTGTCAGGGTTTACGCAATGATCAGAAGGTGCTATACATTTGGTGGCATTGTTGTAGCGATTGACTGACTTAGTGTCTTTTGACGCATGTTGTTATCATTTTGATTGTTATAGTTTCTTTTGAACGGGTGGTATAGTGTTATGAAAAATGATTTTACTGTTTTGGGGATTGCACTTAGAGTTTTGGGAATGAAGTTAGAGTTTCAAGAAATGCGTCCAAGCGATTGAGAAAAACTGTAATATCGCACCCACGTACGGCGCACGATGGCATTTTGGGCAGACACGCAAGAATTTAATGCGGTATCTTCACTTGAACAGTTAGCTTGTCACCGTGCTCGCAGCAGTGGCGTGTACGCCCCCTATTACATATTCATACACACCAAACCTAAGCATGCGCAGGGAGATATGGGAAATGTGGTAAATAAGGCTGGAGCTGCTCTGGAGATGGAGCTGTTCTTGAGGGCCCATATCTCAAAAACCACAATTCCAATCTTTATGATTTGTGCTCCTTTAAGATAACAGTTGCACAGAAGTATTAAAATGAATTTAACTAATTTCATTATTTAATTGATTTAATGAGTCGTCTTTTGTGTCAGCAACTTGGGACTTTTTTGGGGAGTATGACTCGCAAAGCTTTTCATAGTCTGGGTGTTGCGTAGGAAGATTAATTTGAAGATGGTGAAACCGGTTTGTTGTAAAACTGACCTTCGCTGCAACTGCCAGTTTGCAAAGCACTTGTTTGGTATCAGTTCATTCAAATCCAAACCATCTCCAGCCAACTGAATTTTAATCACGTTGAAGAATTAGATCTTCATCGGGCTCTTCAGAGGCCCGGGCTGCTTTCGTATGCTTTTTTTTTTTTGCGCTAGCTCCATCACTTATTTTGGAGTGTGTTTATTTTTATTTTTATTTTTTACCACACGGGGAGTAGCTATGTGAAGCGTGCAGCTGTTTACCACACGGGGAGTAGCTATGTGAAGCGTGCAGCTGTTTACCACACGGGGAGTAGCTATGTGAAGCGTGCAGCTGTTTACCACGGGGAGTAGCTATGTGAAGCGCGCAGCTGTTTACCACACGGGGAATAGCTATGTGAAGCGTGCAGCTGTTTACACACGTGATTGCATAATCATCGGTTTCAATTCAGGTCATCAATAATAAGGAACTCGTTTGGAAGCAGTATTACGTCTTGTGATACTAATATTTTTTTTGCCATGTTGTCTCAAGTCAACTTTTCATTTTTGTATTATTCTTGTTGAGAAATATGATACCTACCTGTCTCACTTTCACATAGTCTTGTGTCATACTCGATATTGACAAATAACAATTCCTGGACACTAAATGACGATTTTATCGTTAACAATGTAATATCGCCCAGACCTACTATAAATATAATAGAATATGGGCCTGATTTACTAAGACCTTTAGCGTGTGCAAAACATTTTAGCACACGCAAAACCAATAATATGACCAATGATTCGTCATGGCATTTTTTTGCATGAATCATTGGTTCTGTTATTAGTTTTGTGTGTGCTAAAATGTCCTATGTGTGATGAAATTACATAAGTTTTCAAAATCTTCACCATTTTAAAGAGCTGCTATCCTTACCTGTTTCTCGGTCCTTTCTGCTGCAGCTGAGACTGTATCATGGCCTCTGTGGTCATCCATTGTACACAGATAACAGATACACTGCTGATCGGTACGACAGTAAACCTCCAGCAGTTTGTCATGATGAGAGCAGATCTTCTCCTGCAGGTTTCCAGTGGCTTTGACCAGTTTGTGCTTCTTAAAGGCAGGAGATTCATAGTGAGGCTGGAGGTGAGTTTCACAGTAAGAGGCCAGACACACCAGACAGGACTTGACGGCTTTGCACTTTCTCCCAGTGCAGACATCACACTCCACATCTCCAGGTCCAGCGTCACAGTGAGCAGGAGGAGCAGCTTGGAGTCCTGTCTTCTTCTGGTTTTTTATTTTTTTTAAGAGTCCTGTCTTTTTCAGTTTCTCCACCACTTCCGCCAGAATGGTGTTCCTGCCCAGAACAGGCCTTGGAGTGAAGGTCTGTCTGCACTGGGGACAGCTGTAGACACCAGTATGATCATTCTGATCCCAGCAGCCCTTAATACAGCCCATACAGTAACTGTGTCCACAGGGAATAGCCACTGGATCCTTCAGTAGATCCAGACAGATCGGACAGCTGAACTGGTCCTGATCCAGTAACACTCCACCTTCAGCCATTTCACTACTCACAATGACAGAGACAGAATTAAGTTTCGTTTCTGTGAAACTGCGTGACGGAGAGAGTGGGAGTGACATCCTGGTTCTGCCCACAGCTGCAGGAGGTGTGGTGTTGGACTGAGGCCAGATTTATGTGACGTGTGCAACAACAGCCACAGAGCAGACTTCAAAAGTGAATTCAGTGGCCTATATAAGAGCATAAATCATAAAAAAGACCCAGCTAAAGCTCAGTACAGAGCGGACAAGTTCAAATACCCCAGTGTTCTTTTTCCTTTTGTTTCTGTCAATGCTTGAATACAGATAATAAATAAGAGTCGATCCAGAATGGATTGTTTACATTACAACTGGTTTGACCGATTTCAAGAGTTGATTTTCAAAATCACTGCTGTAACATACAAAATATCTGGGCAGGTATTTAGCGTATAAGCTCATCTAACAGATGACGGGCAACTGACCTACATTTCATACTTTTAGACAATGTCATGTAATAACACACAATACAGTTGTACCTATGGCCATAGTCCTCCAGACAACTGAAAAATGCTTATTTAATACGGACAGGTAGATAAATGCCTGTGTTGCTTTTATCAGGGAAGATTTTATTATTTTTTATTTTATATCCTGAAACTGTAAGCATTATGCACCAATAAGTCAAGCCCGGCCAGTGGAAAACTACTGAGCTGAGACCTGCTTGTCTTATCGCGAGGCGAGGCCTTGTGAAGGAGCGTGGCGATAAGGAGACGCCCTGCTTGTGTGTTAAGATATATATATATATATACACTGCCCGGCCAAAAAAAAAGTCGCCATTGCACCCATCATGCATAGTGCATAGTACAAGCCTCTGGAGGCAGTGTTATGATCTGGGGTTGCTTCAGTTGGTCAGGTCTAGGCTCAGCAACGTTATGCAGCAATAAAATGAAGTCAGCTAAGTACCTGAATGTACTGAATGACCAGGTTATCCCATCAATGGGCATTTTCCAGGACGACAATGCCAAGATTCATCGGGCTCAAATTGTGAAAGAGTGGTTCAGGGAGTATGAGGAATCATTTTCACAGATGAATTAGCCACCAGATTCCTGACCTTAACCCCATTGAAAGTCTTTGGGATGTGCTGGAGAACACTTTAAGGAGTGGTTCGACTCTCCCGTCGTCAATACAAGATCTCAGCCAAAAATTCATGCAACTCTGGATGTAAATAAATGTTGTGACATTGCACAAGGTTGTTGCAACAATGCCACAACAAATGCACGCCGTAATCAAAGCTAAAGGCGATCCAACAAAATATTAGTGTGCTTTTTTTTTGGCCGGTCAGTGTATATTGTGTGCTTCCTCTGATAAATTAGAGAGCTAGGTAAGAGCTTTCTCCTTCTTTATTTCTGCTTGCAAGAGAAATAAAAGTCTTATACCTTTGAACTTGTCTTTGCCATGGAATTGTTTTGTGCAGTCAATGCTCACCCCTGGTATAAGGAAATTTCCCTGACACTTTGTATTGTGCTGTTACTGGAAAATATTTCAGTCTTTGGTCTGCCGGCACAGTATACAGAAAGCACAGTAGACAGACAGCACAGTAGACAGATGGCACAGCAGAGACAGAACTGTATACAGACCGCACTGTAAGGTGCATCACACTATGTTGATACAATGAGAGCTGTGTAATCACAGTGAAACTTAAAGGTTGTATCAGCGATTTTGTGTGGAAACATAAATTATCACATTCATCTGATTTTTCCTCACGATCCGCTAGCTGCCCGCCCCATAAGCAGGCCGTCAAAAAACCGCGTCTCTGTAGGCAGCCTATGCTCCGAGATCGTACACAAAAACAAATGGTACTACCAACCACTCAAAACCAAAATAAACAGTATTCCAACCAATCACAATGATCTGCACAAACGCTAATACTCTTATCTCGCTGAAATCTTTACGGATTTACAAACGGTTTGGTTTCTTACAAACGTTATTAACGTGGTTATAATTCTGGATGCTTGAACACTATTTTTTAAAACATAACATAATTATTCATAAGTATGTTTGTTTGGGATTTCGCTTCAGAAGTGACGTCACCCAAAATCGCTGATACAACCTTTAAGGACAGCACATTATCTGTGTGGATTCAATTCAATTAAACTTTATTTGTACAGCCTTTTACAGAGACACTGTCACAATTACACTTTACAGTGGGAATACAAAAGAAAAAAGCATCAAGATAAAATCACAATGCATCAGAATAACGTGAGAGCGCCCCCTGCTTGTCCCATTATGTCATTTCAGCCATCAAATAGGAAGCTGTGTGCAGTTGGGGTGGCCTTGATCATTTAGTAGTTCCACAGAGACAGAGCTTAATGACTTCCATCACTTCACCAGTGCTTATGTAGTAGAGAGCAGTCAGTGAGTGATGTCACTTCCTGAGACATGAAAAGTGGTCCTGGGCAGGTTGTCTTGGTGGCGTAGACTGTAAGAGCACTGTCCACATGCTCATTGCGAGCGACGACGTCGGCGGTTTGAATCCTGCCACGTGACCTTTGTTGCATGTCTCTCCCCCCCTCTCTCTCTCACTCCCATTCTTCCTGTCTCTCTACACTCTGCTGTCCAATAAAGCTGAAAAGCCCTAAAAATGTCCTTGGCTCATTAGCTGGGGGAATGTGTCTTTAGCTGAAACTAAACGTGCTAACGTTTCTCTGGAGGGAGATTGAATTGCCCAATTTCTGGATCTCACCTGTCCCATGTATAGCGTTATGCTCTCAGGTGATTTATTTACAGTTTTTCTCAATCGCTTGGATGCATTTCTTGATACTCTAACCTCATTCCCAAAACTCTAAGTGCAATCCACGAAACAGTAAAATAATTTCTCATAACACTATACCACCCGTGCAAAAGAAACTATAACAATCAAAATGATAACCACATGCGTCAAAAGACACTAAGTCGGTCAATCGCTACAACAATGTCACCAAATGTATAGCACCTTCTGATCATTGCGTAAACCCTGACACTCAAAATGCACTCAAGTATTTGCATCAAAACTGGACAGATTGTGTACATAGTGTTGCTGTCAATGTAAAACAATTCCTGGACACACAAATACGAGAAAAAACATGTTTATTATGTATCTTTTTCATCTATAGTATGGTTGTTTTACCTTTTTTATTTTGTATTTTTTGTTTTTCACTGCTGCACAACCAATTGGGGACAAATACAGTCAAGTTCTACTTAACTCTCATTGGGCATCCAATCTCTCCTCCCTGATTGGCCACAGCACTTCATCCACATCACACCTGATGTCTTGCCTTTGAAGGCAGGGAGGGAAAAACCTTTAGGGACAACAGATGAAAATGAGCATTTGTGCTACAATCCGGCATGTCTGTATCCCTTTATACAGTAATGTTCATGAACATGCATTGTCCCTATCAAATACTCTAAACAAATAAAGACATAAAGAAATAGATACAACTAACCTTCTGGCATGTCAAAGCTACCCTTGGCAGTCCTCCACTGTGATGTCCCCACAACCAGCATTCATGGCGTCCAGTAGAGATAACTGGTTATGGGGCCGGCGATCATACACCTTCCACCTCCATGCTGAAAAGAATTCCTCAATTGGATTGAGGAAAGGTGAATAGGGCGGAAGGAACTCCATCAGCATTCGTGGAGGGGGCGGGCAGCAAATCATTCCCTGACAAGGAGGGAGTGGTGAAAACTGACATTATCCCAAATCACCACATAATTTGGCAAGTCAGGCCTCACCACTCCCCTCTCATTCTCAGAGATGAGCACATTGTCGAGCCCCCCCAAGAAATCCAGAAGACGGGCTGTGTTGTAAGGTCCAATGGTGGGAACATGGTGGATTACGCCATTGTTGGAGATGGCAGCACACATTGATATATTACCCCCACGCTGGCCTGGCACATCAACTGTGGCATGGTGACCGATCATGTTCCTGCCACATCTTCTGACTTTGTTGAGGTTGAATCCTGCCTCGTCCACGGACACAAATGTGTGTGGGGTGTTACTTGCCTCCAGCTCCATCATCCTCTACAAAATATAGAAAAACACAGCAGTTCACATCAATCCCAAATACAGGACACCATGGAATGTAAACCAAAACAATGCACTGTAACAGCACATGCACTGTGTAGCCCACATTCTGAAAGTATACTCATACATATTGAAAGTATACTCATGCATATTGAAAGTATACTCATACATATTGAAAGTATGCTCGTATACTCATACATATTGAAAGTATACTCATACATATTGAAAGTATACTCACACATATTGAAAGTATACTCATACTGTAATTGTCTAATTGTCATGACTGTCATGGACACCAAACATTACTGTCTGGCCTTACCTGTACATATTGGTATCTTAGCTCCTTCACCCTCTCAGAATTCCTTTCAAATGGAACTCTGCAAAGTTGCTTCATTGACATCTCATTCCTGCTGAGGACCCTGTCAATGGTGGAGAGACTCACAGAGCCGAAGTTATGAAAGATGCCATTATCCTCTATGACAGCACTCTGGATCTCTCGCAGTCGGATGGCATTGTTTGCTCTCACCATGTCCACTATTGCCATCTGTTGTTCAGGCGTGAACACTCGGCCTCTCCCACCAGCGTGGGGCAGTGGTTGAATTCTACGGTAGATAGAAATGTTACAGCATGCTATGACCAAGTTTACAGGGATACAGTACTGTAATGTGCAGTAGTGTGTTACTAGTACCTGTTCTCGTTCCTGAACATACGTATTATCGATGCCACAGTGGACCGGTTCAGCTGAGGCTGCACCCGTCGACCTGCTTCAGCCATACTTAGGCCATGATTCACTACTTGGTCAACGATGGTGGCCCGTATCTCATTTGGAACATTCATACGCCTATTCCTTCCCCTGCCTCTTCCCCTGCCTACCTGTCCTCTGTGTGCCCCTCTCCCTCCTGCCCCACCACCACGCACTCGGACTACCTGTCCTCTGTGTGCCCCTCGCCCTCCTGCCCCACCACCACGCACTCGGACACCTCTTGCACGGCCCCGAATGACACCTGCTTCTTGCTCCATTTTTACATAGAAACAGTGCACTGGAACCCTTAGCATTTATATATGTTTGTGAGTATTGTGTTCACAGTTTGCACCTGTGGGATGGAATTGACAGCATGTGTTCACCGTTACTCTTCAAATGTGTGAAGGGAAGTTACTCACTCCAATCACCCATCATGCTGGCCTTATCTTTTGTACAAACACAATGCTCATTGTACATAGTATTTTGCATGCAATTATTTACCAAATGAAGAACTGTGTCAATGTGAATGGGAAATGTACATAACCAATTGTTTTGACTGGAATGTCGAAGTGGAATGAGGATTGCATCTACACTATGACAACTACATTTAGTGTTTTGCATTCTGTGTGAACACAATGAGAAGTGAAATAGTGTATTGGCCAATTGCCTTAATGGTGTGGGGTTTTGAGGCACTGTTAAGAGAATGAGGTTAAGAGTTTCCAGAAATGCATCCAAGCGATTGAGAAAAACTGTCATTTAGTGCATTTGCAGGTACGATGTGTGTTTGTCAGGTAAAGGTGAGGTCAGGTGAGGTCCACACAAGAAGAGCCATGATTAGCCTGCAGGGCTAAAGACCAAGGTCCACAGCTAAGGGCATAGATCACAAGGAGTGTACATCACAGTCTGTAGTGGATATTCACACGCAAACTCGTGTCTCCAAACTCAGCTACATTTACACCAATGAACAGACAACAAGCAGCACACCAGAGACACCTTTATTAATTTGGAATTGTGTAATAATAATCACAGGGTGTCAGATGGTCATCATCACATCAATAATCCAAGGAATGGATTTACAAATTGATGATTATGTACCTGGAGTATAAGAATCTTACAACAAACAGAAAACTGCATACAAAATAAAACACATTCATGCCTGTGAACAGATCCATAGCAGTTACATAACTGTCATATTTAACAAGTACATATTAAAAAAAAAAAGAATAACACACATTGTACTGTATCTAACTTGTTCATGTTCTTGTAAGAGTCTTCCTTGCACTAGAGAGCAGTGCCTGAGATTGGATTATGATTATTGATTATGATCTCCACACTATTCTGATTCCTCCCGAATGAGCAGAGGCATTTGTTTCTACTCAAACATCCTGATCACATATACATATCTGTTTATGATAATCATATTAAACAGGACTGTTATATCAGGCCAGTAACAATCACACAAATTAATGTGGCTGATTTTAGATGGAAAAACCTTTCTTTCATATATAACTGTGACAGTCCATTGAAGTGTAATAACATTTTAATAAAATTAAAGAGTAAATTATGAAACGGCTTTTTAACAATCCAGTTCACTAATGTTTAAACCCAAAATATTAATGGACTGTAAAATCTTTGAAGGAATGTTTCCTTTACCAATATATTTATTAAAGATGTTTCCATTAAAAAATTTCAATAAGTATACATTTATAATAAAAATAGGCATGACTAAAAAACAAAATTTAATGATGTTATTAGATTCCTTTGAATATATATTTAAAAACATATGATTTTCTCATGTACATTACATTACAGTCATTTAGCAGATGCTTTTATCCAAAGCGACATACAATAAGTGCATACAGAAACGTCATTGAAGTCACTACAGAACAGGTACATTGCATGTACATTGCACATTGCATCTGCACATTGCAACATTGCAATACGTACATAGATCCTCATATATTGAAATCACACAGTATTACAGAAGATCCATAATCAACCTTAAACCCAGGATAGAGGCGGAGCTGAGTGAATGTGGTCTGGATTCTCTGCAAGAGGGTCATTGTGTCAGAGACGCTGTAGAAGGACAGAGTTCCTGCCCTGTGATCCAGGTACACTCCTATTCTGGTGTAGCAGGGAACAGTGATATGAATGACCGCATGATTGTGCCTGAAAGAGCAACTGTCACCATGGAAGCGCAAAGCCCAGGACTTGTCATTATATCCCAGTGCACTGTAATTTCTGGATCCTTTCCTGTGTATATCTTTATATGACACTGCTATATTAACCCCAGACCCACTCCTCTCAGCCTCCCAGTAACTGCGTCCAGACAGACCCTCTCTGCACAGCACTTGGGACCACCAGTCAAATCTCTCTGGATGATCAGGATATGACTGGTTCTCTCCCACGCCGGTCACCTCTCTGTTCCCCTCAGACAGACCGAGGTAGTTATGCGCTGTGTTGGGGTCCAGCGTGAGCCAACAGGCATCTAATAGACAAAAGAAGAGAGTCCCTTACATATTTTACACATCTTACATTTGTTAATATATGTTCTTGATTGTTGTGCTTTTGCTCACTCTTAGCTTTTTATTATCTTATTTCAGTTACTTTTCTCTTAAATTATTGTTCCTTCGCGGTATATTGAATTTTCAACCACTACTAATACAATCTTAATTCTTTTTATATTACCGTACATTGGTGTTATAACATTTTCACACAGTCCTACTGTAGGACATATATTATCATATGTGAACTTCCCCTGGTGGAACAATAAAGATTTGATCATACAGTATATGATCCGTTTAATACCAGGATGACTGCAGCTGAATTAACAGGGATCTGATGGAGGAGGAGATGTACCAGATCCCTAAAGTGAGTCAGTTATCAATATAGAAAATTATAGAAATTATATTTTCTTCACATTACATCATATTCTCATGTTGCTTAATTCTATACATTTAGGTTTAATTAGAGACTCACATTGTAAGAAGTCTTCTCTTGTCTTAGGCTCTTGAACATGGACACCTTTCACGAGAGTGAGAGTGAGAGAGAGAGAGAGAGAGAGAGAGAGATCAAAACAACATTGACCTCCTGACGATTACCTTATTTTATAATTTCTTGGGGAAACTGAATGCTAGTTTGACAAATAATATGCTGGTAAATGAAAACAGATGTTCCTAATGTTATTCTAATGTACTGAGTGTCTCTGCTGTTGTTCTAATGTACTGAGTGTCTCTGCTGTTATTCTAATGTACTGAGTGTCTCTGCTGTTATTCTAATGTACTGAGTGTCTCTGCTGTTATTCTAATGTACTGAGTGTCTCTGCTGTTATTCTAATGTACTGAATGTCTCTGCTGTTATTCTAATGTACTGAGTGTCTATGCTGTTATTCTAATGTACTGAGTGTCTCTGCTGTTGTTCTAATGTACTGAGTGTCTCTGCTGTTATTCTAATGTACTGACTGTCTCTGCTGTTATTCTAATGTACTGAGTGTCTCTGCTGTTATTCTAATGTACTGAATGTCTCTGCTGTTATTCTAATGTACTGAGTGTCTCTGCTGTTATTCTAATGTACTGTGTGTCATGGTTTGGCAGTCTTCTCTTATTTCTGTGGTCGTTCTCCCTCGGAGCGGCTTGAGGGCGCCCTTTCTTTAGTTTTCCCTCGTCCGTTCCGTGATTTCGCTCTTTCCCAGCACTTAGTGATCGCACCTGTTCTGCTCTTCCGCCGGCTATTTAAGCTCCGCGTCTTCCTGTCTTGGCGCTTCCATGTTGTCTTGCATTTTGACACTAAGCCGGTATGGTATAGGACTTAGGTACTTAAGGTGACCACTTTGCCCCATCGCTTTGCGTTGGAGTAATGCGGGACTGGACTTTAGAGTTAGTTAGAGTTAGTGCTTTAGAGTTTATTGTAGGATTCTTCCTCTTTTGTACTCTCTGTCCATCGCTTTGGTTTCATCGCTTTTCCAGTTCCTCTGAGACAGTTTTGTCTCTACATCTCTACTGACTCTTTTCTTTCCTTTCTTTTTTCTACACTCAAGCCTACGAGTCTTTTCGCCCATGTACCGGGTCGCTATAATTTATCTTTTGTTTTCGTTTCACCTCCCCTTAGTTTTCTCTCTTATAACGAGAGTGTGAGGTGAATCCTCCTACCTCGAGTGAATGACAGCCGACTGGACATCCGGATTCCAGAAGTGACATTTACTGACAGCATGACCTAAGCAGTATAAGTATAATGTGTCTGCATTATATTTAAGGCATCTTGCTAATCTATTTTACTGCTGGTATGAGATGATCTGGCCTGATTCCGCCACTGCTTAAGGCGGGCTTTCTTTAACTGAGATAAAACGATTGCCTCATATGGTTCACACAGGAAGTAGCTAGTTTCACCACGGCAGTAATGTCTTAAACAATAAAAACGCAAAATTTGGCTAAACTATATTTATTGTAAATAATGCCATACACCATAACATTTGGAGTTAATTTCAAATGCTTAGGCCTAAATGGGGCTAACTGTACCGTACCTAGGTTATCGAGTTTGGTAATTCGTGGAGGTGATTCTGTTGTAAGGTCAAAGGCTATTCTGCTGACTATGTCATCAAGTGTGTTCCAAAAATAAGAGGAAGGAGAAAAACCGGCAAAATAACCCAAGTTTGAGGCTTTATTGTGTGAATGTGTGAAGTTATTTCTGTAGGAAACACTGAAAAGTGCCAAACTCTCGGTGCTGTATAGGTATGGGGCATGCCCCGCCAAGCCGTAACTTGGTGGATGGCATACCTGCCATCCCAATACACCTTGAAATAAATAAGCATAGAAATAAATAAATTGATATTTATTTGATATTGATATTTATTTATTTGCTCATTTATTTATTTATTTATTTATTTCAACATCTATTTCATTGCTTATTTATTTATTTAATTATCAATAGATTAGTACTGACGGTTATTTATTTATTTAATTTTGTCACATTTGTTCTTCCATACCCAAAAACCTGACGGATGGTAAACGTGCAATTCTTGGCTTCATTTTGAAATAAATACTTTTAACGGCAGGCCAAGATTTTGCAAGTTTTAATGACTTTAAGCGCCCTATCTTGGCGATCTTGGCGCTTAGTCTAAGCGCATGGCGCTAAGTCCATTTAGGGCGTGTCCAAGTCCACTTTTGCTATTTTAACGGCGTGTTTTTTTGGCGCTAAGCACGGCGCATGGCGCAATGGGGCTGAACGTAGTCGCTTCATTAATTATAGGTGTGTCTTGGGCGTGACATTCAATAAACCAATCAAAATGTCATATCCCATTCCCTTTAAAAGCCTGCTTTTCCACCTTGGCGGATTGCTTATGATGGCGAAACAGACATGCTCGTGCGTGTTTAGTGTGATCAAGGAATAGGCTAAATGGAGTATGATCAATATTATTCGGACTAACCATTAGCCTATGAGTTCCCGGTAATTCCAGACAGGGCTGTTATTTTACAAAATATGTGCGGTTAAATTTCGCTAAAAGGACCTGCAACAGCTGAGAATAAGCTATCAATAGCTTCAGTCTCACCTTAGAAAACGCCAAATTAGCCTGCTTGTTCAGCGAATTTCGTTTGATTATGCAATGAAAGTGTCAAACATCAATTCCAAGAGGCTGTTCTCATGGAGTCTCAGCTACCTGCATAGTAGGCTAATATTGATTAATAACATACATACCGTTATTTTGCCTTAATGATGACACTAAATAGCCTACAATAATGTCAGGTTCGCAACCCATAAGTTCACGCATATTTCCCCTTGTTTAATAATGTCCTGTTTATGGAAATGTGACCAACCTGTTTTACTCGTAGCGTAATCCTTTAAAACAATCCACTTTCCCAGGAAGACCGTGAAACGTGCGACTTGGAAACAGAGAACATGCAGCTCACGTGCAGAGAATGGCATTACAATTAATTGTGAATTAATTGTGTAACTTGCTGCAAATTTGTTTTAGTTTCTAATTAGACGCTTAGTTCTCTTTAAAATCGTTTTGCTCAGTTAAGGAATAACGGGTGAAATCAGCTGGGTTTTAAACGGTGAGAGTATGGAAACCTGGTCACTGTAATTTAAAAAAATATGAAGGACGAAGAATAGCTAAGGTTACAATTTAGTTAACATGGTGACATCTCCGTTTTTTAACCATAGGCTATCGAAAAAAACCTTATGCACGCTGTAGCCTAGGCTATTTGAAAAACAATAAATGCAATATTCACTGGACAAGGTTTTGAACTTTTTTCAGTCACAAACCATTCTATTTACTTACAAGCTGCATTCATAGATAAACAGAGCTGTATTGTAATGACATCTGAAGCGCATTTTCAGAACTTAAATGTCCGTCTATTGCCGTGAGCGAGTTTTCCATTGAATGACAATTCACGCATTAGGTGCAAAGACAATTCGCGCATTAGGCTTGATAGCTATAGGTGTTGTTAGCTCCTTTTTAATGGATAGCCATTGTCCCGTACCATCGCACATCGCCTGGATGTTGATGGAGTGGGCTGAGAGCAATGTAATGTGGCATTGTTTCCCTTCGCTGAGGGAAAGGTATGTGGACCTATGGAACCTTTTATTATTATGCATTTTTGATATAGCCTACACAATAATAATATTTCACATTGTGATCTAGATATTTTAGTCATGCCTGTGCACGCCCCTGTGTGTAGCTAACAGACAGGAGGGTATGCGCGTTGTGCACACGCCTATGTAGACGCACTTATATGCGCCGTTAAAATAGCATGTAAACAACTGCGACATGACTTTAGACCAGGTTTGTGGTGGTTCTAGCGCAAGCGCTTTCTGCTGGCTCAAGATAGCAATACGCCAAAAAGAATCCTGGCCACTCCTCATCTTAAGACCAACACGCCCAGTTCACTAATGATGGCGCAAGACTAGTTAATGGCGCAATGCTAGTTTGACGGTGTAAGCGTTAGGCGTTATTATGGACCTAGCGCCGGGTGTAAGATAGCAAAGACACTTGCGTTTGCGTTAGCGCCGCTTTGCGCCGGGTGTAAGATAGGGCCCTAAGACTTTGTTTGTGTGCTTTGTATACGTGATACCATTTTTGTACATTTTTTTGTTCAGGTAAAATATACTGTATGTGGGCTATATGGAATATATGTAGCCTTACGTGTGTGCAGAAGGCAAATATTTCAGAAGTATCACTTACTGCTGGGTTGTCTAACCTGAAGGATGTTCCTCATCAACAAGTCCTCAAGTGCCGTCCCTCCGCTCACTGTCCAATCATACAGTAACAGGTTTGGTCATCACTGGCATCCATACGTTTATTTCTACATAATTACCATGCGCTTGACTGAAATACTACTGCTGCACACAATGAGACATTCTTGGGATGTTAGGGGAGGGAATGTTCCAATCCTAGTTCTAACATTCCACCAGCACAGCCTAACACAGATGATGAGATACAGGTAGATCATGCTGATGGGCCCTAACACAGCTGATGAGATACAGGCAGACCATGCTGATGGGGCCTAACACAGCTGATGAGATACATGCAGACCATGCTGATGGGGCCTAACACAGCTGATGAGATACAGGCAGACCATGCTGATGGGGCCTAACACAGCTGATGAGATACAGGCAGACCATGCTGATGGGGCCTAACACAGCTGATGAGATGCAGGCAGACCATGCTGATGGGGCCTAACACAGCTGATTAGCGGTATGACTCACGTGGTGGCGGGTTAAGGTCTAAGCTTGTCTTCATCTGGACCGTCTCCTTGTCCAGCCCACTCCTTCTGTCCATTTCTGTCTTGGTGTTTGGGAAACTCTTATTCATCTCCTCATTCTTTCTCTGTTCTTTCTGAATGTTTATTTCCTTTGCTGTGAAACACAACATTCATGCATTTACATTTAAATCTGTGTGCTCCTCCTGGTTTGACATTAAGGTACTACTTGTATGTAGAAGTACACAATGTAAGTTCCCGAATAAGTTGATTACAGGTAGCTACCTTGTGTTCTATTGTACAGTTAGGTTCCATTATGTCAAAATTGTACACAGAATTTTCAGAGAGAGCCGATGTAAGTTCTAGTTCTGGAGAGCCTCTGTCCAGGTCGGCATTTGTCAAACTCAATCCAGAAGGCACCACTGTTCATGTCTGCTTTTCATACAGAGGAGCTGTTACTTATGCTTGATAGAGCTCATTTTTGAATGCTGATGTGGATTTTTATTCCAGATGGGCATTGAACTATATTGATTAAAAGTTACGTTTTATTTTGGTAATTCCGAAATTAAGCAAGTCAACGGTCAATTAAAGATGGGGTGTGTGCCTGGGGAACTGATTGAAGTAGCTGACATTTCTTCTGGGTGCTGGTAATCTTGAAGAGAGATGACATGTGAAGTAGAGAACAGAGTGTCTCTGCTGTTATTCTAATGTACTGAGTGAATTCACATGAGCACCAAGACAAACTTCAGCTCTCTATAATATCAGGATTTCCAGTACTCGGTAAACATGAACAAGTATTTCAGCAGTAATAACCTGTTACAGAGATCTTCTCTACTTCAGCCTTACAGATGTCCTCCAGTCGCTCTTTCAGGTCAGAGACAGATTTCCTCACAGCCTCATAAGAGATGTGTGGACTGACAGTGATGTTGGTTAAGTCTCCAGGAGGGGCACAGAGAGACTGACAGCCCTTCAGACAGACAGACAGAACAAAAGCAGTCTCAATACAGGTTCCTGTGCAGATGCCAAGAGCAGATCTTTGTAAATGGGGAACACGCCTCACCATGTATGTACAATGTACATAGTGGAGACAGTCAGAGAGCCAGTGATGTTACCTGGAGGAAATGGATGTGATCCTCTGTGTGTGAAAGCTGCTCCAGCTCAGCGTCTCTTCTCTTCAGCTCAGCAATCTCCTGCTCCAGTCGCTCCAGGAGTCCTTCAGCCCGACTCACTTCAGTCTTTTCCTGATCTCTGATCAGCTCTTTCACCTCAGAGCGCCTTCTCTCAATGGAGCGGATCAGCTCAGTAAAGATCCTCTCATTGTCCTGCACTGCTGCCTGTGCAGAGCGCTGTTAGGAGACACAGAGAAAGGAGGGCAGTACATTTTAACTAGGCCTTTCACTCAGCTCTTACTGGGACCCCAGACAGCCTGTTCCCCAGTGTGGCTCAGTGGGATTGAGCCCCACAGGGCTGGAAAGTGGCCCAACACTGGGCTCCTCACTGTCTGACTGGAGGAGAGCCCTGACTGAGCCCTGAAATGGCTCTTCCAGCAACCAACTGTTGTCTTCTCCTCTTGTCAGTACCCACCTTGAGTGACTGCACAGCCTGTCTCAGATGCTGCAGCTCCTTCTCTCTCTCCTGGATTCTCTGCTGGAATTTACTCTGTGTCGCCCCCAGCTGCTTCTGTGGAAAAGATTGTTTTCCCTGTTACGATAAAGAACTAAAGCAGTAATTTCAGAGAGCTGACGAGTGTTCACTTCCTATGCTTACTGCTTTATCACAATGGACTTGAAACCTGAAATTAAGTCTCTGTATAGTTTTTTAAACATACCTGTGATAAAAACTTTTGACAAACCATTCTCAGAACTGCTATAATTATATTATGATTGATAAAGTGAAAAGAGCTTTGAAAAATATTACCTGTTTCTCAGTCCTTTCTGCTGCAGCTGAGACTGTATCATGGCCTCTGTGTTCATCCATCACACACAGATAACAGATACACTGCTGATCAGTACAGCAGTAAACCTCCAGCAGTTTGTCATGATGAAAGCAGATCTTCTCCTGCAGGTTTCCAGTGGCTTCGACCAGTTTGTGCTTCTTAAAGGCAGGAGATTCATAGTGAGGCTGGAGGTGAGTTTCACAGTAAGAGGCCAGACACACCAGACAGGACTTGACGGCTTTGCACTTTCTCCCAGTGCAGAAATCACACTCCACATCTCCAGGCCCAGCGTAACAGTGAGCAGGAGGAGCAGCTTGGAGTCCAGTCTTCTTCAGTTTCTCCATAACCTCAGCAAACATGGCGTTTCTGCCCAGAACAGGCCTTGGGGTGAAGATCTCTCTGCACTGGGGACAGCTGTAGACACCAGAATGATCATCCTGATCCCAGCAGCCCTTAATACAGCCCATACAGTAATTGTGTCCACAGGGAATGGTCACCGGATTCTTCAGTAGATCCAGACATATCGAACAGCTGAACTGGTCCTGATCCAGAAGACCTGCAGCCTGTGCCATTTTACTGCTCAAACTGACATGGATGTTAAGTTTTGTTTCTCTGAAACTGTGTGTGTGAGAGAGAGGGAACTTCCTGGTTCTACCCACAGCTGCAGGAGGAGTGGTTTTGGACTGAGGCCAGATTTATGTGACGTGCTTTAAAAACAAGGTTGCAACAGCAACCACAGAGAAGACTTCAAAAGCAGATACTGTGGGCTTATACAAGAGTGCAAATCCAAACCCACCTGAAGCATATCACAGAGCGGACAACTACAAATGCTTTGAATATAGGATATAAATTGAATAGTAGTAGTGTTGGGTTTAAAAAAAGATATATACATGTATATATATATATATATATATATATATATATATATATATATAAACACACAAATACATATCCTACAAAATAAAAAAGTCAAATATTAAATGAATGTTTTATTCATGCAACAACAAAGAAAAAGACAAGAAAGTTTTCCTTTAATTACAAGAGGAACACTGTTGGTCAACATTTTCTTACTGAGTTTTTCACACCTTTCCGAAGTGAACGCTCCCCCACTCCCCCACTCCCCCACTGTTGCTGAGAATTTGGGTTTGAGCTGACAGGTTTTTAACTCACAGTCACTGTTGAGTCTTTGTATCTTTCACATCGGTCCAGTGCTATTGGAGTATGTTAGCTCAGTGTCACAAAGTTTACCTTTGACTTTCTGAAATCTGGTCAAAATTAGACCAAATCCTTCCTTTGTTTGCAAAGCATTTTTAGGAACGTCAGTGTGATTTTCTCCACGTGTGTAAGCAGACGCCTACGTTATAACATGAGAGCTGATCAAGGAACATTTTTCACATCCATATCTCATACCTCACATCTGGTGTCACAACCGACACCAGCTGAGCACTAATACTTTAAACACGAGCCTACGACAATCACATTGAAAACAGGACACTGCAAAAGAAATGGTTATAAATTATTTTAATAATGTTGGCGCTTTAAAAAATGTGTTTACTCGTTTAGAGATTTTTCTAACCATTTAGCATTTTTGCAATTAAACATTTAGAAGTTACACCCCTGCTGTAAGAGTACACTTCCAGCAGCCATACCACCATGCACTCTGCTCCTGCTGAATTGCTGAAGCTAAGCAGGTGTGGGCTTGGTTAGTACTTGGATGGGAGACCTCCTGGGAAAACTAAGTTGCTGCTGGAAGTGGTGTTGGTGGACCAGTAGGGGGCAATCTTCCCTCTGGTCAAATAAATCCCAATGCCCCAGTGCAGTGATGGGGACACTGCGCTGTAGGAGATGTCGTCTCTCGTATGAGACGTTAAACCGAGGTCCTGACTCACTGTGGTCATTAAAGATCCCATGACACTTATCGTAAAGAGTAGGGGTTTCCCCAGTGTCCTGGCTAAATTCCCAACCTGGCTCTTTCAATCTGCCACCTAATCATCCCCCAGTTTAATTGGCTAATAATCATTCTCTCCCTCTCCACCTCAGCTGATATGTGGTGAGCATTCTGGCGCAAAATGGCTGCCGCTGCATCACCCAGGTGGGTGCTACACATTGGTGGTGGTAGAGGCGAGTTTCCCCCTCATCATTGTAAGCGCTTTGAGTATTGAGAAAGGCGCTATATAAATGCAAGGTATTATTATTATTATTACTTCCAATACATTACGATTAAGTCCTACATGCTGATATGAACGAAATACTTATTGCTTAAAAAAAAAAAAACAATTTTTAGTTTTCTTTCAAATGTATTTCTTCTAAAATGTGTCACAAAGAAATGGCTACCTCACGGTTTCTGTCTCAACAAGAACATTTAGGGGAAAATTTTTTTTCATATCAATTATATTCTATGACGATATGCTATTTTACAAATATGGTAAAAAAATAATAAAAAAATTCTCAAAAAAGTTTGTTTGTTTCCTGTGAGTAAAGAAAGCAGCACACTTGGACCCCTAAAAATGATATCTGTCCATCACCTTTAACGACAGTTTTACAGATGATCTATAAACCCAAAACCCAGGATAGAGGGGCTGAGTGAATGTGGTCTGGACTCTGTGCAGGAGGGTCATTGTGTCAGAGACGCTGTAGAAGGACAGAGTTCCTGCCCTGTGATCCAGGTACACTCCTATTCTGGAGGAGGGGGGAACAGGGATTTTAGTGCTCCTGTTATTGTGCCAGAAATAAAAACTGGAGGGAGAGCAGCGCAAACTCCAGGACTTGTTATTATATCCCAGACCACAGTCATTACTCCCTCCTTTCCTGCTGATCTCTTTATATGACACTGCTATATAAACCCCTTCCCCGCTCCACTCAGCCTCCCAGTAACAGCGTCCAGACAGACCCTCTCTGCACAGCACTTGCTCCCAGCAGTCAAATCTCTCTGGATGATCAGGATATGACTGTTTCTCTTTCACATAGGCCACTTCTCTGTTCCCCTCAGACAGACAGAGGTTTCTGTGTGCGGTGCTGGGGTCCAGTGTAAACTGACAGGAATCTGATGGAGAAGCAGAATAAGACAAAATTACTCATATCAATCACATTACACACTTAACATATTTAACTTCAATCTTAGTTGATTATTATTATTATTATTATTATTAGTATTATTATTATTATACAAGGCAGTGTAGCATAATGGGTAAGGAACTGGGCTTGTAACCGAAAGGTTGCAGGTTCGATTCCCAGGTAGGGCACTGCCGTTGTACCCTTGAGCAAGGTACTTAACCTGCATTGCTTCAGTATATATCCAGCTGTAGAAATGGATACCATGTAAATCCTGTGTAAGTCGCTCTGGATAAGAGCGTCTGCTAAATGCCTGTACTGTACTGTACAAGTTTATTGACGGCACTGACACAGTTGGTTATAGCAAGGAAGCTAGCTATGTTTTAAAATACAGTAAGTTAACTAACTACTGTAGTTATGGTCGGTTGACTACCCTGCCGTTTGTTTTGTATGACACAAGCTAACGGGTGTTTTGAGGTCGCTTGCTAGCTTCAAGTGTTTAATTTGCTATAACTGTTAACCAGAGACAAATGCCTTCAAAAGGTTGTTGAACTTATTAGCGAGATAACAGAGAGGTTAGCTTACATAAGAGATAACAGAGAGGATAACAGAGAGGTTAGCTTACATAAGAGATAACAGAGGATAACAGAGGGGATAACAGAGAGGATAACAGAGGGGATAACAGAGAGGTTAGCTTACATAAGAGATAACAGAGAGGATAACAGAGGGGATAACAGAGAGGATAACAAAGGGGATAACAGAGAGGATAACAGAGGGGATAACAGAGAGGATAACAGAGAGGATAACAAAGAGAGGTTAGCTTACATAAGAGATAACAGAGAGGATAACAGAGAGGATAACAGAGGGGATAACAGAGGGGATAACAGAGGGGATAACAGAGAGGATAACAGAGGGGATAACAGAGAGGATAACAGAGCCTACAAGATTTGCCAAGACTATTCCTAGGATCTCACATTAGTTTATAGTTTAGGCCTATGTGTTTTTGTCACATGGAAACATAGCATGAGCTAGCTAGCTGCTACTAGCATTTCAACTATGCAAATCTGGCTGCTGCTATCATCACATGACTTCACACATACTGAATTTAGTTAGCCATATAGCCAGCATAATAAGTAAAATGTCACTGGAATCATTTTACATACTTTTTCAGGGAGTTATTACAGGTCTGTTATAGGCCACTGTTAGTGTGTACATGAAAGCACACAGACTAAAATGTGTTGACGTTTTAATTGTTTCTGAATTTGAAGCTTCGGTCTTAGTCGTGTCCTATGCATGAAATTTTGAAAAAAAATAAAATGTAATAAATCACCTATTTGAGAGATCTTGACTAATTCCCCCATACAGATGTCCACAAGTCGCTCTTTCAGTTCAGAGACAGATTTCTTCACAGCCTCAAAAGAGACGTGTGGACTGACAGTGATGCTGGGTAAGTCTCCAGGTCCAGGAGGGTCACAGAGAGACTGACAGCTCTATAGACAGACAGACAGAGAACAGTCTCAATACAGATTCCTGTGCAGATGCAAGGAGCAGATCTTTGAGGAACACACCTCACCATGTATGTACAAACCCCAATTCCAAAAACGTTGGCACAGTATATAAAATGCACATAAAAGCAGAAAGCAGTGATTTATAAATTATCTTTTACATATATTTAATTGAAAACAGTACAAAGAAAAGATATTTAATGTTTTACAATATCAACTTTATTTATTTTTGTAAATATACGCTAATTCCGAATTTGATGCCTGTAACATGTTCCAAAAAAGTAGGGACAGGGGCAAAATAAAAAACAAAAAACTGGGAAGTAAAAAAAAAAAACACCCGTTTGGAACATTCCACAGGTAAACAGGTCATGCTGTCATGACTGGGTATAAAAGGATATCAAAAGACTCTTGATATCTTATATTCTGGTACTCTTACAAGGGATACTATAACCTCTCTGCGATCTCTATGGGAATTGGGGAGTGGGACTAGATTAAGCTGTAAATTACAGGGGAATAGTATGGAACCCATGGTTGGCTAAATGGCTGTAAGTCAAGGTTCTGCGGTATCAAACGAGCCTCAAACCATCACTCTGCTGCCAGATATGCAGTAGATATGGATGGATCACTTTAAGGGTAATTTCACCTGACTCATTTTCCTATTGAACTCTACAGAAAAATAAGTCAGAAGAAACAACCCTTCAAGTGATCAATCCATATCTACTGCATATCTGACAGCAGAGTGATGGTTTGAGGCTCGTTTGATACCTCAGACCCTTAATCCGGTTCAAAGTTCTGACCCTGGCCTACACTGCAGCCAATAGGACAGGCCCCGCCTACCTGCAGGACTTAATCCAGAACTATGTTCCTGCTCGACCACTTCGCTCTTCTACAGCAGGGCGACTGGCACTTCCCCCCCTCCGTGTCAAAGGCTCTCGCTTGTCCCGACTGCGGAGTTTTTCCACATTAGCACCTCAGTGGTGGAATGAACTTCCCATTCCCCTACGTTCTACTCCAACCCTGCCTGCATTCCGTCGAGGCCTGAAGAGACACCTCTTCAGACTCCACCTTGACTGATATCCTCACCTAGGAATATCAGCTCCCTGTTCCCTGTGTTTTCCTGTCTGTTATTATAGTTTATAATAGTATTTGGAATGGTTTATAATAGTATAGTTTATAATAGTATTTGGAATGAAAGTGTGGTGTTGCTGATTTGCCCACAGCTTACTGTGAACTACAGTCAACGTTCATTGCTAGGGATAGCTGCTACATTATGCAAAGGATGTGCTTTGCCTCGTCTGTTCTGTAATGATGATGATGTCTCTGTACGCACTTACTGTACGTCGCTTTGGATAAAAGCGTCTGCTAAATAAATGTAATGTAATGTAATGTAATGTTAATGACTTACAGCTATTTAGCCAACCATGGGTTCCATACTATTCTTGTGCAATGTACAGCTTAATCTAGTCCCACCATAGTACATAGACTGTCAGAGAGCCAGTGATGTTACCTGGAGGAAATGGATGTGATCCTCTGTGTGGGAAAGCTGCTCCAGCTCAGCGTCTCTCCTCCTCAGCTCAGCAATCTCCTGCTTCAGTCGCTCCAGGAGTCTTTCAGCCCGACACACTTCAGCCTTCTCCTGATCTCTGACCAGCTCTTTCACCTCAGAGCGCCTTCTCTCAATAGAGTAGACCAGCTCAGTAACAAAGATCTCACTGTCCTCCACTCCTGCCTGTGTAGAATGCATTCAGGAGACAGAGAGAGAGGAGGGCTGTAAATTTTTAGACAGCCTGTTCCCCACAGTGTGGCTCAATGGGATTGAGCCCCACAGGGATGGAAAGTGGCCCAACACTGGGTTCCTCACTGGCAGACTGGAGGAGAGCCCTGACTGAGCCCTGAAATGGCTCTTCCAGCAGCCAGCTGTTCTCTCCTCTGGTCAGTACCCACCTTGAGTGACTGCAGAGCCTGTCTCAGATCCTGCAGCTCCTTCTCTCTCTCCTGGATTCTCTGCTGGAATTTACTCCCAAGCTGCTTCTGTGGATAGATTGAAGAAAAAGCATATGTTAAAATCATGTCCTATTAAATACGAGACAATAGCTAATCACTAAACGGTATCAAAGTCTGCAGGTCACTGACTAGTTCTCTACATAGATTTCCCCATGTAGTGTATACGCAGGGAGTGATTGAGTGAGCCATTTCCAACGCAGTCCCTCTCGGGTGCTGTAGATTTCCCCATGTAGTGTATATGGAGTGAGTGAGTGAGTGAGTGAGTGAGTGAGTGAGTGAGTGAGTGAGTGAGTGAGTGAGTGAGTGAGTGAGTGAGTGAGTGAGTGAGTGAGTGAGTGAGTGAGTGAGTGAGTGAGTGAGTGAGTGAGTGGGTGGGTGGGTGGGTGAGTGAGTGAGTGAGTGAGTGAGTGAGTGAGTGAGTGAGTGAGTGAGTGAGTGAGTGAGTGAGTGAGTGAGTGAGTGAGTGAGTGAGTGAGTGAGTGAGTGAGTGAGTGAGTGAGGGAGGGAGTGAGTTAGTGAGTGAGTCATTCCCAACGCAGACCCGGGTTGGGCCCCTTGGTCCTTCCACAACGTATGTGACACAGCTGCTCAGAATGTAAATAAGGAAGTGAATGCATGGAGATTAATGTACTCCTTCTATGGTTTTATCAGTAGTATGTGATTGTAAATGTGATCCATCCTATGGTTTTATCAGTAGTATGTGATTGTAAATGTGATCCATCCTATGGTTTTATCAGTAGTATGTGATTGTAAATGTGATCTATCCTGTGGTTTTATCAGTAGTGTGTGATTGTAAATGTGATCTATCCTATGGTTTTATCAGTAGTGTGTGATTGTAAATGTGATCTATCCTATGGTTTTATCAGTAGTATGTGATTGTAAATGTGATCCATCCTATGGTTGTATCAGTAGTGTGTGATTTCAGTGAATGGCAATGTAATAATTATCATTACATTACATTACAGGCATTTAGCAGATGCTCTTATCCAGAGCGACTTACACAACTTTTTAGCATTTCTTTTACATATATTATCCATTTATACAGCTGGATATATACTGAAGCGATTCAGGTTAAGTACCTTGCTCAAGGGTACAACGGCAGTGTCCTACCTGGGAATCGAACCTGCAACCTTTCAGTTACAAGGCCAGTTCCTTAACCATTACACTACACTGCCACTATTATTTTGAATATGAGATAAAAGAATATAGTAACATAGAATAGTACATTTGGACACAATTAAAGATTTCATTGATACTGTTTCTAGTCAATAAAATCAAGTCTCTGACAAACCATTCTATAGATATACAAACCTCAATTCCAAAAAAGTTGGGACAGTATATAAAATGCAAATAAAAGCAGAAAGCAGTGATTTGTAGATTCTATTTTACATACAGTATATTTAATCAGATCAAAAACGTCTACGACGTAAAAAAAGCCAAGTTACTCACGCATAGCCTACATAGCGCTGTCCATAAGTTCTTAATTCCAACTTGCAAAAACTAGGCCTGCCTTTAAAAGTCTTGATATCAAAATGTGGCCAAGTTATAACTAACAATATTGCCTATCGTAGCTCACACTAAATAAACTAGCTCTATTCCAAAGCAATGCTATCCAAACTTTCCTCAATTATTTAATGCAACTCCGGGCCAAAGAGGAAAAGGACCATCCCGATTGTTACCAATGCATGGTTCAATAGCCAGCGTCTATCATGGCATGGGTAACTTTCACATCTGAGAAGGCACCATTAACGCGGAAGGGTACATACACATTTTGGAGCAACATATGCTGCCATCTAGGCAACGTCTTTTTCAGGGATTTCCCTGCTTATTTCAGCAAGACAATTCCAAGCCACATTCTGCACGCGTTACAACAGCGTAGCGTCATAGTCAGAGAGTGCGGGTGCTAGACTGGCCTGCCTGCAGTCCAGACCTGTCTCCCATTGAAAACGTGTGGCGCATTATTAAGTGCAAAATACGACAATGGAGACCCAATGGAGACCCAATGGAGACCCCGGACTGTTGAGCAGCTGAAGTCTTGTATCACGCAAGAATGGGGAAAAATTCCACTTTCAAAACTACAACAATTAGTTTCCTCAGTTCCCAAAAGATTACCGAGTGTTGTTAAAAGGAAAGGTGATGTAACACAGTGGTAAACATTACCCTGTCCAAATGTTTTTGGATGTGTTGCAGGCATCAAATTTAGAATGAGTGTATTTTTACAAAAAACAATAAAGTTGATTAGTTAAAACATTAAATATCTTGTCTTTGTACTGTTCTCAACTGAATACCGGGGGGTATTTCACAAAGCAGGATTACTGAGTTAGCTGGATAACTATGCTGAGTAAAACCCGGAATTACTCTTTACTTCAGTCCATGTTCCGGATTTTGGAGGATTCAGGGATTTAGTTATCCAGCTAACTCAGTAATCCTGCTTTGTGAAATACTCCCCAGGTCAAAAAGGATGTGCAAATCATGCTTTCTGTTTTAATTTACATTTTATACACTGTCCCACCTTTTTTGGAATTGGGGTTTGTAGTATGATGTGGGATGAAATGAAATGAGCTTTGAAAATATTACCTGTTTCTCGGTCCTTTCTGCTGCAGCTGAGACTGTATCATGGCCTCTGTGTTCATCCATCACACACAGCAGACAGATACACTGCTGATCGGTACGGCAGTAAACCTCCAGCAGTTTGTCATGATGAGAGCAGATCTTCTCCTGCAGGTTTCCAGTGGCTTTGATCAGTTTGTGCTTCTTAAGAGGAGGAGATTCATCATGAGGCTGGAGGTGAGTTTCACAGTAAGAGGCCAGACACACCAGACAGGTCTTGACAGCTTTGCGCTTTCTCCCAGTGCAGAAATCACACGCCACATCTCCAGGTCCAGCGTAACAGTGAGCAGGAGGAGCAGCTTGGAGTCCTGTCTTCATTTTCTCCACCACTTCAGCCAGCATGGTGTTTTTCTTTAAAACAGGCCTTGGGGTGAAGGTCTGTCTGCACTGGGGACATCTGTAGCCCCGAGTAAGATCAGACAGTTTCCAGCAGTCCTTAATACAGCCCATACAGTAACTGTGCCCACAGGGGATAGTCACAGGATCCTTCAGTAGATCCAGACAGATGGCACATCTTAACTGGTCCTGATTCAGTAAAACTCCAGCTTCAGCCATTTTACTGCTCACACTGACAGAGACAGAGTTAAGTTTCACTTCTGTGAAACTGCACGAGGGGGAGAGAGAGAGAGAGTGGGAGTGATTTCCTGGTTCTGCCCACAGCTGCAGGAGTTGCAGTGTTGGACTGAGGCCAGATTTACTTGCATCTCCACTCTTTTATGAATAACAGTCATACAGCTCTGGAAAAAATTAAGAGACCACTGCAAAATTATCACTTGTCTAATTGTTATTTTGGTTCTGTACTCTGGCACTTGTTTGAAAGGAGTGTCTCTGCCCACTACACAATTTTGAAAAGTACTTTGTGTGGTGATTGAGGGAGAGGGGTGGGGGTGGAGGAGATGTGTTCATCGTCATTTGTATAAATTAATGTACAATGTCCAATTGATTTTGCATAACTTGGATCAAACTGTCAAAACAGTTGGAGAGGACGCTGACGTGTATGTTGCCGCTTCTCAACCCGAGTTAACAATCTTAACATTACCCTTATACAAGTAGGGATAGCTGTGATCTCTGGTTTACTTTATTGATTACTTTCTGCCACTGGATTATTATTATTATTTATTAAATTTTCTGCCACGTTATCAGGACTACCTGGATCATACAGTTTCGACAGTACAACTGTGGCTTTAAGCCACAGTTGTACTGTCGAAACTGTACTACGCTGACCAGCTGTTAGCCTGCTAGCTTCCTAGCGATCCACCGGCGCTTTCAACAAACTGTGGATTTTCTACTTTCAATAAGCTGTGGATGTCCTACTCCGGTAACATCGACTGGATTACTATCTGCCACGTTATCAGGACTACCTGTACCATTACTGCTCTGTCTTCACTTCAGCACTTGCTGTGGATTAAAGGCCAGGTGCCTCTCTGAATTGTGTTATCAGTAGCTAAGCTAGCTGCTGCTCCTCCGTTGCTGATATGTTCCTTAAATATTCCACACTGGAACTCCGGAACGTCAGCTGTTTCATCATTCCAAACTGCCTTGCTGTCATTAAATCCCTCCAACTCCTGCGTCGCCCCCGCTATGTGCACAGGGGCTCCCGATATGTTTGTTTACTCGAACAACGCTATTCCTTCTGCTCTCTCCGACCGGCGCTCCGTCGCACTGCGACGACATCATCACAACAAACCACCCGTGCATGCCGTCACTCTGAGGCCACTAGTCTGTGTTGACAGTGTAGTTCCTCTCACACTATACCTGCATCCATAAACAAGGCTGCAACGTTCATGCTATTGAATACTCGTTCCCTAAACAATAAATCATTACTTATACATGACATCATTACAGACAGTAAAATTGACTTCTTATGTTTAACTGAGACATGGCAAAATCAGCAGGTCTTTTTGGCACTCAATCAAGCCACTCCTCCGGGCTATGTGTACATCCAGAAGCCTCTCTGGATGGGCCGGGGTGGTGGGCTGGCTGTTATACATCAAGCTGACATACTGGTGAAAGAACTTCCAGTGCCTAATGTCACCTCATTTGAGTGTGTTGTTCTCACACTGGCTGGGCCTTCACATCTCCAAGTGATCCTTGTCTACCGTCCCCCAAAAGCCTCCACTTCCTTCCTGTCTGAGCTATCTGAGCTACTCACCTCTGTCTGCTCCAGCTCTCCTTCTTGCCCCCCTCAAAACCCGGACTGTCTCCTTCTCTCATCCTGCCCCTTGGTTCACCACTGAACTCCGCTCCATGAAGGCCACCGGCTGCCAACTGGAGAGGCTCTTTAAAAAATCTGGCCTCATTGTTCACCACGAGGCCTTCAAAGACCATGTGAGGACCTATACAGAAGCTCTCTCCAAAGCTAGGACCCAATACTACTCTACTCTTATTGGCGACCAGCAAAATCACCCCAGAATGCTGTTCTCCACCATCAACCGGCTACTCCGCCCCATTGATGCCCCCCACCTCTCTGATGCCCTCAACCTCTGCTCCAAGTTCCTGGACTTCTTCCAGGCTAAAATGGATTCCATCTACCAACAGCTACTGCAGCCTGCTAGCCCTCCCCTCCACATACACGTAACCCACAGGATGTGCCTCCCCTCCTTCTCCCCTGTGGATGCTCCCCAGGTCATTGAGCTGGACACTAAAGCCAAGGCCTCCACCTGTCCTTTGGACTCCATGCCCACTACCTTGGTCAAGGCATGCCTACCTACCCTGTGCCCCATCATGGTAGACATCATCAACACCTCCCTGGAATCTGGCATAGTACCCTCCAGCTGCAAAACGGCCGCTGTCACCCCCATTCTCAAGAAGCCAGGCCTGGACCTGGGTGACCTCAACAATTACCGACCGATCTCCAACCTTCCTTTCCTCAATAAAATTCTGGAAAGAGCAGTTGCCGCCCAAGTTCTTCAGCACGTCAAACCATGAGCTCCATGAACCCTTCCAATCTGGCTTCAGAGCACACCACAGCACGGAAACTGCCCTCATAAAAATCACCAATGACCTCATCGCCGCTGATTCCGGTCTCATCAGTATTCTCATTCTCCTGGACCTCTCTGCAGCTTTCGATACAGTCTCCCACACCATCCTCCTCAACCGTCTCTCTGAATACGTTGGCCTCACCGGTGTAGCTCTCTCCTGGTTCCAGTCATACCTCTTCAACAGGAAACAGTTTGTGACCATCAGAGACTCCAGTTCCACCCCAGCCCCAGTCAACTAAGGCGTGCCCCAGGGCTCTGTGCTTGGACCCCTCCTTTTCACCATCTACATGCTCCCCCTTGGTCAGTTCATCCACCATCACGGTCTCAGTTTCCACTGCTATGCTGACGACACACAGTTGTATCTCAATACCAAACCATCCGCTCAGCTCCCCCCACAGTCACTTGTTAACCGCCTGCATAAAATAAGATCCTGGTTGTCATCCAATCTGCTCAAACTAAACAGCAATAAAGCAGAGCTCATGGTTGTGGCTCCCAAGGCACTGCGCCGGAAAGTTGGAGATCTCCTCCTAGATGTGGATGGTTGCTCCATCTCTCCATCCCCTGGACTCCACCCTCTCATTTAAATCTCATATCAAATCCATCACTAAATCTGCTTTTTATCATCTCAAAAAGATCTCCAGACTTCAACCTTCTCTCTCTGACTCTGTGGCAGAGACCCTCATCCACTGCTTTATCACCTCCCGTCTGGATTACTGCAATGGTGTTCTGTTCGGGGTACCCAGCAAAGCCCTGGACAGGCTCCAGTACGTCCAGAACTCAGCTGCCAGGGTCTTAACCCGCACCAAGCCCTGGCAGCACATCACCCCCACCCTTATCCACCTTCACTGGCTCCCGGTTAAGTCCCGCATCATCTATAAAATACTCCTCCTCACCTACAAATCCCTTCATGCCCTTGCCCCCCAGTACCTTTCAGACCTCCTTCACCCCTACACCCCCTCTCGGAATCTGCCGTCCCTCGGACACGGGTCTGCTCTCCATCCGCCATACCAGCCTCCGGACTTTTGGGGACAGAGCATTTAGTGCTGCCGCCCCCATCCTCTGGAACTCTCTCCCAACAGAGATCCGCAACGCTGCTTCCTTGGACATTTTTAAAAAAGCACTCAAAACCTACCTGCTCACTATGGCCTATGACCTTTAGCTGTTCTGTCATCCCTGGCCACCTTTACTTTACTTATTTTCTCTTTTTTGTTTTTCTATTTGTTTGTTTGATTCACTCTGTAAAGCGTCCTTGGGTCCCTTGAAAGGCGCTATATAAATATAAGTTATTATTATTATTAAAACTAGACGTTGCAGATCAAATAAGAATCAAGATTCAGCAACCTGTTTCCTGTTTGAACGTTTTTCCAAACAGCTGCTGAAAATTCCCTGCTGAATTGTCGCTTTATTTTAATTTTTTGAATCTCGTTATTATTCATCATCATCTGAAAGTAATTTTTGGACCACAGTACTACCAATAAAGCGCTTAAGTTCTCTCTACTTATACTTAACGTATAATACAGAAATAGCAAACGTAATAGTCATGCCTAAAAATCCTGTGTTATCAGACCATTACTTAATTACCTTTCACCTTTCACAAGTCTGTCATGTGCCATCAGATACTACATTCTACTTTAGTCGTAAACTCTCCTCCAGATCTGCAAATGATTTTATTAATGAGCTCCCAGGCTCATTTGTGCACTGTGGGGATTTTCTAGGCTCCAGCCAAAATGCGTATACAAATGCAGACATAAACTCAATTGATCAGCTGACTGACAACATTAATAACGTACTTAGTAGAACCCTGGATACTATCGCACCTCTTAAAAAGAGGAAAGTCTGCAATAAGAAATTAGCTCCCTGGTACAATGACCATACTCGTGCTCTCAAACAAGCTTCACGCCAACTTGAGCGCAAATGGCGTTCCTCTAAATTGCATGTTTTCCTCCATGCCTGGAAAGACAGCCTTCTCCATTATAAACATGCCCTTATCACAGCGCGTTCCTTATATTTCTCTATTTTGATAGATGAAAATAGAAACAATCCTAGGCACCTGTTTAACACTGTTGCCCGACTAACTAAGAATCATGCTGATCCCTGTGTTTCAATCCCATTTAATAGTAATGACTTTATGAATTTCTTTGATGACAAAATAATAAAAATCAGGGACAAGATTCAAAGTTCTTCTACCACCCCTCATACAGGGTCTGCCCCTCCGTCCACTCAACTCCTGGGTGCAGAATCGTCAGATGGACGGGTGGCCTATCTGAGCTCCTTTGCTCCAATAGATCTCACTGAATTTAATACTATAGTAAATTCTTCAAAATCTTCTACCTGTCTTCTAGACCCTATTCCAACGAAGTTACTGAAAGAGCTACTGCCAGTAATTGGAACACCACTGTTGCATATTGTTAATGCTTCTTTAGCCTCTGGACATATACCACCGACTCTCAAACTTGCAGTCATCAAACCCCTTCTTAAAAAGCCAAACTTGGATATAAACGACTTGTCTAACTATAGGCCTATCTCAAACCTCCCGTTCCTCTCTAAAATAATAGAAAAGGCCATTTCAAAACAACTCTGGTCATTTTTGCACCCTAATCAAATATTGGAAGTTTTTCAATCTGGTTTTCGACCCTCTCATAGCACTGAAACAGCCCTAGTCAAAGTATTCAATGACCTACTCCTTGCTTCTGATAGTGGCTATATCTCTGTACTCATGCTTCTGGATTTAAGTGCAGCATTTGACACAGTTGATCACCTCATCCTTCTGGATAGGCTCGAAAATATTGTTGGCCTCCGTGGACTGGCCCTTTCCTGGTTTAGATCATACTTATCTGACCGATATCAATTTGTGCATCTTAACAATGACTCCTCCTATAAATCTAGGGTTAGATATGGAGTACCACAAGGATCTGTCCTTGGGCCTTTGCTCTTCTCTCTATACATGCTTCCCCTGGGACAAATCATTCGTAAACATGGCATTAACTTCCACTGCTATGCAGACGACACCCAACTGTATCTATCAGTCAAGCCTGATGAAATTGTCCTGCTGTCAAAAATGGAAGCTTGTCTTATAGATATAAAGGAATGGATGACCCATAACTTTCTCTTACTAAACTCTGATAAAACAGAGGTAATGGTGGTGGGGCCCAAGTCCCTGAGATGCAAACTATCTGGCTATATGCCTAACATTGATGGAATTTCAATCACCTCAAGTGCTGTCATTAAAGATCTTGGTGTTACGTTTGATCCAGATCTAGTATTTGATACTCACATTAAAGACATCTCTAGGGTTGCTTTCTATCACTTAAGGAATATCTCAAAAATACGAAAAATACTGTCCCTACATGATGCTGAAAAGCTAGTCCATGCTTTTGTTACTTCTAGATTAGATTACTGTAATGCTCTTTTGTCTGGATGTACACAGTCCTCTCTGAAAGGGCTTCAACTAATTCAAAATACAGCTGCTCGTATTCTCACGAGAACTAGAAGATTTGAACATATCAGCCCAGTGTTAGCTTCACTTCACTGGTTGCCAATCAAATTTCGAATAGACTATAAGATTCTATTACTTACCTTTAAAGCCTTACATGGGCTTGCCCCCTTATATTTAAGGGATTTACTTTTCCCTTATAATCCCTCACGAACGCTCCGTTCGCAGGGCGCAGGCCTCCTTGTTATTCCTAAAATAGCTAAAAGTACAATAGGTGGTAGAGCCTTTTCCTATCGTGCTCCTCTCCTATGGAACAAATTGCCTGCTCATGTTCGGGGTGCAGACACTGTCAGTCTATTTAAAGCTAGGCTTAAAACTCATCTTTTTAGTCTGTCCTATAGTTGAGGGGCAGGAGTGGGTGGCTGGCATTAGCTATAGAGTCGCTGGTGGACTGAGCGGTCTGTGCTGTCACTGGATCATTATTGGTAGTGTTGTGTTAAGCTTGACCGGTCATGGTCTAGTGGTGACTGTCTCAAGCCTGCCCTCATGGCTGTATTGGCCCCTGCCTCTGTTTAGCCCTTAGCTATGCTGCCATAGCCTTATTCTGCCGGGGTTTCCTTATCGCAGCAGACACCTCTGTCTCTCCTGCTGCGCTTGTTCTGCTACCATCTGAACCCCCTAACAATGTTTTTTTCTTTTTTTTCCTCTTCCCTGCTCTGGGCACCTGCCCGGAGCTCTAGCCCAAGTTTCCAGAGTTTCCCGCGTCTTTCCCCCGCCCCCCCTCCTGGCCCGGAGCTCCAGCCCAAGACCAGCTAGGCGCCCCCACCTGCCACTGCTGATCTCTACATGATGGAGTCATCTGTATCGAATACCTCCCTATGACATAATCAACCCATAGGCCAGTGGAGGATGGGCATCCCCCCAATAGCCGGGTTCCTCTCGAGATTTCTTCCCATCGGGGAGTTTTTTCTCGCCACAGTATGAGGGTTTTTCTCTCCTACTAGAGTTTTTACCTCTGCTATCTGGGGGCTTAGAGCTGGCTTAGAGCTGGCATTTCCCATTTCCCCTTTCCTCCCCTTTCTGTTCGTTCTGTAAAGCGTCTTTGTGACAGTCATCTGTGAAAAGCGCTATATAAATAAAATTGAATTGAATTGAATTGAACTGCATGACCTATTTCTCAACTCAAATATTTTCAGAAACATATTTTATTGGACTGTTCAGGTGGAATAAGAGAGTTTATAAGCAGGTCGCCATGTTGTTCCAGTTTAAAAATGTGGAGCCGAAACCGAAGGACTAGTGCGTCTAACCAATCAGGTGCCGGCTATTTCCGTTGTGGGCAGCAAAAATTATCCATATGACGTAGAGGTACCTCCAAAGATGTGCTCTGCAGCACCAATGTATTTTCTGATACACAATAATAATTTTACAAAAATTTACCTCTTAATGAGTCCAGTGATGTCGTTAGTTTTGGTTGGAAAAAACCAGGACCATCTCTAGCACTCCAGGACCAAGATTGCCTACCCACTGATTATTAACAATTATGTTATATATTTTATTCAAACATATTTAAATATACATTTTATTTCAAATTTTTGAAAAGTCAGTGAGTCTGTCAGAAAGAATATGTGAGCAATAAGTGTTTTTTTTTTGCTTGAGGAGAATAAATCTGAATGAAATGTGATAAATTTGTATGGAAACACATTCCTTTGCGATAGAAACAAACCTTCCATCTGATAAATTCAAAAAATGTAACAGCAATATTGGCCTGGAAACAGAAGCGTAGGCTATTGCAGCCATTTACAAGATTTTACAATGGAAATATTAACCAAAGTTATGACGAGCCTTGCCCAATATTAAAAGGTGCACTATGCAGAATTTTTACCAAAAATATGTTATAAAGTATTCATATCTACAATGCACTGGCAATCTCTGTCGAAAAAAAATAAAAAGTGACAGGAGCTCTTTCCACACTGGAAGCATTCTTTATTTCTCTTGTGTATTCGCTGATATGCTGCAGTTCTGAAGCTCTTCCCTCACCGGGGGCACTGGAATGGACTCTTCTGTGTGACTTTTCTGGTGGTTCCTTAAACTACTTGATAGTTTGAAGCTTTTCCCACACTGGGAGCAGTGGTATGGGCCCTCTTCAGCATGAATCCTCTGGTGTACACGAAGATCACTTGACTGACTGAAGGTCTTCCCACACTGAGAGCATTGGTATGGGCGCTCTCCTGTGTGAGTCCTCTGGTGCACTGTAAGAACGATTGACTGAGTGAAGCCCTTCCCACACTGGGAGCAGTGGTATGGGCGCTCTCCTGTGTGAGTCCTCTGGTGCACTGTAAGAGCGATTGTCTGAGTGAAGCCCTTCCCACACTGAGAGCATTGGTATGGGCGCTCTCCTGTGTGAGTCCTCTGGTGCACTGTAAGAACGATTGACTGAGTGAAGCCCTTCCCACACTGAGAGCATTGGTATGGGCGCTCTCCTGTGTGAGTCCTCTGGTGCACTGTAAGAACGATTGACTGAGTGAAGCCCTTCCCACACTGAGAGCATTGGTATGAATTTTCTGATGTCTGGTTAAAGAAGCTAAGCAGCTAAACCTTTTCTCACACAGGGAGCAGGAGTAAGGTCGCTCTCCTGTATGAATTCTCTGGTGTACACTAAGGCCACGATCTCTAAGACGGACTGGCTCAATTAAGCTCTTCCCACACTGAGAACAGTGGTATGGGCGCTCTCCTGCATGACATTGCTGGTGTCTGTTTAAAGCCGCCAAGCAACGGAAGCTTTTCCCACACTGGGAGCAGCGGTACGGGCGCTCTCCTGTGTGAATTCTCTGGTGCACTTTAAGACAGTTTGATTGATGGAAGCTCTTCCCACGCAGAGCATTGGTACGGGCAGTCACCTGTATGAATTTTCTCATGCGTTGTCAGACGTGATTTAGCTCTGAAGCTCTTCCCACAGTGGGAGCAGGTGTGGGCCCCTGGAGTGCCTGTGTGGGACTGTGTTGGGGTGGGGAGTGTCTTAGGGGGTGTGGGGTGCTGATGTGTGCTGCTGGGAGGCAGTGGGTTCTCTGCTCCGTTTCCTCCAGACCTCAGAATCCTGCTGTGCTCCTCTGGGTGAACCTTCTCAATGTGCTGGTGAAGCTTCACTTCTTCCATGTGAACGAATGGGCACTGGGAGCAGGCAAACACCTCCGACTGTCCTGTAGGAAGAGTGTATTCATTTATTTACTAATAGATGCATATCTGCATACTCATAACTCTAAACACTAAACAGATTTTAAAAAAGAACGAGATGGAAAATGGCACAAGGCTTGACAATGACAGTAGCTCAGTATCCCTTACATGAAGAATGTTCAAAAAGAGAACAAAACACCTTCTTCACCTGCATTACCTTTACTGGAGGAGATGATAGGAGATCCAGGGGACGGTACTCTAGGCTGGTTGAGCAAACAGGAAGTGACCAAAGATGATGAGCCATCCCCTTCCTGTTGGTTGAGGTGTGGTATTCCTTCTTTGTTCAGCCCCATGTCAGTTTGGGGGGTTTGTATGATTTCATGTCCCTCCCTCCATTCATCCCTCTTCATTTCTCGTTTCCACTCAAATACCTCGGCCTCTTCATCTTTCACACCATCCTCCCTCTTCACCTCCTCACCTTGCCTCTCCCCACCTTCCTCCTCCTCTTCCTTTATGTTGGAGAGAATGGGTTTTTCCTCCCTGCTCATCCCATATCCATTCTTCCTCTCTATACTCTCCTCAATGTCTTCACTTTTAATCAAACTGGATCTCAACTCCGCCCCTGAGTAATCTGTGCTGTCCATCACAGGCTCTGTCTTCATGTCTTCACCTGAAGAGGCGGGGCTTGAAGCTCTTAGAGTGAAGCACAGATTCTGATTGGATGTTTTCTTAAGTGAGCCCTGTGGAATCCACCAATTGTCTAAAGGGAGGAAAGGACAAATTGTTAAATACATATTCATCTACTAAGTACAACACTGTATAAACACACACACAACAACAATAATAATAATAATAATAATAATAATAAGTACTTTATTGACCCCGTGGGGTAATTTGAACTCGAATTTGAGCCCGAGGACCAACTACAGTACTAACGCCAGTACCTTGGTCAAGGACAATGGCAGGAGTTTACCTAACCTGACATACATGTCTTTCTACTGAGCTGAAACATACCTTTGGAAAGAAATATGTTAAAAGTCATACTCATCCACCAAGCTCACTATTGGTACGTGAAAACCCAACAAACAAACAATTGTATTTAAAAATAAGTGATCTATCCATCTAGCTGCCGAACAGCTACATCGGTAGTAAACAGCAAACAAACTGCCGAAGACCGGAAAGTATCCGGTTAGATACTGATAGTCAATTAGCCCCATTGATAGTATTTGCAAAATTGCGAAGTAAGAACCCGCCGCCAATTTGCTGACACCATCTTGGTGGTGTTTTGGGGGTGTTACAGCCCTATTCCTGGCCAGAGCACATTAGGAGGGCAAACAAAGGAAATTGTGAAATGTGGAAGGCCTGCTCAAGATTGCATTTAAGGGAAGTCCAGAGGGACATTCGGGGAGAATCTGCTTAACAGCTCTACTGGTACCATTGTCATTTCCGGATGGAGAGCGCAAACCACAAACGTGTTTGATAAAACCGTGGCATTCTGGGATCGTAGGAGACAAGACTACAGTATTTCACTCCCACACACATAACAATTACAGCTGCGACTTTACAGCACAACTAGCCTGTATTAGCCTGGACTACCACAGACCCAACGTCAAATCGTTGCCAAATCAGGCAAAAAAAAATCACGTAGTGTGTCCCCAGCTTTAAGGTAGCCAGTCTGGGGAATTGGAATCTGTTAGCCTGTCTGTTTGGACGCACGGGTGCCTGTATTTTAACGTTAGCAACAGTAGAGCAGCTCTCTCGCTCAATCGCTATTAAAATAATGACCTCCCCCATTACTTAACTCAATAACAAAATACAAAATTATTTAGTATTATGCAAATTAACCAATAAGCCGCTTATTCCTGGTCAGGGTCACGGGGGGCTGGAGCCTATCCCAGCATGCATTGGGCGGAAGGCAGGTAGACACCCTGGACAGGTCGTCAATCCATCGCAGGGCACATGCACACTATTCACTCACAAACTTATACCTCTGGCCAATTTAGAGTCTCCAATTAGCCTAACCTGGATGTCTTTGGACTGTGGGAGGAAACCCACACAGACACGGGGAGAACATGCAAACTCCACACAGAAAGGCCCTCGGCCGGGATTCAAACTCGGTACTTTCTTGCTGTGAGGTGACCGTGCCTCCTGGTGTATAATCTCTCACCATAAATTTCCCTAATATCGGTGTTATCAAACACGTCAAAGAGGAGGTATGAGGAAGAGTTTGATACAAGCAGTATTTGCCACTTCAACAAGGTCCTTTGTCTGAACCTTCCCTGTTTATAAACTGCCCAGCCATCTTGACATCTAGCTCACTCTACTTTCACTATAATTTCTGAAGCAAAACAGCCGTTTCTGTGAACTACTATAAGAAATGCAAGTCAGCAAGCTACCATTTTCAAGGAAACTGGCACATGGATACAGCATCTAGCTATCTTAGTGCTAACTACCTGGGTCATGACAAACCATGCCAGCTTTTTAAAACAACCTTGCCTCTAGCCAATTAACGTTAGCTAGCTAGTGAACAAAAATCACAGGGCTGCCAAAATTAGCCAGTTTGTGAACACCCATTATCTCCCCGGCAGACATGGCTCCCCCGCTGTCGTTAATGTCCGGCGGCCTCATCCTAAGCTCCTCACGGTGACGCCGGCGGAAGTTCCGCCACCAGGTACGGGAGAGAGGCTTGGCGTTCGGATGCCTCTTCCTCCTGATGATGAGAGGTGATGAACTTAACTTAATTCCCACGGCGAAATTTCAGTTCAATCAGAACAAAAATAAGGAATTGTTTACACAGAAACCATCAAACTGTTATAGAAAAGAAATTGCACAAGATTTCCTGTACCTGATGGAGGTGCCAAAGGCTAAACACTGGGCCATGGTGAGAGGGTGCCCATGGCTTGCCATGTCCTGGTAGTAGTGGGCCAGGGACATCTCCTCTGACTTGGACAAGAGACGCCCTGGCCAGCCAATTGCACTATGGGTCACCCTCCCATTGACCCGGTCCGCCAGCGTCGACCGTGGAACCTAGGGTTGAGAAGATGGGGCGATAAGTTCTCAAGACTTCATAAAGTATCAAACATGTGAAAACACAAAAAAAGAAATACGGAAGTTCAGTCACAAAATTGCTTGCTACCTCGTAGAGCCTGACTGCCTGCCTCACGGTCATCCCGTTCCTGCATGACTCTACGGCCCTCAGCATCACCTCCTGCGTCCAGAAACATCTCTTTCTGGCATTGTTCATCTGCAAAAATGTTCAACAATTTAACTCCATTGTTCCTAGAATCTATTTTGTGTTCAATGAATTCTATGAGTTTAAAAAATAAAATAAAAAATGGCATGTAGTCACTGGTAAGTTAGTAAACTTAGTAGCCTGTGAACTGTAAAGGTAGCTAACAAGGCTACCTAGCTAGTTCTGAATGACACTATTCAGTATAAAGCATATTTAACACTAACATTAGCTAGATACACTTTCAAACCAAGCCAAGTGATTAAGATTACATTACAGGCATTTTAGCAGACGCTCTTATTTTTAGACAAAATATTATCCATTTATACAGCTGGATATATACTGAAGCGATTCAGGTTAAGGGTACAACAGCAGTGCAATACTCTGCATTCTTACAAGATGAGTGTATAAAAACCAGAGACACAGGGGCATGGGATCTATTTTTATTTTAAAAAATGCATACATTAGAGTTGGGCTGAGCCGAATGCTTCAGAGCTCCGAAGCTTCGTGTGTTGGATTGGGATTCAGATCCTAAATTCAGATTCGAATAGTTCGTTTTTTTTCCTCAAAAAACAACAACAAAAAAAAAAAACTAAACATTTTTTCCCCCTCAAAAAAGAAGAAGAAAATGGATGGTTTACTGGATGTTTGTCAACATATAAGTGTTTATTCTATACTGATTGAGCTTTGAATCGCCTGGAAGTTTATCGAACGTACAAGGGATGCGCTGCCTGCTAGCGTGGTTCAGCCTTCCACGTGACTTGTCTCTACATTCGCTACGCTGTTACAAGGTGAACTTACAAGATGTCCACGAAGTCAGCTGTGTGGAAACATTTTAATATTACCGCTGACAATCCAAAAAAGGTGAAATGCCAAATATGCCAGCAGAAATTGACATACCATGGTGGAACTACAAATTTCACAAATCATTTGAAAAATGTAAGTAGCCTAATTTATATATCTTCGTCAGAGTAATAGCCTAGCAACATTAGCATTAGCTAGCTGATCTGACTAGGCTACATTTCATGATATAGCCTAGGCTAGCATAGCATGACAACCTATTACGTTTTGGAAAGAAAACAATATAGCCTACCCTCGGCTTTAGACTTTCCCCCCCCCATACCATACGCTGTATGTAGGCTACGTGAAGTCTGAGAGTTTATAGGCCTGCACATAACTGTGAAGACTGCGGCTTATATTTATCTTTTAAATATATTTAGACCCATGTTTCATGTCCTGAACTTCTGTTACATTTCAATTTAATACTGTGTTGTTACAATAAAAAATAAAAAAAACTCTTGTTTCTTTCTTCATGCGCGTATTACTGAAATAGATGTGAGCGCGCCCTCTACTGGACGTATCGTAACATTGTTTTCAAAAACTCAAAAAAAAAAAAAAAAGTTTTAAATAGATTATTATTAAAATTAAGCTTCAGAGCTTTGGGGAAAATTGCCAACGATGCTTCGAAGTGTAAAAAATGGCATTCGGCTCAGCCCTACATTAGAGATAGGTCGTACCTCAGCAATAATCTGCATGCAGGATTGGACGTTGTCTTTAGATAATTTGTTGGACATTATAGTTCCTTTCCATGTTATTTAATCTTTTTAACTAAACCTTTTTCATCTAAACTTGAATAATTTATAATACATGAAATGTACTTTCGCCAGCCATTTTAAACATTTTACCAGCCACATTACCTTTTACAATATAACACAACCTGGTTGGTTACCTGCCAAAGTGGCTGCTAGAGTAGAAAATCTTACCATCCACAATCAAAATTTCACCAGCATCCGGCTGGTGGCATAGGGGGTGGCTAATACCAGTTGTTGGGTTTCTTTCTACATTGATTTCCCGCAGGAATTATATGAGTCATCAGACTCCATGTCCACCCACTAGTCCAAAACCACTCTCAAAATGTTTTTTTTTTTTGTGGAATCTCAGAAACTGGAAGGCCCTGGAACTAAATGTATGTTTACGTAAGTTGTGCAACATCTATTTGTTTTGTGACCTCGACCTACTTTTCCAAGATGGCCACCCTACCGGACAAAAACATGTTTTTGCTGATAACTCGAGAACTATATATCAGATCGGGACAAACAAAGTATCGACTTGAAGCTTGACTCAAATGACAACTATATAGGTCAGAGGTCATTCTCATTTTCAATAGAATTCTAAAGGAAAAATCATATGAATGTGATCATTTATGTTTCGACCCAAAATCGCTGATACAACCTTTAAGCGGTGTTTATCATAGAGCTAATGGCTTTATTGAATCTAAGCATATCTTGTTAAGCGGTGTTTATCATAGAGCTAATGGCTTTATTGAATCTAAGCATATCTTGTTAAGCGGTGTTTATCATAGAGCTAATGGCTTTATTGAATCTAAGCATATCTTGTTAAGCGGTGTTTATCATAGAGCTAATGGCTTTATTGAATCTAAGCAGATCTTGTTAAGCTATCTTGTTTATCATAGAGCTAATGGCTTTATTGAATCTAAGCATATCTTGTTAAGCTATCTTGTTTATCATAGAGCTAATGGCTTTATTTCAAGTGTGGTCTAAATTTCCGACTTGGATGGACACTGTATTAATTATCTGTAAGTTTTACCTTCACATTTTCAGTCAAACTAGGTGCCGAAGGTTGTTCATTTTCAAGCTTCAGTTTCTTTTCTGCTGGCTCCTCACTCGAAAAGCTGCTCACTTCTACCAACTTTGACTACAAAAGTAAAAAAATAAAATAAAAAACAAAGCACCCAGTTTGTTTGGAAATTTCCCCATAGAATAACCAACAAGTGACACAGGGCTTGGTTTACAAAGCTTGATGATAAATATTCCTGTGCAGTTTATTGACTGTTTGGCTACAAGACTATATAAATGGCTAAAGTGATTTAAAATTGACTATTAAAGAGCAATATAATCAATGTTAACTATGTCACCATATCCCATTTTTAAAGTACATGAATACTTCAGGATATATATGAGCGAAACGATAGCGCTGTCCATGAATACTACAGGATATACAGTCAAGCCGGAAAGTCTGCACACTCCTTTCACCTTCTCCACGTTTTATACTACAATAGATTGAGTTCATTTTTTGCCTCAAACATCTACACACAATAGCCAATAATGACGAAGTGAAAACAGGTTTTTAGAAAATATGCAATTTTATTATATTGATAAAAAGATGTTATTTAGGGGTTACATATCTGTACACACCCTTAGCCTAATACTTGGTTGCTGCACCTATGGCAGCGATTACAGCTTCAAGGCGTCTTGGGAAAGAAGCTATGAGCTTGGCACACTTGTTTCTGGACATTTTTGCCCATTCCTCTTGGCATATCCTTGCAAGCTCCGTCAGGTTGGATGGGGAGCGTCGGTACACAGCCATTTTCGCCCTGTTCCCGCTGCTGAAAAACATCCCCACATCATGATGCTGCCACCGCCATGCTTTACTGTAGGGATGGTATTAGCCAGGTGATGAGCGGTGCCTGGTTTCCTCCAGACGTGACGCTTGGTATTCAGGCCAAAAAGTTAAATTTTGGTTTCATCAGACCAGAGAATCTTGATTCTCATGGTTTGAGAGTCCTCTAGGTGCCTTTTGGCAAACTCCAAGCGGGCTGTGATGTGCCTTTTACTAAGGAGGGGCTTCCGTCTGGCCACTCTACCATAAAGGCCTGATTGGTGGAGTGCTGCCTGGATGGTTGATCTTCTGAAAGGTTCTCCCATCTCCACAAGGATACACTGGAGCTCTGTCAGAGTGACCCTCGGGTTCCTGCTCACCTCCCTGGCCAAGGCCCGTCTTCCCCGATTGCTCAGTTTGGCCGGGCGGCCAGGTCTAGGAAGATTCTTGGTGGTTCCAAACTTCTTCCATTTATGAATGATGGTGGCCACTGTGCTCTTTGGGACCTGTAAAGCTGCAGAGATTTTTCCGTACCCTTCTCCAGATCTATGCCTTGACACAATCCTGTTTCTGAGGTCTGCAGATAATTCCTTTGATCCCATGGCTTGGAGTTTGCTCTAACATGCACTGTCAACTGTGGGACCTTATATAGGCAGGTGTTGGCAATCCCCAATCATGTCCAATCAATTGAATTTATCACAGGTGGACTCCAATTAAGTTGTAGAAACATCTCAAGCAGTATCAGTGGAAACAAAATGCACCTCAGCTCACTTTTGGGTGTCATATCAAAGGGTGTGCACACTTGTGTACATGATATTTTACATTTTGATTTTTAATAAATTAGCACAAATGTCTAAAAACCCGTTTTCACTTTGTCATTATGGGCTATTTTGTGTAGAATTTTGAGACAAAAAATGAACTCAATCTATTGTAGAATATGTCTGTAACGTAATAAAACGTGGAGAAGGTGAAAGGAGTGTGCAGACTTTCCGGCTTGACTGTATATGAGCGAAACGATAGCGCTGTCCATGAATACTCCAGGATATATATGAGCGAAACAAGTTTCTGCTGGACAGATGCAAGCAAGAACAGGCAAGATCTATAAATACACTCCCCTCAAGTTTAAGTGTGTTTTATTCGGTCTAATCATAATATACAATATTATATACAATATATAAATCTAAAAATGAAAAAACCTGGGAGACCCGCATTAAGACTCTGATGAGTCGCTGCCATGCAGGCACAACAATTAACCACTTTCACGGGTTTCATCAACCAAACTGTGCCAAGGAAAGCTGTCTATCATTAATTTGGCACTTTAACATTTAATTCATAAGATATTTATAATATCAATTGCAATTTCAGATTAATGTCATAATGAATCAACATCTATCAATCGATTACAAAAGCTCCTTTTGTATGCGCCTATCTCTGAATAGCACTAGCTAGTGCTACTGGACTTACCCTTTTAGCTCTGGCTTTGTTCCTTTTCTCTTCAAGCAGTGCCCGCACACTTCTCTTTCTTCTTACCATTATGGGCCAGTAAGCCTTACACCCTTAAGCTCTGTACATACACTGCAACACACACAACATACAAATCACATACTTGGTCCCACGTAGGGTCATATGTATCAGTATGTTAATTTTAGCATGTTTAGCAGTACATTAACTAGTATAAAAAGACAGATCAGACCGGATATGAGGGGGGGGGGGTAGCATAAAACATTGACACAATGTCTACCAATGAAGCTATATTATTACAGCCTCATGGTCTAACAGACGTGGCCCCTCTTCAGCTGGCTGTAGGAATGTGTGCTGGAATCTTCTAGAAAAAAAAATCCTCTCGTATTGTTTTTTTCATCTCCCTCTTTCCCCTGCACACACAAATAAATCAATCCTGGATCCGGCCCTGGTCAAACTTTCAAGTCAAGAGACTACAACGCAATGGAAGAGTTCCATAATGCTGGTATGATCACATGGCATATCAACATAAACCATTATTCATTTATTTAACCAGGAAGGTGGGATTATCAATACCACCTCCTTGATTTAAATTTAAGTTGTAAAATTTAAACGCTGAAGAGTCTATTTTCTCCACGCACGCACTTTCAACATGGATTTCAATTTAACAGCCTAGCAGAATTTACCCATCTCAGTGTGCCAAGTATCTACATATTTACAAGGCATAGTTCTCCAGTGGTGAGTCATGGTCTGCAATATAAAAGGGACTTATTATTGAAATGGGAATTGCAGTGCATTGGGAAGAAAAACAAACCAAGGCAGTGGAAGGTTGTAAGTCTAAAGTAAATATTGTAAACGAGGCCGTATTAATACAACGAAACCTGTATGATGTTGCTTTTCCCCCCCCATGTACACAGGTTATGTGTATTTTTACGAAAATTATCTTTTATAGATAACGGTGTTCAGGCCTCGCGAATAAATATTAAATAAAAACGTTAGCTAGCGTAAAGTGGTCGGTCCCACTCGAACCGGGTCGATAAAGCCTGATTTATACTTTGTCGCACGCCCCCTTTCGACAAGTGTCGAATGACAGTTTTTTCGGTTGGAAATATGTAATTTTCGTCATTCGACTCTTGTCGAAAGGGTTGACAAGCGAACTCACTGCTATGACATGTGTATGTGTGTCAACAATGTGGCCGGGGTAGCGGTGGTAGATGTGTCATGCTAATACTATCATTATCGCTACGCAAACGACTCGGAGTCGCTACCGGTAACAACACAAGCTAAATCACACGCAATTAATTAATTCATTCACTCACCAGTTAATGTTTAAAAATCAGAGCGCCAAAACAAGACAAACCGAGGCTTACCATTTCTTCTTCTTCTTGAGTTTTATGGCGCTTTCACACAGCTTTATGGTGCATTACCGCCACCGTCTGAACTGGAGTGTGGGGAGCAAGGGGCCTTCTTCTTCTTTCAATACCAACTTTAGGTGCATACCGCCACCTACCGTACCAGAGTATGTAGAACAGGATTCCAGGAAAAAATAAATAAATGAATATAATTATTTCTTTATTCTATGATATTAACTTAAGTTAATAAATAAAATTATAACTATAAAGTAAAATTCTATATCCTATTAAACAATCCTGAACCTATTAAGAACTCTATTATCCCTCTCTGTACTTCCCACACCTTATCTCCATTTGTTCCTAATATCCCTTCCAAATCCCAACCTCGTCCAACCTCTCTTACCCTTTGTTGCAAACGCTCCCTTTCATCTTTATATTTTATGCAATGCATTATTATATGTTCAGTGTTTTCAATTATACCACAATGTGCACAACTATGCGAGTTCACTTTACCCAATAAAAATAAAGTTTTATTTAGGCCAGTATGGTCAAATCTTAGTCTTGATATGACTACCTCCTCTCTTCTGCTTCGCCCTTTAACACTCTGTGCTCTAACGGACTTTTGTACCCTATAATATGATCTACCCTTACTGTCCTCGTCCCATTTTTTCTGCCAGCATTCCAATATTTTCTTTTTAATTAATGCTTTACCTTCCCCTATTCCAATTGCTATATTAATTATGTGCGTCATATTTAGCGATCTTTTTGCCATCCTGTCTGCAATTTCATTACCCTCTAATCCCACATGTGCAGGTACCCAACAAAATATTATTTCTATTCCCATTCTCTGCGTTCTAAATAGACATTGAAACATTTCATATACTAGGTCTTCCCTAATTGAGTTCATTGTCTGTAGGCTAAAAAGAACTGCTGCAGAGTCAATACACAGCACCACCCTGTCTGGTCTCACTTCTTCCACCCATTGGAGACTAAAATCACTGCCATCATCTCGGCTGTATATACTGATAATTTATCAGAAATTCTCTTCCCTATATGTATTTTAAATTGTGAGATATATACTCCTATTCCTACATGGTCATTTTGATCTTTTGATCCGTCAGTAAAGATATGTAGGTAATTAGAATATGTGTTTATTATATGCTGGTTTGCACAGTATCCTATTTCATGTTCCGCCCAATTTTTCTTTAGTTCCAGGATACTAAAATCAACTTTAGCTTTAGGGAAGAGCCATGGGGGAACATTACTTATTGGAGTAGGGGAATTGAAATGTATTCCATCTAGGTCATATTCTTCTGATTTGTCTTTTATCTTCCATCCAAAACCTATTCCGTTATGTCTATACTCCCAGCATTCGTTTAGGACACTTTTAGTGGCATTTTCATCCCCACATCCCCTAAGCCGAATCCAGTATGTTAGAGCCAGTTTGTCTCTCCTGAGCTCTAGTGGGATTTCCCCTGATTCTACTAACACGGCATTACATGGTGTTGATCTCATTGCACCGATGCTAAGTTTCAAGGCTTTGCTTTGCATTCTATCAATTTGGTTTAAGTGTGATTTAGCTGCTGCCCCATAAACAAAACACCCATAGTCAATTGCTGATCTCATCAAAGCCCTATATATATCTATTAATGCCTGCTTATCTGCTCCCCATGTATATCCAGATATAGCCCTCATTAAATTTATTACTTTTTTACATTTAGTTTCTAGCTTTTCCACATGTGTCTTCCATGTACATCTCTCATCTACCCAAATTCCCAAATATTTAAATTCCTTTACTTTTTCCATTGGTTGTCCATATAAAAGAAGACACTGTTCTTCTATCTTTTTCTTTCTAGTTATGTACATGTAGCAAGACTTACTTGTTGAGATTTTAAAACCCCAATTGTATGACCATTGCTCTACCTTTAAAATAGCTTTCTTAATCTCTCTCAGCACACTTGTGTTGTCTCTCCCCCTAATCCATATAGCTCCGTCATCTGCATATAATGATGAGCATATCCTTCTGTCAAGATTCATGAATATATCATTAATCATAATGTTAAATAACACCGGACTAATGACGCTTCCTTGTGGAATTCCGTTAACGATATCATACTCATCGGATAACTCTGGTCCTACCTTAACTCTAAACTTTCGTTCTGATAGAAAATCTAGTACCCAGTTGTAAAATCTTCCGCTAATGCCCATTCTATTCATTTGAATTAACAGCCCTTCCCTCCACATAGAATCGTACGCTTTTTCGATGTCAAAGAAAACAATCACCATCAATTCTTTCATTTTAAATGCTTTCTCTATTTCATTGCTAACTTTAACAAGTGCGTCCATGGAAGACCTACCTTTCCTGAATCCATTCTGGTATGATGCAATTAAGCCTCTCCTTTCTAAGAAATAGTTAAGTCTTCGGACCAAAATCTTTTCCATCCATTTGCACAGATGCGAAGTTAAAGCAATGGGCCTATAATTTCCAGCATTATTTGGGTTTTTACCGGGTTTGCTTAAGGTCAAATAAGTGCACTCTTCCATCTTTTTGGTAACAATCCTTCTCTCCATATTTTATTGAACAGTTCCAGAATTATTCTCAGTACTTGATCAGGTAATTTACAAAACATAGCGTAACTTAGTTGATCCTGCCCCGTTGCTGTGTATCCAGTGTTATTTATCGCTATTTCTAACTCACTCATAGTCAGCTCAGCATCAAGATTTGTGTCTATATTATTATTTTTTCCCCTAAGTATATTACGATTTTCCCTTATCACTGTCTCTTTTCTCTTTTTATGCAGATCGTCTAAGTGATTCCCACTGTGTACATTAGCAAAGCTCTTACCCAATATATTAGCCTTTTCTTTATCTGTTACAGCTATTGTTTCTCCATCCTCTAAGATTGGGATTTTAGTATATTTCCTTTTGCCACGCATTGTCTTTAACATTTGCCATACATCACCTAGTTTCACTTCTCTGCCTATAGTAGCACAGTATTTCCTCCATGCATTCTTTTTACTGGATTTGATAATTCTACGAGTCAGAGCTTTTTTCTTTTGATAATCCATTAAGTTTTCTTGATTCAAGTTAGTCCTTAACACTCGTAATGCTTTATTTCGTTCTCTGATAGCTTTAGTGCATTCTTCATTCCACCATGGTACCGCTTTCCTTTTCCCTGTTATTCTACTCATGGGTATACTCTTTGATGCAGCATTCAAAATTAAGTTAGTCACTATAGAATAGCATTCTTCTATACTACCATTCATTGAAATTGACTTAATTCCCTCTATGCAGTATTCTTGATATTTTTCCCAGTCAGCTTTTTCAAAGCACCATTTTTCTAATACGTACCTTTCTTGGGCATGCATATTAATTCCTATAGAGCAGAAGATTGGATAATGATCACTTCCTATACTAGAACTATCCTCCACGTTCCATTTGCATGAGCATGCTATATTTCTAGATACTAACGTTAGATCTAGACATGATAGGATATTTCTGTATATATCTAATCTTGTTCCTTTTCCATCATTAAGACATACTAATGCTCTTTCTTCTAACAGTTCTTCAACTACATTGCCATTATTGTCTGTATGAATACTGCCCCATAAACTATTATGTGCATTGAAATCACCGCACCAGATTTCTCCTCTACCATGTTCAATTGTACTAAACATTTCAGCACTCAGCTTCTTGCACGGGTTGTAAAAGTTGATTATTTTGAGACTGACACCTGTATTACACACTTCAATAATTACGCATTCTATGTCTGCTGGTGATGGTATTCTTCGGAAGACGACACTATCTTTGACAAATGTAGCACAACCGCCGCCTTGGTTGTCTACCCTGTCATACCGGGCTGAGGTATATCCTGGGATAATAAAATCTAGATGGGGTCGTAACCAGGTTTCTTGTACACATATAATATCCGGTCGTGGCTTTGCGTCAATTATATATTTTTTAAATTCTTGGCCATTTGCAATGAGACTTCTCGCGTTCCATTGTAATAAATGGATCACCATAATAATTTTAATCAATAGTCTGCCCCCCTCCATCTGAGTTTACTTTCAGCATTTTATGTATCTCTTCTGCTTTCAGGTCTTTAATACCCAAAAATTCTTCTGCTGCATTCACCACTGTCTTAATTCTGTCACTTTTCTTCTCTTGCTTGGTAGCCACATTAATTATTTTACAAATGAAGGCTATGAAGCTTGTCTGATCCACTATCAACGAGTCTTCTTTAACCTTGCATTTATGGGCACATTGAGTCTGCTGTACAATCGGATCACTTCTGTCTTCTTGCTGTATTCTAGGTCTGCTTGTTCTCTGGGGTAAAGGCCTAGGCCTACCACTACCTTCTTCACCTCTCCCCACCTCTTCATATGTTACAGTTCTTTGCATTTCTTCATTTACTTTCTTTAAAGCATCTGCATAGGATATATTATTAATCACTTTATATTTCTGTACCTCTTTTGCTTTAATCTGAACGGCACAGCCCCCAAACGCAGCACTATGATCTCCTCCACAGTTGCAACATCGCAGTTTAGCGCCTTTCTCACATTTACCGTAATCATGTTCTCCCCCACATTTTGCACATCTTTGTTTGCCGCGGCACTGTTGGGCTATGTGTCCAATTCTTTGGCATTTATAACAACGAATTGGTTTTGGGATATACTCTCTCACCCTATAGTTGATCCACCCTATTTTGACTTCTTTAGGAAGTGTGCTCTCAAATTGTACCAACATTGACAGACTATCTTTCTTTACTCCATCTTTGTTTGTCTGCAACCTCTTAACTTCTATTATTTTCCCCCCTCTAATTTCTTTCTTGACTTCCTCCTCGGTCATTTCTATTGGCACATTTGAAATTACACCTCTCAGTTTAGCTATTATTCCGGGAATATGCGTTGAGATTTGTGTTCCATCAAGTGTATCTAACTTGAGGATTTTGTCTTGTTGATGTTTATTTGTAGCTGAGATAAGGATTTTCCGGTTGTTAAGGAATTTGGCAAATCTAATCTTTCCAATTTCTTTTTCAATTACTTTAGTCATTTTAACTGGGTGAAACTGACCTGTCTCCCTCCCAAACACAATTACGACTTTCCACTCCTTTTCCGTCTCTTGCACCTTTCCCAAATGTCCTGTATTGCCCCGATTATCTTTAACTTTTTTAGCAGCACCCCCTTCTCCTTGACTACCATGATCTGACCAATCTTCTGTTCTACCTTTCATCTCCTTCAGTTTCTTCCTTTTATTAGACATGGTATACCACTCCATATTTCCCTCTTCACCACCCTCTGAGCTGTCACCCATTCTACACTCACGGTACGGTTGATTGCAATCCGCCTTGCTTCCTGGTTCCCCTAACGCGTGTCTTTCTCTCTCCTACACGATCTGTCTCTACACCAAACAAAATCCGACGGCTTCCTCAATCGAAAATGGCGCCTAAACGCTGTAGTCGAACCGAAATCTCCCGTAGCTCTTGCTTCCGACTCGCTCTGCTTCTTAGCTCCAGCCCGATCGACGGAGCAAGGGGCCAAATCCGGGCTTTCCTTTTGAAGCTCAAAAAAAATATTTTTTCACCACCAAAAATCCGTGATAGCAATAAGATAAACCCAATATCCCGAAATTTTGACAAAACAGCCGTGAAAAGCCCTGCTATGTTCAAACTTTGTACAGCACTTTGGTCAACTCTTATAGTTTTTAAATGTGCTTTATAAATAAATTGAATTGACTTGCTCACTTAAACGCAAAATAAACAAGTGAGATTCTTGTGTAATTATACTATGTCACTGTACTGTCAATATGCACTACTAAATATGAAATAAATATACAATCCTACATTGGTTTAATGTATAAAGGTGTCCCTTTCAAAATTATGTGGTCATTTGTTGTCTGGAACAATCCGTTTGAGAAATACAAACCACTTTATAACGCTATTACATTATTACATTACATTCATTTAGCAGACGCTTTTATCCAAAGCGACGTACAATAAGTGCGTATATATATATATATATATATATATATATATATATATATATATATATATATATATATATATATTATCTGAAACGTCGATGCGTAAAAAAAAAAACATCTCATGTGTTCCAGTTCATTCTGGTTTCACTGAAGACTCTTTTATCCAAAATAGGATATTATAACCTTAGCAACGGTGTTTGCAATGTCTTATTGGATGCTTTGAACAATAAATTACAGTCGGGCATAACAGAATTTCTAGTTTTATTAGCAGAGTGGAAAATTAACTTTCTGACCTACCAGCCACAGTGGCTGGTAGATGCAAAATTTTACCAGCCACCCCCAATTAATATATATTTTTTTACATTATGCTAGAATAACGTTTCAGATACGTTTCAGATACCTTACAGAAAATGCATTCTCATGTTTAGTAGCTCTAATAAAATAGGCTATTTATTAGGCTACATCATATATTATGGGTCAACAGTCAAACATTGTGCATAAATTTATTTAGATAGTACATTTCATATTATAGATAGATATAAATTATGTATTAGCCTATCTAATACTCCAGGCTAGTTTTCTGAAGGAAAGCAAATAATATTAGAGCAAGCTGTCTGGAGGTGTGACTTTTAGCGTACCTCAGAGCGTAGGCTATTAGGCAGTTTGTTTTGTTTTACTGTGCGACGCTGGTGGTCTTGCTAGAATTGCTTTAATTATGGTAAATCGAACGCAAATTTCTGCCGGCAATCCACTTCGGCATCGAGCCGAGTCAATATTTGAGAAACATTTAATAACATCGAGTTTTTAAAAAGGTATCAATCGCAACGGTATTATGATTATATATAGGCTAGAGCTAGTCAGTGATGCAGTCACTTCACCAAGCAACAAAAACAACGCAATGAGATCAAGGTTTTTCCAAATCTACGCTAGGCTATCTAGGCTACTCAGTCATCCGTCATTAGAATATTACACCTCTGCAGACCCCGCACCATCCAACAGCGGTTTCCTGTTGATTCCAAAAAAATTAAGTTGACTTCATCCTTATTCTATAGCCTAAGTAACCGTGTTCATGACACACGATGTCATCCATAGCGAGGTCAATCTTCTCTTAGCTTAAGAGTCATCCCCATTCCTTAGTAAAAGTTGGTCTCAGCAGCTTTGTGAATAGATTTTAAGATGGAACTATTAAATAGGAACTTTTTGTGCCACATAGGAGAACTCATAATGGTAAGATAAAATTTGTGGTGAATACTGTCCTTGAAGTTTTTTTTTTTTTTGCATCCACTACACACCACTGTGGCAGGTAGGGTTGATACATTTACCCGACAATTCTGAAATACCCGTATTTGGCGGGTGCTAATTTCCCACCCTGTTTGTTAGTTTAGTTTTACGCAGACAACTTAGAATGTAATTTAGCTCACCGAGGCGCAATTGTTGTTTTCCTGGATTGTCGCATGGCTAGAGAAATCATCGCCTACTTACATGGATTTTTGGAGTGGGTCAGAAGAAGATACCACAGTTACCAAGATACCATACCTTTGATTCTATCGGAGAGTAACATGGGGGAGATTTTCCTCCTCGACATGTATTACTGCTTGTGATATTTTAAATATGTATGTTAGTTTTTACACTCCGCCAGAGTGTTGTGCCATATGTTTGATATTGTTATTTTCACATTTTGAGTGCATACAGATATTGTAGTGTAAGCATTCATAGGTGGCTCAGTCATGTTTTATGTTTGATTTGCCATGATGCTAGAACATTTGGCAGCATTTTCCTGATGGTGGTATATTATTTTATTGTAAACTTATCATACATAATATAGGCTATTGTGTATTTGTAACTATCTGGGCTATACTTAGGGCATGAAAATACTCATTCCAATTTACTGTGCATGTGTGCTAGATGAATATAAAATTAAGTGAGTATGAATGTGTATATGCTTTATAGTGGAAAATATATTATACAGATTTATTTTATGACAGGGTTTGTTTGTCTATTGTTTGTTATTGGGTTATCAGTGGTGTGATGAACTCTCCTATGCAATATCACTGATGGGTCATCATGTCACTGAGCGTGAGCTCACCTATGCAATATCACTGATACAAAAAGCTGCCTGGACTGAGTGAAGCTCTTTCCATTCTAAAAGCTGAGAGGTGGAAACTCTTTTGTACAAGGTTGCTGTTCTGCGAAAGCATGGGACTCTTTGAAGCTCGTTCCACACTGTTTATTTGTTTATTTCTCTTGTGTATTCTCATATGTTGCAGTTCTGAAGCTCTTCCGTCACTGGGGGCACTGGAATGGAATCTTCCGTGTGACCTTTCTGGTGTTTCTTTAAACTACTTGATTGTTTGAAGCTTTTTCCACACTGGGAGCAGCGGTACGTGCACTCTCCTGTATGAATTTTCTGGTGCACTGTAAGACTGACTGACTGAATGAAGCTCTTCCCACACTGGGAGCAGCGGTACGGGCTCTCTCCTGTATGAGTCCTCTGGTGCACTGTAAGACTGACTGACTGACTGAAGCTCTTCCCACACTGGGAGCAGTGGTATGGACGATCTCCTGTATGAATCCTCTGGTGTACACGAAGATTACTTGATCGACAGAAGCTCTTCCCACAGTGAGAGCATTGGTATGGCTGTTCTCCTGCATGAATTTTCTGGTGACTGGTTAAAGAAGCCAAGCAACGGAAGCTTTTCCCACACTGGGAGCAGCGGTATGGGCGCTCTCCCATATTAATTTGTTGGTGTATTTTCATATATGCAGCATCTGTAAAGCTCTTCCCACACTGGGAGCAGTGGACTGGACTGAATATGCAATTTTATTTTACTGACAAAAATAGGTTATTTAGGGGTTACATATCTGTACACACCCTTAGCCTAATACTTGGTTGCTGCACCTTTGGCAGCGATTACAGCTTCAAGGCATCTTGGGAAAGAAGCTACGAGCTTGGCACACTTGTTTCTGGACATTTTTGCCCATTCCTCTTGGCATATCCTTGCAAGCTCCATCAGGTTGGATGGGGAGTGTCGGTACACAGTCATTTTCAGCTCTTTCCACAGTTCAATTGGATTCAGGTCTGGGCTCTGGCTGGGCCACTCAAGGACATGCACAGACTTTCTCCGAAGCCACTCCTTTGTTCTCTTGGCTGTGTGCTTTGGGTCGTTGTCATGTTGGAAGGTAAACCTTCGCCCCAGTCTGAGGTCCAGAGCGCTCTGGAGCAGGTTTTCTTCAAGGATCTCGGTGTACTTAGCTGCATTCATCTTTCCCTCTATCAGGACTAGTCGCCCCATTCCCGCTGCTGAAAAACATCCCCACATCATGATGCTGCCACCGCCATGCTTCACTGTAGGGATGGTATTAACCAGGGGATGAGCGGTGCCTGGTTTCCTCCAGACGTGACACTTGGTATTAAGGCCAAAAAGTTCAATTTTGGTTTCATCAGACCAGAGAATCTTGATTCTCATGGTTTGAGAGTCCTCTAGGTGCCTTTTGGCAAACTCCAAGTGGGCTGTGATGTGCCTTTTACTAAGGAGGGGCTTCCGTCTGGCCACTCTACCATAAAGGCCTGATTAGTGGAGTGCTGCCTGGATGGTTGATCTTCTGAAAGGTTCTCCCATCTCCACAAGGATACGCTGGAGCTCTGTCAGAGTGACTCTCGGGTTCCTGCTCACCTCCCTGGCCAAGGCCCGTCTTCCCCGATTGCTCAGTTTGGCCGGGCGGCCAGGTCTAGGAAGATTCTTGGTGGTTCCAAACTTCTTCCATTTACGAATGATGGTGGCCACTGTGCTCTTTTCCGTACCCTTCTCCAGATCTATGCCTTGACACAAACACTTTGAGTTTGAAAGGGTACAATGACAATGAAAATGGGGAGGACTATGTACAAAAGGTTCTATAATTTCTAAACGGTTCATCCGATATGGATGAAAATACCCTCAAATTAAAGCTGACAGTCTGCACTTCAACCTCATTGTCATTGTATCCTTTCAGACTCAAAGTGCTAGACTACAGAACCAAAATAACAAAAAATGTGTCACTGTCCAATGAATTATGGTGCTCACTGTATGTGCCTGACTGAACATACCTGACCTCCACCACTTCCAAAACACTTTTTTTTTTTTTTTTTTATAAGTACATGATTCATTTGTAGTATCTTCTACTGCTTTTGCAGGTATTGTGTACATTCAGCAGAGGTTTAAAATCAATAAAGATGTTTACATTTTTTAAAGTCGTAATTGAGACATTATGTCCAAAATTCCGAACTATCCCTTTAATGTAGGATGACCATCGCAAAACTGTGTAAGAGCTGTGGTGACGACGTATCGGATTAAAATAAACGAGGAAAGGGGTGGGCGGGCGTTGTGAACCTGACGTCACGTGTATTTTACTTCCGTACTCCGCGATTACATTCATTCTAATCGTCATGGTCGTTGTAGAAACGGCCTGACCTAATTGTGAAAATGAATGTTTTGGGTAAAAACTGTATAAATAAAAATAAATTATTCATTTAAATCCACTGCGCTTACGTAGCCTACTTGTCCAGAACAGTACGGGAAAGGTCCAGAGACATAATTGTCGAGCTAGCTATCCGGTTAGCAAGCGCACTCGCGAACAGTAACGTATTTGGGCTGTCTGAAGTTAAACTAAAAAGAAAAAACATGTCAAAACCAAAACTGATCGTCTTCGACTTGGGTAAGTTGCGTATTTAGCTGTAAATGTACAGTGTCAGTGAGTTGTATCACTGGTTTCCAAGTATACAAATCTCAAAATTAGTAAAATTAATTTAGATAACGAGCTAGACGCCGTGGTCCGTCCGATTATCGCTTCAGATGTATATTAAGAAAGTCGTTGCTGTCAGATCAACTACACAGGTATTCATATCGAAATCTAATTTATTTTTCGGAAGTAGCTCCATAACTAATGCCACTGCTGTCATACGATAAGCAACCAAGACGTTTAGCAATTTGAACTCCAGAGCATATGACCTTATTTTATACACTTACGCCGGTGTAAAATTAGTCTACGGTTCAATGTGCAAACATTTCATGGCCACAAATCACCTGCGTTTAGCAAAATTTCTTTCTGCAAAATCCATGGATAAGTTTATGTCTACTCTTTATCACGGACTGCTAGGAAATTCAAAACGCTAAAGCATTTGTATCCGGTATAAAGGAAAACATGTGTATTGCAATGTTGAAAACGTTTTTAATTCGATCCAGGATTCCTTTCAGGAGCTGTCAAACTTAACCTTTAAATGTGTGTGGAGATAGACAGCAAAACACAGTGAAAAAGTTGAAATGCCTTTGAAAGAAAAGACCGTATGTTACTCCTTCATAAACGCACGAATCACTCCCAAAAGCTACAACTCAAGGCTACTCCCACCCAGGGCCGCCGCTAGGGGGTGGCAAAGGGTGCGGTCGCATATCTCCCAGACGGCCCTGCTCCCACCCTATCACACATCACACAAAAGTGGAAAGAGCAAAAGAAGAAACCCACCCAGAGGTTCCGAGCTTCTGAGTCACAGCAAGGGACACTGCAATCAAACCCTAATGACCGCTGTGTCAGAAACAACAAATGACCGAATGCCGTACAGGCTCCAAACCTACCCTCCATAACTATCTTAAGCGCAGGACGGACCTAATCAGCAGCACCAAAAATAACAAAGAGTGGAATGGGTTTGAAAAAGGACCAAAGTGTATACGTACTCGATCCAGGTGTTTACCTGACTTGTAGGTGCTGTCGGTAGGCAACATCAGTCCAGTCTGCCATTGTCTCGTCTCGCCTCGACGCACACACCAGAGTATTAACCACACACTACAGTATTGAACGACTATTAGAGCGTTAACTGTAACTTTGCCTAAATCTGTTTTCTGTTGAACGTGTGTAATTTGTGAATTATTTTCAAATTTATGGCAAGATGTTCAGATGTTCAAGATGTTTGTCTTCTCAAACTCTTTCTCCTGTTTGTTTCAGACTACACACTGTGGCCTTTTTGGGTCGACACCCATGTGGACCCCCCCCTTCCGCAAGGACAAAGCGTATGTAAACCCCCCCTTCTCTCTCGCTCTCACACACACACACACACACACACACACACACACACACACACACACACACCTACCTATTATCTGTTGAATGAGTATGTCCTTTTATTTGCAGAATGTTTAGAAAGGTCCCCTGTTCTAATCAGCATTATATGATGTGTTCATTCATGAATGTGTTTAAATAACTATCCCCCCCTCTCTCTCTCTCTCTCTCTCTCTCTCTCTCTCCCTCTCTCTCTCTCTCTCTCTCTCCCTCTCTCTCTCCCCCCCACTCTCCCCCCCCCCTCTCTCTCTCTCTCTCTCTTTCTCTCTCAGTGGAGGGGTAGTGGATGCACAGGGGCGTTCAATCCTTCTCTTCAGAGAGACAGTGAAAGTGTTGAGCTCTCTGCACAGCCAGGGCTTCCGGCTCGCCGTAGCATCACGGTCAGTCTGCTGAGACGTCCCCAAAATCCCCTGTTCCCTACTTCCCAAATCCCCTGTTCCCTACTTCCCAAATCCCCTGTTCCTTATCCCCTGTTCCCTACTTCCCAAATCCCCTGTTCCTTATCCCCTGTTCCCTACTTCCCAAATCCCCTGTTCCTTATCCCCTGTTCCCTACTTCCCAAATCCCCTGTTCCTTATCCCCCCCGTTCCCTACTTCCCAAATCCCCTGTTCCCTACTTCCCAAATCCCCTGTTCCCTACTTCCCAAATCCCCTGTTCCTTATCCCCCCGTTCCCTACTTCCCAAATCCCCTGTTCCCTACTTCCCAAATCCCCTGTTCCTTATCCCCCCGTTCCCTGCTTCCCAAATCCCCTGTTCCCTACTTCCCAAATCCCCTGTTCCCTACTTCCCAAATCCCCTGTTCCTTATCCCCCCGTTCCCTACTTCCCAAATCCCCTGTTCCCTACTTCCCAAATCCCCTGTTCCTTATCCCCTGTTCCCTACTTCCCAAATCCCCTGTTCCTTATCCCCTGTTCCCTACTTCCCAAATCCACTGTCTTCTACTTCCCTACCTTCCCTACCCCATATCTTCCCTTAACCCTCTTATCTATCCTCTATCTTCCCTATACCCTGTTCCCTATTCTCTATCCCACAATGCCTCTCTCCAGTGTCTCCCCTGCTGTGGGCATGATGCATGTTGTGTATAAGGCTGGGTTTGGGTTTCCAGTTTTGAAAAGAAAGGGCTTTGTAAAGGTGGCCGACCTCTCTCTCTGCCTCACAGGACTGGTGAAGTGAGGGGAGCCAATCAACTGCTGAAACTCTTCAATCTCGACCAATACTTTTCCCTCAAAGAGATCTACCCTGGCTCAAAGGTCACACACTTCCGAAAGTGAGTTAGCATTCAGAGGCATCAGTTTTCCGTCAGAGTAACTGTAGCGGTGCTGCAGTGTGTGCGTGCGTGCGTGCGTGCGTGCGCGTGTGTGTGTGTGTGTGCGCGTGTGTGTGTGTGTGCATTTGTGTGTGCCTGTGTGTGTGTTGGTTGTGAGGATCGCCTCTCACTGTCTCCTCTTCTTTCCCAGGCTGCAGACAGACAGTGGAGTGCAGTTCAGTGAAATGATGTTCTTCGATGATGAACACAGAAACATTGTAGATGTCAGCAGATTAGGTACAGACCAAATATCCATCTATATCACACACGCACGCACGCACGCACACACACACACACACGCGCACAAAGACACAGACACACGCACACACACACATGCACACTCATGCAAAAAAATTCCTATAGTGCAGAGTCTTTCCCACACATACACACACGCACGCACGCACACACACACACACACACACACACACACACACACACACACGCATGTACACACGCACACATGTGTATGTGCAGTGTCAGTAAGGGTCTGAATGTGTTTCCCAGGTGTGCACTGTGTCCTGATCCCTGATGGCATCACAGAGAAGTCAGCAAGACAGGAACTACTCACCTTCTCCCAGAGACCACCTGTCACCTGACACCTGCCACTTGTCCTCAAGATACAGGAAGCTGGAGAGCTGCATATGCGTACACACAGATACACACACAGGCACACGCACACACACACAAACACACACACACACACACACACACACACACACACACACACACACACACACACACACACACACACACACACATAGAGTACATAAATATACATAAATATTTCTCATATGTAATCCTGATTAGTCAACATCATCGTGACAAAAAGTTCAGTTTTCCTGTTTTTTTATTGGTTGTGGTCACAGTGGGAGGAGCCTGTTAGAATTTTATTACACGTGCAAACAAACACAATTTCCAAAACAAAAATCATCTGCTTATTGGAGAACAAAATACATATATATAATATATAAAATTTAACTGAATAACTAACGAGAAATTATGAAGTACTATCTAAACTATAATTATTTCTGAAGACATGTTTACTGGGACACACATAGCTACAGACGCACATCGCTACAGACACGCATACAGTGCCCTCCACTATTATTGGCACCCCTGGTAAAGATGAGTAAAAAGGGTTATGAAAAATTAACTGTTTGGTGAATGAGCTTAATGTCACACAAAAAAATGAGATAAATCCAACCTTTAATGGAAGTAAATTTATTATGAGAAAAAAAAAATCCGTCATCAAGAAATAATTATTTTTAACAAAACCATGTGTGCCACAATTATTGGCACCCCTGAATTTATATATAGAATAAAGTAATATTTTTAATATTTGGTCACATATCATTTGCATGCCATGACTTCCTGATGTGACCCAACAACATCAAAAGACTCTTGATATCTTATTTTCTGGTACTCTTACAAGCGATACTATAACGTCTCTGCATTTGAATGGATCTCTATGGGAATTGGGGGGTGGGACTAGATTTAGCTGTAAATTATGCTGGAACAGTATGGAATACATGGTTGGTAAAATGGCTGTAAGTCATCAAGGGTCTGAGGTATCAAACGAGCCTCAAACCATCACTCTGCTGCTAGATATGCAGTAGATATGGATGGATAACTTTAAGGGTTGTTTCTCCTGACAAATTTTCCTATCGAATGGAAAAATAAGTCAGGAGAAGAGAATGAATGTATGAGAGAATGAATGTGTGAGAGAGAATGTGTCAATGGTTTAAATGTGTTTGCTTTGATTTTTGTCATATGTTGCCACAGGGCATATGTGGCTGTGTATGTTACCATGGCTACCACAGTTGACAGGTGTGTGGCCATGCCATAATAAAAGCCTTCAAAATCATTGGAGCCTCGTTACTTCTTGCGGACAGATTGGCCATTCAGGCACGTCTAGGCTCCATGAGTCACCAGGACACGCAAGATCAAAGATCAGTGATGAGTCTGCTTACGTTTCTCTGGATGGCCATGTTTGGGCGATAGAAACACTGAACATCATCGCCTGATAATGAATTGGCAAAAAGAGAATTGCCCACAGTTCCTGATTGATGTGACTTTTTGCATTTGTTTTTTTGCTCCTGCAAGTCCCACTGTCTGTCACTAGGGGTCAGTAGCAGTCCAGATTTGGTGTACGGTACTGAATTTCACTCCTTCCTGCTCTGGAATGCTGTGTGTGGCGTGTCTATTGTATTCATAATCCTACCTTTTCTCCTCTCACTCAGTCTTGTTGCGGGAGTGAAATATGCCGGAGCAGTCCATTCATCGCGCGTTGGAGCTGACGGTTACCACGGCGTTCATAACGCCTCAGAGAACGCGGCCGCCGTGTCCTCTGATAGGGGGATGGCGTCCGCGGTCTCTCCCGGTAACCGCTCTTCGGAATGCGGAACACGTGTGCGAAATGAGAACCCGTCCGCTGTGGCTTGGCCACCGCCGCGTCTTAAAACCGAATTAATAACGGAATAACGCTCTGCCACGGCTCGACTGCTGCGCAAAAAAAAGAGCCAAGTAAAAGGAAGAGTGATGAAAGATGGAACGTGGGGTTGTGTTTACCGCTCTGATGTCTACCTGGCTTTACCGCTCTGATGTCTACCTGGCTCCTGGCTTTACCGCTCTGATGTCTACCTGGCTCCTGGCTTTACCGCTCTGATGTCTACCTGGCTTTACCGCTCTGATGTCTACCTGGCTTTACCGCTCTGATGTCTACCTGGCTTTACCGCTCTGATGTCTACCTGGCTCCTGGCTTCACCGCTCTGATGTCTACCTGGCTTCACCGCTCTGATGTCTACCTGGCTCCTGGCTTCACCGCTCTGATGTCTACCTGGCTCCTGGCTTTACCGCTCTGATGTCTACCTGGCTCCTGGCTTCACCGCTCTGATGTCTACCTGGCTCCTGGCTTTAACGCTCTGTTTATGCGTTTAATTGTCTTGCAGTTCTCCTGGTTTCACCCCCATTTTGTTCAGCTGGGGATTCAACTCCCTCATCTGTGGGCATCTGAGAGTCAGGGTTTTTTTTTTATTTTTTTTAAGCCCAGCACAATGTAGCAGAACTTTATTCAGTCATCCACCACTGTTCAAATGCACTTAAACGGGCTAAGAGGGTGAGGAAAGAAGGAGGTGGAGAGAGAGAGAGGTGGGGAGATAAGGAGGTGGGGGAGAGAGGGAGGTGGGGAGATAAGGAGGTGGGGAAGAGGAGAGAGAGGTGGGGAAGAGGAGATAATGAGGTGGGGAAGAGGAGAGAGGGAGGTTGGGAAGAGGAGATGAGGTGGGGGAGAGAAGGAGGTGGGTAAGAGGAGAGAGGGAGGTAGGGAAGAAGAGAGAGGGAGGTGGGGAAGAGGAGAGAGGGAGGTAGGGAAGAATAGAGAGAGGGAGGTGGGGAAGAGGAGAGGGAGGTAGGGAAGAAGAGAGAGAGGGAGGTGGGGAGAGAAGGAGAGAGAGGGAGGTGGGGAGAGAAGGAGAGAGGGAGGTAGGGAAGAGAGAGGGAGGTGGGGAGAGAAAGAGAGAGGGAGGTAGGGAAGAGAGAGAGGGAGGTGGGGAGAGAAGGAGAGAGGGAGGTGGGGAGAGAAGGAGAGAGGGAGGTAGGGAAGAAGAGAGAGAGGGAGGTGGGGAAGAGGAGATAAGGAGGTGGGGAAGAGGAGAGAGAGGGAGGTGGGGAGAGAAGAGAGAGAGGGAGTTGGGGAGAGAAGGAGAGAGAGGGAGGTGGGGAGAGAATGAGTGAAAAGGGTGAGACCCCAGGCCCAAGGTAAAGCATGTTTACAGCATGTCTTAATAAAACCTCTTTCAATTACATATCTGTGGTATCGAACAGTATTGTACTGAATGATAATCATAACTGTAAACTATAAACTCTACATAATTTTACAGGGCAAATGTGCAGCGATGTCACAGGCCAAAGAGAAACAGGGGAAACGTCATTTTATTCAATTTTGGTGATGATTTACACCTAGGTGGGGGTGCTTTTTGCAGGAGCTGGCCGGTCTTGCATCTCCTTACTCATCTCCTTCTCTTGTGAAAACAGGCACTGATTTTTCTGAACTTGCTTCTGGCTGAACTTCTCATTTCCATCCTTACAGATCGTACGGCTTGCAGCGGTGAAATATTCCAACGTATTTATTTATTATTCTCTGAGTTTTTTCCCCCCACAACCCCCCCCCCCCCCCCTCCCCCTTTTTTCCATCATTCCCACAAAGCTATTCATCTGACCTCCCTTCTTCCACCCAATATCTCTCTCGCTCTCTCTCTCTCTCTCTCCCCCCCCCCCCCCCCCCCCTGACAGCCCATCCCAGCTCTTGCCCTCACCTCATTTTTCTCTCCGTTGCACTAAAGATTCTCTGTCGAGTTTCCTTGAAAAAAATCGAAGCCTAATTAAGATTGTTAATGAAGATTTAATTTCTCACTTCAAACGAACCAGTGAATGCATCACGCACAGCAGCCTGGGAGAAAGCAAAGAGAGGGAGGGAGGGAGGGGAGGAGAGGAGATGGAATGAGTGTGAAAGTAGAGCAGAAGAGGACAGGGGGAGAGAAATGGAGGGAAAGAATAGGACAGAGAGAGAGAGTGGTGGAGGAAGTGTGGAGTAAAAGAGAGATAAGAGGGAGAAAAAATATTTTCCTGCTGCCAACTACATAACAAGGGCTGCAGCAGGGCTCCCCCGAGGCCAGTGAAATACTGCCAGAACTGGGCCCTGGCAATAAATCTAAAAACGACATTTTTGATTTTACAGAAAATCACAAGGACAGAAAGATTTTAATCTGCAATCGATCCAATTGCCTTAAATGGCAGTGAATTATGGTGCCCACTAACTGATCAGGATTTTTCAAAATTGAGCAAACAGCCAATTGAAATGCTGCATGGTTTTGCCAAAAAGTTAAACAAATGATTTTGTCGAGACAGCAGTTTTCATACAAGTTTCTGCAACCCAAAAGTGCTTCACATAAATTTACCAAATGACAGTATCCTTTATATACATTTGATAAATCTCATATTGCAAAATGAAAGCAGCCAAGAATTATGGACAGCAGTGTAGCATAATGGTTATGAAACTCAGTTTGTTACTCAAAGGTTGTGGGTTTCAGTCCCAGAAACTAATGCCATTGTACTCTTAAGCAAGATACTTAGCCTGAATAGCTTTTACTGAAGCAATGTGTAGTAATCTGTGAATTGCTCTGGACAAGATCATCTGCTGAATGCCAAATATATTTCTTAGAATTAGGCGAATATGCGTTGCTACTGGACATTCTAATAAGAGACATTATATTTTTGATAAATCAAAAAAGCAAACCAAAAAACAGCTCGATGGTGCTGGGTCCAGTAACACACCCCCTCAACCAGGAAACACAAACAACCAATCAGAATCAACCAATAATAATGTGACACAATCAAAACGAAATTGCTTACGGGGAAAAAAAAAAAAACAGAAGGACAAAGGCAATTTGTGCAATATCTGACTGTAAGAAGACAAATGCATCACAGCAAACTACCTCTCAACGGGGAGAGATATGAAACAAAATGCAGAATCTGCAAGTGTAGTCCATCCTTTGAGAGTGTAGTTTAGCCCAGCCTAAGTTTTTTTCTCCTCCTTCTTGGTTGTGTGTGTGTGTGTGTGTGTGTGTGGGGGGGGGGGGGTTCTTTGTCATTTATGTATCAATGCTTTTGCAACACAAATTTACCTGCAAATACAGCACATTTAATTCAATTGAGAGAGTGAGCGAGAGGGAGACAGAGATGCACTTCCTCCTACAAATCTAACAAATGTGGAAAAGCTGCAAATCCTCCTGGTAGAAGGGTTAACAGCCCCACTCACAGCACAATATGCTTCAGCCTGTCACAACCTGAGAGACTGTAACAGCCCCACTCACAGCACAATATGCTTCAGCCTGTCACAACCTGAGAGACTGTAACAGCCCCACTCACAGCACAATATGCTTCAGCCTGTCACAACCTGAGAGACTGTAACAGCCCCACTCACAGCACAATATGCTTCAGCCTGTCACAACCTGAGAGACTGTAACAGCCCCACTCACAGCACAATATGCTTCAGCCTGTCACAACCTGAGAGACTGTAACAGCCCCACTCACAGCACAATATGCTTCAGCCTGTCACAACCTGAGAGACTGTAACAGCCCCACTCACAGCACAATATGCTTCAGCCTGTCACAACCTGAGAGACTGTAACAGCCCCACTCACAGCACAATATGCTTCAGCCTGTCACAACCTGAGAGACTGTAACAGCCCCACTCACAGCACAATATGCTTCAGCCTGTCACAACCTGAGAGACTGTAACAGCCCCACTCACAGCACAATATGTTTCAGCCTGTCACAACCTGAGAGACTGTAACAGCCCCACTCACAGCACAATATGCTTCAGCCTGTCACAACCTGAGAGACTGTAACAGCCCCACTCACAGCACAATATGCTTCAGCCTGTCACAACCTGAGAGACTGTAACAGCCCCACTCACAGCACAATATGCTTCAGCCTGTCACAACCTGAGAGACTGTAACAGCCCCACTCACAGCACAATATGTTTCAGCCTGTCACAACCTGAGAGACTGTAACAGCCCCACTCACAGCACAATATGCTTCAGCCTGTCACAACCTGAGAGACTGTAACAGCCCCACTCACAGCACAATATGCTTCAGCCTGTCACAACCTGAGAGACTGTAACAGCCCCACTCACAGCACAATATGCTTCAGCCTGTCACAACCTGAGAGACTGTAACAGCCCCACTCACAGCACAATATGCTTCAGCCTGTCACAACCTGAGAGACTGTAACAGCCCCACTCACAGCACAATATGTTTCAGCCTGTCACAACCTGAGAGACTGTAACAGCCCCACTCACAGCACAATATGCTTCAGCCTGTCACAACCTGAGAGACTGTAACAGCCCCACTCACAGCACAATATGCTTCAGCCTGTCACAACCTGAGAGACTGTAACAGCCCCACTCACAGCACAATATGCTTCAGCCTGTCACAACCTGAGAGACTGTAACAGCCCCACTCGCAGCACAATGTTTCAGCCTGTCACAACCTGAGAGACTGTAACAGCCCCACTCACAGCACAATATGCTTCAGCCTGTCACAACCTGAGAGACTGTAACAGCCCCACTCACAGCACAATATGTTTCAGCCTGTCACAACCTGAGAGACTGTAACAGCCCCACTCACAGCACAATATGTTTCTGAGTGACAGTGAGTAACCACCCTGCAATAATATCACTACTGTACTACTGTAATATTATTAATAGTTTTAATCATTAAAGTTTTCTAAGGATAATTTTATTTCATAAAAATTAAATAATTTTCCTTATATTAGATGTTTTTATTTTATTTTATTATCCTTCTCTTACTATATAATGCTTTGGCAATATGTACTGTACCATATGTATTTCATGCCAATAAAGCAAATTGAATTGAATTGAGAGGGGGAGGGAGAGAGAGAGAGAGAGAGAGAGAGGGGGGGAGAGAGTGAGAGAGAGAGAGAGGGGGAGAGAGTGAGAGAGGGGGGGATAGAGGGGGAGAGAGTGAGCGAGAATGAGAGAGAGAGAGAGGGGGAGGGGGGAGAGAGTGAGAGAGAGAGGGGGGGAGATAGAGGGGGAGAGAGTGAGCGAGAATGAGAGAGAGAGAGGGAGGGGGAGAGAGAGAGAGAGGGAGAGAGAGAGAGGGGGTGCTTTAAAGCCAGAGAACAAACAGGCAGTACTCTGTTTTAAGATGGTGGAGTTTTGGGAGGCTCTTTGGGTGCAGGATTATGGCCCATTCGTCTCGACAGAGATCTCATTAGATGGTTCTGTGTTTAATTAAGTGCACAAGCCATATCTCAGGCTCAGGAGAGAGGGATAAAAGAGAGGGGGATAAAAGGGAGAGAGGGAGAAAGAGAGGATGAAGCGAATAGGAAGTGGATGACAAATCAGCACAGAGCATTTTGCAGCCTGAGGACAACCCAGTGGATAAAGTTATAGGAGTACAAACACACACACACACACACACAGAGTACTGTGATATGCACATGTATGTGTGTGTTTGCATGTGTGTAGAACGCTGTGGCCTGTAGGCTCTTTATTCAGTCATCCAAGAAGTGAGAGTCCTCTTTGGATCCACAGAGCTATCACCACTATTGTCACATCTCCCCCGATAACGCCACACAGAAAGCACAGATGGAATGGTGGATCCCACAGGATGGGCCGGTGGATCCCACAGGATGGGCCGGTAGATCCCACAGGATGGGCCGGTGGATCCCACAGGATGGACTGGTGGATCCCACAGGATGGGCCGGTGGATCCCACAGGATGGGCTGGTGAATGGAGTTAAGACTCCTTTCCGCCTCCTCTGTTCTCCAGTTTCCATATCTTTCAGCTCCAGGAATAAAAGGGTTTCATTAACGACCTGGGGGGGGGGGGGGGGGGGGGGGGGGGCTTTCTAGCACTGCATTAGTGATGTCACAAAGGTAAACTGACTGGGTGAGTGCTTGCATTATTGATATCACAAAGGTAAGCTGATTGGGTGAGCACTTGCATTAGTGATGTCACAAAGGTAAGCTGACTGGGTGAGCACTTGCATTAGTGATGTCACAAAGGTAAGCTGACTGGGTGAGCACTTGCATTAGTGATGTCACAAAGGTAAGCTGACTGGGTGAGCACTTGCATTAGTGATGTCACAAAGGTAAGCTGACTGGGTGAGCGCTTGCATTAGTGATGTCACAAAGGAAAGTTGCCAGGTTGAGTACTTGCATTAGTGATGTCACAAAGGGAAGCTGACAGAGTGAGCTCGCAGGCCAGGCTTATGAAACATTTAGTACAGGATCACATGTGGAAAAGCCGCTGAGCTGTCAGCTGCATTTAGCGCTGCATGCTAAAGAGGAGGGAAGACTCGTAACCGCACACGTCGTGGAGAAGGCTGCCACGCTCAGAAGTTTGCAGAATTCTGCGGGCGGAAGAGAAGCTCACCGTGTACGGGGATATTCTTGCCTCAGTAAAGTTTATTTATGCGCTGTGACCCCTGTACACACCCCCTGCCCCCCCTCCCACAAACACTCCCACAGCCAATGAACACGCAGAGGGCTGTGAGTCCTGCTCAAAATCCATCCTCTTTATTCAAATTCACACAAAAAAGAAAAAAAGAGCCAAAGAACACAAGTGTCCTGTCAGCGTGGGGAGTGAGGTGGTTGCCATGACGGTCCTCGCCGTTACATGCTCCAGCCCTCGCCACCCCAGTCACATGACTGGGCGTGGCCAGGCACAGCACTGTGGCAGGATATGTTCTGTACTGTTTTAAAAGCAGCAGAGAGGACAGAAGGAGCACAGGAGATGAGTATCCAATGAGTGTGTCCAGTCTGTGGTTGTGTTACTGGGTCTCAAAACCCACTGTGTGTTCTTTAGTAATAAATTGGGTGTGTTACACTAAATTCTATCCAAACTGCATGTGTGAGTGGAGGGCACACTCATTTAACTTTACTAACAGAAGAGGGGTCAAAGTTGAATTTCACAGCGTTCCATTTCAGGCCACAGGAGACAGTGACTCGACGGCGTTTCAACCTCAGCGTTCATCGTCGGCTGCGGTCATGCAGTTCCACCATGTTATTTAGTGTTTTTAAACTGGAGGCAGTCTTTCCAGGGGAATATTAACACAAATTAAATTCGATTTTATGTTCAGGGCTGAGGTCATGCTGGACATATGACCTGGGAAGTAATTCAGCTGGATTTCAGGCTTTTCAAAGCAGCGCTGTGGGCGCTGGAATCACTGCAGTTACTGGTCTCCATTTAAAGAAGATTCTGCAATTAAGGACCAATCAAAGAGGTTCTAAACCAGGGGTGTCTAATCTTGTCCGGAACGGGCCGATGTGGATCCGTGGTTTAGTCCCAGTTTAGCACTAGCTAAGTGCCTGATTCAATTGCCCAACGTCTTGAACAACGGCCATGATTAGTTCATTAGGTGAATCAGATGTCGTGCTGGGCTGTATCTAAAACATGCACGCACATTGACCCTTCTTAGATAAGACTACTGTGGCAGCTTAATGATTTATTGAGATGATTAAGGAACCACAATGTGCTGATCTGCTTAAAAGGGGCTCCAGGAAGTCCTCTATCGCCCTCTTGGTGTTGGAGGACAAAACTACAGGTTAAAAACGAAAGTTCTGCATCTATTTTTATGCTCCTGTCCTACAGGGCCAATGGTAGAGAGGGCATTCGGGGCAGAGGGGGCCAGGGCACATCTCAGTCCCTCTGATTCAGTTAAGGATCAAACCCGGTCTCCTGGCCCTGCTTGGTTTCCCACAGCCCATCTCTGATTCAGTTAATGATGTTAAAATGGACTTAAATGGACTAAATAATTATTTGAACAAAATCTTTACAAGTTTGGTTTCCTCGCCATTTGCTTCTCCTTTGAACTCATTCATTTTCCAAAATATAGTTTAGTTTCAGTACATACTGTGAGCAGTACACACTGTGAGCAGTACATACTGTGAGCAGTACACACTGTGAGCAGTACACACTGTGAGCAATAATTTCACCTGTAACTATAAGTTAATGAAAAAAAAAAAAAAAGTAACCTCTTTCTAAAGGAATCATCTGTCATATGGCACGTTATAAAAACTGAAAGCACTAGTTGATCCGACTTAAAAATCCTGAGATGTGAATACGGGATATTTATTTTCCACTGCATGCAAAGCTACTTGTGACATAATGTGACCTTTTGGAGGGTGAACCCTTCAGAGGAGAAGAAAGGTCTACTGAAGAACAAATAACAGCTTGTTACAGGTGAGCATTTGTAATTATGGGTGGAATTGAAACCAACATTATTAACAGGAGAGAGCGTGACAACCATAGATATAGAACCATGTTACATATCATGTGATGTAATAGTAATTTGGTATTCTGAAATGGAACAATTTGGCAGCCATCTTACCTGAGGTGCGTTCAAATTCAGCGAACAAGGCTAACGTTTGCAAACCATTTCAAACTTATTTCTGTTAGCTTTGTTTTCGCAGCAAACGTTTGTAAACATAAGCGAACGGTCTGAAAAGGTAGTTTGCGGTGAACAAAAATGGACGCTGGACTGAGGGATATGTGTTCCCATGGAGATTTCAATTGAAGATACCGGTAATCCAAACAATTTGGAACGTTCTTAAAAAGCCGTTCAAATTTAACCGTTCAAAGAAAACATGTTTGCCACGCACGTTCGGCTCTGTTCGCTGAATTTGAACGCACCTCTGGGTACATTTCCTAGCCAGCTATAATAGGAACCTATGGTAAAAGTGCCATGTACCGTCTTTCTTTCTAACCCACTGTGATGTCATAAGAAGTCAGATGATAATTGGCTCATAGATATAGAACCATGGCTACTGGCCACCATCTTACCTGGGTAGTACGTAAACTATGACCGATGACTAATCAATGGTTCTATGTCTATGGTGAGAACCTCTACTCTAATGCAGTGGTTCTGGTTCTGATCAGGTCCGGCACAGTGTCATGGTTCTCTTCAGTTCTCAGGTTTATTCGTGTCTTCAGGTCTCTGTGTTTCTATAACATATATATATATTATTTTTTTGTGAAATGGCGCTTGAATTTACATTTCTGTTAAAGCATTTAAATCATTCCATTTGTGATGACAGCTAGTGATATTTACACTGGAGACTCATATTCCTACAAAATTAGTGTCCTTAAAAACCATTACCATTTCCCCCATTATTAACATCATAATCATAGGCATCTTCATCATCATCTTCACTTTTTATCATGGCCATCATCACTATCATGACATTCTGTACAAAGTGTTCACTCCATATGAAGCGTTCAGTCCATATGACGGGTGATTTTTTGTGTTACTTTTTACAGGTAATATTTCAGCACCATAGAAATGAATGCTGTAACTCTGGGGTGTGGAGCTTTGTTCCTCCAACCCAGGTTTTTGTTTCTGTGAGCTGTTCCCCGACGTTCACTCACGGGTTAGATCACAGTGAAAGGTTTTGTACAGGGACACAAAAACAGTTAATCTGTCATTCAGGAGCTTAACAATAAATCTGGCCAAAATCAGATCACACAAACGACTGTGCTAATTAAAAAACAGAGAGCTTGCGAGAATCCCTTCTCCAGACACGGCCCTCCCTTCCCCACCCCTGTTCGAGTTACGCTAAAATGGCACGTGGCAGCATCACGTTCCAGGTGCTCAGACTCGGAACCGTGACCGTCCAATCCCAGCGCAGCAACCGTTAGGCCTTTGCTCTTAATACGGAACCCAGGGAAAATGCTTGGCTGGCCAAAGTATTTAACAGCTGCACTTCCCCTCCTGTATGCACCCAGCTCTGTATGTCCAGCCTCCCTCCCAGATTTCTCCCATGGAAATGTAATGTACTGAAAATACATTAAAATAAAATATATTACCAAGACATTTCAACGCTGCGCAATATATGGCCACATATATCAATTATTGCCAATTTTAGATATTGCAATGTATTATTTTAAAATACACGACTGTGCAATATATTATCATTATATTTCCAAAAAACTTTATATATTTACAATTTGCAGTATATTCCATTTCTGTAATGGTCTGTTCATAATACTTCATAATTAAAGAGTTTCAAGGGACTGTATAAGTATGTAAACTCTGGCTTCTCTTGATGATTCAATCTAAAGTAATTATAGAAGTGTGAACTCATGATTACAAATACCTCCGGTGCTCTTTAACTCCTTGAAGAGTAGTTCTTTTGGATTGTTTTTTCAAAATTCTAAGTGAGTGTTCTAAGTGAGAACTCCATTGCTTTCAATTACCAGTAGTGATTGTGACATCAGCATTAGAATGTTCAGTTAAGATCATTCTAATCACACATTTGTGATCTTACACCATAAAGGGTTAAACTCCTCACTGTGTATCAGTGGAGTGTCTGCGCGGATCTGCTATGCAGCCGCGACAGAGTTTCCCCCTATCTTAAACCATTAAACACGTGTTGCTATGCACAGTTTAAATCATTCTGACGGGGGCTAACTAATCCCTTAATGGGATGAGTTATCTGCTGTCAATCACACTCTCATCGTGCTTGATAACTCGCAGTGACTGGCCGTAGTGTGCCACGAGAGAGGCCACATTAATGTATCACAAATTGTTGAATTTTTCATAATGTCTATTTTTCGACAATGTGGCTTTGAGTGAGAAGAATCAATTTTTCAAGAATTTAATGTTTCATAACGCTCACTCGGAATGAAGCAGTGAGCTGAATTATTAAGCGTTCTGTCACAGCACAGATATAAAAGTGAAGGTTTCTACATAATCGCATAACTCCTCTCTTCCACTCTGTTGCTCTCTTACTTCATCCTCAAATCCTGCTCTCTCCTTTCTGCCATCCCCCATCTCTCTGTTCTCTTTCGCTGTCTGTTCTTGTGTGGACTGTCTTTCTCTCTCTCTCACTCTCTCTCTCTCTCTCTCTCACTCTGTGATCTTTTCTAACATATTGTATGTGTGTGTTTATAGAAAGTATTCATACATGTGAGAGTGTGTGTGCACACATGCGCGCGTGTGTGTGTGTGTGTGTGTGTGTGAGAGAGTGTGTATACGTGTGTGTTTGTGTATACTTGCATGCCTATGAGCTTGTGGGGGGGGACAGGTTTGAATGTTTCTATGTTGATTCTGATTGGCTGATAAAGATCCTGTCTGTGATTTTGTGCACAACAGCTCTTAAACACTTAAACCTCTCTCTCTCCCCCCCCCCCCCCCCCCCCCCCCCCTCTCTCCCCTCTCTCTCTCCTCCCCCCCCCCCTCTCCCTCTCTCTCTCCGGTCAGTGATCCTCTCATCTTTCATCTTTGCTCTCTGTCCTCTTAAACACTTATTGCTAAAAAAAATGCAACTTCTCTTCCTCTGTTTGCCCTTCTCTCGCTCTCCTCTTTCTCTCTCATTCCTTTTGTTTCCCTTCATCTCCTGACCTCTGAACTTCCTCCCCTTCTTCCTCCTCCCCCCCTCTCTCATCCTCTCTCTCTCTCTCCCTCTCTCTCTCCTCCTCCCTCTCCTCTCTCGTTCTCTCTCCTGGAACAGTTCCGCCAGCCTCTGGAACCTGGGCCCCCAGTCCTGCGCTTCGCCCGCCTCCTTCTCTCCCCTCGCTCTCCAGCGAGCTCAGTGACCCCGCCCGCGACCCCT